>JAILYA010000010.1:3000000-3595000 GCA_021437795.1 Rhodamnia rubescens | reverse complement strand
TGATTGTCGAATATGCTTGAGTGGTCATATAATGGGTTCCCGACAAAATTGTCCCGTGTCAGATCGAACCACATGGGCTAGTCAGGATGCACGATAATCCATGTCGCCGGGTTGATCGGATACAAGTCGCAGCTTGTGACGGATTAACGCTCCTTACGTAAATGCCTATTATGTCGTGTTGTGTTGATCGAAATTATACTAGCCTAGTAGTCGCCGACGCCGAAGTAATGGGATGATGTTTGGTCTTGCCAATAGAGCACCAACCGTCTAATATTGAAGGTACCAACTGTCTAATGTATCGGGCCGAGTGGCCTTAATCGTTAATAAATGGATTGCGTCTAGTATCCTACATATGCAACTTAATGTGCTACTAGTGGTTGTTTGATGTGATTTGTTGTGTCGTGTCAAGCATTGCATTATGTATAGCTTGAGGCTGGCAAGTTACATGTGGTTGATATTATATGTTGTGGATCTCGCATCTTGGTTGGTAGAATGCTTTAGAGTGAATCAACATCCTAGCCTAGCTTAGGCGTTGACTCACCGAGATTTATTCTCACCCCGCCGTGGTTAACATTTTTAGGTCCAAGGTAATGGAGCGACTTGTCAAATTTCGAGTTCCTATTCACCTTGTCATTTGATTTCGAATACCATCCTGTTCCAGGTCTAGATTGAGTCCAGGGAACGTAATGTGACGACACTATGGGTTGAGGGTGGGTTAGGGTACCTAGTACCCCATCGCTCGTAGCCTCGCACGTGCGTCAGGGGTGACTATCTCTATAGCCCAATCTCGGGATTCAAAGGGCTGCCTACTACGGCCCCTAGATTCTATGCCTGGGACTCGATGGATGTCAATATGCTTGACGAAAAAGTAGTGGACCCCGATCCGGTGACACCACCTAGCTTCCATTCTTTAGTAGTTGTAAGGGAGGATGCCTTTTTTGAGGAGCTCTGTTGATGTTGATGACGAGAGTGTCGTAGCCCCTCTTTTGGAGTAAATGAGAAGCTAACCCTTTTTGACCCACCTACTTTTTTGCTGGTCCTAGGGAGCCGCCTCGAAGAATGGGGTTGTATTTACCATATAGCTTTGTAGGGTTAACGATCCTCTACTACTTGTAATGAAATGAAAATGACTTTTCGCCGATTGACTACTATTGTGTTTCCCGCTTTACTATCCCTGCTGATCTTGTCGTCGAGAGTGTTCATTTCCGCATGCGTAATGAAAGATAACTTTTAGTGGGTCGATAACGTGCCCGGGATGTTTTCTTTCTGACCTAAGGGTAATTTGATTGGGATGTTGCGGGCTTGGGGATTGAGGCATGACATCTTCGCCCAAAGTGGTATCACAAAGAGTTAGCCTGATCCGTCTAGTCATTGATCCGGAGTGATAAGGAGCTCTGAAATTGAGATAGTAGGACTAAAAACCCTATGCATGTGCTTGTTACTTGAGTCCTAGACTGTAGGGTTGCGTTCTCATCGCGTATTACTTTGGGGTGAGCGGGATTCGTACGATACATGCGGAAATGAGCGAACATGGTGGGAGAGCGCCTCGAGGTAAGCTTGCTAAGGGGATCCGCGATAGATGAGATCCCGCAAGTGTTGGAGACGTTGGGAGATCCGATGGGGCAGCAAGTGAAGAACTAGAATGCTACATGCTAAGGTACCCCAAAGGAGACCCGTTGGCTAGAAACGGGAATGGCAATCGCCTAATGCATAAGTTGGTGGAGCAGCCCCGAAGTTGAAGCCGCCGAAGTTTGTGGGTGATGCAGATCCCAAAGCTGCTACCTTGTGCATCAAAGAGCAATAGAAGGTGTTCGCCTTGCAGTTACATGAATAAGACAAGGTCGCCCTAGCCATCTATCGATTCTGGGGAATGCGAGTACATAGTGGGATCATCCAAGGGACGGATCTTCCCCGAAGGCACGGTTCAAGGATGGGACGCATTTGTGGAGACCTTCTAAGCTAAGCATTTCTTGAAATAGTTAATTAGAGTTAATTACGTTTTATGTAGATAATTATGGCCAAAATTAGAATAGGAAATCGAAAAGTTAGGTGAATTGTAGGCTAATTGATGATTAGATTGCATTTGGTGATTGACTATAATTGTTCGATAGGGAGCGAGGATTCCCAGTAGTTCGTGCTATGACGATCAAAATCGCACGGACTATCGAACGCCGTCGTCGGAAGTAAGGAACGATATCTAGTCATACCAAGAGAGCACTAACGCCTAGTATGCTATGCACCAATCCTAGTATGCCACCAACGCTAGTGTGCCAAGCCGAATGACCATTAATAACTGGAATATGTGTAGCGTGCTTTGAGGGCAATCCGTGTGGGTTTTCTAGATGTCTGCCTTAGTTATTTAACTATTGACTCTTGTCGAACATTGCATTGTGCATGGCCCAAGGTGTGGTAGGTTGCATGTGGTTGGCTATGTACTGTTGCGATATGCTATTTGGTAGGTAGCCCTGAGTGAATCAATGCCCTAGCCTGGTTTAGGCGTTAACTCACCGAGATTTATTTATCTCCCAATTGTGGTTAACCTTTTTTAGGACCAAGGTAATGGAGGTTCAAGGAGACATGTGGACGGGGTGTTGTGACCCCTTTTTGGAGTAGATATGACTTTAACTCTTACCCGACCCGCCTATCTTCTTGTTGGTCTTAGGAAGTCGCCTCAAAGTATAGGGGTTGTATATGTTTAGCTCGTAGGTTAAAGATTATCTACTAATGAAATGAAATCCTTTTGCTTGTTAAGCTATTGCCGTGTTTCCGCTTTGCCATCTCTCTTTGATGTATTGTCTAGGAATATTTCGTTTCGCATGCGTAATTAAAGATTAAAATAATTGGATCGATAACGTACCGGGGACGTTATCCTTTATGACTTAAAGTGGTTAGGTAGGGATGTTACATGCCCGAGGATTGAGGTGTGACATCCCCGCCCAAGGTGGTATTAGAGCAAGGTCAACATGATCCATCCGATCATGGCCTGGAGTGATAAAGAGCGTTGGGATTTGGGGTAGTTCGTAGGATTGAAAATCCGTGCATGTGTTTGCTACTTGAGTTTTAATGATGTATGCTTGTGTTCTCATTATGTGTTGGTTTGGGGTGAGAGGGTTCCACACGCTACCCGTAAAATGGGCAACCGTGATGAGAGGATACCTCGTAGTAGAGCGTTCAAGAGGATCCGAGAGTGAATGGGATCTTATAAGCACTAGAAGCTTTGGGAGACTTAGTAGGGTAGCAATTAAGGAACCAACCTGCTGCCGCCGCCGCTCCGCGTGACGACCCGTTAGCTAGAAACGAAAATTGTGGATAGTCGATGCTTAAGTTAATGGAGCTGTTTGAAGCTTGAACCGCCTAAGTTTTCGAGAGTAGTTGATCCAAAAGCTGCAACCTTATGGATCAAGGAGTTGGAAAAAGCCTTTACCTTGCTAAGATGCTTGGAAGAACATAAAGTGATGTTGACCATTTACCAACTACAAGGTAACGCTAGCACGTAGTGGGAAGTCACACAAGGAAAGATCTTTTTGAAGGTACGGTCCCAATGTGGGATGCCTTCGTCGAAGCCTTTTATGGTAAGTACTTTTTGGCCTATGTGCGAAAGCGAAGATAGTTAATTCTTGCATCTTCGGCGAATTAGATGGCAGTGCATCGGTATGAGGCGAAGTTCGCCGAGCTATCATAGTATATGCTAAAAATAATTGGAGACCCTACAAGTAGGGCAAGGAGATTTCGAGATGGTTTGAAACCCGAGATCAAGGACCTTCTAATGCCACCGACTCTTAAGGATTATAATGAGTTGTACGGAAGGGCCCAACTTGTGGAAGGGAACATAGCCGAAAGGGCAACCACATATAGATCGCGATTTGTGCCTTCTAGAAGAAATTATCATCGGTATGGGAAGAGGCCAACGTTTGGAGAAAGCATCCTATCGGACCCAAGCAAAGGAACGCAATGGAAAAGGTGGCATGTAACCCCAAGGATAAATGTTGACTCGTATGTAGAAGCATGGTACATCATCTTGTCTTTTTTATTGGAGGAGCTTGTTTTAGGTGTGGGTAGCATGGCCACCAAGTGAAGGATTACCCAGCGAGGCACAAGGCGGTTCAAGCGGTTACGCCGCAGGAAGGATAACCACGAGGAGATGTTCCGCAAGACAATACCTAAGGAAGTGAACACGCTAAGGATAGTGTAAGTTAGCTATAGCTAGTCGAGATGGAAGAGACCAAACGATGGACATAACTTGTGGAGATGGGTTTGTAATGAGACAAGCGGTATTTTTGGGGATTACATAAGTTTGAATTTGTGTTGTGTTTTGATGGTTTTAGTTATCGACTTTCTTTATTGATCCCGAATGGTGATATGATTGAGATACGCAAAAAAGCTAATGAGAATTAGGAAGTTTTAAGCGTTGATTTGAGCTAGTGAATATGTTTGAGGTTCAATGATTTACTTTTGAATGGAGAACCAATAGGATTATATGATTATAATTTTGGATTGTCAACGACCAAACTTGAGGAGATAGTATAGTGGGTGACAGGTAGATGGGATGATAAGTTCCGAAGGCGAAGATTTAGCTTAGAATCGTTGGAGATCGGTGGTTAGCCTATTGGAGTAATTGCATATATGGAATTGTGGTGATTGATAATTGTGGAGTATAGGTCTAAACTTATATGGTACTTTGATGGTTTGAGTTATTAATTTTTTATTAGCGTCCGATTGATGAGAAAAGGGTCGCAAGGAAGTGAACCACGAACGTTTGGACTAAAGGCAGTGTTATTGAATGCATATGAGTTTTGTCCGGACAGCGATTAGACATGAAGTTATAGATTGATATTAGGCAATTGATCTTTGAGGTGTAATGGTCACTTGTGGAATTAGAAAGTTCGATTGATAAGAGCTAAAATAAAGTTAAGCGATGTGTGATGAGTAGTGAGGGCGATCATGCACCACATATACATTAAAGTTGGGTCTCAAAGTGAAAAATATATTTTGGAAGTATATAGCATTGCATCTTAAGCAACGAATGAAAAATTGTTAGTAAAGCGAGATGTTGCAAATAAGTAATACTTATGTGCCTTGTGGTATTAGTGAAGGTTGATTCGTGCTTCTCAATGTAAGTCGTAGAAAGATCCTCTCCGTGTGACTAGGATAGTCTTGAAATGAATTGAGACGCATACGAGCTAATTGACCAGTGACCCGGCAATGTCGTGGTAGAGCGTATACTATTTGAGGATTATGACCGATGGAACCTTAGGCAAACATGTGGAAGAAGAGTTGTAGAAACGAATAAGAAAGGTTCATGATGGCAAGTTACGAGTGCATGACATAGTAGGGATTGGCGGAGGAGCCTATGAGTTGCTAAAGTCGGTGATGACCCCAAATAAGGCTAAGATTGCGAGATGTGGCAATCAAGGAAGACGAGTGATCATAGTACACAATGAAAGCTTGTAAAAGGCCCATCGCAGTAGCTATAGTACTAGTCCAGTTAACACAAGAATGCACCAGAATTTGAGACAGACCTTTAGTGGGTGGGTTTAAAGACTAATGTAGCTAGCATGTGGCGAAGTGTTTAACGTTCTAGTAAATCAAGGCGCAGATTGTAAGCTTGGTGGACTACAACAGCCGCTTGAGATTTCGAAATGGAAGTGAGAGCTTATCACAAAAGACTTTGTGATGGGATTGCCAAGGAATCAAAAAGGCAATGATTCGATTTGGGTTATAGCAGATAGATTGACGAAGTCTACTCATTTTATAGCAAAACGGAGAACTTCACTTTGGACAGGTATGTTGACTTGTATGTGCGACATATAGTACAAATGCATGGAGTACCAACAAGATCACTTCGGATCGTAATCCCAAGGTTCACCGCCACCTTTTGGAAGAGTCCACGGATACGTTGGGAACAAAGCTGCAGCTTTGTACGACCTACCATCCTAGACGGATGGCCAATCCGAAAGGACAATACGACGCTTGAGGTAATGTTGTAGCCGGGGTTTTGGTTTTCGTGGAAGTTGGGAGGAACAACATCATTGGTCGGGTTTGCCTTTAATAATAGTTTTCAGCAGAGTATTAAGATAGCACCTTTTGAAGTATTGTATTGTAGGCCTTACAGACGCTAGTATGATGGAGTGAAATTGATGAGAAGAAAAATCATTGGTCCTAAGTTAGTACAACAATCATTGGAAGCCATTAATGATATCAAAGATAGACTTAGGACAGCTTAGAGTTATCGAAAGAGTTATGCCGACGAGGGCGTAGGCCTTTAGAGTTCCAAGTGGGCGATTACGTCTTCCCGAAAATGTCGCCTATGACAGGAACATCCCGTTTTAGCAAGAAAGGGAAATTCAGCCCAAGGTATATTGGATCGTTCAAGATCTAGAAGCAGATCGGAAATCTAACGTATTGTATTGCTCGCCGCCTAGACTTGCTCAAGTGCATAACGTGTTACACATGTCGATTTGAGCAAGTATGAGCCGGACTCGCTCATGTATTAAGTTACGAAGAGATCAAGTTGGTGAGCGGGCATCGTATGTGGAGCGCTCAATGAAGATCATGGATAGGAAAAAGTAAGTGCTCCGAACAAGATGACCCCCTTGGTCAAAATGGTTTGGCAACACCATGGCACAAAAGAGCTATATGGAAGAACGAGGAATTTATGGAGAGTAGCTATCTTTTTCTTTTTGAAGGGTCATAATAGCAACTTAATTTAAGGGATGAAATTTCCTAAAGAGGGAGAGTTGTGACGTCCTAAAATTTTGACTTTTGTAAGATAGCTGAATTCAATAAAAGATTTAATCTTGAATTCCAATCATTATAATGATATTGGATTTTGAGGATTTAAAAGACGATGTTTCGATATTCCTAAGACGTTGGTCAAAATAGATTTGGCTTTGAAAGTTTAGTCGTCACGTAATAGGATCGAGACCTTGCGCTCAGCCTAACTCGACGGAGCCCAAGTTATGAAAGTATCAAATTACTCTAAATCGTTTGTGCTAAATGACCAACCAATCTCGAAATATTAAATGATCATTTCGCCCTCGACATTTGTGCGTTAGAGGATGAAATTCTCAAATGTGAGTTGACATGGGTGGGCCTCGGAAGTCTTGTCTTCCAACCACCCATCACTTTACTTTTTCCATTAGGTCAACTCATGTCAATCACATACTCTCTCTTTTCTCTTTCTTTCCCCTATTTAACTCATGTTCACCTCCCTTTCTCCTTCGTAGGCCGACCGACGTCTTCCTCTACTTCCTCTCTTCGGTCATTGCTTTCTCCGACTACTTCACGCCATCCCTCCATCCGATTGACACCACCTGGTCACTAGCCAACACGCATTTGCCCCCGCCCGACATGTCATCCTTCCCCGTAAAGCCAAGGAAGCCCCATAGCCTCGAGCCTCTCGCTACTCTGCGTCCGCAACATCGCCAGCCACTCACCTCTAGGCGCCACCCCTCGCCCAACGCCCGATCACCGTCAACCTTGCCGGTCCCCTCGCACTATGCCTTGCAGCCCGTCGTCATCGTCGGCTCCGGGTGGAACTCAAGCTCCACGACCTATCACCCCCACCCTTTGCCCGACCGTGACTCTACCGCCCTTTGCCATCATTTTGCCTCATGGTCGACCACCTCGCTACCCCCATGACAGCCCTAGAACTCCCCAAAACCCCAGCTCCATCCCATCCTTTTCTCGGCCAAAGATGTCCCGATTAACCACCCCAAGACTTGAAAGGCCCCAGCTTAGCCCGTGACACTATGCACCGCAACCCTAAGCCCCTCCACCACTCCCGTCTTCGAGCAAGCCCCGAGAGCCCCATTAAAGTTCCTGGTTGCTGCCGCCCAATACCGAAGCTTTACCGTACCGCGCCACCCGAGCTCCATTAGTCCCAAGATTCCAGCCCCGAACCCAACGCCATACTCGGCCTCTCCCGCCTTTACACGTTTCTCGCTGCAATGCCATCGTATCGCCTAGTTTTGAAGGGCTCCGTGAGCCATCGATGTACCGACAAAGACCCGAGAGACCCCGGACTCGAGACCTCATTGAGCCTCCGTCGCCGCTTAGCCCTAGTTGAACCCCATGGTGAGCCGATAGTGCCGCGTGCACGTAAACCCCATGGATCCCGTGAGCCGTTGCGGTGCCCCGCCTCTGTCGTCGCCGCCGTTGTCATTCTCGGATCGCTAGGATTGTGAGTTCATCCCTAATCCCCGGTTAGGTCATTAATTACTTTTAGCGATAGTTAATTAGAGTTAATTACGGTTTAGGTAGATAATTATGGTCGATTTAATTAGGGACTCATATTAGGTTAAATGGCCACAACTAAATAGGTAGCCGGGATAGTTACGTGGACTGTGGCTAATTGGTGATTTGATTATATTCGGCGATTGATTGGCTAGAGCCGAGTAGACGATAGATTGTCGGATTGATTGGATAATATAGGCCCAACTATATGTAATCGGATTAAATAATTACAATCGGACTAAATAATTGCAATCGGGATAGGTAATTGTTAATTAATTAATTACTATTATTGAGTGACTATTAGGTATTATTGATTGACTTCCGGGTGCCATGGGTGTATATATATGTACATATGTGAAATGTGATCACCCCGTATCGGTTGTAAAGTCTTGTGGATAAATCATGCATTCATATGACCATGTGTGGAATCAAACTGGATATTTGAGCATGAAAATGGCCTTGGGCCAAGTCTTTAAGCACTACCGAAAGAGCATTCAACTAAATTCAAATATAAGAATTGGCTATTGTCCAGGTGTGCTTGTGTCGTCATCTAATGGGTTCCCTGTCAAGGTCGTTCCATGCCAATCCGTGACGTCGGAGTTGATTGGATGCCGATTGCAACTTGTGATAGATCAAAACCCTTATAGAGATTCTTAGTAGTTCGTGCCATGACTATTCGGATTCACACAAACTATCGAACGCCGTCGCTGGAAGTAAGGAACGATACCTAGTCATACCAAAGAGCACCAACTGCCTTTCATTGAGTCCATCCCCATGATCCGATAAATATGCAAATGTATAGATTTATCTATATGCTCAAAAACTACACGCGATTGATGTTAAAATTAAACTATTCTACGCGAAAATAATATGAAAATGATGTAAACATTTTTACAATGAAACAAGGTTAGTCCCTGAATTTTATGCAATTTTTCTTAAATGATTAGCCAAAACTTAGGCATCAATATAAAGATGTAACTTCTCCCAATCATGTATTCTCAAGGATTTTAGTTTCTTGAAGCCCGAGGTTGGATTGAGCACCTCAAATAAAGATCCACATCCTTCTATGTACAAGTCTTCCAATGACTCTAAAGTTCCTAAAATCTTAACCAGATAATAACACTATTTTAAACATACGATCTCTCAATCAATGAATGCATTATGCAAAATATGCGGTGATGGTGTGTGGATCTACGGTTGAGATTGTACCGTTTCTCGGCAATACTATTAGGAAAACATTTCCCATAATATTATTTATTTTTCCCAAATATATTAATTAAAATCTTACCTCACTCACGCATCTTTCTATTATTTGAGAAGATTTCTTTTCTTAATCAACACGTTAAAAAGATTCACGTTCCGCTATGTAATCTTTAGTAATTTGGGCACCGCAAGCACATGCAATTTTTGCAATTAAGGTTCAACCGATTTTCGCACTTTTTTGGGTTCCGTCCAGTTTGACTATTAAGTTCAAGGCTTGTCATCGAGTCCATCCGCCATGATTTGATAAATATGCAAATGTATAGATTTATCTATATGCTCGAAAACTACACGCGTTTGATGTTAAAATTAAACTATTCTACGTGAAAATAATATGAAAATGATTTCAACATTTTTTCAAGGAAATAAGGTTAGTCCTTGAATTTTATGCAATTTTTCTTAAATGATTAGCCAAAACTTAGGCGTCAACATGAAGATGTAACTTCTCCTAATCATGTATTCTCAAGGATTTTAGTTTCTTGAAGCCCGAGGTTGGATTGAGCACCTCAAATAAAGATCCACATCCTTCTATGCACAAGTCTTCCAATGACTCTAAATTTCCTAAAATCTTAACCAGATAATAACACTATTGTAAATCAAGTTTTGTAAGCTTCTTTGGGTTTGATAAATCAGGCGATCCTCAAGTAGAGGAAGTTCACCTAGCGATAAGATAATCAAATTCTCTAAATCTTCAAGGCTTTTTATTTCAAGTAGACCATAACAATACCACAAGTGCAGTCCAGTGAGCTTATTCAAGTTTGATAGATCGGATAATCTCTCCGGTAGCGGAATTTCAATGAGCTTCAAAGTTCTCGAGATTCCCCAAGCCTTGAATGCTTTGGACGTCGATTAGATTATGGCAGTACTCTAAATGCAATTCATTGAGCCTTTTCAAGTTTGATAGATTAGGTAATCTCTAATGATACTGGTCATTGTCTTCTCTTGGAGTTCGCCAAAGCACGTGGAACAACCTTCGAGACTCCATTCTTTACATATACCAACATCTGGGGACGGGCGAGGGTGATTTTTGGTGGCAGCGTTGGGGGACGAGTCAAGGAGGTGGAAGATGTCCGATCGACGGTGAAGAAGATGCCGCGTTATTGTCTCTCTCATAAAACATCCACATTGGCGACACATGGCTTAAGACAATATTAAAAACAACCACGTTAGTATCGTAGAGTCAAACATGATGGAGTTAAGCAAAGAGATTTGGTTGCATTATTTTGATAAGTTTTAAGATTTGATTATTCATTTTAAGGTTTCAACCAAGCAACAAAAAATATTTTCATTTTTCTGAAAAATGACTATTTGGAAAATATTTTTGAAAACACTTCATTTTTTGCGAAACAAATGGAGCCTTAACATCAACCAGTATTGTCTCGATCCCTTTATAAAATTCGTCGAAATTGCTTTATTTTCTGATTTTCTTTTTCTCCCCGCTTCTTCAAGGCCATGTTATGTGACAAGCCTTGCTTTGACACCGAAATCGGAACCTTGGGGTCCCCTACACTGTTCGTATTCCACGTTCCCATTAATCTAACGGGCCTTGTCATAGTTCATTTGGCCTATTTGCCGTACAGAATCAGAAGGAAGAGAAACAGGAATGGTGATCCAGAAGTGTAAATGTTGCCCGGCTTGTTTTTATGACTTGAAAAATAATTTGGAGCAAATATAGTATGGCCGTACTAATTTGGAGTTTACGGTAGAATTGGCCTTCAAAAATTAAGATGCATTCAATTCGGGTTTGGAAATGAGTTTTGAGTAAATGCAAAGAGCCTAAGTGGCTTTGAAAAAATACAAATAGTGTTTGGTGAAAAATCATTTAAAATACAACTCAGTTTTAAGTAGTATTTGTCAAAAAAATATCTGCAAAGGACTTTTGACTGCATAGTTCATTTTATTGAAAAAAAATTAACACCCCTCGCCGGCTAGCAAAAGGCTTAGGCCATCGACTAGACAGATCTAGCACCGGCGATTGTCGGCCGGGACCACCTAGGTTTGAGCAACACCCATGAAGGTCGCGTGACTCATGCGACCGTCATCGGGGGCCGTGTGACCCTAGGCGGCCCTTTGCCAACCATCACCGGCTTTTCACTGACCAAATCTGCCTTGATCGCCCCATGCCAACCTTGCTCAAGAAGGAAGATGAACAACATATTTAGGATCTCACTTTTTAAGAGAGATAAAATTGGATTTTTAATAAGGTTTTGAGGGAAAAATGGGCTCTTGACTTTTTTCATTGATGGGGCTTTCAACCTTTTGAAAATGCTGATAATCCAATGTTGATCCCTATCAATATTGGACTTTCACCATTTTCAAGTTTAGCATTTGGCTAAATGCCACTTGAAAGGAAAGCTGAATCAAATGCATTTTAATATGAACACTCCAAAGCCTTGTTCGAGACGTAACGCCCGTTTTTTTTTTTTTGGCCAGTAGCAAATAAATAATGTCGGAAAAGCAGACGTTTTGTGTGGCGAATGAAAAATTGCCGTTGACTCTTCTTGTTCTCTCTCGGGATCTCATCAAGATTGCTGCCCTTTTCCATATTCCAACTTCACTCTCTATTTATAAGCGATAGTTTCTCGAATTGCAGTAGACGAGGAAGACGAAGAAGAAGGGGATGAGCGGCAGAGGCGAATCGGCGTCCGGGCAGTGCGGCACAGGCGTGGTGGGGAAGCCAGTGGAGCCTCAGGAGCATCCCGCGAGCGAGCATGTCACCACGTTGGTTGCCAGCGAGGTTCTCCCTGCAAGTAGCTCGGCCTCCGGTTTGGTCAACGCCAACAACAAAAGCGGCGAAGAGAACCCGTATCTCCACCTTGCCTCCGTGCTGTCCGGCCTCCACATCGGTCCGGTGAATGTTTCTGCACCGTCTGGCTGGAGTGAGTATATGGCGGCGTAGTTTTGCCTTTGTAGTTATGTTATGGTACATCAGCATGGTGCTGATGAGACAGACGCTTTGCTGGTGCTTGCAGATCCGATAAACAAGGTATGCAAAACCTTGAAGAGGGTAGATGATGCTAAGCAGAACGCAACGGCGCTTGTGGACAACGTCTGGCATCACCGTGAGTTTTCTCCACATCTTTTCTAGCCTAGACAGGTCGGTATAATCAGATTTTCAGAAACATTTTGGATTTATTCGTGGAGATGTATCTAATTGATGATTGCTCGCTTGCATATGTTTCTTCTATGTTACTGCAATGCTTGTGAATGCTGTCGATGTAAACACTTGATTTAAAGAGTTCGGCATCTTGTTTTTCATTAACGTTTTTCGTCTGCCATTGCAGTCCTGTGGTTTTGAAAATCAGTTCATATAATAATTTGTTTATGGAAAGTGAGACATTTCTGGAAAATATTTTTCACAAAGTCATTTTGCAGGAAAATGATAATATTTTTCGGTATTTCACAAAAACCTGAAAATGAATAGGAAAATATTTTCCGCCGTTTGTATGAAAAACATGATTTGACTTCCCTAGAGAAAATTACCAAAAAAACTCCAAATTTTTAATTATTATTTCGTTTTCTTTCCTTTCTTACTCTGCTAGTCGAGGGACATGACTACGACTAGCGACCGGCAACAGCCAAGAGACGAGCTCACCCAAGGCTGACGAGACTCCACCTCGCTAGATCAAGTTAAGTCTTGAGCTTGCCAGCCATGGGCCAGCTCGACCTCATGGGATCTAGCGAATCTCAAGCTCCCTAGCCTCAAGCGAGATCCACCTTCTCGAAACTAGCCTGGCCCAAGGCCGGTAAAGCTCTACCTCATCGGAACTTGGCGAGTCAAGCCTCGCCGGCTTTGAGCGAGCTTGTCCCTCACCTGTGGCTGGTTGTCGACCGTCGCCATGCCCAAGCAACTAGCAGAAGAAGAAGGAAAAAGAAAAGAAAAGAAATAATTAAAAGGAAAAAAGAAGATAGAGTGCATGGAGGAAAAGATTTCATTTTTCCCCACTTTTGAAGATATTTTTTTCATTTATGAAAAATATTTTGCTTGATCAGTTTATTTTTTTCTGAACCAAATGCCGCAAAATAAAAAAAAAAATTCCTTAAAAGTTATTTTTCATGAAACAAATGAAGCCTAAGACACATGCTTCACAATCTGTGTATTCAATTTGCGAATCAGGAGTTGAGTGGATCAAGTAATATGATTATTTATCTGGAGGGGCTTTAACTTCGATGTGTGGTGCTATCTTCGGTGCTTATTTCTTTGGGAAATCTATGTCAATTCCTTACTATAGCAACAAATTGACAAATGCATAACATGGCGCTTCCATGGAGGACACGGTTTTATTCCGATAATTTTCTAGGGCTTTCAGGACCGCTGGGCTCTTTACGTGACTGATCGTTGGACAAGATATATATCATCTCTTGCCCCAACATCTCTTTCCCTGGAAAGAAGAAAAAATTAGCTTTGTCCTGAAAGAACAAGCACTGCAGCAGTTGGATAAGCGTGGCTTTGGCTTGTTGTCCCTTTTTTCAGTTTATTCGCGAGAGACAAAGCCGATAATTTCTTTGATTCTCATCTCCTCGCGGTTTCTATTTGACTGAAATTTCATGTTCAGAACTCTATTCTTGCCTGACCTCAACTGATTGATAATTGTGCCACGTCTGTTTTTTTGAAACAGTTAAAACTAGCCATAGCATCACAGATGCAGCAATAGCTCGACTTGCTCAGGGGAAGAAGATGCTCGCAGAGGGGGGACGGGACAAAATATTTGAACATACTTTTGAGATTCTGGCCGGAGAGAAGCTCCTGAAGGCATACGCTTGCTATCTGTCCACTTCCTCCGGGCTTGTCATTGGGACAATGTATTTGTCAAGCAAGAGGCTGGTCTTCAGTGGTGATGAGCCTCTTTACAAATGCTCTCCCTCAGGGCAGGAAGAGTGGGTTTATTACAAGGTAACCTTTTCCAATCTTCCTAAAACTGCTGGTACTCTAGGATTGCCGTTTCATGTCGGGATAGTGATAAGTTTCCAATGCACTACGGATTGGTAGCCTGAGTTGTTATATGCGTTTTCCCTATTGCGAGTAGCCTGCTGATTTTATAGTCTAAATTTGGGAGTACCTTCGTCAGAAAGGACCTTCATTTGACTCGTCGACTGTGTTACTTTGATGAGCCTTGGACCATTTCTTCTTGTCATTTATTTTTATCTAAGCATGAAGCATTGTACCGTGGCGGAACACACCTTCGAAATTTTTGTCAAGCTCCGCTGAGCTTCCCTCTCCAACCATCAGTTTATAAAGTGTTTTCATCCTGATGGCTGTCTAGGTGGTTCTGCAGCTCGATCAGTTGAGCTTTGTTTGTCCTTCTTCAAAGAGTCGGATCCCTCTGTAAAGTACATCCAGGTTGTTACGAGGGATGGCTATGAATTCTGGTTCATGGGTTTTGTATCGTATGAGAAGGCTCTCAAGAACATAAATGAGGCTTTACAGCACAATCGTGAGGTTAAAATGGCTGGAAGGATGCAAGAACGATCAGTCGCCCGGGATGGGAAGTGATATTCGTGTTAGCAATTAAACCAAATTCCTTTCGGAGGAAGTTGCCGATTATGCGAAGAAGTTATCAACTCAGTGGACCAGTTGTCAATTCAGTTGAACAGTTGTCGATGTCGATTTCATGGTTGTCGATCAACTAACTGGTTGTCGGTGTTTGTCCGGCTTCCAAGAGTGGTGCAAGGATTGATAGCCTTTATTATAGTGTTTCTTTTGAGACTCACAATTCGTGTTTCTACGTTTAATGTTTTATAAGTCCAAGGAATCTATCGCCTTGGAATGCAGGATGCATTTATGAGTCATTTACGAGGAAGATTAAGAGTCATGTAACAGACAAGTCGTGTGATCATTTGCAACAGTCAAGTCTCGTCTCCTTTTCTTCCTTGAGTTGTGTGAATTGTGAGTTTTCCAACTTCAAATTATGCCATCAATTCGACTGTACTTGAACAAATTTGGGGTATGTGTGATTGCTATGGATAAAACGGTTGTAGCGGCTAATTGTACTCTATGAAGCAGATATTGGAGCTTGTTTCTTCTTTCTTCGGAAAAATGGGTTATGGAAGCTGGCTTCTGACAGCATCATAGCTGATCTTGAGTTTGCAGTGAAACAAATGCACCCTAAAACTTTTTCGGCTTAGGCCTAGAAGGACCACTTGGTTGACACAACTAATTAACACGGTAGCCAGCAACCAAAATGCTGAAAGCCCTCCGAAGAATTTGCAATTCACATAACAAAAACTCCCAGTCTTCTTCTGGAAGTTGGATTCTTAACATTTTCAAATTTTTTACATTGATTAGTAGGAATGAAAGCACCACAAGTGTCATAACTTTCAGACGATGGTCACATGAGTGTCATGATCCTTTTTCCAACCACTTGAGTACCATCATTTCTAAAAATTACTTTGAGTGTCATAACTTTTATATGATCACTTTAGTATCATAATTTAAGACAAAATATTCACCCAAGTGCCAAAAATATGATGTTGCATGGTTGCATTTGTGATGAACGTTGTCGAAATGTTATGGCACTCGGTTAACAGAAAAAAAAAAAAAAAAGCTAAGGCATTTTGAGTGAGTGTTGTTCATATGTCATGACACTCATATAATCAAAAATAAAGTTATGGCCATCGAGTAAGCACCATAAAAAAGTTATGACACTTGTGATGTCCTTTTTCCTTGATCGCTGTGTCAATGAGCCTCTTATCAAATAGCAAAATAAAAGGCAATTGGGAAAGGAATTACTAATTAGAAAAAGTTAAACGTCAATGGGAACTAATGATCCATTTATTTAAAGGAAAACTTTTTCTCGGAAATTGTTTTCCAACTTTACCGTGTTTCGATGATAGAAAACGTTTTCCATAGACTTGAAAATAAGCTTAGATTGGGGAAAACAGTTTTCCCTTTTGGCAAGAAGGAAATCACTTTCCCTAAACCACCAAACACATGAAAGCTAACTATTTTCCTTGAAAATTATTTCCACGAAAAATGTTATCATGAAGTTCGCAAAAGACAAATGATTTAGAGATTATTTTCCTCAAACAAATAGTTTATATAGCTTAAAGTAATTAGCCAATAAAAAATTTTCATTATCAATAACAATTTTTATTTGACCATTTTTGTGAATAAATCAAAGCAAAATCAATTCCTTCGTTTTTGTAAGTAATCATTTTCAGGAAAAATGTTTTCTAAATCATACATTTTCCACGAAATAAACACGTCCCAAAAGAAGTCTTTTCTTGTTAGGGACGACAAGGCAATTGAACAAATATAGGCTCACGAACGTTTAAAGAAACACAAGAGCTGGAAAAAAAAAAAATGGAGATTGCTCAATGCTCATCCCTTCAATGGCTGTTTAACATTTGATATCATGTGTTAATAATAGCTCAGCCGACAAAAACAATCAAAATAAAAAGACGTCATGTGCTTGTGTTTGTTATTATACATGTACCTCTCTATCTCTCTCACGCCCGACTCTTGAGCTCGCGACATCCCTACCAATTCACCCTTAGGTCATGAAGGATAGCGTTCCGGGCATACTATCGACCTATGAACTTACTACGCATGCGGAAACATGAACTCTCCCAAACAATCAAACATACAGGGGATAGCAACGTAGGAAATAAACACAGCGATCAATCAGGCAAATGACATTTCATTTCCATAACAAGAATAGATGATCATTAATTTTACAGAGCTACCTACTAACATGTACAACCCCATACTTCGGGCGGCTCTCTAGGACCTCAAAAGATACACGGTCGGTAAGATTAAACTCTCATCTACTCCAAAAATCTCACAACCACCATCGCCTTGGTATCAATAGGGCTCCAAAAAGGGGACAGCCACCCGTCTAAGCCCTAGAGCCCCGACTAGAAGAGAGCTCGACTCCATGTCGGACTTGGGATCCACTACCTCCCCATCCGGCGTATCCAAATCTATGGGATCTCGAGAGAGGACGTAAGGGCACGGGTTAGCCGGTCCCTCAAATCCTTGTAGCAGGCCAGAGAGCACACCCCCATCACGCACAAACTAGGATTTGAAGAGGTGCAACACTAAGTGTGGCGGGCCTTCGTCCGCCCGGATCCCGGGTGACGTGTTGCTTCCAGACCCATTCCGAGGGCACTTCCTCATGGTGGATAATGCAATCAAAAGAGTTTTTAGGTATCTTCGTGGAACTTCAAATTTTTCTTTCTTTTTTGAAGGTATAGGGAATGGAAAACATGCTTGATATCATAGGCCATGTAGATGCAGATTGGGGTGGAAATATTGATAGTAGACGGTCTATTAGCGGGTATGTTTTTACATTGTTTAGGGCTGCATTGAGTTGGATGAGTAGGAGGCAAAGCGTGGTAGCCTGAGTACATGGCTCTTACTCATGCAGGAAAACAAGCCATATGGTTACGGCGGTTGTGCTTGGAGCTCGGTTTTGAGCAAAGTGCCGTAGAGGTGAGATGTGACAATCAATGAGCTATTTATTTAGCTAAGAATCCAACATTTCACTCATGCACAAAGCACATCGATATACAATATCATTTTATCCGAGAGAAAGTGGAGAAGAAAGTGGCTCGACCGGGTAAAGGTCGACACAATGGAAAATAGTTCGAGACTTCCTTACTAAAGCCGTTACGGGTGCGAAATTTGAATGGTGCTCTGTTGCAATTGGATTGAAGAGGAATGATATTGGAAAGGCTCTCATTTGCGCGAAGTATCCACCAAGTGGGAGAATGTTGGAGTTGGCGAATACTTCGGGGACCCTTGTTTCTCACACCGGGCATGTCCACATGAGCTTAGGGAAACTAAAGTATGATCCGACAATATGTGACCCCCGTGCATGGAGTGCGGGGGTTCAGGGGCAGCACTACCTACACGGGTGTCCCGCCGTCCCGTTAGCGGGCGTAGGTCAGCTCATATTTACCCGAAACAATAACGGGTTTAG
The DNA here is from genome assembly GCA_021437795.1 of Rhodamnia rubescens. Classification (NCBI taxonomy): domain Eukaryota; kingdom Viridiplantae; phylum Streptophyta; class Magnoliopsida; order Myrtales; family Myrtaceae; genus Rhodamnia; species Rhodamnia rubescens. The sequence goes on along the minus strand of JAILYA010000010.1, from coordinate 3,576,581 downwards.
ATTTTTATTTAAGTTGGTCCATTTGTTAAGGGATTAAAAGGGTTTTAGATAGGCTTAGATTTTTGGCCTATTTAGGGCACATATATTTGCTCATTTTTTGCCGATCATTGTAATGAGTTGTGTGGCTGTAAATATAAATTATAGTAAAATCTCTTTACATGATGTAGCCCTATTTTGGGGTGAACCTGGGTAAAACCGTGCGTCGTTTAATTTTCTTCTATTATCCGTGTGATCGTTATGAATCGATTTGTAATACATCCCTTCACAAACTTCAACATGATCAACAGAAGTACAAGAGTCTTAACCCAAAAACTAATGATTGCCATGTAATTCTGGATAAATATCATGACTGGTGAGTTCATTAGAGAGATTTGGAGAAAACCTCTTGCAGCAGCAGCAACCTCATCGAAAAAGTAAGACAAAGCATGGAGAGCTTCCATTCAACGATTGCTCGACGTGGACGGGACCCATCTGGGACTGCTCAACCTAGGGCAGTTGCCAACACTTCATCATTTTTTTTTCAAGTTATTATTTAGGATGAAGAATATAAGCAATTATTTAACCCCAAGATTGTCTATGCCACTATTTTTTGGCTCGCCCTTTTTCCACACTCCTACTATATTTTTCACACTATTTTTTTTATTTTATGTTTTGACAATCGTATCCTTTGGATGGGCTAACACTTCTAATACAAACTTATATGGTTCTTTTTATTTTATTATTAGGTCAATTCTTTTATTTTTGTTTCTTCTTTTCTCCATTGCGGGTCCCACTTTCTTCCTTCATCTTTTTCACCCCTCCCATTCTCTCTGTTTTCTCTCTTGTAGGCCATTCTCTCTTTAAGCCTCATGCTACTCCTTTCAAGAATCTCGTCGTCCTTTGTTTCTTACAGCGCCACTCTCTGGATAATAAGGTTATTTTCTTTTCCACTGTGGAAAGTTCAAAAAAGGATATATTGAAATAAGATGGTCACATGCTACAGACAACCGACATCAGTTTATTGATCTTTATTCTGCTTTTATTCCAATTAATTTCTGTTTTTTTTTTCGCAATGGGATTCCATATTTCGATTCAGTTCATAACCTTTAAATTCAAAATTCTTCTGGGTCCTCTAGCTTTCTCTCTCGTTTGCATTTCCTGGTTCCTTTTGCCTTCAGACTTCTTTGCATGGCAAGTGATCACAAAACTTCTTCTCAAAGCAAGAGTGCCGCTAATCCTAAATTAACAACGCTAATATCAGTTTGAGTTTGCAAGCAAGTTCTTTTTTTTCGTGTGTGTTTCCTTGAGAATTTTTGGGAAATTATGGTTTGGAGAAGAGTTCATGTACATTGCAATCAAAAGTTGATCAAAAAAGCTGTAGTTCTGTTGGATGTTTCTCTAGTTGTGTTCGTTGTGGCATCATCATCACGAATATGCACACGACGACTAAGAACTAATCCATCGTATGACTCAAAATGATCTCGTTGAATCTCAGTTAGTGAACACTAAATGCACAAAGGAGTTTGATTCTTGATCTAAACGTGCAATTGTTGACATGATTCCTATGATACTGAAATTTCAACTTGAACTTTCCACAGTGGAAAAGACAAAAACCCTCCCTTAAGAGATTTTTTCATTGAAAACATGACTTGTAAGAAAAACAGAGAAATGAATGGGAGACATGGAAAGAAAGAAATGGGGAGGACGATGGGGTTTCTGGCCGAAGAATGAGTAGGAGGCGTAGAGAGAGAATGGCATACAAAAGAGAAAACGAGAGATGAGTGGGAGATGTGAAAAGAAAGAAGAAGAAGAAAAGTGGGACCCATAAGAAAAAAAGAAGAAACAAAACAAAAGAGTTGATCAAATAATAAAATAAAAGGAATCTTATAAATTTGCATTAGAAGGGATGGGTTACACAAAAGATAAGATGGTCAAAACACACACAAAAGGAGTATCAAAATCATTGGACGGTGGAAAAAGTGCGAGTCTATTTTTTTTTTCGAGCTTTTTCTATCATCTTTTAAAAATTCATGATGGAACTTCTTTTGAGTGCCAAAAACGACTCGAACTTTAAAGACTCAAAAATGCCGAGTCTCCGCTATGATATAACACATCATTTAGTGGTTTTTTATGAATTTTCTACGTCCAATGTGGAGGAAGATGTCTTGATAGAGACTGCTTGAGATAGAGTTAATCCAACATGCAAAAGCTCTTGGAAATTAGGACATGTTCGTGCACGAACAAGAAGAAAAATAATAAGAAGATGAAATTACTCGATGATTCTCAATTATTATGAGAAGTACGCTTGGATTGAACTTTTTACCAATATATAATCCTCTATTAACCTCATTTCCCTCGTCTTGCTTCTATGTTGCGTTGATCATGTTGGTCCCGAGGTACGGTCCAAATAATTAATGGTTCGGTGATATTGTTGGAGATGATCGACAGACCATGCAATAACTTTTCCTTAGACGCAAAACTATTGTATGGTCAAATAAAACATGCAGACTAAGCTCATCTAGAATGTTGGAATGTAAGTCTTATGTTCAGCCCCAAATAATTACTGAATTCGATAGCATTGTAATGAATTATGTATAATTGTGCAATCACTATTTCTGTATCTTAGGAGATAAAAAAATGTGTGATTTATGCACCTATAGGCAACCCTAAGAATTCCACACCCGACGGTCTAGTTTGTTGTGTTTTTCTGTCTTTTTTTTTACTGAACCCTAAAAATTGTCTTTGCCCACCTCGCTTACCTTGACCAATTCAACAAGAAAACCACACAGGGCAATCATCAAACCATGACCAGTCCTATAGTAGATTCAATTGGCTCGTCAAGTTATGCTTTTTTCTTTTCAATTCAACACTCTCTCAAGTTGACCCGGATATAATTGTATTGAATGGAAACCCTCAAGCCTTAGAAAAGAAAAAAAAAATAGATAAATTGGAAAGCGGATGACAGAGTAGGTCTAGATCCAAACTTGATGACCTAATTACTCCAAGAATCACTAAGAATGACTCCCACAAATACTTATGGCACTAAGCTCGTCAAACCATAGTGCAGATTGAGTGATTTTCCTACTATAACTATCATAATTATCATTATTGGTAAAATTGGTCTCTGTTACATATAGAGTGCCTTTTTAGAGTTACCAAGAAACTGCGTGTGCATTGAAGTTAATACTTTTGATATTGATTTCTCCCGTTGCTAGGAAAAGTACCCAAAAAATTAGAAACATATTGCAATGGCGCTAATTCAATCCTAAACCTTTTAATTATGTCAATTTAGTCGTAAAATTGTTTATTTGTTGCAATTGAGTCCATCCAACCAATTTTGGCCAAAAATTACTGACATGAATGTCGGTCGTCCTATTTAACATGACCGATCTTTGAAGTGGATATTTTTTAATAATTTTTTATAAAAATTAAATCCTTAATTACTTTTAACTATTTTTTACATTTTCTTTCTTTCTTTCATTTTGGTTGGCAAACCCTCACCATTCATTGGCGAGGGCCTTTGCAGCATCGCTTGCCGACTCCCGACAAGGCCGCGATGGGCTCGGCTGGCCGCGAGCGGCCGACGACCCTCGCTGGTAAAAAAAAAAGAATAAAGAAAAGAATAATTTAAATTTAAATTGAAAAGAAAATTAAGAAATGTCCATGTCGGTGCCGGTCACGCCACGTAGAACGTACGACATCGACCTCGGTAATTTCCAACTAAACTTTGCATGATCGACTCAATTGACACAAATACAAAAATTTTATGACTAAATAGGCATAATTGAAAGTTTCATGACTGAATTGGCACAAATGCAATAAATTTAGTACCTTTTTTATACTTTCCCCCAAATATCATAATTGCTCTGGTGAGAATTGCATTGTTCAATATCTACCTAGCTTGAAAGAAACACATATGAAACCATTTGATGATCAAAATGCACCATTGATTGGGTATATTGCAAGCCAGAGTATTATATCAATATATTCGCAGCGTGTACAATTTTGTATTGATAGACTCGGTAATTATTTGATTAATTTAAAAAATTCAAAAAGAGAAGAGAACTTAATTTAGGAGAAACTTTCGACCCAAGAAGAGAGAAGAGAGAGAGAGAGAGAGAGTACACAATTTGCCCTCAATTTGCCCTCTTGACTTTAGATACAAGTGAGTCCATAGACCCTCGAATAGGACATCGAAGAAAATAAAATAGGAAGTTAGGAACCACAACAATAATATTCCCAACAAATCTTTGACCTAGTCAAACTGAAAAGTCAAAAGAATCAAAGCACGTATTTTTAGGTAGATGATAAGATCAAGGCACGAATCTCTAAATGATAAAATCAAGGCACGATTACCTGGATGATAAGGTTTTGACTAGTCAAATATAATATAATATTAAGGAACATTGTAGAATTATTAGCACATCAATAGAATGCCCAAATTGCCATTAGTAATAATTCAGAATAATTAGAAAACTTATTATGCTACTCATTGAACGAACTAAATTAGAAATTACCAATTTTCACCAACTCTTCTATGGAGGGCACTAGTTCACATGATATTAGTTAAATTTATTTTAGTTATATTTAGTATCATTAGAAGAGCCTAGGAACCATTAGAAAACCCTAATAGCTAATGAACTAAGAATAATTGAGAAAGCTCTAGAAAGGGACACCAATGTTAGGCGTGTGATACAAAGGAATATGCCCTAGATCCTTCAATAACCATGTGTCCATATATTCATTAATTATAGGGATTATGTGGCAATTATATGACCATAAGATGGCGCCACATATAATGAACAAGAGGACAAAATGTGCTTGGAGAGCAAGTCAAGAAATCAATAAAATTGAAAATAAATTAGAAAATTCAATTATAAATAGGCTAGAAGCCCTTTAGGACCCCTACCCAATGCCGACCTCCTCTCTCTCTATTCCCTCTCTATTCGGCCACTCCATCTTCCTCTATACACTCTCTAGCTCTCTCAACCAGTCACTCATAGCACACGTGCACTCTTGCCAAGTTCGGCCACTACTCACTATTACCGGTCCTCATCTTGTCTTACACGTTCTTGCCAACAAGATATGTAAGTAAATTTTCTAAACTTTCACTAGGACGAAGACTAGTATCAATATAAGTGCCTTGCATGAGAAAACCATGGCTTGCATGCTCTTTTTCATGCCTTATCATATATGATGGTAAGTTTATAGTACATGATATAATATGCCTCGTTCATGGGCGAGTATGTGCATCTCAACTATGAAATTTGGTTTGGACCGAATTGATTAGAATGACGGAAGCACATGTTTGAGTCATGCTCGGGTTACCCTACGGGATGCCTTGGTATATCGAAAGTGCACGCCAAGATGCCTCGTCCAGGAATGGATGGTTGGGCTTGTGAAAAGCGCAGGACATATACAACATGATGGAAAATTTGCATGCTTGCCTATGATATACATGGCCGAATGGTTTGATGTTGATTATATTGCCCTTGCTTGATTCTTATGCTCAATATTAGCTAACTTCCTATCAATAATTTAGGATTTTTACTTACTGAGATGTGTTCTCACTCCTTATATTTTCAGATTTGTAGGTATGGCTTCTAATCCACCGATTCACTTTGATTTGGTCGTGTCCATAGAAATTACTCATACGGACATAGTCGATGCAGATCACAATTCCACCTTTCATCGCTACCTTACTACTATTTATGTGGATGAGGGGCTCGACCATTTGGACCCTCATCATTATGTGGCGTGGTACATAGTCCTTGGAGGGGGAGACCTTGTCGGCCGGATTAGAAACTTCGATGGACCCCCGAGACTTCCATGGTGGTGGACGGCCGCATGACATGTAGGAGGGATCATGGAATATGACTTTTTGTTTTGGCAAAGGAGTGATGAACTCAAGAAAGGCGAATTTTTGAAGTACACGTCACAAGAGGAGCTAGGCGTACCCTCACCCTATATGTGAACTTATATGATGCAACTAGAGGCATATATAATAGTAAAGCGATGCAAACCAAATAGATGTTATGTAAATAAAGTGATATGTTTGTTTATGTATTGTTATGAACGTAGTTGGTCTAGATAAATAATAGGAATCGTAACTTGTTTGAGTTTAATCATGCATATGTAATAATTTGGTCGGACAAAAGGAGGTCGACGCTCCCGGGACGTCGAAGGACCTCACCCGCCAACGCCTAGGCCTTATGGCCGTGACCGGCTTCGGCTCCAATTGGCGCCACTTTTAAGCTAGCGCACTATTAGGGTCGGGTGGGGGGCATTACGGTTGGTTTTGGTATTAGAGCAATGTTATATCCGGAGTGATAAGGTGCGTAGTAGTATGAGGATTAGTGAATAGGAAACACCACGATGAGATTATGAATTTTAATTCTTGCTTATGTTTGATTTGAATTGAGATTACCCTTGGTGATAGTTGTATATAATTTCCTTTTCCCCTAGTTAGTTTTCTGACCATAGAATAAGATGGGCTCTCGTGGAAGACCACCAAGATAAGATCCCTGATTGGACGGTATTCTGCAAGCCTTAAGATAGGCTGTGTTTTCTCCTCGAAAAAATGAGCTTTTGGAGAACATTCTCTTTTTGTCACGTTCCTCCTATGTCTTCCCGCCGAATCATGTTTTGGCCCCTAGGGGACGTGGACTTCAACGTAGCATAGTACCGTTGACCTCTAAGTGATAAACGAAGAAAATGGGATGAGCAAATGATGAGAAGAACCAAACCAAAAAGAGGCGAAGAAGAATGAACAAGGTTGTTGTGCTTGGGTGGTGAACCAGAGCCATTTGCAATTTGCATTCATTGCGTAAGAAGTAACACACCGATGAACAACCTGTGGCGAAGGATCGGCATCAGGAAAAGCCGCAGTAAACCAGCATCGAACCACAATGTGACTGACAACAAGCCGCAAGAGTCTGAGCAGGCAAGGAATGAGCTAGTGTTGTTGGGGAACCCTGGGAAGAGGTTCGTTTCGATGATATTTTGAGGGCCAGTGCACAGTCACTGGGGAGAGGTACTTTTGGAACGAATTACAAGGTTGACCTGGACGACTTCACCATGGTGGTCGTGAAGAGGCTTAAGCCTTTGGTGTTGTCAGCCGAGGATTTCCAGGACAAGTTCGAAGCTTTAGGAGCGATGGACCACAAGAACCTGCTCCCTCTGAGGGGTTACTACTACGGAAAAGACGAGATATTGCTCTTGTACGATTACATGCCCCAGGGAAGCTTGTTGGGCCAATTGCATCGATGCAGAGAAGGGGGAGGGAGTCCCCTGAACTGGGATGAGACTATCGATTGCCCTCGGGGCTGCTCGGGCCATCGAGTACCTGCATGCACAACGCTGTCCCTATATCCACCACGGGAACATCAAGTTGTCCAGTGCTCCTCACACCATCCTATGAGGCCCGGGTCTCCGATTATGGCCTCACCCCCTGACAAGTCCTTCCCCCTTCCCAAGGCCTGCCACATTGACCGGGGCCAATCTGAGAGTGGCGGATGTGTACAGCTTCTGGGTGTTACTTCTGGAGCTCCTGACTGGGAAGCTGCCCACCCATCCTCGCCAAATGGAGGAAGGAGTAGATCTTCCCGCGTGGGTCCCGTCCATTGCTCTTAGGGGACTGGAATGTCGAAATTTTGATGTGGAGCTCAGGAGGTATAACAACATTGAGGCGATGGTTGAGCTCTTGAAGGTGGCGATCAGTTGTGTATCCCCTAATTTGGGTAAGCGCCCTCGGATGTCTGAGGTACAGAGGAAGGTGGCGAAGCAGTGTAGCCCGGTGAGGAACAAGCCGGTGTTGTTGGGGAACCTCACAAAGAAGTTCGATTTGGAGGATGTTTTGAGGGCCAGCAAGCAGGAATTGGGGAAAGGCAAATTTAGGATGACTTACAAGGCTGATCTGGAGGATGGCACAACCACGGTGACCTTGAAGATGCTCGAGAATGTGGTCTTGTCGGCTGAGGATTTCCGGGACAAGGTTGAAGCTATCAATGCGATGGACCATGAGAACCTACTCCCTCTGAGAGGCTACCTCTACAGCAAGGACATGAAGTTCCTCTTGTACGATTACATGCCCTTGGGAAGCTTGTCAGACTTATTGCATCCATATAGTCGATGGAAAGGAACTCCCCTGAGCTGGGAAGTCAGGCTTACGATTGGCCTTGGAGCTGCCCGGGCCATCGAGCACCTAAACGCCCAGGATGTCCAGCACGGGAACATCAACAGTATGTATCCTCGGTGAGTTGATTTAGAAACTGGCAGAGAAGCTTCGTTTGCCTAGCTACATCATTACCAGCAAGATAAGATCAATTTAATCTTTGCCAATGTTCCCCATATACGAGTTAATTACTGAGAAAGTCAATGTCAAAATAAAGAGAGGAGTAGAAACATGTGAGTTTTCGCATTTCCGTTGCAAATTAAAAACAGTAAGGAGTTTTAGGGTCGTTCATTACTTGTGCAGTGGGGAGAACAAGTAAGGGTAACTGCCTAATGACAATCTTTCATGCAATAAGAGAAGGCTCCGCCCAAAGTTACATGTAACAATCGACAAACAAGAAATGTGTTATTTATCTTGGATATATCCAACTGGGATTACTTCTGTTCTGGATGTGGGTGCTGCTCTAGCTCTTTCAAGATGCTTGATTTGAAGAAATTTGATTTAGTCTTGGTGAGCAGTGGCTTTACCCAATAGATATTTTTTGCAGGAAACCACCAGATGGGGTTCTGGAAGTTTCTGAAAGAGTTTACGGTACGTTTTGTAAATGTTCTTTCTTGATAATTTGGAAGTGCCACATTGGCAGGGTAGCGTATTCTACCTACTTTATTTTGCTTTAGTGTTCTGGTTTCATTGAGCTGTTATTTATGGCCTCTACTTTTTGTATTCTATGATTTACCTTCTCTTGGGACAAAGGTACTTCAACAATAGTAGAATTAGCAGGAAGCCTCTTTGGTTTGGCAAGAAACAGTCTAGTTAATGATATGCTTCTGCTAAAGCATTCGTGGCATACTGTTACCATAGTAATTTTGAGGAAGCATTTGTGCTTTTTTTTTCTTCTTGGTGCAAAATGGGGCTCCACAAAAATCATGGATGGATTTGATAGTCTAGGATAAGAAACAACCTGTTTCCCGCAGAAGCAGAGTAATATTTGACTGGAGGTCTACTGAGCTGAACTCATTGCCTCCTATAAACAAACGGTGATGAGCAAGCCACCTTGCATAAGCATTACCTACCCAATAAACTGTTTGGTGTGCCTTTGCAGTCGCTTTTGATTAACTTTGTCTACCAATTGTGATTAGTTCGGGGCCACAATCCACCGCTCTTCTGTGACCGCTGAGAGTCTACACAGGCATTACTTGACATATCTATAGTGGAAAATGTTCGGTGTCATGTTTAATACAGCATACCTATTGGAAAATGTTCTGATGCTAGGGCTTGATCAAATGGATGTGCCGTGGGATCGCCAGAGTCAGTATTCCACTGATTTGAGGGCAGAGGTATTCCTTCATTCTTATACTAGGCATCTTTATTTCTCCGGAAGGTAATTCATCTTTGCTTATTCATGTTTGATTAGAATTCTTTCTCGGAAAGGAATCCTGCTGCTTCTCCAGTTTCTGTTGATTCGTCAGGTAATGAAGAGCCAAAAGAGAATCAATTACTTAAAGGAGCCAAGAAGATTGAAGCCCAAGAACCGCAGTTTGAAGACCAAACAGTTTACAGTGTGCTACTTTCTCGAGATGCTAGTACTAGTCACGAAGAAAATGAAGGTCCAGAATGGCCAATCCAGTCCGATACTGCTTTTCCAACCCCAACTCTGCTGTCAACGCTTTCCTTTCAGTTAGAAGCTTCAGTGCATTCAGCACTTGATGGATCTCATGCAAGTTCAGACTCTGCCTCCTCTTCACTATCTCAAGATGGATCTCCTGTAAGCTTCAGTGCAACGCATGCCAAAAAGAATATTGAACCCCTGCAGTCCCCCAAACAGCAGCTGGTCTCTTCTTTGGAACTATCTCAAGATGTTCACTCCTGGTAACACATTCTCACGAGAAGCTTATTTTGTTTGCCTTAGAATCATATTAAAAGTTTTCATATCGATTTCAAGCTGGCGAGAGAATTTGGTGGAACTTTCTAAGTTAAAAATATTCTGGCTCATGAACATTGACTGAACTATCTTTACTTGAGCAAATTCTCAAATTTATGCATTCAAACTTCTATCCCACTGTCCAATTATATAATCAGAGGTTAACTAGTCATTTAGAGGTAAAATACAGCACAAACTTGGAGCGGACAGGTAACTTCTCTCTGAGTCTACTGTTCTGATTAAGTATTACCATGTGATGCTTCCATAATAATCAGAATCTTCCTTCTTTTTTGGCTTTTAATGGGTGCAGACTTTTTGGAACAGCTACATAACCTCTTTAGGCAACATTTCATAAAATTGTACCGGGACTCCTTGCGATCCAAAAATTTTATCCAGCGAATTCAACTCAGAGTCTTGCTTATTTGCCAATCTATAGTGGGCAGTTTTGGAATTTTGGTGGCAAACTCACTGGGGATTTAGGAAATGAATTGAGCATTTAAGGTCGATGACCTATGACTGCAGAGCTTCTTGACTACATGATTGGAGCATATTCGTGGCATCGGTTCACATTATTTTTGCTATGTTTCTTACCAATTATTGTTGAGTAAAGTCGACGAACTTGGGAGATATATTTGATAGCTTGTGTAAGTCTGCAATAGAATTTGATAACATTCTCTTCCTGAACACCAAAGTCCTGCTAAGGCTACCTGTAATCTGATTAGGTATATATATCATATTACCTATTTTGCAACTATGATGAAGATTCTCTTTTTACCTTTCTAGCAGCTGTAACAGCAACCAACATTGAGATAACTTCTGGTAGGGAATGTGCATCCTCATCAGCTGGTAGCGGTGACAGTGTTCAAGCCACTAAAGAACTTGTCCATAATTCAGTACAAATCCCTGAAAAGACGATGCTGCGAGAAGAAAAATCTTGCCAGCTCGATGGCGTCAAATCATCAACCTCCAAGTCATCTGGATTTGACTGTGATGTTTTCTTGAGTTTCAGAGGACCTGATACTCGTCGGGCATTATGGATTTCCTTTATACAAGGTTACTGGCTGCTGGAATCCACACATATAGAGATGATGACAAGCTGAGAATTGGAGAAGAGATCGGTCCTGAGTTACTCAAAGCAATCAACCATTCCAAAATTTCAATTCCCATTTTTTTCCAAAGGCTAAGCCTTTAGTAAATGGTGTCTTAATGAGTTGGTACAAATGGTAGAGTGTAGGAAATCAAGAAGACAGAAGATCATGCCCATTTTTTACGATGTTTCTCCCTCTGAGGTTCGTCATCAAACCGGCTCTTATGGAGATGCCTTTGTTTCTCACGAGAAGCAATTTGACAATGAGGTTATCAGCATGTGGAAGGCTGCTCTCAAGGAGGTTGGGGATCTAAAAGGGTGGGACATTGATTCAACGACCACAAGGTACCCTGTTTTATGATATCTACTTTCAGATTCATTTTAGCTTCTAGGTAATGTTTAACGTACCTTTTTCTTTATAGTTCTAATTCTTTTTCTTTTCTTCTTTCACAATATAAGACGAGAAGGAGAGCTTGTAAACCATATTGTGCAGAAGGTTATCGCTGAGTTGAAAAAGGCTTATCTTCTGGTAACTAACCGCTTGGTCGGCGTTGAACATCACGTGAAGGAAATCAATAGAATGGTATGTGGTGATTCAGAGGATATACAAATAGTCGGAATCCATGGTATGGGGGGTGTAGGAAAGACTACTCTCGCCAAAATAATATACAACTGCCTATCACATCGTTTTGAAGATTGTTGCTTTATTTCCAATGTCAGAGAAACTTCACAGCTAAAGGGCATTGAGTGTTTGCAGAATCAGCTGCTCTCTGACATCCTCAAAAGAAACTGGTCCAACATCAGTAATGTTGATGATGGAATTAAGACAATAAAAGAAAGGTTGTGTGGCAGAAAGGTTCTGGTTCTACTTGATGATGTTGATGAAAGGATTCACTTGAATGCACTTATTGGAAGGCCAGTGTGGTTTGGTTTAGGAAGTAGAATAATCATCACTAGTAGAAACACAGATGTCTTCAATGTGCCTGAGGTCTGTTTTACTTATGAGCTTACAGGAATCGACTTCAATCTATCTCTTCGACTTTTTGCAAACATGCTTTTGGAAGAGATCATCCTTTGGATGAGTATGCTGACTTCTCCAATGAAGTGGTAAAAATGACGGGAGGTCTTCCTCTTGCTCTGGAGGTTATAGGCTCATTACCATGGGGTAAAAGCAAAGATGTTTGGGATCTTACTTTGAAGAAGTTGGAAAAGGTTCCTCAAGAGCAAGTTAAGAGAAAGTTGAAAATATGTTATGATGCTTTGGATGATCGGCAAAAGCAAATTTTTCTTGATATAGCTTGTCTTTTCATCGGATTTGACGAACGGATTGTGCTTCACATGTGGAACGATTCCAATCTCTTCCCAGGTGAAGGTCTTCAAGTCCTTCAGAAGATGTCTTTGATAAAAATTGGAGAAGACAATAAGCTAGGGATGCATGATCAGCTGAGGGACCTTGGTAGAGACATTGTTCGCCAAGAATGTAACATGGAACCAGAGAAACAGACCAGATTATGGAATCATGAGGAAGCTTCAGAAATTGTGATGAGAAAGAAGGTAAAATTGCATTCACATATTTTTCCCCATCAATTTGACACATTTTATGCCTTTTCACATTGATTGTTCATTTAAAATAAGGGGAGTTCTTCTAAAGTCTTGTCAAATAATTGCTCTAGGGACATATTTATCTGTAAGTAATGCTCGTCTTGTTTAATGTTTGAACAGAAGATTATTTGTTGCTTAGATATAATTCACTTGTCTCTATTTTTTTTTTCGTTATAGGGAACCGACAAAGTGGAAGCTCTGTGTCTGAATTTCGACCACTGGTTGCAGCAGTCTTTTCCTAATGAAGAGTTACGAAGGCTATCAAATCTGAGATACCTAGAAATGAGGCCTGTCCTGGATAATTGGCGTCCGAGTGGCTTTCCAGCAACTGTACTCCCAATGAATCCACCCATCCTAGCTGAGCTGAGATGGCTTTCGTGGCATAACCTTCCTCCAGTACTTACCCTGACCGCTTTTTCCATGATGAACATGGTCATTGTTGATCTATCATGGAGTATGTTTTCGGAAAGTTGGGACGGTTGGAGTCATATTAAGGTGCTATTATTTTCAGTGAAACCCACTGTGTTTTTGCAGTTGCAGCGCCTTTATTCAACCATGATTATTTAATTCCTGATTCGCTCTTTACAGATGGCAAGGAACTTAAAAGTTTTGAATTTGACTGGTTGTGCACAATTGCAAAGAACTCCTGACTTATCTGCACATGTAAAATTAGAGCAGCTGATCCTCGAAAGCTGTGGAAGATTGGTTGAGATTGATGAATCTATTGGGCACTTGAAGCAGTTGGTTCTTCTGAACTTGAGGTTCTGTCGTAAACTTCGCAGGTTGCCAGAAGAGCTGGTGAACTTAGAATCGTTGAAGGAACTTCTCATTGACTGGACTTCTATTAGAGCAATCCCAGGGCCAGGAGGAGTGAAAAAACTCGAGACTCTCAGTGACTGCGAATGTCTGTCTCTAAGTAACTGCAGTTCAATTGGTAACTTAACCTCTCTATTGACTCTTTGGAACATGTTGAAATTTCTGAACTTCCTCTAGAGATTGGAGTGCTCATAAAGCTTGAATACTTGTCTTTGAGAGGGTGTAATTTACTCAAAAGAATTCCGGAATCAATTGGGAATTTGGAATCACTAGCCATGCTGAATCCGTCCCACACACATATTGCAGGATTGCCAAATTCACTTGGGAACTTGAAGAATTTGAAAACACTAAGAATGTGTGGTAGTTCCATCAGAAGTACCCAGTGCAATTGGGATGTTGGAGAAATTGGAAGAGTTGGATGCAGAGAACTGCCAACGTCTGGAGGGGACAATCCCTGATGATATTGGGAGGTTATTATCTTTGAGGATCTTGAAACTTTCAGACACCAGAATATGTTACATACCGAGGCTTCCTGAAAGCCTGCTCAGTTTGCATATAGGTACTAATTCGATGACAAAACTTTCAAATCTATCGAACCTGATAAATTTGAGAGAGTTGAACTTAGAGATTCCACAAGTTGGGTGAAGAGGATTCTACTTTCGTGGACACGACGGAGCTTGTACAGCATCCATCACCATGGTGGATTGGAAGGTTATGCAATCTGGAGTCTCTAAAGTTGTCTTGTGACAACATAAGTGTCCTCCATGCAGATATTGAACTTCTCTCAGAACTCAAAAGACTTGAACTTGTTTGTTTCAACCTGCAATTCCTCCCAAGGCTTCCATCAAGCTTATTGTGCTTGCTTATTAAATCCTCGAGATCATGGGAATCATCAATAGATCTATCAACTTTGAAGGAACTATCGGAGCTAAGGATTTATTCTTCTGCAATAACAGGTGTCCATGGCCTTGATGGTTTTGGAGAATATTCAAACTTTGGACCTTCAAGCATTGAATACACTAGAGAGATTACCCGATCTTTCAAACTTAGAGAAGCTCAATGAACCGCATTTGGGGCACTTGTCATAATCTGGTTGATATTCAAAGTATTCAAGTGTGACATCCTTGTCCCACATTGCCTAGGGAGTAAGCCTTGGGATTCTTTATATGTGTCACGCCCGATCCCCGGGCCCGCGACATCCCTACCAAATGGCCACAGGTCATGAAAGATAGCGTCCCAGGTACACTATCGACCTACGAACCTACGGCGCATGCGGAACGTGCAACACTCCCAAACATGCAAGATCGGCGGGGATAGTACAAGTAGAACACCACCACGAGTCATTTCACAAAATGAAATTTCATTCATACAATCAAAGTAGATAAATCTTAACCCTAAAATCTACTCTAACACCCAAGCCCTAACATCCATGAGCTTCATCACTTGGAACCCGAAATGGTTAAAGGACGGGGTGAGACATAAATCTCAATGAGTCAACGTCCAAGCCCGGCTAGGGCGTTGATTCGCTCGGGCGTCCTAACGAGACAACCATAATATCACGGAGCGAGATAATTCAACCACATGCAAGCTTACGGGTCTTCACCCGGCAAAAATACGATGCAGACGACTCAACAATCAAATTAATTAAATTCACTTGGCAAAGCATCGCCGCACTTGCATGCACAGGACACCAAACGTAGTCCATTTATTAACCGGTGACCCACGCGGGCGGGCGTGACACTCGACTCACACGACCGGTGTGGTCCCACACTACGGGCCGGCAGTGTCATCCCGGTAGGACCAGGCATCGTCCTATATCCTCTCGGCGACGGCGACCGAAAGCTATGTATTCGGCGCGGCCGGCGCGGCATAGCAAACAGGCATTCCAATAAGGAGCGTCGGTCCGTCACAAGCTGCAACCGGCATCCGACAATCCCTTAAATCCGTGCGGCGGCACGGGGCATGGATTGTCGTGCATCCGACAAGTCGTGCGGTTTCGTGCAATTGGCACGGTACGTACTTGGTACGAACTTGTCGAGAATTCCATCACCATTCCATTATATGACCACTCAACTCATTCGGCAATCAATCAATTTTTATCTTTATGTACCGCCGAATGCTCACACAATCGTGCCCAAAGACTCGGCCCTCGGCCGTTTCATGCTAAAATATGCAGTTGAGTTTACACGCGATCATATGAATGCATAATATTGTCAACTAGGCTTTGAAAATCATTCGGGGTGATTAACCCCCAATTGAGCATCCAATCGATCAATAAGTAGTCAATCCATTCAATCGAGACAATTTGGGGCGATTAACTTTTAATCGGACCCCCATGACAATCAAGCAATCAATTCGACATTCACATTCAATAATTCACGAATCGATTAATCAATTGATTCCATCGACTTTTTAATCCCAAATTCAATTCCAATTGACATCGATTGCACGCTTGTCTCGACCTATCGCACGCTCGCGATCAATCACCACAATCAATCAATTCAATCAATTAGCCACAAAGAACCTAGCTAATTGACCAACTTAACTAATTACGGTCATTTAGCCTAAACCACGTTTCTATCTAGCCCGACCGTAATTAATTTACCTAAACACCCTAATTAGCTAAATAAATCTAATTCCGAACGCAATTAGCGTCCTAGCCGGGAGTTAGGGGCTAACTCACATTTTAATTAGCTCGGGCGGTCTCACTCGAGCGACGGCGACACGAACACGGCCCGGCCCGACGATGGTGACTATTGGCGACCCGCGATCCAACTCGAGCTTCGAGGCTCCAACTCGGTCCGGGATAGTCCAAAGGACGTGGTGACACTTCGAGGATAGCGGCACGAAACCCGAGGTGGCGGCGGCCGATCGCCGGTGGCCGGAACAGTGGCTGGCCGGCGGTGAACAATGGGTCGGGCCGAGGAAAAACAAGGGAATACAGATGGCGTTGGGGGCTGTTTTGAGGCGGTTCGGGTGGTCCAAGGGCTAGGGAAAGTTCGGCCACGATCGGGGTCTTCGGGGTGGCCGGAGGTGGTGTTGGTGGCGGCGGTGGACGGCCGAAGGTGGCCGAGCAGCGGCGGCACGTAACCGGCCCAAAAACAAGGCACTCGGGTCAAAACAGGGGAGGTTCGGTCGGGGGTGATTCTCGGGCTCTACGGGCGGCGGCCGTCTTCCGGTGGCTTCGTGGGACTTCAAGGGGTCGAGGTGATGGTTTGGGGTGGTCGGTGGATAGTGGGCGTGGCTCAATCGCGGCGGAGGGCGGTGGAACAGTGGCTCGACGCGAAACAGGGGCAGGGGGTCGCCGGGGGCTTCGGGCGGCTATTGCGGGTCTTGCGAAGGTGAACGGCGGCCGGGACGGAGTGCGGAGGTCGGAGGGACTATGGCTCGAAGGTGGGTGGTGGTCGGAAGTGGCCTCGAGGCGACAGAGCGATCCCGGCGCCTGGGCTTCGCAGGCTGTCCGGCGGCCTCGCGGCGGCGCGGGCGCTGTCGGAGGAGGCGGAGTGGTGGCTGGATGAAGACGAGAATGCCGGTGGTGGTTGGACGTGGCCGCAAGGGCGGTTGGAGCCTCGAACAGCCCACTGGTTCCAAAATAGAGGAGGCGCGCGGGCGGGGCTTCGGGCGGCTGTCCCGGCGGTGCAGGCTGCGATGAACGGAGGCCGAACGAAAGCCGAGTGGCGGGCTGGAGGTGGGCGAAGGCGGTGGGCGGAGGTGGTCGCACAAAATGAAGACCAAGGGGAGCGGGATGAGGTGCACAGGTGGTGGTCTTCGTGCGAGCAAAGGAGGAAGAAGGAGATGAGCGGGAGAGAGAGAAAAAGAGAGAGAGAGAGAAATCACGTGGGCAGCTGGAGGATTGACCAGATTTGACTGGTAGGTGGGGCCCACGGGTCTCATCCAATTGATTATTTTCGTCCCACATGCATAATATCCAAGGGCGAAATGGTAATTTCATAAATCGGGACTGAACGGATTTTTGGCTCAACGATCGGGACCGAAATTGGATTTTCACGGGCTAGGTTCGGTCCGGAATAAGTCTAGGTGCGAGGATTAGAAATCCTAAGTCGCAGTGATCTCGATTTCAAGACCCAATCGAAATCGAACGATATTTCGGGAATCGTTCGAAATTTGTCACTTTCATCTTTGCGATCCAAAAATTTATACCAATGGAAATTCAATAAAAATCTATTTTATTGTATTTGGTCTCAACCCCGAGGGCCTAATTTTCGGGACGTCACAACTCTCCCCACCTTAAAAAATTTCGTCCCCGAAATTACAAACGATCATGATTCTTCAAAAGATACGGATATCTACACTTCATAACTTCCTCATTTTCCCATGTAGCTCCTTCGGTTCCATGATGTTGCCAAACCACTTTGACCAACTAAATTGTCTTGCTCCGGAGCACTTATTCTTTCCTATCCACGATCTCGATCGACCGTTCCACGTATGAAGCTTGCTCATCTAGCTATTTTTCTTCATAACTTAGCACGTGAGTGGGATCCGGCCCGTACTTCCTTGACATTGACACGTGGAACACATTATGCACTTGAGTCGACATCGGTGGCAAGTGTAAGACGATAAGCCGATTTCTAATCCGCTCCAAGATCTCGAAAGGACCAACGTACTTAGGTCCAAACGGGATGTCCCTCTCTTAGGCGACACCTTCAAGATACAAGTTTACTTATTCAATAACAACTGTCACAATTCCGTATCTACAATCCGTTCAAATAGTTTCGGTCATATAACTTCAAAGATTCAACCCGAGTCGTCACCCTCCCGAAGTTGCCATCCAAACCAATGTCGAATGTTTTACCGTGGTCACAATTAACCACAAATCTAGCCATCTATGCATATCAATTGATAATCCTTGACTATCAATAGACCAATTTTATCACCGCTCCCCCTTCTTGTTCCACTTGATGCTACTTACAACTAACACTAATGATAATTGAGCATTCCATTTAAACGGACCAGATTGGCTAATAATTGGTATCTCCACCATCACTTCGAGATTTGAAATTACTTAATTTGTCAACTCTTGAAACATCCAGGGACTCATCCATCTCAAACCCCCAAATAAACCGAGAGTCGAACCCTCCATATGCTGCCGAGGCGACTCGGTTCACCAACAACCGATGAGTCGAGGGCCACTTTGAGTATCTCGATTTAGGGTTGGAATCACCCGTTCCTAGACCGATGGTACAATCAAACACTATCGAGTTCTCCTCTCATGACCAACTCAAGTTGTTGCGGGATTGGTTAGATCTCGACCCGTATTCTTCCAACAACACGTCACATGGCCTAGGGTGATCGAGCCTTCGGCTAGTGCGCGGTTGGTACGGGGTTCTAGTACAAATCACCCCTCGTTGGATCCATAGCAAGCTTGTTTGCCGATTCGTGCTTGATTTAAGGTCGTCGCCTCGATCTACAAGCACAATCAATCGGCAAGTCAGGCCATGGTCCGACTCGAAGACGATCTTAAATCTCTCGGTGGCCTCCTCAACTCTTGTCTTTCATTTATGAAGAGTCCGAATCCTACGCAAAACTCTTACGGTCCTTATCTCACTTCGCTTTGTGGTCTTACCAAGCTTTCGCTGCATACTCTAATCATTTGTCTCCCTTAATTGCCACATCTCGCAATCTCAATCTTTTATCGAGGTTGTACTGATTCTAATGACTTACGGAGTCAATCGGTGAGTTTTATTATACCGTCAACTCAACGTTTGCCCTTACGAACTCTTCCTCTTCGTAAGGCGATTTTGCAACATCTCAAGAGCATCAAAATATTTCTTGAACATCATCTTTAACGGCAACAAGCAACCGGTCGTTAGTTGCAAACTCATATCGTCGCTATATGAGCTTGACAACATCTTTCCATCAAAACGAATTCCACTATCTCGGCCCTTGCAGGTGCCGATAGAAGATAATACCAGCGGACAAAATCCCCATCAAAGTCGGTGCCAAGAGATCCACGAGATCAAGGGATTTTTCTTCACGAGTGTGATCATCGTGTACATAAACCGACGGTGCTTGTAGAGTGTATTTATGTGTGGTGGCGGCCTATTGGTAAACACGATGCTCCCATCCATAATCCCGCAATGGACGGTTTGGTCAAGCCTCGAAGAGGTATGCCCTTTGAAGTCCTCTCTAAGTGGATACATGGCTGAACCCTCTTTATATGCCAAACATAACTTCTTATCGACCATGTCCCGCATGTAAATCACGTTATATATGTTGACCTTCTCCTCAAGGGTCATCTTCTACATGATCTCAAAGACGAATGCCTATTTCATTGACCTTCTTAAGGGCGTCACCAGTGATCACACTACGGGAGGAAAGTCCTAAGTCCTTTTTATTTTTTTATAAATAACGTCCTCGTTTTCTCATGCCATGCTTTGGTAACAGATAATTGAAGGCTCTTTACCAATCCCATAACGTATATCGATATCTTGAGATGCCTCTGCACCTACTTTCTTCATCAATCGGGGCTGTCCAAATTCAAACTTACGCTCTACCAATATCGATTACTACAATTCCATATCCACAATCCCTTCAAATGGATACTCATTGACTTTGGCATCTCAAGCTAAACCTTCGCCTCCTAAGGTTTGGTTTATGACAACCCAAAAATTTTAGTTGTAATTTCCCGCTATTCTCCATCCTTAAAAGAACTATTCACTCCATTGCTTCCGCCGTTCAAATCCGAGCTTAAAACTTTCTGGTTCTCACTAGCTTTCTTGCGCGATTCAACAAGGTATCACCCGTCAGGAGCCTTAACGAAAGTTGGTGACTAAACCATCAATACATAATACCAACTCAAGCTTACACAATCCACAAAAGTACTAGTCACCTTATTACAACTCATATTCACAAGTCGAGTTTAACAAAAAGTCCTTCTTATCTCAACTAGTCATGGCTAACCTATAGCCAGGATATTCTACCATGAATGTCATCCTATTCTCATGCTTAGGGTCGGTCTTGAAAACTCGTGGTATGTTTCCTCCAAGTTGTCCTCCATGCGGCCTGTTCTGCTGCCTCTGCTGGGTAGTCTTTCACTTGATGACCCAGTTGGCCACATCCAAAACAAGCTCCATCACGAAACGGACACGGAGCGGATCCATGCTTTTGGCGGCACAGGCGACATGCCTCACTCTGACGGTACATTGACTTATTGATCGCGCTGTTCTATTAGACGGGATGCGGGTCCTACCGTTAGACATCGGCTTCTTTCCTTGCCGAATGTCCCTTCCGGTTCGAACGCACGAACAGCGGTCCGGTTGCGACGATCCTTTTCGCAAAGTCCCGTTCCACCAACCGGGTCTCTTTCATACGATTCATTATAGTCCTTCGGATTGAATGGCACCAACACACTCTTGATCTCCGGCTTCAATCCATCCCGGAACCTTCTTGCCCTATCCACAGGGTTCTCTATCATCCTTGGGGCATACTTTGATAGCTCAGCAAATCTTGCCTCATATTCATCCACCGACAGTTGGTTACGGTGTAGGCAAAGGAACTACGCCATCTTCGTTCCCTCGCGGTATCCGAGAAGTACTTCCCATTAAATGCCTCCACAAAGGTATCCCATGTCGGGGCCATGCCCTCGGGAAAGATCCTATCCTTAGAAGCTCTCCACCAAGTACTTGCATTTCCCTGCGGTTGGTAGACGACCAGGGGTAACCTTGTCCTCATCGGTGCACCTCAATAGGGCGAACGCCTTATCTAATTCCTCAACCCACAAGGTGGCGGCTTAGGATCTCTACTCCCGGCGAACTTGGGCGGCTTCAATTTCGAAACTGTTCTACTAATTTTTGTGCTCGACGTCCCTCATTCTCGTTTCCGGCTTAACGGGTTTTCTGCGGCGCTTCAGTGCAGCCCGGCAGTTCCTCATCGGATGTCCCATCGAATTTTCTAGCGCTCCCGCGCTTGTAGAATCCCGTCTATCCTCGGGTCTTCTCTAGCGTCTCTCACAATACGGGGTGCTCTTTCTTCCTCCAAGATCTCGGCGATCGTTAGATCCTGCCCGACAAGCCTATCCCGAGGTGCTCTTCTACCATGTCTGCTCATCTTGCGGGTAAATTACGGGGTCCCGCCCACCCCATAGCAAATGCGATAAGAAGACGACCCAATAACTAGAACATAGATAACAATCACATACACCACGCTTACTGACTCTACTATCTATCCCATTTACCATTGCTCCTTATTACTCCGGCCAATGACCAAATGGATCAGTGACCTTGCTCGATACCACCTTGGGCGGAGATGTCACGCCCCGATCCCCGGGCCCGCGACATCCCTACCAAATCGCCACAAGTCATGAAAGATAGCGTCCCAGGTACACTATCGACCTACGAACCTACGGTGCATGCGGAACGTGTAACACTCCCAAACATGCAAGATCGGCGGGGATAGTACAAGTAGAACACCACCACGATCATTTCACAAAATGAAATTTCATTCATACAATCAAAGTAGATAAATCTTAACCCTACTTAAGCTACGGAAAACATAATTAACCCCATTCTTCGGGGCGGCTCACTAGAACCTCAAAAACATACACGATCGGGTAAGGTTAAGCCATCAACTACTCCCAAAAATCTACTCTAACATCCAAGCCCTAACATCCATGGGCTTCATCACTTGGAACCGAAATGGTTAAAGGACGGGGTGAGAAATAAATCTCGGTGAGTCAGCGCCTAAGCCGGCTAGGGCGTTGATTCGCTCGAGGCGTCCTAACGAGACAACTATAATATCACGGAGCGAGATAATTCAACCACATGCAAGCTTCACGTCTTGACCCAGGCAAAATGCGATGCGAACGACTCAACAGATCAAATCAATTAAATTCATTGGCAAAGCATCGCCGCACTTGCATGCACGGGACACCAAAGGTAGTCCATTTATTAACCGGTAACCCACGCGGTGGCGTGACATCGACTCACACGATCGGTGTGGTCCCACACTACGGTGGCGGTGTCATAAATGCGGAGACCGGGCATCATCCCATATCCTCTCGGCGACGGCGGCGAAAGCTATGTATTGGGCGCGGCCGGCGCGGCATAGCAAACAGGCATTCCAATAAGGAGCGTCGGTCCGTCACAAGCTGCAACCGGCATCCGACAATCCCTTAAATCCGTGCGGCGCACGGGGCATGGATTGTCGTGCATCCGACAAGTCGTGCGGTTTCGTGCAATTGGCACGGTACGTACTTAGTACGAACTTGTCGGGAATTCCATCACCATTCCATTATATGACCACTCAACTCATTCGGCAATCAATCAATTTTTATCTTTATGTACCGTCGAATGCTCACACAATCGTGCCCAAAGACTCGGCCCTCGGCCGTTTCATGCTAAAATATGCGGTTGAGTTTACACGCGGTCATATGAATGCATAATATTGTCAACTAGGCTTTGAAAACCATTCGGGGTGATTAACCCCCAATTGAGCATCCAATCGATCAATAAGTAATCAATCCATTCAATCGGACAATTTGGGGCGATTAACTTTTAATCGGACCCCCATGACAATCAGCGATCAATTCGACATTCACATTCAATAATTCACGAATCGATTAATCAATTGATTCCATCGACTTTTTAATCCCAAATTCAATTCCAATTGATAGTCGATCGCACGCTAAATCTCGACCTATCGCACGCTCGCGATCAATCACCACAATCAATCAATTCAATCAATTAGCCACAAAGAACCTAGCTAATTGACCAACTTAACTAATTACGGTCATTTTGCCTAAATCACGTTTCTATCTAGCCCGACCGTAATTAATTTACCTAAACACCCTAAGTAGCTAAATAAATCTAATTCCGAACGCAATTAGCGTCCTAGCCAGGAGTTAGGGGCTAACTCACATTTTAATTAGCTCGGGCGGTCTCACTCGGCGACGGCGACACGAACTCGGCCTGGCCCGACGATGGTGACTATTGGCGACCCGCGATCCAACTCGAGCTTGGGCTCCAACTCGGTCCGGATAGTCCAAAGGACGTGGTGACACTTCAGGACAGCAGCACGAAACCCGAGGTGGCGGCTGTCGGTCGCCGGTGGCCGGGAACAGTGGCTGGCCGGCGGTGAACGATGGTCGGGCCGAGGAAAAACAAGGGAATACAGTGGCGTTGGGGGTTGTTTTGAGGCGGTTCGGGTGGTCCAAGGGCTAGGGAAAGTTCGGCCACGATCGGGGGGTCTTCGGGGTGGCCGGAGGTGGTGTTGGTGGCGGCGGTGGACGGCCGAAGGTGGCCGAGCAACGGCGGCACGAAACCGGCCCAAAAACAGGGCACTCGGGTCAAAACGGGGGAGGTTCGGCCGGCGGTGATTCTCGGGCTCTACGGGCGGCGGCCGTCTTACGGTGGCTATCGTGGGACCTCAAGGGGTCGAGGGTGATGGTTTGGGGTGGTCGGCGGGCAGTGGGCATGGCTCAATCGCGGCGGAGGGCGGTGGAACAGTGGCCTCCGCGAAACAGGGCGGGGGTCGCCGGGGCTTCGGGCGGCTGTTCTAGGTCTTGCGAAGGTGAACGGTGGCCGGGATGGAGTCCGGAGGTCGGAAGGACTATGGCTCGAAGGTGGGTGGTGGTCGGAAGTAGCCTCGAGGCGGGCGAGCAGCTCGCGCGGCCCTTGGACACGAAACAGAAGCGGTCCGGCGCCCGGGCTTCGCAGCTGTCCGGCGGCCTCCGCGGCGGCGCGGGCAACTGTCGAAGGAGGCGGAGTGGTGGCTGGATGAAGACGAGACGGCCGGTGGTGGTTGGACGTGGCCGCAAGGGCGGTTGGAGTCCGAACAGCCCACTTGGTTCCAAAAATAGAGCGGGCGCGGCGGGGGCTTCGGGCGGCTGTCCGTGATGCAGCTGCGACGAATGGCGGCCGAACGGAAGCCGAGTGGCGGTTGGAGGTGGCTGAAGGCGGTGGGCGAGAGGTGGTCGCACAAAATGAAGACCAAGGGAGGAGGATGAGGTGCGCAGTGGGGCTTGGTCTTCGCGCGAGCGAAGGAGGAAGAAGGAGATGAGTGGGAGAGACGAGAAAAGAGAGAGAGAGAGAAATCATGTGGGCAACTGGAGGATTGACCAGATTTGACCGATAGGTGGGGTCCACGGGTCTCATCCAATTGATTATTTTCGTCCCACATGCATAATATCCAGGGCGAAATGGTAATTTCACAAATCGAGATCGAACGGATTTTTGGCTCAACCGATTGGGATCGAAATTGGATTTTCACGGGCTAGGTTCGGTCCGGAATAAGTCTAGGTGCAAGGATTAGAAATCCTAAGTCGCGAGTGATCACGATTTCGAGGCCCAATCGAAATCGAACGACATTTCGAGAATCGTCCGAAATTTGTCACTTTCATCCTTGTGATCCAAAAAATTATACCAATGGAAATTCAATAAAAATCTATTTTATTGTATTTGGTCTCAACCCCGGGCCTAATTTTCGGGGCGTCACAATATGGCCAGACCCTTCTTAGACTTGTGAGACGCATTTTCCGAGGGTTGTATGGGCGGCCCTCGGAGGAACAAAACCGTGAGGAGTTGGCGAGCCTTGTGCTGCATTCCAAAGCGGACAATATTGCCTAGGGACTAAGGGGGAGAGTATGTGACATCCTTGTCTCACATTGCCTACATTTTCCGGAGGTGGCCCTCGGAGGAACAAAACCGTGAGGAGTTGGCGAGCCTTGTGCCGCATTCCAAAGCGGACAATATCTTACAAGTGGCGCAGCGGAAGCATGATGGGCCTAGGCCATTACATCAAGGCTTGGGACATCTGAGGATTTTGGAGCTAATAGAGATTGTACAAGTAGAGAGAGTACCTGATCTATCAAACTTGAAGAAGCTGACTGAACTTCATCTGCGGCAATGTCACAATCTAACTGAGATTCGAAGCTTTGAGGGTTTGGAGAACCTGATAATGTTAGAGTTAGGTGAACTGCCTCTGCTTGAGGGATTGCCTGATCTCTCAGACTTGAAGAAGCTCACCAAACTTGATGTACGGCAGTGTCACCATCTTGTCAAGATTCAAGGAAGATTAGATTCACTCGAAGACTTGTGCATCTATGGATGCAGATCTTTGGTTGAGATGCCTGCTCCTTCAAGCTTCAAGAATCTGAAGTCTCTGCAATTGCGTGATTGCGGGATGTTACAAATGCAACAGGTTTGGTTCCCCAAGTCTGATACAGTTGACACGGAATTTGGAAGTTCGGAATGTTTGATGATGAGACGGTTAGGCATCTGCATGTGTCAGTTGGGTAGACATTTTTTCTTGCCATCTCTCCCGTCGTGACAATGTAGGAACAGAAAAAGGACGTACTTCCTTGATTGCCTTCAACTATGTGGATGTGCAAATGATTCAGCTAGCCAAAGTAATCACAATCCGGTTATGAGTCGTAGTTTCTCCTACCTTCTGAACCAGCTTGTGTAACTCATTATCCTGTCGAGAACTTATGTAAGTTCTGTTTCTTTTATGACCTCAATGCCTTTTCGCTACTGGTGAGTGCTGGACAGCTCAAATTACGTTGTTCACACATATCCTTCCTGCGAAAAGATATTTCCAAATCCACCGCAATATCACCCAGAGAAGTAAAATAAATGCATGTCTTGAGCGAGGGATTTACTCTGATATTGAACGGGACACAGAAGATGATAAATGTGTTCTGTTAAGTCAGGCATGCTCTGATAATCGAATTGTCTCATGATGCTTAGCTATCCAAGCACATTATCATCGTATATAGCTAACTAAGCCGCCGCTACGGATAAAAGAGAGGATAGCCGTAACACAGCCACGTCTAACTCTGAATGGATCCCCATGGAGTAGAGAATCCGGTAATTTATACCATTGTGATTTGTGACACTAGGGGTTGGCCTTGGTCAGACAACCTCAAGTTTGGTCCGTCAATCAGGTAGAGCAGACAAGTTGGTCGGAATTCAAATGCTGCTGTCGTCCGTTGATGCATTTGGTTTGATTGTGTCTTGTAACTCATAGCTGCTGAGAGGATGATTCTGAAGCATTGCAGCATCCTATATTTACGAGTTTAATCATGCCATCGATACTATTTCTCCCTGAAGTTCTTTACCAAGCAAACGCAAAAACACTCCCACGAACTATTTGGGTTGAAATAACAGGAATTTTTAGCCGTTCGAAATGTTTACACCACGGATTCGGTAATGCTGCCTGAGAGCAGCGTAAGCTCTTCCTAATCTTGCTGTTTGCCCTTGGAGATAGTTCACTGAAGAGTATTGTGGGTATTATTTTAGATTCTCCCACATGTATACCGTACAATTAGACTTGCATAAAGCTCTTTACATGATCTCTCGAGGGTAGGCCTGTTTGTTTGTCTTTTCAAGAACAAAACAAAAGCAAACTTTTTGATCTTTTAGTCAAAAGTCGCAAATATTATTCGAGTTTAAAAACTAGGAAAAGATTGTGTGTTAATCTCCGTCCAATATTCATGTACTGTTGTGAGAGTTTCGGATGTTTTAGGATTAAGAGAGCCGCAAATGCCTGCGTCTTAATCAGGTTCCTAACCGGCCTGATGTCAGTGGTTCAGGTCAGGTTGGTTTCCATGATACTTGACCCGATCCGAAACTTATGACCTGACCCCAAGACCAGGACCAAAAACCCAGTTTCAGTCGGTTCGGTTTGGGTTTTCGGAATTCCACTTCAATTCATGGATGGTGTGCCTCAGTGATCACCGATCTGTAGAAATCGTAAGGCCTTGGTAGGGACATAACCAGCTGAGATGCAAGAAATATCATCACTGATGCTTGCTGCATCTTTTCCCCAAGGGGAAAAGGAAAAACTCTGGAAACACTTCCAGGAGTCGAAATTTCCTGGTCGGCTAGACTACTCAAACATCATAATGCACTCTTTCTAGGAGAACTTAAAAATCATTCAAACTGATCATTCCAAAGGCTTAAGAGCAAGTTGATGGTACATCTTCCCAAGCAAAGGTGAGCTTCTGCTGACAACCCTGCTTGTTTTTTTAAACGAAATGCGAATCACCCAGATCTAGTAGAAACAGAACCAATCAAACATCCAAGAGCTCTCTCCACACAAGAAGACAGAAGTAACAACGGAAAAAAGAGGGCAATGGGACTTATTAATGTAGCAAATCCATCAGAACTGGAAAACAACACAAAAGAAACCATCCACACCCACTATAGCAAACTTGAACTGGAACTCAGAACAGTCCATCCTGAATTGAATTTCCAAGGCATTGGGAGCTGTAATTGGATGCCCTTTATCAACACCTTTGCTCCTGCAATGCAGAAAAGCAACTTCAGTGTGTCCCGACATGAGGGGTTAAATCACAAAGACACTTACATGGTAAGCCTCGTTCCCTTAGAAAAACCCATCAAATTTAGGTCCACTTTTGATTTTGCCCCGAACTATTTTTTGTCTAAAAAAAATTTCAAAATTTTCACTCTAGTCCAAAATTTGCTCACACATTCAATAATTGCCACCAGCTTTAACAAAATCCTTGCATCAAGGCCGGTTAGAGAGGTTCATTACCAGAACCCGCATCTTCATCAACACCCCCCACCTTGGTATGAAACAACAGCCGCCACCTGATCTCTTGACTAATTGAAAACTGATGACTAGCTTCAGAAAAGAAAAACTCCAGCACACAATTGAGGTTGGACTTAAAGCTGGTTTTTACATATATAGGGAATTAGCCATAGATGTTATGAAGTAATCTCAATAAGTAAATATGATAGCAAATGCCCTCATTTAAGAACAAAAACAATTGTAAAGTATTAAGACTTTGGGAATAGCTCGCATAAATTGGGACCAGAAATGTACCTTAACGTGCATGATTTTGGACCTTAACCAGTCGTCTTTTCACTTAAGAAACATCTTCTTATATTTCCCAATAGCTGACAAGTACCCCCTCTCCATTTCTTTGGTACGGTGCCCCACGACGTTTTTTCCGAGTCCGTGCTGTTCCAACATCTTTGACCTCAGATGCGCTTGCAAGTCATGCGCATAGTCCGCGCTTATGTTGCATTCTAACAGATTGTCCAAAAGTTCCTGCCCAGAAAGATCCTGTAGACTTAGAGGTGTAGCAACGACATGTAGTTCCGACAGCTTCTTCAAATCTGAGATGTCGAGTGTGGTAAGTGATGGGCAATCTATGAGGTGGAGCTTCGAGACACTCAAGGGAATCCGTGGAATGCATTCCAGAGCATGGCAACCGGAAAGATGGAGAGATCTCAAACGAGGAAGTTCACCTAACTCAGGAGAAAGGTTGGTCATCTGCGGGATGGTCAGGGTCAAGACCTCCAATTTGGATAACCTCCCAATCCACCATGGCATGGGTTCTTGCGGTTGCATTAGCTCAGATGAGCCGGAGATGTCGGGCAGTCCCATGGACAATAACAGTTGCTTCAGATTGATCAGGCTCGAAAGATCTGGAACTGTTATCAGCGACGGAGACGAGACTACCAGAGAAATCAAGCTTATGGGAAGTTTAGGCAGGGCAGAGATACCCCCTGACCCATAGCACACTGAAAGTTTTAATTCTTTCAGATTCTCCAGGCTTTCCAAAGAGTCGGGGAGCTCCGAGATTCCGGTTTCCAGTAGATCCAACTCAATCAAGGACCGTAATTCCTTAATGGAGTGTGGAAGCCTGCCCATGTTGGAGCACCAATTCAGAGATAAGCTTTCGAGGTTCGTCAGCGCTCCAATGGACTCGGGTAGGTGAGTAATTGGTGTCGCATCCAATGAAAGCTTCTTCAGCTTCTTCATAACACACCACTCCGGAATTTCTCGTATAGAAGTTCCTTCAAGGAGAAGTTCTGTGAGAGCCGACAGTTTACCCAACTCTTGTGGTAGGCAGTGGAGTTCACTACAGAAGCTCAAGTTCAAGAAGACCAGGGACTCCATTTGACCGATCGATGAGTGGATTGCAGCCAGTCTTTCACAATTTTCAAGATTCAATCTCTCCAACTTGGGGAATCCGGAGAAATTAGGAGTCCTGGTCAAGAGCTCACACCCTGAGAGGTTAAGAACTTTTAATTTCTCTGCTCTCTGCAACACCCATAAGACAGTTATCAGTAAACCAGTTACTTAAGGGAATGCAAACACTGATAACAAGACTACTCCAGAGCTGAGGATACCTTGATATGTCTCCATCCGATCCAGTCGTGAGTAATCTTACTCCTTGAAAAATCAAGAATGACCAGATTGATCAACGAAAAGTTGCTTATCTGCAGTATCCGCTGAGGAAAATTATGCCAAGAGAACCATCTTAAATCTGGAAGGAGTTGCTGCTTCCCCATAAAAGAGTTTGTCAGCGACGTGACCAAGGACTTGTTGTTCCAGAGAATTGTAGCTTCCGAGTAGAGGCGGTCAACTTCGTCAGCAAGGTGTCGGCTATCCATGTGAAGGAACCGAAGTTTTGGTAGCGCAGCAAATCCTTCAAGCGTGAAACGATAATCTGATGTATTCTCAAACATCAGACGGAGGGCTTCGAGCTTTTCATTTTTCTGAATAAGAAGACCAGAAGAGTTAATGAACAAAAAGAGGCTACAATTAGCTAATTACGTAATGTGATTTCTCGTCCAAAGAAGGAATCAGACCGAGGAGTTACCTTATTTCGCAGTAGTACATTCAATGCATCTTTGTGATTCCACAGTCTACTTTGCTTCTCCAATTGCTCACCACTTTCTTGAGAAACAATTTCTCTGCCGAGTTCTTTCAATTGTTCACACATCCATAATTTGTTATCTTCTCCAATTTTGATCAATGACATCAACTGAAGCACCTGAAGACCTTCTGTTGGGGATAGGCCACAGTCTTTCCACATGTACGTTACTATATTCTTATCATAGCCAACAAAAAAACAAGCTATGTCAAGAAATATTTGCCTTTGATTGAGATCCAACGCTTCATAACTTATCATCAACTTATTTCGAATTCTCTCCATGGGACCTTTTCTCCACTTCTGCAGGTAATCGTCCCACATTTCTTCTGTTTGTCCATATAATGACAAAGTCGAACCCATAACCTCAAGAAGCAACGGAAGACCTTGGGCGATCTCCACAATTTCTCTGGACTGTTTTAGTTTTCCCTGTGGAGGGTGATCTCTTCTGAAAACATGCTTGCTGAATAGCTGAAGGGATCTATCAGAATCCAGTACGTCAATATGATAAACAAATTTTACTTGGAATGCACGAAGGACAATTTCATTTCTTGTGGTTATAAGTATTCGGCTTCCAGGACCAAAGCAACCTTGCCCCCCCAAAAGTGCAGTCAGTTGACTCTCGTCATCGATATCATCAAGAAGAAGAAGAATTTTCTTACTAGAGAATCTCTCTTTGATCGTCCTCATTCCCTCTTCCTTGTTCGCAACACTTGAACATGCCCGGTTTGAGAGATCTGAAATTAGTTGGTTCTGCAAACCCACAATTCCTTTCGAGTTTGAAGTATCCCTAACATCAGGAAGGAAACAACAGTTAGCAAAGTCCCGAGAAAGCTGGTTGTAGACTACTTTGGCAAGAGTTGTCTTTCCGATGCCACCCATTCCGTGGATTCCCACGGTCTTTACTTCATCAGTGCCAGTGCCAATAATCCCCAGAACTTCTTTCACCATGTTGTCAACACCAACCAAGAGGTCACTAACCGCCAAATAAGCCTTCTTCAGCTCACTCAAAATGGTGGTAACGATCTCTTTAACCAGTTGTCCTTCGTGCCTAACAATATAAATGACGAGAAAGAGGAAGGCAAAGTGGACAGTAAGTTAGAATCGACAAGCAGAGATCTATGACATCAGAAATTGATGGCAGTCTGTGAGAGCCACAGCATGTAGCAAGAAGAGCAATCGCAAATGGAACACACCACATCACACTCATCAGGAAGAATAAATTCAGGGACATGCTAGGCAGATGCTCAAATCTTTCGCGGAACTCGAACAGTCACGCAACCTTCAAAGTACAGAATGTGATCACTCTATCTTACTAATAAGAAGAAGGGCCAAGGCACCGTTATTCCTAGTGAAAAACGGTGCAATTTCAACCACCGAAACTCTTTACCGAATGACGGGCAACTGGCAAAGATAAGCAGTGCAATTAGCTCTCTAAACATATTTCACTAGAGTAATGTAAACTATGAATGACATACTTCTATCACCGCCTAGACTTGGGGCTTTTTACTAGTGAAGCTTATACATATGAATTTATTTCAATAGGAAGGAAATGACATCCATTGTTGCACCATATTGAATCATTTCCTATGAGGGAAATTACTCCATGTTAACCATACTTGAAGGCATTACTTTGCTAGGACGTTCTCATAGCTTTTGAAAGCAGATCCAAAAAGTTTCATTTGGACATGGTTAAGTTAAACTTAGAATACATACGAGAGATTGATGGTATAATATGATTGTTCCCGATATAGCGCGCCTGGATAATTACTGAGCGGATGATGATTCTGGTAAAAAGACAAAAGATTACAAACCTGTCAGCCACGGTCCATCCCTTCAAATCTGCAATCTCCTTAAGAGCAGCTTTCCACGTTCCGATGGTCTCGTCACCAACTCGCTTTTCATGCTTCTCGAATGCCTCCTTATAACATCCAATTTGGTGTCGAACATCGCATGGTTCGACGTCGTAGAATATAGGCATGACTATCTGTCCTTTTGTTTTCTTACACTCCGCCATCAGGGCCAACTCCTTAAGACACCACGGGCTGGTGGCATATTGTTTAGACAAGATCGGGATGCAGATTTTCGACTGATCAATCGCTCGTTGAAGCTCCGGGCCAATACTTTCTCCGACGTGAAGCTCTTCATTATCTCTGAACGTATAGACTCCCGCATCCGTGAGACGGGTATACAGAACGTCGGTGATGCCCGTGCGCGTGTCAGCTCCTCTGAAGCTCAAGAACACTTCGTAAACATCGGTTTCACGCATTGGCTTATGGGTCAGAGAAGAACTAACTTCGGCAGTGTCGTCGACGACGTTCGGGCTTTCCATCGCAATTAGCTGCAGAGAGTATGAATTAAGCTGCGGCCCAACCAGAGTTGAGCTCTGAGAAATTGAACATTTGCTGAAAGGAAAGATCTGCTGCTGCAAACTAATGTAAAAGAAAACAGAGGAAGACAATATTTCGACTCACCTCAAGCCCCAACGAAGACTCCAAGAAAGGCCGACAGCAGCACTTTCTCCACCAGGAGTGAGAATTCGATGTTTTATTGTCAAGATACCACGAAAGAACTCACTTGTTTTCCATGTCTAATCAAAATGCCAGGCTTGATTCTCTCATTTTTAGATCCAAAGATTGATGTCGGCTCTTCACAAGTAAATAGAAAATTCGGGTTAACAATGGTCCAGGTGCTCGTCACATTTATAGAAATACAAGTTCGGATTGGAAGGGATAAGAGTATGTAAAGGATGTTAGATCTGATGCACAATCACAAAAATTGATACGATTGATGCAATTGAAAAACATCAAAAGGTAAATTGACCAAGACTTAGCAAAGTGCTTAGTGGTTGCCTTCTAGCATCATCATGTGAATGGGCCTTACTACAGCGGAGCTAATATGAAGAAGGAAGATGGAAGATGGAAGAACAGGTAAATTGACCAAGACTTAGCAAAGTTGTTTGTCGTTGCCTTCTAGCATCACCACGTGAATGAGCACTCAAATCATTGCTTCAAGTGGGCCTTATTATAACGAGCTATGTTTGTCGTTGCCTTCTAGCATCACCACGTGAATGAGCACGCAAATCATTGCTTCAAGTGGGCCTTATTATAACGAGCTAATATGAAAATGGAAGAATAGGGAAATTGACCAAGACTTAGCAAAGTTATTTGTCGTTGCCTTCTAGCATCACCACGTGAATGTTGCCTTCTAGCATCACCACGTGAATGAGCACTTAAATCATTGCTTCAAGTGGGCCTTATTATAACGAGCTGATATGAAGATGGAAGAATAGGTAAATTGACCACGACTTAGCAAAGTTCTTAGTGCCTTCTAGCATCATCACGTGCATCAGCACTCAAAACATTGCTTCAAGTGGGCCTAACTACAGCAAGCTAATATGAAGGAACAGGTAAAATTGACCAAGACCTAGCAAAGTTCTTAGTGCCTTCTAGCATCATCACCTGCATCAGCACTCAAATCATTGCTTCAAGTGGGCCTCACTACAGCGAGATAATATGAAAATGGAAGATGGAAGAACAGGTAAAATTGACCAAGACTTAGCAACGTTCTTAGTCGTCGCCTTCTAGCATTATCACGTGAATGAGCACTCAAATCACTGCTTCTAGTGGGCCTTTCCTCTCCCGCTTGGCTGTTGCCTTCCTGGCACTATTGTGTGAATGAGCATTGCAATTGGTCTCGGGAGTCTTGTCCGTCAAGAAGGAGCAAGACTTGTACGCACTGGACTTACTTCACTTCAGTCATTAGATCACAACGTCACGTTGAGGTCCTTATTATTTGAAAGTCGAGATGCAGTTGATGTAGGCTAGAATATCACTTAAAGGGTGTGAATAGGTGATTTTAACAAAGCTTAATAAATTGATATACAAAATATAATAATCAAGTTGAGTATTATCAAAATCGTGTGAGAATAGAGTTTGAATATTATCAATGGTGTGGTGATATTCACTGTTGTAATCAAGATTATATCAAAAGTAATAACAAGATTTAAGAGAAATTTGCACACCTTAATAGTAGTTCAGCTTAGTGCTATGGTAATTGAACTTCATATAATTTTGTAAAGTATGCTACCTTTATCTATCCAGTTGGTTCCATTAAAGCTTTGCCTTTTTTCCATACGAAATTTTGTTACTACCGAGAGTTGGCAACTATTTAAAGCAAATACAACCATCTTGTGACGATTCTACCTCTATTTCCTAACTCAGAAGCCATTGGGAGTTGGAGGGTTCTCTCTCTGTTTAGTAATACTAAAATGACTAAGAGCAGTAGTAATCACAGGCTTAGAATAGCCTTCGACATCTTGTGGACCTTAGCCCTCGGTTGTAGTAAACAAAAATAATGACATAAATGATTCTTGAATTTTGGCCTAACCTCCAAAGTTGTCCTTAGACTTTTAATTTGTTCAAATTGAATGTAATCCCTGAACTTTGGCCCAATTTGCATTGTCATTTCAACTTTAAATGTATTTAATGTGATCCATGAACTTTTGGTGCATTTGCAATTTAGTGTATAAAGTATTTGAAAATGTTCAATGTTGTCCTTTTATTAAGTTTAGGGACTATATTTAAATAAACCAAAAGTTTAGGAGCCATATATGAACAGATTAAAAATCCAAGGATGATGTTGCACGATAGAATAAAGTTCGGAACCACATTGGACAAACTAAAAGTTCATGGACTACATAGCAGCATATGACAACTCTCTCAACTCCTTACAAATTGTAGAGAACTAGTATAGGCATACGCGTGCAAACAGGAACGACATTAAAGATTAGTTGATGAGGGGATGCTTAACCGGAATGACTAGTCATCATTCACAATAGAAAGGACCAAATCTCTAGCTAAAATAAATGATTTTGCAGAAATGTATGAGACAAAAAAAATACCAACTTTTCCTTTTGATTAAACCATGCAATGCGACATTTACAAAATACATAAAAGTTGGTAAAGTCACGTACCTCGTGACGCCCGAACCCTCGCCGCCGACACCCACCGCCAACACTAGCAGCTCGACCACAACAAAAAACACGCGAAAAATTAATTAACATCAGATGACTTGGGATCACATACCACTATAACAAAGATTACGTGTTGAAAATACACAAAACCAAGAGCCAACTACCCAGCCCGCCCCGCTATCCGAACCAACTCATCCTCCGCTCAAGCGCGCATCCGACGCCACAACCCCCCATAACCTAAATCGAACTCCTACATTATCATCAAAAAAAACCACGACGAAAAAACTCAGCAGCCCCAACCCTAGGTAGCCTAAAAGTTTTAAAAACAAAACTCAACATATCCTCTCACCTCAATAATTCAACTAATAAATTCAAATATTCCATACTGTTCAAAATTCCCACACTTTCTCAAATATTCTACGTTACCCTCATATCGATATTTCACGCCAGAAAAAAAAATATTCACGTTGCTCCAAAGCCCGCCCACGCTACTATCGTATAAAATTCCACGTTACTCCGAAAATTCCACGTTACCCAAAAAAATCCACGTTACTCCACGACTTCATACAAGTTCAAACATCACCCACCTTTACAAACACCCCATAAACATATAAATATAGATCAAAAAATACCAAAATCACGTCTCACACAAGAACACACCGGATTAAGTCCGCAATTAGTCGAACACGACTCACTTGGTCTCACACAATGAACACGACTTTCACACTTTCGACAATCGAAAACGGCCACTCCCTATGAATACGACCATCATACTTTCCGTCCACAATCGACAAACGCTCACTTGGCCTCGCATT
Source organism: Rhodamnia rubescens (assembly GCA_021437795.1). Classification (NCBI taxonomy): domain Eukaryota; kingdom Viridiplantae; phylum Streptophyta; class Magnoliopsida; order Myrtales; family Myrtaceae; genus Rhodamnia; species Rhodamnia rubescens. The sequence continues at coordinate 3,540,568 of JAILYA010000010.1, read as the reverse complement.
GAATACGACCCATAAATCCCCCCGGACACATTAACAATTAGCAACACGACTCATTTTGGTCTCGGAATAACACGACTCATATTTTACGAATACGCCTATATTATAATACTCAAACCCCGCCAAGCCTAAATAATAATAAAACCACACGCCAGCAACATAGCTAAAAACAACCCCGAAAACGCCAAAAAATTTCCTCTCTCATCCACTTAAGACCATATACCACAAAATTCCCGATCGCCATCCGATACCACCGATCCTTTAAATACTCCGACGATCAACCTGCCACGGATCCTAGATCCGATTAGCGAACCATCCGGCCACCAACTTCTCCAACAAAATCGACCAGCACCCCAATTTTCCAATCCCAATCGAACCACTCGATAAATCACTAGGCAAATACTACACGTGATTCACTCACGTTAGAAATTAATAAACGACTACCCGAACCACGCTAATCCATAGATTAAACCAACCTCCCGATCAATCACGCTACCACATAAATTTAATCTACGCCGCGCCCATATTATACTAACGTAGAAATTTATCCAGGCCGATCAAATATTAATTTCTAACGTACAAATAAATCACAACTATAATGAACTATAGTAATACCACGCTAATTAAATACTGCATAACAACATTTAGTCCTATATAAAAAACACGTGGCGAATGAAATTATGTCACATACAATTAAATACCGTGGCATAACAATAATGTCACATATAAAGTAACTACAGTTAAAATCTAATTTAACCATAGTTAAAAAATAACTAGAGTTAACACATAACCCAACCATAGTCAATTATTACAAAAAGAACTATGGTCAACTTGACCATACACAATCCCGACGTTACTATTCAGCAAGATCACCAATCTCTCCCCCCCTCCATTCTCGGCCAGCAAAAAACAAAACCACAATTTTCACCCAAATCCACTAAATCTCAAGTCTATTAGCACCCTAGATACCTAACTAAGGTTAGGAACCAACACCACTATTTTAGCAAGTTTTCCGGCGAGAAACCGAAGCAAAAGGCCCTCCAAACCGGGCAGATTTGCCTCGCGAACCTTGCCCTTCAAACGGACCTACAGGAAAAACTACCGGCCAAACGAGCTTATAATATGTCCCTGAAAGCAAGACAATAAGATTTCAAATGGAAGTGGTCTTACCCAAACCGATATCGACAAAAAAGTTAGACCAACATGACCCACAGGGCAGCGGTGAGAAAGTAAAAAATGAAAGAAAAAGAATATGGTGGATAGATAAACTAAGCTAAGATATTTTGGGATGAAAAGTTTGACTAGAATCTTGTCTTAAAATGATAGACAAAGACTTGTGGGTCCCACCAATAATTAATCTCATTTCCCATATCCAGCATTTCACTTTCCCGAACACTTTGCGAATCGTAAATACACACCCGGATAAGCGACATCCAATATATTAATATTGAAATCCTTGAAAGTCCGACGTTCAATTTCAAGTCCAATTCATTTCAATTGTTGGCATTCTTTATTGTCGATATCCGATTTCGAGATCTCATTCAATCATTACCAAGAGGTCGAAATCAAATGTCACACCTCGTGGAAGCGTAAATTAACCACACCGATCAGCCGCGTATTTCCTCAACCCCTAAATAGAATTTACACCCCTAGTGGCGCTCGCCTCTCGCCGATCGCTAATCCAACAACCGACTGGAGGAAGAAGCGAAGAAAAAACATAAACAAAAAAAAAAGGAATAGAATAAAATAAAACATAAAAATTAAATTTGTAAAGTATTAAGCTATCACTAAAAATTGCCATATCAGAAAGCCGATCAGCAACCACATCGTTGTCGACCTGGTTAAAGTTAATCGATCGATTGAATTGACATAAATACAAAAGATTTATGATTGAATCGTTAAAAAAAAATTTAAACTGAATTTACATAATTATAATAAATTGAGGAACTTTTTTTGATAATTTTTGCCGTTATTAAATATTAGGTGTGTTTGATTCAGCATTTTAAAAGTCCATTAGGATCCCACAGTCTCTCGTGGAAATTTGGCGTAATTGGCGGCCTTTCCGAGCGAGCGAGCTTTAGGGAAAGTGCCCTCTTTAGAAATAGTGGCTAAACGCACCCAAAAAGCAATACGAATAGTGCGGAGGATGCCTTTCGAAGAGACTTATATAGGGTGCGGGGCCCTGTGCGAACCCTAGGGGCCTGAAAATTATTCAAAGCTGTGGGACATCCGAAATACCCAATTTTTTAAGCAAACAAGTTTGTCTTTTTCTAGAAAACTGATAAAAACATATTATCAACCGAACCTTTGAAATGGCTACAATCATTCTGTCTTCCACCAATATTAATTTGAACCGGTTACCATGTCAATTCTAAATTGACATAAACTATCTCACCCGTTATTGTTAACAATTTTTCAGAACCCTAGAGATGAAGAGCTTGTTCTGAGATGGACGTAGACGTTAGCCTTTTTTTGGAGTAGTGTTAATCCTAACCCTAAACCGATATCTTTTGTGTGGTCGTAGGAAGTGGCCCTGAGATAGGGCTTGTGTGTATATACACTTCCTAAGGTTGATGGATATAAATAAATTAAAGTGAAATTTTGCTAATATTGATGTGATGTCCTGCTATTCTATCCATGTTGTATATTTATTGTCTAGGGAACATGCGCTTAATTAAAAAGATAAAATAAATGGGTCGGTGACTCGTCCTGGGACGTCATAACTTAACGACCGAGAAGGGATGTTGGCGAGCCCGATGGGTGCGGGGCGTGACAAGATAAATCCTAATTATCTCTAACAACTTATGTCATGCTCGTCCTTGTTAATTGACTATAGATAAATTCCTCGGTCGTTGCCTTCTTGTGGTCCTAGCTCCTCACCCTCTGACGGATTGTCCCTAATGGCCTTAAAAACCAACGAGTTTTTCCTACTAGAATAACTACAATGTACTCGTGAAGGCTGACGGACTAATACAATTGATGCAATTGGAAAAAAAAATCAACAGGTAACTTGACCAAGACTTAGTAAAGTTCTTAGTCGTTGCCTTCTAGCATCATCACGTGAATGAGCATTCAAATCATTGCTTCAAGTGGGCCTTACTACCTCGAGTTAATATAAAGATGGAAGATGGAAGAGACAAAAAAAAGAGAAGATGAACAAATATTTTAGGAGGCTTGGTCGGCCAAGAAAAGAGTTCCTTGGACGTGTAGGCTAACGAATTGATACCCTTGATGCAATTGGGAAAAAAAATCAATAGGTAAATTGACCAAGACTTAGCAAAGTTCTTAGTCGTTGCCTTCTAGCATTATCATGTGAATGAGCATTCAAATCATTGCTTCAAGTGGGCCTTACTACAGCGAGTTAATATGAAGATGGAAGAACATATAAATTGACCAAGACTTAGGAAAGTTCTTAGTCGTTGCCTTTTAGCATTATCATATGAATGAGCATTCAATTCGTTTCTTCTAGTGGGCCTTATCATCCCTCTAACCCCCCCGCGCAAGATAGTGTGAATGAGCATTGCAATTATTCTCACGGGAGTTTGTCCGTCAAGAAGGAGCAAGACTTGCACGCGCTGGACTTAGTTCACTTCAGTCATTAGATCACGACGTCACGTTGAGGTCCATATTATTTGAAAGTAGAGATGCAGTTGTTGTAGGCAAGAATATCACTTAAAACGGGTGAATAGGTGATTCTAACAAAGCTTAATAAATTAATATAGAAAATACAATAATCAAGTTGAGTAATTTATCCAAATCGAGTGAGAATAGAGTTTCAATATTATTAGTCATATGATGATATTCACAGGTGTAATCAAGATTCCATCAAAAGTAATAAAAAGAAATAAAAGACAGACATTTGCGCTTAGTGCAAGCATTTTAGTGCTATGGTGATTGAACTTCATATAATTCTGTAAAGTATGCTACCTTTATCTATCCAGTTGGTTGCATTAAAGCTTTGCCTTATTTTCCATACGATATTTTGTTATTACTGAGAGTTGGCCACTACTTAAAGCAAATACAACCATCTTGTGACGATTCTACCTCTATTTCCTAACTCAAAAGCCATTGGGAGTTGGAGGGTTCTCTCTCTGTTTAGTAACAATAAAATGACTAAGAGCAGTAGTAATCACAGGCTTAGAATAGTCTTCACCATCTTGTGGACCTTAGCCCTCGGTTGCAGTAAAGAACACAAAATGACACAAATGGTTCCCGAATTTTGGCGCATGTGCAAAGTGATCCTTAGACTTTTAATTGTTCAAATTGAATGTGATCCCCGAACTTTGACCTAATTTGCAACGTCATTTCAACTTTAAATGTGTTCAATATAATCCCTAAACTTTTGGTACATTTCCAATTTAGTGCCTAAACTATTTGAAAATTTTCAATGTTATCCTTTCATTAAGTTTAGGGACTATATTTAGATAAATCAAAAGTTTATGGGCCATATATGAACAGATTAAAAATCCAACGACGACATTACACATCGTAATAAAGTTCGGGAGCCGCGTTGGACAAACTAAAAGTTTAGGGACTATATCGTACGTTGTTGACTCTTTCAACTCATTCCAAATTGTAGAGAACTAATATAGGCATGCGCCTGCAAACAGAAACGACATTAAAGAGAAGTCGATGAGGGATGCTTAACCGAAATGACTGGTCATTCACAATAGAAAGGACCAAACCTTTAGCTAAAATAAATGATTTTGTAGAAATATATGAGACAACAAAATACCAACTTTTCCTTTAGATTGAACCATGCAATGCGTTCGATCAAAAAAAAAAAACATGCAATGCGGCTTTTACAAAATACATAAAAATTGGTAAAACTACATACCTCGTGGAAGCGTAAATTAACCACACTGATCAGCCACGTATTTCCTCAGCCCCTAAACAAAATTTACACCTCTAGCTGGCACTTGCCTCTGGCCAAACGCTAATCCAAGACTTGCTGGAGGAAAAAGCAGAAGAAAAAACATCAAAGAAAAAAAGGAATAGAACAAAATAAAACATCAAAATTAAATTTGAAAAGTATTAATTTATCATTAGAAATTGCCACATCAGCGCCGATTATTGAATTGTTAGATCGACTGAATTAGCACAAATACAAAAGGTTTATGATTGAATTGTAAAAAAAAAAAAAAATTTAAGTGAATTGGCGCAATTGCAATAAATTGAGGACTTTTTTGACAATCTTTACCGTTATTAAATATTGGGTGTGTCCGATTTTACACGTTGTTGATAGGGAATCACCCCTAATTCAAACCGATTTTCTAAGTCTAATGAAATATGCAAAGTTAGTTCAAATCAGGATACATGTCCCTAAGATCAATCGGATATCAATTATATTCAAAATAGGTGATATTATCCAAAAAAATCAATCTGACAATGGAAATTACCTATTTCGAATATTGTGAAAATATTCTGATTTCCGTTTGAACAAGGCAGATCAGGATCGGATTGGGATTGGACTAGCTCAACTGAGCAGCAGCTCGCGGTCCGGCACGGTGGTGGCCGGCTTGCTTCGGACAGTGGTGCGACTTCAAGGAAGGTTCGTCCTCAATTATGTGAAACCCAGTGTGTTGCTGCAACTTATTGAGGCAAGACCAAGGCTGGTTATGGCGTGCACTTCAATGAATAAACCTGCAAAAGACACCCAGAAATCGAGAGGATTCTTTTGAAGGCCTCCAAAAATCTGCTTGTTCTATTTTACTCCGATGTGGCCTCACCAAGTCTTCTCTGTGGACGGTGACTATTGCTGAAGCGTGGGTAACCACCGACTAGTCCGTCGGGACCAGCGTTGATTGTCAATGAGAGCAGCCACGTCCGGGACTTTGGTGGTCGATGGTGTAATGACCCCTAACTTCCAGTCAACTTGTTTCGATAAGCAAAACCACAGTACCGTCGCAATAAAAAGTCCAAGTCTGAGTGTTAATTAATGGTGTTAGATTTTGAACTCAGTCCCGTTGAGCTAAATACATGAGAAATTGGGAATGAGGATGGCGGCGACTGTTCGTAAAATTCCAAGTGTACATGTTGAACAAGTAATATAATGATGAGAAAAGATATTGTCCCACAGACATTGATGATTAATAAACCAATTATATACTAAAAATGAACTAATTCTAAAATTTATCTAACAAGTAAAAATAGAATTGAGAATAAAATAAAATTGACAATCTAAAGGCAAAAGTTTGGAACTAGATGCGGTAAATCAATCAAATAAATACATTAGAGCATCCGATTTCACCATAATCACTAAACATTATTCATACAAAAACGACATCAAACATGTGATAGCGGAATTTCCTTTGCTATTTACTATCATATCTCTAAGTATAGTAAACATACTCAGTTTATCAATCTACTATATTTTTATGTGAATTTAAATAAACATAAAAGCGTTAAAATCTAGGAATATTCCCGGTTTACAATGAATCTTTTGAATCACCTTATCACCGAAAGCCACACAAATAACATGGTATATTTCTATCCGCATTTTAATTCATGGTTATATATTATAAGGAGTAATTGCATATTATCACTTCTCGCCTCATACATGCAGATTAGATCATTCAAAGGATGGCCACTCACTTAAAAGCATTAAGCACAATAATATATACGTCACATGAACGAAATCACTTGCAAAACACAAGCATCTTGAAATTCATATCATCATTGTCGACTACATCGTAGACCTAACGTAAGAAAAATTAGAACATAATAGAAGAAGAAACAAAAATATAATTAAATCAAACATCTTGAATTAAAGAACAAGAATTTTGTCCCCACTTTGTCTTTTCTTCAAAATACTTGAAAAACTCCCAGAACAATGAAAGAAAGGTGTGAAAAAGTAAAAACCTAGATGTCCCCAAGCTTTCAATGTTATCCTATTTTTAGAATAACATTCAAGACTCAAGAATCAAATAAAATCCTAAAGATAACATTAAGATATCCTAAAAATAACTAAATCTCTAAGAATAACATTAAGATCTCCTAAAAACATGGCAATCCTCCAACGATTTGGTCTCTATCTTTTAACGATTTAGCTAGTGGCATCATTATCCTACACAAACAAGAAAATTTTGAATAGATAGAAGGAAATCCAAATATTTTCTCACATATATCACATTATTTGCTGCCCAAAATAGATAAAATAACTCTATTTTTTTTTATAGAGTTCTCAAACCCCCAAACTTAACATTTTGCTAGTTCTCGAGCCAAAAGGAACAGATAACACATATCAAATTCTTCCGTGACATTCTTCCATAATTGTTCGAATATACAACTCAAAGAAAAACAAAAATTTTCATCCAAACATTGAAAATAACTTAAGACTAATTCTAACTATGCGATCCAAGTGTGTGTCCCTATCTTTTCAAATTATATGCAATCCAGATAAATTCACATTGGTATGCAACTTCTCAAAAACTCTCTATAGTATGACCAAATTTCATAAGTTTGCTTTTTCATTCCTCTCCACTAATGTAAGCTAATCATCCAACCAAAAATTAATAGAACTTTCTCAGGTTGTAATGTAAGGATGGGCTAACGGTGAGATAAAGTTAAATTTAAGCTCAAATCGCCCATCATTACATTGATTTCTAGGATATAATTAGAGCTCATGTCACCATCCCTAGTTTCACTCCTTGAACATAATCTTTCTGTCACTACTTATCATCATTCTTTCTTTCTTTTTTCTTCTCTATTCTTCTTTTTTTTCCTTCTCTTTTTTTTCAATTGCTTTATGGGGGAGTTCCTCCCTAGGCCCCTTCTCATATAACACGAGCATTCCCAACCCATTGAGTATCAAAAGGCACACTCAATTGAAAGTTGGATAGAGAACCATAAAAGAAATTTTTTTTAATGATGCATCCCAAACAACAATAGCAATCAATTTTTTTTCTTCATGCTCCACCCCTCCTCCCAACTTGCAATTATGCTCAAATAAGATTTTATCCTAAAAATCAATATGTTCATGGGCATGGGATAATGATATAATTTGGTAAAAGTTGAGCTAATATTATGTGGGTGTCAATGAAAAATTGGATAAGAATTAAGGCTCAACAAGGTGACTAGAGAAAAATAAATAGGGTTGGCTTGAAAGGCTCAATCGGCCCAAAAAATTCCCTAAATCATTTTCTTAGTTAGAAGTAGTCGAGGATTTCGCCTCAAGAGAAAATCAAACAAATTCTAAGATTTGAGTGAAATCTAAGAAAATTACACACTTCACATGAATTTTCTCTCGGATGCACACACATCTAAAAAATTAATGACTTTTAGTGCTCAAGAAGAGGATCAACATACTCAAAATCAACATTAACTCACATATTTTGAACAAAATTTATATTTTCCTAAGAATCGCAAAAATTCACAACAATGAATGCGACCATGAAAGAAAAACAAGAACAAGGAAACTCCCCTTGTTTTAAGATGTGTCCACGAATGGCCTTGATAAAGAAAACTCCAACAAGCTGATCCCTTGAGAAAGAAAATTAACCTTGCATAAAATAGAGAAAAACTACTATGTTTTTTTTAATTATTTTTTACAATTTTTCTTTTGCAAAATAAATTAACTTAAAACATTAATGAAGAAACATAATGAAAATGCTTGGGTTGGCTCCCCGAGAAGTGCTTACTTTATAGTTTACAGCCAAACTATCTCGGATGTTGCTATTTTGAAGGGTGAAGTTTAATGGTCGTATTTTGCTTATTGTATCCACCTTCGCAATAGGGCTTCAAAAGTTGGCCGTTCACCTTAAATGTGCCCTTCGTGTCATCCGCAACTTCAACTATTCCTTCGAAATACCCGTGTGATTGTGAAAGGACCGGACCATCGGGATTTTAACTTTCCTGGAAAAAGTTGAAGACAAGAGTTATAAAGTAAAACTTTTTGCCCAATTTCGAACTATCTTCCGAATATTTGCTTGTCATGGCATCTTTTTATACGTTCCTTGTACATCTTAGCATTTTCATAAGCCTCATTGCGAAATTCCTCCAATTCATTCAAGAACAATCTTCTTTTACCGGTGGACTTAGTCAGTTTTGGTGGCACCACAATGACTACCCTCTCCGTCATGACAATTACATCCCGAAATTTTGGATTCTATAAAAAAAAATTTCATGGATTTTAGTCTAAAAAAAAAAAAAATTTTGAGATTTAAGACAAGTGACCAATGAATGATCCAAGGGATTTGATAATCCAAAGAGTATCAATCAAGTCCAGAACCAAACTAAAGTATCGAGACCATTCGCGCCCGACCAGCCACCAAACCATGGTCGGAAATTACCAAATCGCCCCCGGATATTATTCATAAAAATAAAATTCATTGATGGGAATTGACCGTGGGTCCCACCTTTCTTCTTCCCCAAGTTGGCCATGACCCTCTCATTTCTCTCTTCCATTTTCGTGAGAAATATTCCCCCATCCCGAGAGCCCGCCTTCTCGGATTTCGCACCCGGAGGAAATCGCCGTTTGAGCTCATCCGAAGGCGAATGAGCCCGTTTCCCCTACGCACCGAAGATCAAGGGGTACTTGGATCCGGGGGCTGATTGCCGAGAAACCCCGTAATTTTCAGGGTTTGACCATCAAAACTATGATTATTATTTTATTAATATTATTGTGTAGTTTTAATACTCATCTTTGAGTGTTCTATGCTTAATTGTGATGTCAACGGAACAAAATAAATTGGCTTATATAATTAATTATATTGATAAAACCTCAAAATGTTTGAATATGAAAGTATCCGAGTTTGTAGTTGAATCATGTGATTAAGGTTTGATTGTTGGGATATCTAATCATTAAAGAGCGCTAATCACACGCTACTAACGACGTTTAGGAACAGCCATTTACAGACTCACAAAATTTATTCTCTCTGTTGTTATTAACCATTTTTCATGTCCTTAACAGGAAGAGGGACGGGATGTTGGCTCTTTTGAGTAGCTTGGGTAGTGTTAATCCCGATCCCGAACCGACATCTTTGTGTGGTTAGGAAGTGGCCCCGAGGTAGGGCTTGTATAAACGTATTTCTCGGGGTTAACGATATAAATAAATACAATAATTTTTTTCATATGTTGATTGACTTGATTGCCTACCGCTCTATCCCTACCTGCTTTTAATATTGTCCGGGGAAATAGAACGTTCCGTATGCGCTAATTAAAAGATAAAACTAATGGGTCGGACGCATCCCGGGACGTCACAACTTAACGACCGAGAAGGGATTGGCGGCGCCCTGCCACTGCGGGCGCGACAACAATAATGTAAAGTGCTTGCCCTCTCTTCATCTAGCACACATCTCCTTATGATTTGGTCAGCATATACTTTAAACAAGAAAGGCTCTTTGCAAAAAGAATTTTTAACATCATAAAAGAATTTTTTTCTTCTTTCGACATGACAATTTTGGAGGAAGAATATTACTTATCAAATAATTCACAAAGTCAGCGTACCAAGGAATGTTTGTGGATTTGATGGAAAAAAATTTCTCATTAGGGAACTTTTCCAAAATTAGGCTTGCCTCTTCCTTTGAATTTGAAATTCTAGATAAGCTGATTTGCAACTAGATTTTCAATCCCCTTCTTATCTTTGATTTCCAAATCAAATTCTTGTAGCAATAGAATCCACACGATCAACCGTGGTTTTGATTCTTTCTTTTCCAACAATGCTTAAGAACGGAGTGGTCGGAATAAACTATAACTTTTGAGCCAATTAAATAAGAACATATCAAAAGCAAAAAGCACCGCCAAAAGTTTCTTTTCTATTGTTGAATAATTCAATTGTGCACCTGATAAGGTTTGACTAGTATAGCGAATGGTTTGAAGAACTCTATTCTTCCTTTGTTCCAAGACAGCTTCCACTATAGAATCGCTAGCATCATACATTAGCTCAAAAGCTAAATCCCATTCTGGTATTGCCATGAACGGTGATGACACTAACTTTTTCTTTAACATTTGAAAAGCCTGTATGCATTCATCGAAAAAATTAAACGGAGTATCTTTTATCAAAAGATTAGAAAGGGGTTTAACAATTTTTGATCAATCTTTTATAAACCGCTTGTAGAATCCTGCATGCCCCAAAAATCCTCTAACAAGTTTCATAGAAGTTGGTGGAGGCAATTTTGTAATGACCTCCACTTTGGCGTGATCGACTTCTATTCCATTTTTACGGATCTTATGCCCGAGCACTATTCATTCCATGGGAACAAGTGATAATAGTTTTCTCTTGATCTTCTAGTGCAATAGGAATCTAATCATACCCTTAGTTTTCACTACTTCTTGCATTTTTGTGTTCAAATGTCTCCGAGGTTGGATAGTCGGATTGTATTTTTCCACCTTCAAAATTTTGTGCATGCAAAGTGAAGGGCTAATTTTCTTGATGTCAGCTATTTTCCATCCAATTGCATCCTTATGCTCTCTCAGCACTCTAAGCAATTTCTCCTCTATCAAATCATCAAAGAAAAAGATATAATTATTGGCAAAGAAGAAACTCCATCTAAATAAGCATATTTTAAACGAGACGATAAGGGTTTGAGTTCAAGAATCGGAGGCTCTTCAATTGATGGTTTAGGCTTTGTTGTATGTTGTCCCAACTTCTCAAATTTTGTTCCCTTTTTGCCTTGAATATGGTGGATTTACCTCCATAAAATTTGCATACTTCTTTATCTCCTCATTCTCAATTTCTTTGTCCCTTGGTTGAACCAAACATGCTTCAAGTGGATCTTTACAAATATTTTCCAGAAAAATTTTGTTCACCAACTTGTCAACTATCTCAACTCTAAAACAAAAATTATCATCAAAGGGATATTTCATGGTTTTAAAAATATTAAAAGTAACAACATCATCTTGAACTCTAAGAATCAACTTCCCTTGATGTACATCAATAAGAGCTCTTCCTATTACTAGAAAAGGTCTACCAAAGATAAGTGGTATCTCAAAATCTTCTTCCATGTGAAGAACTATGAAACCTGTAGGAAGGATAAACTTGTCAACCTTTGCCAATATATCTTCCACAATACCTCTTGAATATTTAATTGATAGATCAACTAGTTGAAGCGACACCGTGGTTGCTTTTACTTTACCCAATCCTAATTTCTTGAAAACTAAAAAAGGCATCAAATTAGTGCTTGCACCTAAATCACACAATGCCTTTTCAAAGTAAGAATCTCCAATAGTGCAAGGAATTGTAAAATTCCCTAGATCTTTTAATTTTGGAGGTAATTTATTTTGCAAGATGGTCGAGCACTCTTCATTCAACTTCACGAGTTTCATAATCCTCTAATTTCCTTTTGTTTGCCAAAATCTCCTTTAAAAAATTTGCATAGCTAGGTATTTGCGCTAAGTCATCTGCAAAAGGAATGTTAGTGTGCAAATTTTTAAATACATCAAGAAATTAGAGATTTGCTTATCTATTTTGTGCTTCTTTGAAGTCGCCGAGGGAATGGAACCGGTGGCACATATGGCTTTGGATTATCCGAAAAAAGTTTGCTCTTGCTTGCCTCCTTTGGTTGTTTATAGACTTCATTTTATTTGACTCTAGAAGTCTCTTGTTCAACATCTTCTTCTCCCACTTGTTTACCACTTCTCAAGGTTATAGCTTTTACATCTTCAATTGGATTTTTCTCTATTTTGGTAGGAAAAGAACCTTGCTGCCTTCCTAATATCATGTTTGCTAACTGACCTATTTGCATCTCCAAATTTCTGATTCATGCTTCTTGATTCCGAAATCTCACATCTATGCTCTTAATGAAGTCATGAGTGGTGCTAGCAAGCTTGGTGACTATATCTTCCAGATTAGACTTTACCTCTTTGGATTGTTTAAATTCCGGTGGCGTTTTCATCATATTCTAATTACTTCATGAAAAATTTGGATGATTGCGTTATCCCAAATTGTACATGTTGGAATATGGATTATTCTCGCGATCCGTAAAAATTCCCAACAAAATTAGCATTTTCACTAGGTTGTGTAAAAGTGTTACTTACCCGACACTTTGTGCTAGCATGTCCTCCACGACAAAAATCGCATGTCATATTCTAAATTTGCATAATTAAAACACTCATGTTATCTTTTTTTTTTTTTAAGTACTTCAAGTTGTGCAGCAATTGCGAGTGACAACATACACTTCATGAACTCCGTTAGATTTTCGTCTTGGTACCCTCTCAATAGGCCACCGATAACTATTGGAAGCCATTTCCTCTAATAGGCTGTAAGCTTCTTCCGGTGTTTTATTATTCACGCTCCCCTTGTAGCTACATCAATAATAGAACGAATATTTGCACTAAACCCATTATAAAAAGTGTGTACCTGCATCCACATGGGGGAGTCCATGATATGGGCATCTCCTAAGAAACTCCTTGAATCTTTCCCATGCTTCATAGAATAATTCATTATCCATCCGCATAAAATTAGTAATATCGTCACACATTTTTTGCAGATTTTGCAGTGTGGAAAGAACTTACCAAGAAGTTTTTGGGCCATATCATTCCACGTACTGATCGATCCTACAGGAAGAGAAGAGAGCCAACTCTTAGCTTTGTCTCTAAGGGAAAATAGAAATGATCTTAATCTAATAGCATCATCCGTAACTCCTTTATATTTAATTGTGTCACGGATTTCAAGAAAAAGCGTTTGGATCATCACTTGGTAACCGAATAAATTGCACTAATGTTGAAGCATCTGAATGAGTTATGGATTGATCTCAAAGTTGTTTGCTTGGATTGCGGGTCTCTTGATGCTTGATGTGGTGCCCTGAACTGTTGGCACAACATAATCTCTCAAGAGCCTACATTGATCTCCAAAGCATCTCCCATCTTTTTGGTGTGATTTCTCTATCATCTTAGATGCCTTTTCAATGTACGTGCGATTTCGGATCAAACTTAGCAAGTTTCCCTTGCTGGGCTACGTGTCATACACTCGATTTACACTCGAAGTGAAAGAACAAAAGAAAAAAAAGATAGATTAAACTTAGAATTATCCAAAGTATCAATAGTAATAAGTATTAAAACAATCAATCCCCGGTAACGGCGCCAAAAAATTATTTCTCAAATTCTCAACATAAGCGTACACGTCGAACAAGTAATATAATGATGAGAAAAGATATCATCCCACAATGATTGATGATTAATAAACTAATTAAATACTAAAAATTGACTAATTCTAAAATTTATCTAACAAATAAAAATGGAATTAATAATAAAATAAAATTGACAATCTAAAGGCAAAAGTTAGAAACTAGATGTTGTAAATCAATCAAATAAATTCGTTAGAGCATCCGATTTCACCATAACCACTAATTATGAATTTCAAATTTTTACTCATACAAAAACGACATCAAACATGTGATAGTGGAATTTTATCTGCTATTTACTATCCTATCTTTAGGTACAAGTAAACCTACTTAGTTTATCAATCCATTATATTTTTATGTGAATTTAAATAAACATGCACGTATTAAAATCTGTGAATATTTCCCGGTTTACAATGAATCTTTTGAATTAGCTTATCACTGAAAGCCACACAAATAACATGGTATATTTTTATGCACATTTTAATTCATGGTTATATATTATAAGGAGCAATTGCATATTATCATTTCTTAGTCTCAAACATGCAGATCGGATCATTCAAATGGTAGCCAATCACTTAAGAGCATTAAGCATCATAATATATAACTCATATGAATGAAATTACTTGCAAAACATAAACATCACGAAATTCATATCATCATGGTCTAGCTACATCGTAGCCCTATCAAAAGAAAAATTAGAACATAATAGAAGAAAAAACAAAAATATAAATTAAATCAAACATCTTAAATCAAAGAACAAGAATTATGCCATCACTTTATCTTCTCTTCAAAATACTTGAAAAACTCCTAGAACAATAAAAGAACGATATGAAAAAGTAAAAGCCTAGACATCCCCAAGCTTTCAATGTTGTCTTATTTTTAGAATAACATTTAAGACTCAAGAATCACATAAAATCCTAAAGATAACATTAAGATATCCTAAAAATAACTAAATCTCTAAGGATAACTTTAAGATCTCCTAAAAACAAGGCAATCTTGCAATGATTTGGTCTCTATCTTTCGAGGATTCTGCTGATGGTATCTTGATTTCCTTATTTTTGCCTTATCTTCTCCATATATCATTATCCTACACAAATAAGTAAAATTTGAATAAATAGAAGGAAATCAAAATATTTTATGACATATATTACATTATTTGTTGCCCAAAATAGATAAAATAACTCTATGTTTTATAGAGTTACCAGTGATAAGAGGTAAGGGCACGCCAAGTGGCGCGCTTTTGGTTGCCACGTGTCATCATTTAATGATAGGTGGCGGTGTAGGCACCAAGCAATGCCACGCGGTACCACATGGCACTCCCAAAACGATGGCCATCACGTGGCACCATGTGTCACCACTATGTGACACATGGCAAGCTACATGGTAGCGCCCTACCGTTGTCGCCCCTCCTTTCTTCCCCTACAAATACCCTCATCGCCATTAGTTTCGTTTGGTTTATCGATCGCGGATCAAACCACCCCTCATCCGACCCTCACCTTCGATCCCCCTCCATTGTCGCTCATCCCGCACGTACCCCATTCTATCTCACCGTGCGCTCTCACCACGGTCACTATGTCCTCAAACTCGCTCCAACACCGTAATGGGACCAACAAAATTAGGTATCAATAGCCATACCACTTTCGCCTTGATTTGTGATTGTGCTCGAACATTGAAGAGTTTGAATGGTGCGCCAACAGTTTATGGCAGTTTCAAATTATATAGGAATCAAGGCGAGTGAATCTCTAGCTCGTGTAGTTTATAGAGATTGGTTTTAGTATTGTTTTCTCATATTCATGAAATCATGCTTGGTGTATTGATTCAAGAAAGACATTGTAAGTTACTCATATGCTTGTCGTAGAGTTTTTCAACTGCATTATCGATGAAAAGGCCAATGAATGGTAAAGCTGCATTGAATGTTTTCATCATAACATTTCATGAGAGATGAGAGATGATCCATAGTGATGCCATCGAGGTTTTGTCCGACAAAGCCCGTGGAGCCGATATGAAATTTGAGATAGCCTGCTGTGTGATCTAAGATTAGAGATGTGCATGGTCTAAAAAAACACCATTCAAATGAAAAGCATAACGAAGAAATTGCTATCACTATATAAATACCCGATTGAAATAAAATCGGGGATCGGACTCAATAAAACCCGATCCCCTAAATTGGTTTCAGGACCATTGAACTCGGACACCACGCCCAATTCTTCACAATCCATCATTTAACACCATATATGGAGAACATTCTAGAATACCTTATCAAAATGACACCAACAAAAATGTTCGACAATGAACATTAAAACAAATAAACTTCATTTTTAATTGTTTATATATATATATATATATGGGTGATCATCCGGCCGCCATCCACCAACCAAGGACCCACCGCCCGATCATTGTCCGATACGGACCGGGACCAAACCCATTCGGCCTGGTCCGAGACTTACAGTCTGATCTGTACTTTTGTTTTTATTTTTTTTTTTTTTTTTTTTTTTTTTTTTTTTTTTTTTTTTTTTCCCCTTTTTTTGGGGGTAAGGGGGGTTTTTTTGAGAGAGAGAGGACTATGTCTGTTTCCTAGGTTTAGTTCAAGAAGCTTGTAAGTGTCTTGTCAGTCAATAAAAAAAAAAAAAAAAAAAAAAAAATTTTTTTTTTTTTTTTTTTTTTTTTTGAACCCAAATTATTTTTTGTTTTTTTTTTTTTTTTCCCCTTGAAAGGGGGGGTGGTGTTTTTTTGGGTGTTTGGGGGGGTTGTTTTTTGGTTTTAGGAAAGGAAGATGTGTACATAGTAAAATGGCAGTGTCACTTTTTGGAAGGCCGTAGTTTGGGTTTGGACCGATAGTGTGAAAGGCCAGTGAAAATGTATTTTGGTCCTGTTTCCCAGATACCTAAAACTGAATGGAAGTGAAAGTGAATGTTTGGCTCTTGTGATATTAAGTAGTTAAGACTCTTAAACACTCTTGTTTCTTAGATACGCGTGATATGTATAGTGTGTGACAACTCCAGAAGGCTATAACCCCTATTTTTTTAGTGCACGAAGTGTTTAACGAGCATTGAAATCTCTATGGCCATCAACTATTTTAGTTTATAGTCTTCCGCATGCGTCAAGTATACTCTATAATAATAAGAGATTAAAGCAGAGCACATAGATAGTAAGCAGGTGACAAACTGGAACACCACAGATAGTCTTGTGATGATGACGACCAACAGGTCTCAGGGTGGTGATACTCGGTATTCAAAGGGCAAATGATGGGAGCCTGAAGAGGGGGCTGTCCTTACATCCCTTCCTCGATTTCGTAACTTCGTTGAGATATAAACTAGCCAAGGAGTGAATGGTTGCCTCTCAGAACTCCCTCGAGATTCACCTCAATGGTGGTGTTGATGAAGGATTGAAGTGGTGATGGTATTGCTCGAGAGAACAAAAACCAACATAGTTTGCGAGTTGATGAGCAAAACATTACTAGAGACAGCCCATAAAAAAATCTCTAGTGCTAGTATGGCTAGAAGAATTCTAGTGGATGCATTTAGTATGGTGAGCTACCCGATGAACAATCTCCATCGATCGGGATCGGATATCGGACTCCCGAAGAAGTGTGGTCGTGTAACGTTACTGATTATTCTATTTTTACAATGTTTGGTTGCCCATGTTATTATCGAGTAAGTGATGGTAAGCTAAATGTGAGGGCAAGATGCATATTTCATGGCTATGCACGAGGTGAGTAAGGTTATCGGTTGTGATGCCCGAATATAAATTCACATGTTCGCAGCAAAAAAGTTACCTTTGATGAGTCTCCGATACTTCGACTAGGAGTGATTGTGGCAATGTACGGATCCGGACGGTGTTCAGCTTGAGATGGAGTTGCAACCAGAAACTCCCGAGGTAGCGGATACTAGCGAAGTAGTCGACACAAATGGTACTTATAGCGAGGTGGAGCCTGTGGAATCAACGGTTCTTTAGAATCGCTGATATGGACAAGGTACGTATTCAATCTTCTCGACAGATATAGATGCATTGCATCATCTATGGTTAAAGAGCTTGCATCGAAAGTTCTTGTGGAGTAGTTAAAAGTGCATGTGGAATTGGTATTTTGATAGGGTCCACGGTTACGGCGAAGTTCAAGCGTAACTTGGACTTGAATGGTGTCTCGTGGCTGTTGAGCCTATTGGGGCTGTGGGAGAGTAGTAGCGATGGAGTTCGGATACAAGCAAAGCGATTGGACTTGGTTCAAACATCAAGTCAAGGTGGAGATTGTTGAAATTATGTCTCGAGTTTGATCTCAAAAAATCCGACGATGAGCTCGAAAAATCCGACGATGTATTGTGTGGATGCTCCAAAGACGTGAAAGAATGAAAAAGATCGGCGCATTTTTTCGCTGGTGGATATCTGTTCACGTGAAATAAAGAGAAGAGGGGAAGTGCAATCTTTGATTTTAACCGAATTATATGGATATTTTGTTTACAAGTGGACTCCTTGAAGATAACGACAATGAAAGAAATAAAGAAGAAAAGAGAAGATAACATTTGCTTTCTTGTTTGTTGAAAACGGTTGCGTGCAAGAAAGGAGAAAGTCCAAGATTTGAACGTTGATCGTGCACATGGATTTCCTAATCCCAGTCCATGTTGAGTCGGCCAACGAACGTCCCTTTTGAAGGTATATATATTCTTCGTGAACTTGGCCGTAACGAAGTCTTGAAGTGTCGTACATGACGTGAAGACTAGTTAAGCACCGTCTCGTTGTCGAATGCTTGATAGAGTTAATTTTCGTTGGTTTTGTCCGCAAAATTACATCGAGAAAATTCAATGTTCGAGCTGATTAAATCTTATGAGTTTAAGGTTTGTCTTAATTCCTTTGTGAGATTGAGAGATTATTTCATTAGGAATAGGGGCTAAAAGCTTGTGGGTTATTTGATGTAATTGGAGCTTGGGAAACATTGAGAGTGTTTGAGTAACTCAAGTGTGGTCCGTAATATCCGTGTATCGCTTGATCTATAGTGGAATTCGTTGCTCTCTCCCCCGTGGACGTAGGTCTCTACGACCGAACCACGTACGTCCGATGTCCAATTTATTTTTTCTTATTCTATCTATTTATTGTTCGATCACTTGGTTCCGCATAACATTGACAAGATCTTGTTAGAAAAGCATTTCCCATAATATTATTTCTTTTCCCAAATATATTTTTTAAAATCTTGCCTCACTCATGCATCTTTCTATTATTTGAGAAGATTTGTTTTCTTGATAAACGCGTTTAAAAAAATTCATGTTCTGCTCTTCTTAATATATAGGCCCAACACGTAAATCTGCCTAGAGCAAGAATGTAATCTTTAGTAATTTGGGCATCGCAAGCACATGCAATTTTCACATATAAGGTTCGATCGATTTTTGCGCTTTTTTGGGGTTCCGTCCAATTTGACAATTAAGTTCAAGGCCTTTCATTGAGTCCATCCGTCGTGATCTAATAAATATGCAAATGTATAGATTCATCTATATTCTCCAAAAACTTAATGCGATTGATGCTAAAATTAAACTATTCTACGTGAAAATGATATGAAAATGATTTAAACATTTTTGCCAGGTATTAAGGTTAGTCCCTAAATTTTATACAATTTTTCTTAAATAAGTAGCCAAAACTTAGGTGTCAACATAAAAATGTAACTTCTCCCAATCATGTATTCATTGGGATTTTAGTTTCTTGAAGCCCGAGGTTGGATTGAGCACCTCAACTAAAGATCCACGTCCTTCCATGCACAAGTCTTCCAATGACTCTAAATTTCCTAAAATCTTAACCAGATAATAACACTATTGTAGATCAAGTTTTGTAAGCTTCTTTAGGTTTGATAAATCAGGCCATCCTCAAGTAGAGGAAGTTCACCTAGCGATAAGATAATCAAATTCTCCAAATCTTCAAAGTTTTTTATTATTATTATTATTATTATTTTGGTCGAACAAAGCTTTTTATTTCAAGTAGACCATAACAGTACCCCAAGTGAAGTCCAATGAGCTTCTTCAAGTTTGATAGATTAGATAATCTCTCCGGTAGCGGAATTTCAATGAGCTTCAAAGTTCTTGAGATTCCCCAAGCCTTGAATGCTTTGGACGTCAATAAGATTATGGCAGTGCTCTAAATGCAGTTCATTGAGCTTTTTCAAGTTTGATAGATTAGGTAATCTCTAATGATATTCGTCATTGTCTTCTCTTGGAGTTCGTAAAAACCACTTTGCTTGATTCCTTTTATTCTCACCAAAGCACGTGGAACAACCTTCGAGGCTCCATTCTTTGAATAATACCAACACCCAGGGCCGGGCGAGGGTGATTTTAGGTGTCAGCGTTGGTGGATGGAGGTCAAGGAGGAGGAAGATGTCCGATCGATGGTGAAGAAGATGCCGCGTTAGTGCCTCTCTCATGAAAGATCCACATTGGCAACACGTGGCTTAAGACGGTATTAAAAACAACCATGTTAGTATTTTCAGAGAGTCAAATTAAACAGAGTTAAGCAAAGAGATTTGGTTGCACTATTTTGGCAAGTTTTAAGATTTGATTGTACTCTTTGAAAGTTAATTGCACTTTCATGACAAGTTCTAAAGATTTTTGGTGCACTTATTCCTAAATTGAAAAGACCATGCGAAGTTGTTTAAAAGTTACCCAAAAATTCAGTAATATAGATCTTAAAGGGTGACACAAACCATACTTTAAAGTTGTTAAGTGCTTAAATATTGTTTGCAACATTAGCATTAGTTAAACAAGACATATTTGCAAATATAACATAGGGGGAAATTGTCAAAAGAGCCCTAAACCTAGTGCATTTTTCCCAATTTAGTCCTAAACTTTTTAATTTTTGTTAATTCAATTCTAAATCTTTTCAATTTTTGCCAATTGAGTTCTATTGGCTGGAAATCACTAACGTGGACACCGATCATCCTACGAGGCACGACTAGCATTAACGTGAACAATATTTAATAATTTTTAAATATTTTCTCGCTTTTTTTATTAATTATGTTATTTTGTTCTTTACTTTTCTTTTTTTTTTTCTCTTTTTTCCTTCTCAATTGCCGATGCAAGTTGCCGGGCCCTCATCGGCTGCTAGTAAGGGCTGTGAGGCCTCGCTGGACACGGGCGATAGTCGCGATCTTACTTATGCGCAGCCATGATGGTCCGGGCGAGGCCAAGCGAGGGTTGTGGCCCTCGCCCGCCACTATGATAAAAACAGACAAAAAGACAAAAAAGAAAAAATAACATAAAAATAAAAAATCAAGTAAATGTTAAAAGTATTATTAAAAACATCCATCTTAACATTAGTCATGCCACGTGAGATGATTAGCGTGGACATTGGCAATTTCTAGCCAATATGATTCAATTGAAAAAATGTAAAAATGTTTATGATTGAATTAATAAAATTGAAAGATTTAGGATCGAGTTGCCTAAAGTGTAGTAGCTTTAGGAATTTTTTGACAGCTTTTCACGTATAAAAGGTGCCGAACGCCAACAAAAGATTTTTAATCTTATTTGTGCGTTGACAAACTCTATTTGGATACCCTTAGGCTCCGTTCATTTCGCGAAACCAACTTCTAGGAAAATGCTTTTCGGATTTTCCAAGTGTTTAATTCACGAAAAATAAACGAGTCAAGGAAAACATTTTTCTCTCGTGGAATAAAAACATTCAAAAGTGGGAAAATGATTTTCTCTTTTTGATAAGAGAAAAACATTTCCCTCATCTTTCCACCCTCCATTCCTCCAAATTCCTTTTCTTTTTAAATATTTTTGTAATTTTTCTTGTATTTTCTTTCTTCTAATTTTTTTATTTTTTTTCTCCTTTTTAATAATTTTTTTTATTTTTTCTTATTCTCTTTTTACAATTTCTTTTTTTTTCTCCCCCGATCTATCGGCCTCGACGATAGACGATGACCTGCCACAAGCGAGGCGAGCTTCACCTAGATCGAGGCCAACGAGGCTAGCCTCGACCTGGCCCGAGGCAGGCGAGCTCAAGCCTTGCCTATGGTTTGTTGACGGCCATTGTCGTGGCCAACGATCGGTCGAAGAAGAAGAGGAAAGAAAAAATAAAAAAAATAATAATAAAATTTTTAAAAGGAAGTGCAAGGAGAAAATTGACTCTCCTTACTGATCGCGGAAAATATTTTGCAGTTTTTTTTAAGGTTTCAGCCAAGCACAAAAAATATTTTCATTTTTCTGAAAAATGACTTTTTGGAAAATATTTTCTAAAAACAATTTATTTTTCACGAAACAAATGAAGCTTTATTATCAATCCGTATTGACTCGATCGCTTTGTAAAATTCGTCGAAATTGCTTTATTTTCTGATTTTCTTTTCCTAACTTCTTAAGGCCATGCTATGTGACAAGCCCGGCCTTGACACCGAAATCGGAATCCAGGGGCCCCCTACACTGTTTGTATTCTACGTTTCCCCATCAATCTAACGTGGCTTTCCCTTAACTTTTTCGGCCATGATACCAGATTGATGGAATGATTGTGTCCGCGCAATTTTCCTTATTTGCACTGTTTTAGGGGGACCCTTTTCCTTTGGAATAAACCAACCGGCCGAAGTTGACCTCACCCTTGACCGAAAAAAAAACCAAAAAAAGGATAACTTCACACAGAAACAAAAGAACGAAGGACAGTACTTCGTTTGGCCTATTTGATGTACAGAATCAGAAGGAAGAGAATCAGGAATGGTGATCCAGAAGTGTAAATGTGGCCCGGCTTGTCTTTATGACATGAAAAATAGGAGCAAATATGGTATGGCCGTACCAATTTGGAGTTCATGGCAGAATTGGCCTTCAAAAATTAAGATGCATTCAGTTCGGCTTTGGAAATAAGTTTCGAGCAAATACAAAGAGCCTAAGTGGCTTTAAAAAAATGCAAATGGTGTTCGGTGAAAAATCATTTGAAATGCCTATGTTAAGTAGTATTTGGAAATATATATATATATCCGCAAAGGACTTTTGACTACATATTTCTCTTTATTGAAAAATATTAAAACCCTTCGCCAACCATCGCCAGCTCTTCACCGACCAAATTTTCCCTAGCCGCCCCTTGCCAACCTCGCTAAAAAAGGAAGATGAATAATAGATCTAGGGTTTCACTTTTTAAGAGAGGTAAAATTGAATTTTTTAATAAGGTTTTGAGGAAAAAATAAGCTCCTTACTATTTTTCATTAACGGGGCCTTTAAAGGTCGCTGTTGACCCAAAACGAAGTCAATTTTGTCGTTTCCTGGTCTCTTTCTGGACCTTACCCAGATTGCTCCCCTTTTCCAGATTCCAACTTCACTCTCTATTTATGAGCGATAGTTTCCCGAATTGCAGTAGACGACGAAGACGAAGAAGAAAGGGATGAGCGGCAGAGGCGAATCGGCGTCCATGGATGGCGGCACAGGCGTGGTGGGGAAGCCAGTGGAGCCTCAGGAGCATCCCGCGAGCGAGCATGCCACCACATTGGTTGCCAGCGAGGCTCGTCCCGCAAGCGGCTCGGTCACCGGTGTGCTCAACGTCAACAAAAGCAGCGAGAACCCGTATCTCCTTGCCTCCGTGCTGTCCGGCCTCCACATCGGTCCGGTGAATGCTTCTGCACGGTCTGGCTGGAGTGAGTATATATGGGGCCGTAGTTTTTCCTTTGTAGTTATGTTATGGTTCATCAGAATGGTGCTGATGAGACAGACGCTTCGCTGGCGCTTTCAGATCCGATGAACAAGGTATGCAAAACCTTGAAGAAGGTAGATGATGCTAAGCGGAACGCAGAGGCGCTCGTGGACAACGTCTGGCATCACCGTGAGTTTTCTCCACATCTTTTCTAGCCTAGACATGTCTGTATAATCAGTTTTTCAGAAACGTTTTGGATTTATTCGTGGAGATGTATCCGATTGATGATTGCTTGCTTGCATATGTTTCTTCTCTATTACCGCAACGTATGTGAATGCTATCGATCTAAATACTCGATTTAAAGAGTTCGGCATCTTGTTCTCCATTAACGTCTTTCGTCTGGCATTGCAGCCCTATGGTTTGGGAAATCAGTTCATACATAGTTTGTTTATGGAAAAATGAGATATTTCTGAAAAATATTTTTCACGGTCATTTTGCAGGAAAATGAATATTTTTTGGTGTTTCACAAAAACCTGAAAATGAATAGGAAAATATTTTCCGTCGTTTTATATGGAAAACATGATTTGACTTTCCTGGATAAAATTACCAATAAATTCAAAATTTTTAATTATTATTTATTTTTATTTCCTTGCTTACTCTACCAGTTGCCAGACATGGTGACGGCTGGCGACCTGCAATAGCTGAGGGACGAGCTCACCCAAGGCCGACGACACCCCACCTCGCCAGATCAAGAGAGGTTAAGTCTTGAGCTCGCTAGCCATGGGCCAACTTGACCTCATGGGATCTGGCGAGGCTCGAGCTCGCCAGCCTCAAGCGAGCTCCACCTTCTCGGAACTGGCCTAGCCCAAGGCCAGTAAGGTTCTACCTCATCGAAATCTGGCAGAGTCAAGCCTCGTCGGCCTTGAGCGAGCTCGTCCCTCGCCTGTGACTAGTTGCCGAACGTCATCATGGCTAGCGACTGGCAAAGGAAGAAGTAAAAAGAAAAGAAAAATTAAAAGGAAAAAGAAGATGGAGTACATGGAGAGAAAAAAGATTTCATTTTCCCCCACTTTTGAAGGTGCTTTTTTCATTGATGAAAAATATTTCGCTTGATCAGTTTATTTTTTGTGAACCAAATGCCACAAAATCGAAAAGAAAATTCCTAAAAGTTGTTTTTCGTGCAACAAATGGAGCCCAAGATACATGCTTCATAATCTGTGTATTCAGTTTGCCAAATAGTAGTTGAGTAGATCAAGTACTATGATTATTTATCTAGAGGAGCTTTAACTTTGATGTGCGGTGCTATCTTCGGTGCTTATTTCTTGAGGAAATCTATGTCGATTCCTTACTGTAGCAAATTGACAAATGCATGACATGGCGCTTCCGTGGAGGACAGGGTTTGTTTCCGATAATTTTCTAGGGCTTTCAGGACCGCTGGGCTCTTTGCGTGACTGATCGTTGGACAAGATATGTATCATCTGTTGCCCCAACATCTCTTTCCCTGGAAAGAAGAAAAAATTGGCTTTGTCCTGAAAAAACAAGCACGGCAGCAGTTGGATAAGCGTGGCTTTGGCTTGTTGTCCCTTTTTTCAGTTTATTGGCGAGAGACAAAGCCGATAATTTCTTTGATTCTCATCTCCTCGCGGTTTCTATTTGACTGAAACTTCATGTTCAGAAGAACTCTATTCTTGCCTGACCTCAACTGATCGATAATTGTGCCACGTCTGTTTTTTCGAAACAGTTAAAACTAGCCATAGCATCACAGATGCAGCAATAGCTCGACTTGCTCAGGGGAAGAAGATGCTCGCAGAGGGGGACGGGACAAAATATTTGAACATACTTTTGAGATTCTGGCCGGAGAGAAGCTCCTGAAGGCATACGCTTGCTATCTG
The DNA here is from genome assembly GCA_021437795.1 of Rhodamnia rubescens. Classification (NCBI taxonomy): domain Eukaryota; kingdom Viridiplantae; phylum Streptophyta; class Magnoliopsida; order Myrtales; family Myrtaceae; genus Rhodamnia; species Rhodamnia rubescens. The sequence continues at coordinate 3,515,037 of JAILYA010000010.1, read as the reverse complement.
TCCACTTCCTCCGGGCTTGTCATTGGGACAATGTATTTGTCAAGCAAGAGGCTGGTCTTCAGTGGTGATGAGCCTCTTTACAAATGCTCTCCCTCAGGGCAGGAAGAGTGGGTTTATTACAAGGTAACCTTTTCCAATCTTCCTAAAACTGCTGGTACTCTAGGATTGCCGTTTCATGTCGGGATAGTGATAAGTTTCCAATGCACTACGGATTGCTAGCCTGAGTTGTTATATGCGTTTTCCCTATTGCGAGTAGCCTGCTGATTTTATAGTCTAAATTTGGGAGTACCTTCGTCAGAAAGGACCTTCATTTGACTCGTCGTCTGTGTTACTTCGATGAGCCTTGGACCATTTCTCCTTGTCATTTATTTTTATCTAAGCATGAAGCATTGTACCGTGGCGGAACACACCTTCGAAATTTTTGTCAAGCTCCGCTGAGCTTCCCTCTCCAACCATCAGTTTATAAAGTGCTTTCATCCTGATGGCTGTCTAGGTGGTTCTGCAGCTCGATCAGTTGAGCTTTGTTTGTCCTTCTTCAAAAGAGTCGGATCCCTCTGTGAAGTACATCCAGGTTGTTACGAGGGATGGCTATGAATTCTGGTTCATGGGTTTTGTATCGTATGAGAAGGCTCTCAAGAACATAAATGAGGCTTTACAGCACAATCGTGAGATTAACATGGCTGGAAGGATGCAAGAACGGTCGGTCGCCCGAGAAGGGAAGTGATATTCACGTTAGCAATTAAACCAAATTCCTTTCGGAGGAAGTTGCCAATTATGCGAAGAAGTTATCGATCTCAATGGACCAGTTGTCAAATCAGTTGAAAAGTTGTCGATGTCGATTTCATGGTTGTCAATTAGCTACTTGGTTGTCGATGCCTGTTCGGCTTCCGAGATTGGTGCAAGAATTGACAGTCTTCACAGTAGTGTTTCTTTTAACACTCATAATTGGGTGAATTTCTCAAGAGTGTGTTCATGTTTCTACGTTTGATGTTTTGTACGTGCAAGGAATCTATCTCCTTGGAATGCAGGGTGTGTTTATGAGTAATTTCAAATCAGATTAAGAGTCATGTAATAAACAAGTCTTGTGATCATTTCTAGCAATCAAGTCTCCTCTCCTTCTCTTCCTTGAGTTGTGTGAATTGTGAGTGTTTCAACTTCAAATTATCCCATCAATTCGACTGTACTTGAAAAAATTTTGGGGGTGTGTGACTGCTATGGATAAAATAGGCTTTGATTTTCACGTTTTGTACATATTTTACTCTTGATAAAATTCATAAGATTTGATTTCCTTTTATTTTACATCCATGACTCTAAAATGAGTCACACTAGTTGGTAAAAAATCAATGACATATCGGGTGCCCAACTTAGGTTCATTAAGATTTCATGAAATCTATTTTCATTGGCCTGGTGCCTCCATATAGAATATTGAAATCGAGTAAAGTAAGTGGACGCCATTCCAACTTTTGATTACTTATTTTTTCTTGTGATTCTGTACCTTTATTGTCTAATTATGATATTTTACCAATCAAATCAATCAATAAAGCGGATACATTAATTAATTTTTGTGGATTGGACCGACTCGGAATTGCTGGATTCGAGGGACAAAGCTTGGTGAACGTCGAAGATGCTCAGTGCCAAAGGTGTCACAGTGGGGGTGCAAATGCACAGTGCCAAAGGGGTCACAGGTCAAAAAAATCGGCGATTATAACCTGCCCCGCATTTGAGCCCACCAATACGGGCGTTGTCTTCCACGTCGCGCTTATAAAACTCCCTTTACATGAAAAGGATCAACGTCTCTTTTAACGTTCCCAAATTTTAAATCGATTAAAAAAAGACAAAAAAAATCCCTATATATTTTTTTTTTTAAATCAATGAGGGCTTTTTCAGTTTTTTTTTTAAATTTTATTTTTAAAAAAATTAAAAACGAAAATTTTAAATGAAGGGCTCAAAATACTTTTATTTTCTCAAATAAAAGTCTTGTTCTTTCTCCATCTTATTAACGAACAGATGTTAATAAGGTAACGTAATTGTTGTCTCTCTCCATTAGAAACAACGTAAAAGAACAGAGGTGTCACGACTTAAAATTCAACAATTCGAGGCTAATAGATTGTTAGGTTAATTATTTAACTCACCTAACTCGGACTTTCTCATGTCCATATCAAATCGTAACTTATGATTCAAACTAATTATCATGCAAAGATTTTTAAATTGGAGTCGCCATTAATAGTTTTTGATAGATCGGTTAGAAACATAAGTAAATTAGTGAGAAAACTAAATTACTTTTACGAATCGTAGACTAAGGGTCCGGGACTTGATTATGCTAGATTACTCTAACATCCTTTCGGTACCATTTTATTTCATGAAAAATCATTTGAGAATAGAACATTAATTGATTTTAAACTAAGTAACTAACAAAGGTTATCATACGGGTGCACAATCAATTAATTAAACATCCGAAAATCAAATTAATAAACTCGGGAGCATTCGCCAAAACATTATTGTTCTCACTTTTGAATTTTCGCTTCTTAAAGGATGAAGACTAACCTATATATCATGAATAAATTTAGTCTAAGATACAAATAAATTAAATTGAATGCAAGACTATCTTAAACATGCATATGAAATTGATTTAGTTAACTACATGACTAACCTAGACGTGCAATTAAATTAAATTAAATTAATGCACAAATGATGTTACGATCTAATTAAATCGACTACACAACGTACTAATTAATTAAAGACCTAAACATGCAAATTTTATATAATCTAAATCTAGTGTGCAAATGACATGGCAAGCTTGTTTTAATTTTTTATTTTTGGATTAATGAATGACCCTAAATAAGAATATGCCCAAAAATAATTATCTTGCATATTTTAGGGTTTAAATTTTTCTAAACCAGATTATTTTGGACAAGAAAATTTACTTAAATATGTGGAGTCTATTCTAGAATGCAAATCTAACTTAACTTATTCTAAAATTGAATTAAACGTGTAAATATCTACATAATTGTAATTTAAAGATGTAATTTTATCCAAACATGACAATTGATGCAACGCAATACTTTTTAGAATTTTAAATATCATGCAAGAGAATATTTATTATAAATATATTATGATAATCAGATCAATCAATAAAATAGATATATCCATCAATTTTTATGGATTGGACCAGGGATGGGCCAATTGATGATGGGGACAAAGGGTTGGCGAAGAAAGCTACTATGTGCAAAAATGGGTTTAAATGGTTAAATGGGTTAACAAGAAAACTATCTAAGTGAATCATAAATAAGTTTGTGAATATTTTTAAAAATTCTATTTTAATATTTTAATAATTTATTTTTATAGTAATTTTTCTTTTCATTTTTTTTTTTTTTCTTTTCTTTTTCCCGCCTGTCACCTTGCTTTGGTTGCCAATAGCCATTATTAATAACATTCCTTTCTTTCCTGTAAAATCCCAAATATTATTTAAACTTCAAAGAAAATGAAAAAATTTAAAAAGATTTAGTTATAGAATCATACGTGAAATATATGCCCAAAGAATGCGGGTAGAGGTGGTGGGCAGAAAAGAGAGGTGGCGGAGTGGAAGGCGAGGCGGCGAGGCGACAGTGGCGGGAAGCAACGGTGGTGGACGAGGGAGAGTCTTATGCGGATTATAATAAAAAATTATTTTTAAAAATGAAAAAATTTAAATTTTCAGAAAAATAAAAATTCAATGCATATTTTAGCAATATCATTTTCTTAATAAATTAAAAGAAATAAATATTTCATGATTTATTTAAATATATAAGTATTTAAGATGCGGGGGTATGGTTGGTATGGGTGAGATGGTCATTAAATTGCGGATGAATATGGGTAAAACGGTTAAAGGTAATATGGGTGATATTCGACCCAACCAAACCCCACATTTGACACCTCTAGATGGACCGAGTCGGAAATGCTCGGATTCGGGGGACAAAGCTCGAAGATGCTCAGTGCCAAAGGGGTCACAGTGGGGGGTGCAAATGGCAGTGGTGGGCACGAAGAGTAAAGCGTCCACAAAGAGCTTCACACGTGGGGGTCATGTTTCGCATTTCCGTTTCCTCGGTCACACCACGTCTTCGTGAACTGCAGCTTGACCAATTGTTCCTTTCAAGCCTTGGATCTCACGGTGAGGAACCCATGGCTGAGGTATGGATCGTCGTCTCCGGTACACAGGTTCCTTGGCCGGTGGTCATCGTCAAAGATCGCGGCACCTCGACTGGACGGCATGTCGTCGATAAGGCAGGAGCGTCTCGATAGTCGAACTGGCGGGCGTCAAAACCTACAAGGGAGAAAAGCTAAACGTGGCTGCCTGGACCACCAGAGGCTTGTCGCTCTCACTTTTCATTTTTTGGATTAATATTACAGAAAACCTCTAAATTGATATAATTATAATAAATTTATTTTAAATTTATTTTTTTTTTATCACAAAAATCATAAACCGATACATGTATGATAAATTTATCCCAAATTAATTTTTTTAACCACAAAAATTTCATATTGATACTTTGTGATAAATTTATCTTTTATTAAATTGAGTTAATACCATAAAAATTCTCAAATTGGTATACCTAAAAATCTTAAATCGATACACCTATGAATTGTTACGTGTCATTAAACTCATCAATTGATGGCTAAATTTAACGAAAACTAATGATGGAGTAAATATATCACAAGTGTATAAATTCGAGATAAATTTGTTATAAGTATATCAATTTGAAATTTTTTATGATAAAAAAATAATTTGAGATAAATTTATCATAAATATATTAATTTAAGATTTTTTGTGATATTAGCTTTGTTTGTTTTTTTTTTTAACTCACCTTGGCCGTGTGTTGAATTTGTGTGGCCTCTCTCACTCTCAAATTTCTCTTTGTCGGTCCCCAATGTAGCTCTCGGTTTCTCTATCATTGTATCGTTTGTGGCCCCACCATCATCATGTCATCGGCTGCTTCAATTAATGTGCAAGCAGTGGGATTTCCATATTTGCTGATTAAACAAATGTCTCCTCTGACTGTAGTTAAAGCAACTCCTTTTTTTTGTGAATGACAATCCCTTGCATCTTTTTTATCTTTCTCTTTTGTGTCGGCCACCGTCCCGACTTTCCTTTATTTTAACCGTGTAAAACTCCTTTCACGAGTGCTCTCCACGTGAACAAGAGGAATAGACAATGAGCAGTGGAAAATATTTCTAATTCGCTAGACCTGCTTGTCCTTTGTCGCATTATCAGATGCATCGATCGTTTTGACATATAGCTTGCTCAGATTCCTTGTATGCCTCCCAGATTTTCTTTCGGAGATAGCGGTGGACTTGCGGGTTGGACCGGTTCGGACAACGGACCAGCAGGACTCATGGCTGATGGTTGGCTTGCGGAGTCACGATGGAGACGACATTGCTTCGCTGGAACTTGACTTGCTGAATCTAGTTAGCAAGATAGGTGGGTTGATAGGATGAGCATAACCAAAAACTAGACTTCAAGAACTGCCGGTGCCGGATTTGATCTAGTCAACGCAACGAAGTATGGTGCTCCGTCGATGCAACTGATTGGCGTCATGATACAACAGTGGCACGGAATGTGGAGCAGATTGCATGGGGCTTATTGCTAGTCATCACCGGGCTCATCAGGACTGGCGTTTGAGGAAAGGCAGCAAGTATTGTCTTCAGTGCAGACCGGTAAGGACGCAGCAATGGACTGCTTTGCCTCTGGTCTGCAGAATCGATTACACGCAAATGCAATATATGCCGAAAATAAATATGGGAGATAATTTTTGTTTAGAACAAAGATTAGTTCTAATTTTTATGTGCATAAATGACTAAAAAAGATTAGTCAAAATTTAGGTGTCCACATCTAATCCGAGTCTCGCGGACTAAGGTCGGGTTAGTCACAAGGTCTTCCCATAGTCTAGCAGTCTCTCAGGAAAAAAGAACACTTTTGTCATCAAAAAGAAATTTCGAGGTTGAAGAGGGCAACCTTTATTCTCGCAATCTTTTGTATCCCTCTCAACACAATCGTAGATACTCCTAAATTGCGACCCAAGTCTGGTTGCTGGATGCGTGTGCAAGATTGTAGGGCTAAAACATTAAGAACATGCACAACAATTTGTAAGTAGAACATTGCTTCAATGTGAAATTAAAAACATTCATCCTCAACACCTCCCTACAAAATAAGGATTAGCATACACTCCACCCTTTATAACTTTCATTTGTAAAACTATTTAACACAAGATATTAAGGGCGTACTTGTTTCCTCGTTGCCACGCAAATATTTTATTAAAAAGAGAAAGTTCATGCGCCTAAGTCCACAAAGAGCTTTAATTCACTTTCCCACTGGATGCCAAGCTGTTGCAATCTTCCTAGAGGTGAACCACCAAGAAAAAGCTAATTAATTATTAAGCAAACCAAACCATACCAATCACAAGTTTGGGGTATTAATTTAATCAATTAAACATACAATTTAATTCAATTAGGAGCTTCCACTACTCTATTATGGATAAATTAGAAACCCAAGTAGAATGTGTCATAATGTTTTACTTATGCGAATTGGAGATTCATACATACGGGGTTTTGGTTATGCTAGATAAGTCTGATGTCCTTTGAGTACATTTTCTCTTTATTTTAAAAATGTTTTGCAAGCATTTTAATCTTTTCTCTTTATTTCAAAAATTTGTTGCAAGTATCTTTGTCAATTTTAATCTTAAACCACCGATATGCGATGGTTATCTGCGCCATCAAGAATTTAACACTCAATAACTCAAAGCATATAAATAAATGCTCAAAGAGATACAAAAGCCTTGATGTGCTAAGCCAGTCACATAAATTCTTAGAGCTTTGGTCCTTTTTTGCCATTTTACTTGGTTGGTAACCTTGGAGGCCTTCTCTCTCACCAAGCCATTCTCTCCCTTCTACTCTCTCTTTCTTTATTATTTCACTATTTAATTGTAACTCCGTATATTTAAGAAAATATATTCACTCTAACATAATAAAATCATTGAGATCAGAGACAAAGTTATATATTGAAATTATTGTATACAAATGGCCACATAATTAAAAAAAAAGCCATATTGTCGAAAAAATAACGACAAATATTCAGCAGAATCTAAATTAAGTAGGAGATTTGGCTCAAATCAATAGAAAAGGAAATAATAATTGTTTTTTCCTCTGAAATAGGTATTCATGTTTATCCCGAGAGACGTGTTCTATCTTACTTAAACCTAATGAAATCCCCCAAGGTGATATGATGATTTCGAAGTTTCTCATCGTGGACCTAGGTTTCCAAGGTTCTCTCCTTGGTTGACTGAACCACGTTAAATCACGTTCTCCTTTTTTGTGTGTGCGATTACAAAGAAAACATTATATCAAAGCGAGAGGTCATGAGTTCAAACTTTTCTAATCCCCTATTTGCCTCCTCAATGAAATATTTCCACGCTTCGTACTAGAGAAAAAAGACTAGACTAAGCATGAGGGAGAGTGTTAGAGTACTTAAATATAAAATCACACATTCATTTAACAGCTTAAGCTTCTAAAACAGTTGACATTGGTCCTACAAAATCTCACACATATCAAATATATAAACATTCGTGTTCGAAATAATTGCTCCAAATTTCAATTGTTTACACGCATGTAAATTTTCTCAAGATCAATTTTATACTATCATAATGACAGTAACACATCATACAAAAGACTGAAACCCAATTAGATGCTAAAACCAGAAATTTAATCGTCAATAACAGATTATTTTTGTTAACATTCCTATTTGCCAATCGAATCTTCAGCGAGATTGACTTCTACAACTTGCTATTTCCTCATGTTCACTTTATTGGATGCCACCTACCTATCAATCAATATGATCAAGATAGCAGGATTGGAAAATATATAAAAGTAAAGTAAAAACTACGAATTGTAAAATTGTGCAAACTTCAGATTTTATATTCATTATATTCGGCTTGTTGAAATGTGTAAGCTTAAAATAAAGGAAGAAGAAATGGAAAAACGAAAATACATGCGATCAACCTTAATCTGTGCTTTTGACTATGCTTGGTCATGTAAAACTTCATTTATTTAAAGAAGTACAAAGAGAAACGAGATCTAAATACATATATCTTTTTCTGTCTTCTTAAAGTTTATGCTTACTCATAGTTTAAAGTCCTTGGTCCTCGGCCCATTTCGAACTTACTTGCAGATTGCAGAGTAATGTTGGACCAGCTAAAGGAAGCCCGAATTATTTTTTCTCCTCGCGAAGCCAACTCTTATGCGGATTGGTTAGCTAAGGCTCATAGATTAGGTTATCTCTCTTCTAATTGGCAGTCTATGCCCCCCTCTATCCTTCGGGATCTGTATTGTTTTGATGCTACTTCAAGTTGTTTCTCGAACTTTATTAAGTGAATAAAAGCACTCGTATTTTAGACCCAAAAAAAAAAATGGTTAAAATTTTTCAATCATCGATTATGGTCATTAGCTCCTCTAGCAATGAAAATCGCTCATCTTTCTTGGCCACTTAAAACCTACTATATAATAAATATTTAACATAATCGAAACGATATAACAGTCATTGAGCACGTGAAATCAATTATCGGCATTATCAATTATCGATTTTACAATACTTCATTAGCAAACTGAGTTGTTTTTCCGCCAATTGAATGTAATCGGTCCAATTTGTTACCAAATCAAAATTGTTCACAAAGTGGAAAAATGGCTATTATTACAATAAAGAATGAAGACCAATGATATAGAACATCACCGAAATAACGGTAAGAGAAGATAATACGTGCTTATAATCTTGCCTGGGTTTATATTGTATCAATGGCAGTCCTCACAGGAGAAGAGAATGAGGGGGGAGACATTGTCATCTGTACCAAGTTCAACTATTCGATGATTAAAGTTTAGTATCAGGGTTGTTGAGGCATTTACCTCTCTTAATTTACATTGATAAGCTTGATGTCTATGGCTCTCTCGGGGCACCTTGGTCTACACGGCTAGAAGACCTGGTTCAGCAGATGGCGTGCCTTGCTCATCGGTCAAAACGCCTTCGTTTTGGCTGGAATCACTTGACGGACTTGGATGGAAATGAGTGTTTTCTAGAGTTTCAACAGCTGCAATCTCATTGCCACCATCATCCTCACCTCCATCTCTAAATCTGCCATTCCTAAAAGTATGGGAATCGAGGTCTCTTTGGTAGAACCTTCTTCCTAATTCAACGATCTTCTCCCGGGATGAACCTGAAGAACTTGTTACTTCGTGCCAGTTTCTATTGACGAACATGACCATGAAGATGAAGAGAGCAGAAACTGCAGCAGCTCCAGCAATCAAGAATAGGCCCCAGAAACTGTCAAGGCCCAAGCTGTTGGAAGAAACCGAGGAGTTTGAATCCTGGCAGTTGGTTTTTGATGTAAGCCACTCCTTTTCGATTTCCGTCATTTCAGGCCCTTCAGTCACGTTGAGGATGGCTCGTGAAATATCCGGTGCCAGGACAGACCCTCTGGGGAAAACCTGTAAACCAAAAGAAGCAGAACATGAGATTTTTCAATCAAAGTAAAAGCTAATAGTTGAAAATTTTGAGGGTTCTGTCTTTTAGCTAGAAGTGAGGGATCGAGGACTGTACGAAGCCAAATCCAGCAGTTTTGAATGCTGGAATCATGGTATATTTGTTGCAATATTGTGCAAGAATAAGTTTAAGGTAGGGGACTTCGTGGAATGCTGCTGCGATCCCACCCTTTGCACTTCCTTTGGAAAGAAGGGCATCGCATTCTTCAGGAGACTGATAAGATATAAGCCTGGAATCATCGAACTTCATTTGCTTTAGCATTCCATAAACGAATGAGCCGTGCTCGTAACCCACGTTTTCTCCACTCTTTAGGAGCTGATCCACATCAGTCACAGTTGGTTGAAGATTTTGCACCACCAAAAGAGAGCTCAAGCTCGCCGTATAACTTTGAGTTAGTATAAGTACCACAAAAACCCACACGATCACAACAAATCTTGCTAGGTTGCTAAGTACTCTCTCCCCTGCAATAAAATTAGGGGTAACCACATAAATTCTCCTACAACCATGTGCAAATTGTAATGCTCGACTTATCTATTAAAGTGAAGGGCGATTACTTTGTGCGAAGACCAGGGTTGAAAAGGAGAACCAGAAGCTCGTGCCAACTTGATGCGTGGCCGGACCCCTGAAATCTTCGTTAATCCGGTGTTCCAGAATCCACACAACCAATGCTATGACCACAAAGAAGCATCCAGTTGTTAGCCAAAGGTCCCAAGTGAGTGGCTTCAAGAAAACCCAAGCATTCTTGCTCTTGTCGTTCTTGTATGGCACGAGCATTGCACCACCCGATTCGGTGTATGGTAAGGTGAAATCCACGTACGATGATCTGTTTGCTATGATCGTCGTATCACCCACTACTGCATCACAATTCTGCTCCAACAAAAGAAAGGTAGATGTTTTCTTTGTCAACCACATGATAGCATAGTAATTGTCAACATTTAATCCAACGATATCAATAACTTGCAATGAGCTCACCTGGTAAAATACTTGATCAATCATGTCATTGTAACTGCCAGCGCTACTTCCATTAGGCAAGGCAAACGGAATAAGGTCGTAAGCCACGGCATACGGCAACTTTTCTATGACGGCTTGAAAGATGTTAATACAGATATCCTGTGACTTGGGATGTGTTTGTGTTAGGATCTCGAGTCACCTTCACGAATTCATCAAAACCAACCTTCACGGGAACTAAAACCTTCAACCTCTTCCCATTTGTGGGAATCTCCCAACCCTTAGGAACAGAGGTCGAATCTCCTGGCCATATTATTGATTGGAGATTACTCTTCGAAGTGGAATATTTGCTTGTGTTGAAGGAATTCAAATCTCTTAGGAGCCCACTTTCTAGTGTCCAAAACCCGATCCCTCTTGCTGCATTTCCATTGATATTAACAATCCGGAATGCTGACGACTCTAGCTGCCCATCAACAAGGCTAAAATTTCCGGCAAGGCCCGTGAATGTTGTATTGGCTAGTCCCCTGAAGAAGTTTCGACCATTTTGAGAGACCCCAATATTGTCGAGATCGGTTACATTTGTGGAGGCCTTCAACATCCGGAAGGAAAAATTCGCCGCACCCATTTCCTCGACAACCATAGCCAATGCCCGAGCAGCATCATAAGCCCAAGTATCCGAAAATGTTCAATGTAGGATTAAGGATGGATGGATTGTCTTGTTGGAATTTCATCTTCCATCGGACCATGAAGTTGTCCAGGTTTGGCGTGTCTGGAATATAAGTCTTAATGCCCAATACTCCTTGCATTGAACTAGCGACAACAGATGAATCCACGTAACTCAATAGATCGGTGATTCCAAGTAGTCAAGATCCACACATAACCTTCGGTCATCATTCCCACCTCCTTTGCTTTGGCAAATAGTCGAGAACCGAGGGTAGGTAACATGTGCACAATGAACACCCTCGTTTGCATTGTCATTAACTTGTAAAGTTCTAGCAAGATTTGATCGTCCGTGGCCGAAGGATGAATAAGGCTCCTGTAGGGCACTCGTGTGTCAACTTCTTCCAAAGCATCGGTAAGAGAAGGTACGATGCCTTCTCCGAACTCGTTGTCGACATATATGAGGACTGCTTCTTTCCAGCCAAAAGCTTGCACAACCGCACTTATGGAATTCACTTGGGACGAGTCATTTTGTGCGGCTCGAATGAAGTAAGGACTCCGAATCGAACTGACCGAAGGACTAGTAGCAGAAAAAGAGATGATGGGCACATGAGACTTGTTTCCAAGGTCAATGATGAAGTCTGCTTGTACGGAAACTTCAGGGCCTATTATGGCTTGGACTTGCTTATTCTTTATCAAATCAAGTGCTGCAAGGGTGAACCAGTAAAGACGGCGAAACAATAACAATAGCGCACATTATGGAAATTCTTATTGGAAAAGGCATAGCATAGATCAGAAGTCAATTGCAACTTGATGCTCTATTATAGAGATACAAAATGTTTGAGAAATACGAAAATAGGAGTTTGAACTTGGCAAAGAAATTGTAATTAATTTTATTCAAAGATACAATTTTTTTTACCGTAATTTTACTCGAAGTCGTACAAAAATAAGCTGAATAATTACGACCACATAAGCACGGTCAAATTTTGACTTTAACTCGATCAATTCTATCTAAGTCGCCTTCGTTTTTTTGCTGGTCGTTTTTGGATGTCCCGATTCAAACAAGAATAATCTGTCAGTCATGTTAGGGACAGCTAGAATTTTGTTAAATGATTTGTCAATACGAACATGGCTTCATTAGTTATTTTCAAAGTAGAGCCGAAGGTTTGGTCATTGGCCCGGTTTCATCGACGAATGACATTTTCAGTATCATTTCTTGTTTTAGCTTTTTAAAAACTAAACTCCAAGGAAGGAATGAATAAATTGAATGGTTCCACGGTCAAATGTTACGTTCAGACTCTATGAATCTTCTCAAGCTCAGGGTCAAGCTTTCAGTCTAATATTAAGTACCAACTTGATGTTATTCTATTAGAAGATGACAGTGACTTCTGTTTAACTTGGAATTCTCTTCAAATTTCAAGTTAATGAAAACTGAAATGTTCATAGGATTCGCAAATACGTCATTGTGAACATTTCAGTTTATCTTGCATCGCACAAACAGCAGCATGAAATACTTTGTCCTTCTCTGACAAGATGCGTATTAACCCAAAGCCAAACCAATTCCAAGTTCAAGCAGAGATTAAACCCATAAATATTCGGTAGAAAGAAAAGTTAACCAAACCAAACTTCCACAAGATCAACAGTAAATACAAGAGTCTTAACCCAAAAACTGATGATTGCCATGTAATTCTGGACGAGTATCATGACCAGTCAATTCTTTAGAGAGATTTTGGAGAAAACCTGCAGCAGCAGCAGCAACCTCATCTTGTTTGGAGTCTCTAACGTTGAGTACAAGCCTGGTCTTATAGGAAGGATTTGAACTGTAAAAGTCGAGAGCGCCATGTTAATGCAGCTCAATCCCATCCTACCCACCCATGTCTCCAGATCAAGTACCACCCCAACGTTCACCGGGGTCGTCGTTGCATTGTTGTTGTTGACACTGCTTTGTGCCACGGCGACGCAAGGGCCGTCGCAGAAGGTGGCCACCATCGCGAAAATGGAGACAGCCATAAAGAGGAGCTTTTCAGCGTCGAAGGAAATTCTTGCAGGAACCATTGAAAAGGGTTTTGGGAAAAGGCAAGGGTGAGTTTGTAAGAGATGGACTCTGAGGACACGCTGATGCTGAACATGTATTTATAGTGGGGTAGAGCTTTGAAAAAGTAGGACAATGCATGGAGAGCTTCCATTCAAGGATTGCTCGACGTGGACGGGACCCATCTCGGATTGCTCGACATGCGACAGTTACCAACACTTCAATTTTTTTTTCAAGTTATTATTTAGGATGAAGAATACAAAAAATAATTTAACCCCAGGATTGTCTATGCCCTTATTTTTTGGCTCGCCCTTTTTCCACTCTCCCTGTATCTTTGACGGTTCTTTTTATTGTGTTTTGACAATCATATCCTTTGGATGACCTACACTTTTGGTACAAATTTATATGATTCCTTTTATTTTATTATTAGGTCAACTCTTTTATTTTCGTTTCTTCGTTTCTCCATTGCCGGTTCCACTTTCCTCCTTCTTTCTTTTCACCCCTCCCACTTGTCTCTCTGTTTTCTTTCTCGCAGGCCATTCTCTCTTTATGCCTCATGCTCCTCCTTTTAGAAATCTCGTCGTCCTCTGCTTCTTTCTTTTCACGCCTCCCACTCCTTTCTCCTTACAAGTCATGTTTTAAATGGAAAATTTTCTTATTGCGCCACTCTCTGGATAATAGGGCTTTTTCTTTTCCACTATTGAATGTTAAAAAAATAGATATGTTGGAATTTGCTTATAAGATGGTCACATGTAATAGATGATCGACATCAGTTTATTGATCTTTATTTTGCTTTTATTCCAATTAATTTCTACTTTTTTTTTGCTCTCTAGGATTCTATATTTGGATTCAATTCGTAACCTTTAAATTCAAAATTCTCCTAGGTCGTCTAGCTTGCTCTCTCCTTTGCATTTTCTTGCTCCTTCTGGCTTTAGATTTCTATGCATGGCAAGTGATCACAAAACTTCTTCTCAAAGCAAAAGCGCCGCTAATCCTAAATAACAACGCTAATCTCAGTTTGAGTTTGGAAACATTTTTTTTTTCATGTGTTTCTTTGAGAATTTTTGGGGAGTTATGGTTTGGAGAAGAGTTCTTGTACACTGCAATCAAAAGTTGATCAAAGAACCTGTAGTTTATTTGGGTGTTTCTCTAGTTGGGTTCATTGTGGCGTCATCATGATGAATATATGCACGTGACGACTAAGAACTAGTCCATCGTATGATCCAAAATGATCTTGTTGAATCTATGTTAGTGAACACTAGATGCGAAAGGAGTTTGATTCTTGATCTAAACTTGCAATTGTTGACATGATTCCTGTTCTATTGAAATTTCAACTTGAACTTTCCAGAGTGGAAAAGACAAAACCCTCTTATATCTAGTAAGAAAATTTTTCATTGAAAACATGATTTGTAAGAAAAACAAAGAAACGAATAGGAGGCGTGGAAAGAAAGAAACAGGGAGGACAATGGGGTTTCTGACAGAAGAAGGAGTAGGAGGCACAGATAGAGAATGGCCTGCAAAAGAGAAAAAGAGTGACAAGTGGGAGACGTGAAAAGAAAGAAGAAGGAAAGTGGGACCTGTAAGAAAAAAAGAAGAAGAAACAAAACAAAAGAGTTGACCAAATAATAAAATAAAAGAAATCTTATAAATTTGCACCAGAAGTGGTGGGTTACACAAAAGATAAGATGGTCAAAACACAAAAAAAAAAGAGTGTCAAAACCATAGGAGAGTGAAAAAAGCGTGAGCCTATTTTTTTCCTACTTTTTCCAATGTCTTTTAAAACTTGATGATGGAACTTCGTTTGAGTGCGAAAAACGACTCGGACTTTAAAGACTGAGAAATGCAGAGTCTCCACTATGATATAACGCATCATTTAGTGGTTTTTTAATGAATTTTTTAAGTCCAATATGGAGAAAGATGTCTTAGATAGAGACTGCTTGAGATGGAGTTAATCCAACATGCAAAAGCTCTTGGAAATTAGGACATGTTCGTGCACGTTACAAGAAGAAAAATAACAAGAAGATGAAATTACTCGATGATTCTCAATTATTATGAGAAGTACGTTTGGATTGAACTTTTTACCAAATTATAATCCTCTATTAACCTCATTTCCCTAGTCTTGCTTCCACGTTGCATTGATCATGTTGGTCCCAAGGTACGGTCCAAATAATTAATGGTTAGGTGATACTGGTGGAGATGATCTACAGACCATGCAATAACTTTTTCTTAGAAACAAAAATATTGCATGGTCAAATAAAACATGCAGACTAAGCTCATCTAGAATGTTGGAAATGTAAGTCTTATGTTCAGCCCCAAATGATTAGTGGATTAGATAACATTATAACGAATTAAATATAATTGTGCAATCACTATTTTCTTTATCTTAGAAGAGAGAAAAATGTGAGACTTATACACCTACAGGCAACCCTAAGAATTCCACACCAGATGGTCTAGTTTGTTGTGTTTTTCTGTCTTATTTTTTTCTGAACCCTAAAAATTTGTCTTTGCCCACCTCGCTTACCTTGACCAATTCAACAAGAAAATCACACACAGGGCAATCATCAACCCCACGACCAGTCCTACAGTAGATTCAATAGGTTCGTCAAGTTACGTCATTTTCTTTTTAATTCAACACATCCCTCAAGTTGAATGGATGACCCGGAAATCATCGTATTGAATGGAAACCCTCAAGCTTTAAAAAAAAAAATCGATAAATTGGAAAGCAGATGACAAAGTAGGCCAAGATCCAAACTTGACGACCTAATTACTCCACAAATCACTGAGAATGACACGTATATTTAGGGCTTAACAACATAGTAAAGCCCGTCAAATCATAGTGCAGATTGATTGCTTTTCCTATTATAGCTATCATAATTATCATTATTAGTAAAATTGGTTTCTGATACATAATTGAGTTAATTTCGAGAGTTTCCAAGAAGCTGCGTCTGCATTGAAGTCAACACTTTCGACTTAGATGTCTCCCGATGTTATAATGGCTCCAGTGAGAATTGCTTCGTCCCATATCTACCTGGCTTGAAAGGAACACATTTCAAACCATTTGATGACCAAAATGCAACCATTGATTGGTTATATTGCAAGCCACGGTATAAAAAAGGAGGAATAACTTAATTGAGGAGAAACTAAACAACTTGCCCTCGATTACGTAATCCAAGAAATTAAAGTAGGAAGTTAGGGACCACAACAGTAAGATTCCCAATATGTTTAGGAGGAGAGACCTGTTCGTATCTAAATGTGATGAATGATTATAAAAGTGTGGAATCTCTATTGTTTGACTCATTTGATGCATGCGAAAGCACCAGGTTATTGCTTCTTGAGGAAAATGACACAAGTAGTCTCTAAACTTTTGGCTCAATGTGCGATATAGTTCCTGAACTTTTAATTTGACCACGATAGTCTTTGAACTTTGACCAATATGCATCGTGGTCCCCGAACTTTCAATTTATTCAATATGATCTCGTAACTTTTGGAATATGTTCAACTTAGTCCCTATACTATAAAAAAAATGTCCAATGTCGTCTTTGAACTTGAATTAATGAAAGGACCACATTGGACATCTTCCTATAGTTTAGGGACTAAGTTGAACATGTTCTAAAAGTTTTAGGGACCATATTAGTCAAATTAAAAATTTAGTGATCACGTTGCACATTAGGCTAAAGTTCGAAACTATATTGGTCAAATTAAAAATTCGGGAATCACATTACACATTGGATCAAAGTTCTAGAACTATTTGTGTCATTATCCCTAGTTCTCGCGAGGGAGTATATTGTTTATATCATTATTAGCCATTGGTAAGCATTATAGTTAGCACAATGACTTTGAGATTAATTAGCTCTATTCTATGTGGAGGCATTAACTGATTCTCTATGTACCATCCGATTTCTATCCTAATTATTGGACACGAAACCTCGTAGAACGGGCCAATTATACGAGTCATGTGGTAGACAGCGTGAATAATTTTATCGGGAAATTTGTGTCTTTTATGGAACTCAAGTAGAATATTGAGTCCGAACAACAACTTTCTAGTTGATACGATCAGTCGAAGTCATATGATGGTTGATATAGAGGGACGAATATTATGTGATGAGCAAACACTTTCTGGTTTTCACAGGATTCCTATTCATTTAGCTGTCCATGTATTGAGAAGTACCAATAAAAATAATCATAATCATAATAAGATAACAGTTAATAAAAAATAAAGAAAAGAAAAACATAGTTAACATGTTGCGCGGGAATATTTTAGGCCGTTTGATTTGGGGTTGCACACCACAAGAAAGTTTTAACTAAATCATAAGCGCGTGTTTTATGTGTGTGTCCAGTTCGAGATCATAGTTAAGCATTCGTATATACTAGTGTCGTTTATATGCTAGTGAATGGTATGGAAAATATTTTTTCTAAAAGAATCATTCTTATCACTTATAAAGATAGATAAACGAAAAATATAGTCATCGTCCACGAAAATGCTAACACTTAAATTGTTATCGGTGACTATACTAATTTTTATTGACTAATAATTACAAATGACGTTGAAATCACCCATTTTTCGCGAAACAAGCAAGGCATAAGAGTAAAAGGTTATATCTTATGGAAAATCATATGACATGTTCAATTTTCAAAGATATATTTATTTAAATCAATAAAAAAAATGTCATGATATTAGAAAATTATAACCTCATCTTGTTATATTTGCTTTCCTAATAAAAAAAAATTGATGGGATTCATATCAGATCAAGAATTTGATCATGTTTACATGTGAGATAAGGACACATCCATTATCATAACTTTTACATGATGCTTATCATAACTTTTTTCTATTACTTAAGTGCCACAACTTCTAAAAAATCATTCATTTGAGCGTCATAATGCTCAATCGAACACTACTTTTGTGTCAAACAATCAAATACTTGAGTGCCAAAACTTTTTAAAAATGTTTACCCAAATGCGGGGATGAGATGGCACAACACTTGTTATGTTTAATAAAATATTTCTTACATTCAAAAGATGAATGTTCTGGGTTCTCAATTCAGAGTGGAATTGAAAGGCAATTGAAATTCTACACAATGGTGGACCATTGGTGGTTGTGACCTTGATCAGCTGCGAAAGTCTACGGCGACTTGAATCTTTCCAAGTCTCTAGTTTGAAACTTGAATTTGTTATTGCTAGAAATTCAATTTGTAAGCGACGAGTTTAGGAGCATGAGTTGCAACGTCATATTGGCGGTGCATGTCTGCTTGAGATTACCGTGAAATTTCCAAGTAGGTACAAACAATCAAAAATATTATTAGCGGAAAAAGGATATCTTAAGTGTTAATATTTGTGTTCGGTGCTCATTTTAGTGCCACCTTTTTTTTTATCACTTAAGTGTCAAATCGGAGAAAAAATAATCACTTTAATATCAACGACGAGAAATTCCAACGATCTCAGCTGAGTTAGTACTTAAATAATCAATTTTCAAAAAATTGAAACTTAAGTGATCCAAAAAGCGATCACTTTAGTGCCAAATCGGAGAAAAAATGATCATTTTAATGCCAATGGCAAGAAATTCCGAAGACTTCACCCGAGTTGTCACTTAAATAATTGTTTTAAAAAAAGTTGACACCTAAATGATCCATAAAAAAAATATTAATACTAAAGTGATCGTCATATATAAATATTGATCTTTGAAATGTCCTTTTTCCTATTATTAACTCACTAGTAATTGTTTATAGTATTCATCGAAAGGTCATGGGCTGAAGGGTCATATCAAAGTAGGCAGAAGAAAAAAAAAAGAACCATCTCGATCTCGAGTTACCGAGTGAGTTGAATATGATTTTCCTACAATTTCCTTACGACACTTACGCTTTGTATGCTTCGCGGAAGATGAATGATGCGGAAAATATTTTCTTAAAAATGATTGTTTGTATCACTTACAAAAAATTGAATGATAGAATAATATTTTCATCATCCTCAAGTAACATTTTAGACATGAATAGCCATCGATGATGAAATTATTTTCCATTGATTGACTATTTCGAGCAATACAAACAATCATTTTTATGAAAATATTTTTCAAATAATTTATTTTCGTGAAACAAATGGATTTAACTATCTTCCTATAAAACTGCAAGGGCACCACAAATAACAAAAACACTAAGAATTATATAGATATGCTATTCTGAGAAGTAGAGGCGATGTGGGTGTAGACAGTAGTCCGTGGGGGTAGTTTTTGAGTGATTATATTTGGTATTATGTTGATTTTATTTAGAGATTATTAGGGATTCTATAGGATAATTTGTTATTTAGATATATTTTGATAATTTTGTTGATTCTCAGTATCTTTCAAGATTGTGCATCTCTTGACTTAAACATTACTTCATATAGTGATATGATAAAGCTCATAAATAGGCTGGTTTGTATGCTGCTCAAAAACACGGTGTGGCAATTGGAGGCACCGAGAGCGGAGGTATTCAAGTGGAGGGCCACAAAACAAGGGTCGTCAACGGTGGATCGCCATGATCGACTAACGCACCTGAATCGGAGCAGAGATTTCACCAGCAATCGCTTGAGGATCTCGACAACGACGTCGTGAGGGAGCTTCGGGTTGTCGTCGGAACTCACGGCTAGGGTTTGACAAGCGACGCTTTCGTGGTGAGATTGGGGGAGAATGAGTAAGGAACTTGAGCTAACCAAAGTGTTTAGTGTGGTTCCGAAAAAAAAATTGAGAAATTTTTTTATCATCAAGGTATAAAATACCAAATTAAAAAATCTTAAAATAAAAAAAATATTCCACAAAAAAAAAAAACAGGAAACATCAAATTAGGAAACTTTAAATATGATACTTTTGAGGATTTTTTTCTAAAATATTATTATTATTTTGTCGAAAAAATATTATGAGTTGGCCCAGAGACATGCCCGAGCCCAAGTTTCCAATTGAATGCTGGCACAAGGGATTGCACCAGTTTAATATAATCAAAAGAGAGTTTACGGTTGAGCCCATCGACATGTTCCATTGGATTCACTTTCACTCAATTACTTGAGACGATGAGTTATGGGGAACTAGCTTATAATAATTACTTCACATCACATCAAATTTTTAATGTGGTTCCAAAAAATAAAAAATAGGAAATTGTTGACGTCCTAAACTTTTTCAATTTGCCAACCGAGTCATAAATATTTTCACATTCTCGCCAATTGAGTCCATTCGGCCAATTTTATTTTTTTTTCTCTTCTTTTTTCTTGTAGGCAACTCGCTCACGACCTCACCCAGTCTCGGTGAGGCCTTTGCAGCTGTTAAAAGATTAAGGATTCGATGCAAAATTAAAAAGTTTAAAACTGAACTGATAAAAGTGCAATAGGTTTAGGATTCCGAAAATGCAGAGGCACTCATGGGCAATGTCCGGCAGCACGGCGAGTTTTCCAGACATTCTTTCTCGCTAAACATGTCTGTGTGATCAGATAGAAACATCTCGGATTCATTCGTGGATTCGTGTCTGATTGATGATTGCTTGCTTTTGCATAATTTCTTCTCAGTTTCTGCAATATATGGGAATGCTATCTTTGTAGATATCCAATCCAAAGAGTTTGGCACTTTGTTCTTAATTGACGTCGTTTGCCCACTGTCCAGCATGTGCGGTCTTTGTGGTTTTGGAAATCAGTTCAAATGATCGGTCACCGGTTTCTTTTGCAATTACTTCATAATTTGTGTACTCAGTCCGCCAATTAGCAGATGAGTGGATCATGTCCTCTAATTATATATCTAGAGGAGCTTCAACTTTTATGGGCAGCCGCTATCTTCGCCGTCATTTGACTTCAAGTTCATCTTTCAAGTCAAAATCACAAACTGGATGATCACATGGGGGTCTCACTTCAGGGTCTCAGCATAACGTATTTCTAGACTATTATAATTTCTTGTTTAGTCTAATATGAAGTTGAATAGTGTGGGCTAAGTTATTTATTTATCCGTAATGAGAGGGCAGATTACAAACTCTATAAATAGAGCTCAAGTCCATTCTCTAAACCCTAATGCCTACGTAACCTTACGTAATGAATCGTCGAAAGCGATACGTGAGAGGCCCTCTCATTGAAGCTGGTGTCTAAGGGCGTTCATAGAGAAAAAGCTCTTGAGCGTCGGATCGTCACAATTCCGCATAAAAAATGATGGATCATAAACAAGGTGCATCAATTCTTTTACTTTATAAAGCTGTGATTCGCATATCTAAATGTGACAATCTTGAAATGCTTGCTTAAAGTTATAATCGCAGCTTCATGTGGGATTTTTTTGAAATTTTATTTTTGGCAAAATTAGAAATAATTATATATTCGAAATGTACTCGTTGAAACGAGCAAAACAAAGATGAATGTCGCCGCCGAAGGAAGCTAGACACATTGCCATGCGTGCCACGCTAATCGCTCCCCACACGCTAGACCTGGGCCCGCATGTGCTGGCATGTTTAGGGCTGATGTCATCTCAATCCGAAAAGACTCAACCCGACTTGTTGACCGTTGATTAGGGCCATTTGGTCGACTGGATTGCTTGACCCGGTTTGTTGGTCAATTAGAGGGAAGCAATTGGACCGAGATAAAAATTGATCGAGCTGGTTTGCGGAACCCGGTGAGAGCCGAACACATGCGCTGCACATGTCGGCGCATGGGGACCATGCATAGAGACTTTGAAGGGCGCCTAAGGGAGCGTGAGAGGTCCAATTGAGGTGTTTTCGGGGCTGCCGACTCGTATGCTTATGCTTTTCCAGGTGATATATTTATTTTACATGTTTGATACATTTATGGAATGAAAATACATATGAAACCCCAAATATGTCTATTGGTCGGGGCATTTTTGGTATTTTTCATATGTATTTCTCTATGATTTGTGAAATACAGACTGCAAGCTCACATTTAAGTATCACATAGAGTTATGTGGAGCATGATTTATCAACTACATGTATATGATTTGACATGTGTTGTCAAGTGTGTCAATGTAAATTAGCACGGCATGTGATTTTTTGTGGATAATTGCCTATAATTTTAAATTTGAAATTATATGCATACGGTAAATGTTAAGTATAAAGTTTATATATCACAATTTTAGTAAATTCAATTGGGTTGTGACTCGCCAAAGTGGCATGCTTGATTGGATTTAATAAATAACGATTCATAGTGTGCGATTATATTTCCAAAGGAGGTAGTCTGCGTATTGTTACATGGAGGTATACATGTACAGGTATATGATTGAGAATTGTCTAATGTGAGTATTTTCATATACCCAAAGGTGGTAATTAATGAAGATTAAAATAAATTCTCATGGCCACTATAATGTTGAGAGTATACAATTGCATATCATTTTTTCTGTCCAAAGGTGATTGTGTGATGATGTATGTAGCTCGTAGCTCAAAAAGTAAATTTTCACATTATGCTAATAACATACATTGATTATTTTTTAGTAACCATTTCTGTGAATGGCAACTCTATTAAATTGAGGTTTATATTGGTTCAGATTTTAAGAAGTGAATGGAGATTTTCTATTTGCTATGGACCGACGAATATTAGAGATGTTGCTCCTATTGAGCATAAACCTGCAGATCTCACTCTCATTAGTGAGAAATCCTTAAAAGCACTATATGTTTCTAGGGAGAAGAGCAATAAGATCTGCTTATTACTAGTTATGGAGTAATCCATTAAGAAATACTTGAAAAGTATTTTTGACAGGTGACTACACAATTAAATAAATAATGGAAGCCTTGGAGGTTTTGAACCATGTATCGTCTAATGCTGAAAATAGTACACATTTGCAATGACTCTCAACATTAGGTGTGATGGTTCGATAAGATTAAAAATTACGTCTTAAAGATGGTAGAATTGCATATTAAGTTTGTCGAAAAGATAAAACTTGTTTTTGACCTCATATATGTGCAATATTGAGAATTTGTAATATGTATACAGTCTTGTAGAAAGATGTAACCCGCTTTTAGTATTGTCTCGTGTACGAACTACGGTATTTGATATTTTATTATTTTGTGATTGCGTATTTCATTGTTCACTTTGACCGTATGCATACAAATATTTACTAAAAGCGAATAATTTGTATTTGAAGTTGTTTGTATATTATGAATTGAAATATTGAGTTCATTATGGTTTTGTAGATATATGCATAGTGGGTGCCCGATCTACTTAAAAGATATACACACTACTCACTGAGCCGTGGTTGCTCACCCCTCCTTTCATTCTAATATTTCCAAGTTCTCCGGTTAGCAGCCACTAGAGCGAGAGCGATACCGATGGGGACTTATGGGAATTGGATTTTGAGTGGTTTGAGATTGGGTCCTTCGGGTGGAAAGACGGCCGTGTCATATCCTCATCTTTGCTAGTTTCGGGGTGTGACAGTATCTTATTTAGGATTGCTTGCTTTCGCATAATTTTCTTCTCTGTTTCTGCAATATATTGGAATTCTATGTATGTAGATATTCAATCCAAAGAGTTCTGGCACCTTGTTCTTCATTGACGTCTTTTGCCCACTGTCCAGCATGATGGACTCGTAACATTACGGTCATGTTTCGACCAAAAAAAAAAAAAAAAACATTACAGTCACGTCCTTTTGGGTGTCACTTCAAGTGATTATTCATCGGCTTATTTTGCAAGTACCACCTGGGAACTAAGATACATGCTTCATAATCTGCGTACTCAATCCGCCATTTAGCAGTTGAGTAGATCGTGTCCCGTGATTATTTATCAAGAGGAGCTCCAACTTTGATGGGCGGGCGCTATCTTTGGCGTCGTTTGATTTCAAAATCACATTTCGAATTGAAATCACAAGATGGATGACACTCAAATACATGGGTTCGAATCGCGATAGCTATCGACTTTTGACTTCAAACTCTTAGGCTATCCGACGCTCAAACGCTATCCTTTCAGTACATGACCCATGATTTGGCTCTCTGATAAAGTGGTTTATCTCCACCAAACTTCATGGTTTATATACAAGCAACAGCAGTAGCATGCATCCTATCGTATTCCCATCACAGTCACCATCGTTACGGCCCAATTTTAGATCTAACTGGCCATTATAATGGCCTACCAACATGCATGTGGTAGCGACAATTTGGTAACGCGACGACGTATCATGTAAATCGAGATCTTATTCCAGTAGAATACGCGCTTTTGGACTATTTATGCGGGCAGCATAACAACGTAACGTAGGCTTTCTCCCACCTTTTGGGTCGAAGCCAACGCTATGGGTGTTAAAAGACTCCTTTTTCCCTAGTAAAACTCAGCTTTTAGGGTTTAAAATGTGTTTGGGGACATTGTTGTTCAACCTTCGGTCAACCGTTAGTCAGAACTAATAACTTTTTGAGAATGGAGAAAATTTTTGAAGTGCCATCAATTTATAACTTTTCTTCACAACTTCTTCTTCCCCCGACACCAAGTTCCTCTCTTTTCGAGTTAACCATCTGGGCCGCTGGTTCAGGAGTGAATGGCTCTTTGCCTTCGACACTTCCTTGAGCAGTGGAAGGAAATTCCTATGGCAATGCAGTGACTTTCTCTCTCGGATTCTGCTCTTCAGTCTAAGATTGCGACTCTTGTCGATGCTTGCTCCGCTCTTAGTCTCTTTCCACCTACAGTTTGTCACTCTCAACCTCGAAACCCTCTGGATTTGCGGTGACATTGCTGGTTTTCAGAAAATGGGTGTACACGAAGGACGCAACATGGAGGCAATACGACTAGGTTTTCTATCGGATAGATTTTTCTGGTCATGAGTTTCTTGTTCCCATGACCAATCAAATGTTTGATGTTCAAGGGATTATACGAAAAATCTTAGAGAGATTTGTATGATTCAATAGGCAAAAGAGATTTTCAGTTATCAGCTTCAGGTAAAAACAGAACCAGCTACATTGTAAGGTCTCCTAATATCACCTATAGATTCAAGTCTCAGAGAGTAAACACAGGCTAGATATAAGTTAGACCACTACAAAATCCGCTCGCTATCACGACCGGCTTAACCCATTCCAAGGATTCGACGGGTTTAGAGGTATTGCCATAGGTCCATGGCATGGACTCTTGCTAGGCCTACCTCGCTTGTGGATTTCGTTTTACTAATTAGCAACCTAGAATGTTACTAGGAGTTGCCACTATCCTATTGGGGTCGGCTAAAAATCAATCAAGACATGAGAGTTTCATCTCAAATCCTACGCAACCAAAACTTCTAGGTTCGGAGACTTGTTCACACTAACTAGATAATTAGGGCCCTTTTTGTACCTAACCAGGTTAATATTCCCTAAGATGATCACACATTTTGCATATAATTTTAAACCCTACCAGATATCCAACCATGTGTTAAATGATCATGCATAATGTTTTTCTATCATTTTATGCAATTATCTATTTATCCTTAACCTAGCATATACCCCAACTAGTTTGGGTTAAAGGTGATGTTGATGTTGATGTTGATTAACGAGGCAATTTATCAAAAGACAATGGTTGTAATAAGCACTCAATCCGATAAATACGCCAAATAAAGACTAAAATGAAAGCATGCAAACCAAATTTAAAATGGCGATATTTAAGGAAAACAACTCCGATACACGGATCGAATACACAAAAATGGACCAGATTGGACATCGGTCTTCATCCTCACCAAGCCCAAATGGGCTACCATCTCCATGGGCATCGTTGTCGATCGCCACATCGGAATATCAATCTCATGCATTTGAGAATGCATTCACTCAAAATAAATAGTCGGTGAAGTTCAGTCAATTAAACGATAAAACGGGCATCTCGAATTAAACTCTAATTATCGTACTAGTCCATCCATCGAGATATGCTAATCGCGAATCATTTATCAAATTATTCACATGCGAAAGCTAATCGAGCTATGAGAACAAAACATAACAAATATATCAACAATCAAGCTTATGAAGCCTGATATAGACAATACCAGAAAGTAGAGGCGTTTCCTACCTATTTCCTTTTTTTGGCATTTTCTGGTTAATTAAAATTTTTCATTATTTAATACTTAAAAAAATTATCTGGGTCGGGTATGGATACCCGACCCGGATGGCGATGAAACCCGGGCCCTTACGGCCTGGACCTTCAGGCCGGACTGGGCTCAATGACAAACCCAGTCCGGAATAAGGGCTCCTATCAGACATAAAAAGGGCTAAAAAGGCCCAAACCACAGAACAAAAACCAGACCCAAGACCAAACTCTCTGCCTCGTCAGTCCAGTCCACTTTGGCCCAAAACAAGAAGGCCGAGCTCAAGCTGACTCCCTTTTCTTCTCTTCTTCAGAGAACTCAATTGGTCATGCTCTCTGCACCGAGATATCCAGGACCTCCAATGGTGCCCGCTCGCCAGAGCTTCCATCCGCCCGAGTCCACGCCGGCTGAGTGGCGCTGCCGCCTCAGACCAGGCCAAGCAACAATGCCAGTCAACTCCATCGGCCCAACTCCTCTAACGGGCTGACATCTTCTTCAACAGACGTGTGAAGAAGTCTTGGTGAGGCTGTTTTCCTTGGTGTAACCCGTAATAAGTTTTTTGTGTTCTCCTTGGTATATGTCTTCACCCGATCTTGCAATATTCCATTGCGTACAATGATGTGTGTATAATCCTGGAATCATTAGCGCTTCCATTTCTAGCGATATTTAAGATTGAAACTTTTTATTTTGCTAATGTTTCATATTTATCTATGCGTGTAAATAAAAATTGTGGTCGAGTGAATTATAGTAGAAATTGTGGTCATTAAAGGTGATGATTCGTTGTAATCGTTCAATGGAGAATATATGTGGAACCTGGTTTCAAATTCTAGGTATCTGCAAACATGGTAGGTTCCAGGATTTCGAGTTGGAATTATTATGGAATTTGGAACTTTCTCATCCCTAATTATCCCTTCCAAACTCTCAAACCCTATATCTTTACCAAAAATCCTCCCTTCCCTCCGAAAGGCCAATCGAACACATAGCAAAGAAGCTGGGAAGCAGATTTTCATCTCACCGGAGAGAAACAACAACGCGAAGAAGAGGTCGCATGGACTCCTCCACAAGTTGAGTTTTTCACACGAGACGTGGTGCACGTCAGTCCGTCATGGGCGGCCCCAACCCAATCTAAAAGTCTAGCAACAGTAAATCTTTTCACATGATCCCTCCAGACTAGGGCCCGTTTGTTTATGTTTTTTCGGAAACCCGGAAAAGAAATTTATCTCTTTTACTTTTCCGTCAAAATTCATAATATTATCGAAATTTTAAAAATTACGAAAATAAAATATAATATAGATGTACGTGTCGACGCTTATATATTTTGATATTTCAGGTATTTCGAGTTAAAAAAAAGTCAAAAATGCGTCAGCCACAAGATTTAGATTAATCAAGGAGCCGAAGAAAAAAGGACAAAACCTATCTAGAGATGTCTTAGAGGCAAAGCTTTTTCGTCTGCTAAAATACGTGTGTCTAATGATTATCTTTTTCTTCTCTTTTTTTCCATGCATCAGTTATCCGCCACCACCATCCTTTTCATATCAAGCATCAACTCTAGCGTACGCGAATCTAATCTTTCGCTGAAATTCCAATGTAATTTCTTAGGACATTGCTCGTGTATGGACATGATGTTGGAACCGCTAGTTTTTGTCGCGAGACCACAAGGGGTTCACATTATTTACGTAATCATCTTTTCTACCGAAATTTAAGGTTTGGGAAAAGAAAAAGAAGAAGAACCATTCAAGGGCTCACTTAACTTAAGTCCCTAATTAACTTTAGTATTGATCCGTGCGACATCTACAAATCCCGTGAATCGGTTAAATCCAGACCTGAGCAAGTGACCCTGATTCAGTACAGTTTGCATGCAGTTTGATTATTTTTCTTGGCTTCCTGTCACTGAATCTTGTGGTAATGCTCGGGGATGTTAGGATAAGTGTACTTCTCCGTCAAACTGGTATGCATGGATTTTGCTGTGTCGCCAAAAGATTTTCCTAAGTTTGAATTTTAGTTGTGAAAGACAAGAAAAACAGTAAGTTTGTACTTTTTTTTTTTTTTTCGTGGTTCGAAGTAAGTTTGTAGTTAATGCAGTAGAAATGGTGATGTCAGTCATTTATTGTTGTGATTCCCACAATTTTCAGACATGGGGTTCGAGCATTTTTTTAATAAATATTATTGCATTGTCCCACTTAATTAATAATTCTAGAACGTTCTATCGGGGGTTATTTATTTAAAATTTTTTGTTTAAAAGAGGGTGTTATGGAAAAATAATGTTAATAAAATTTGATAAATCAAGCTACTTGTAAGCTTGATTAGTAATTCAACTCATTGATTACTTGAACATAACTTTGACTTTTTAACGAATTCGAGTCAATTGAGATTACATCACATCAATGAAGGAGAAGTAAGACATTTGAAGCAACATAAGTGCTTTATGTGGCTAGGAACAAAAGATAGGTGGAGGAGAGACGGCTGCTCAAACAAAGAAGAAATGGAAGAACTCTTGGCCTTACGAGACGAGAGCCGTGATTAGGGAATGGCAAAACTCTTGACCATATGAGACGAGGGCTTTGGTTAGCCTTTTGTTAGGAAATTGGCCCCTGGATTATTCTAGCTAGTTAACCTTTAGAAATCTGACATGACCAATATTAGCATAGGCCTTTCAACCTGAGGGGAATGGTTTCCATCTATCCCGGCTTTCAACATAGGATCTTTTTTGAGCTAAGCAAGTAAGTAACCATAACAGTCTAAATACTTAAATCTAATCGAGGTAGTGCATGAAAATACGCAAAGTAACCCAAGAGCCCAATTGAGAAGTCGAGAGACTAGAATCTGAGCATGAGCGTGAACTCAAATTCGATTTTCGTATAATACGTGTTGTATTGACTAACCTAGTAGAAACTCGAGCCGACCTCGAGCCGGATATGTCGAGATTAGTCGAGCTCGAGCAGACTTCCTTTATCAAGATTGCAAAATCCGGATCGAATTATGCAAGAGTATTTAACTATGTCGAATCGGCTCGACTCGATTATATGGCTGGAGTATTCACCCAACACATACTCGGTTGCCCCTCCCCGTCTAGACTTCGACTTCATGACTCAAATTAATGGATTATTTTGAAGTACTCGACCCTAGTGGAAAGTCCACCTAACTTTCAACAGTAAAAATAAATATAAAATTTCGGATTCGTCAACGTCAATGGATGTAAATGTCTCGTTGACCGACGGTTATGCGTCCTTGTGAAGTTTTCTTTCTTTCTTTTGTCTCCTTTCTCATCCTTTCGGCCATTTCATTGGCGAAGTTCGGAATCATTTCCTTTGTCGCTGGGGCATTGTCAAATCGAAGACTCTGCTTGACATCATGAAATGTTGGACTCCAACGCCATCCACCCCTTAGAGAAGATAGGCCCAACAATTCATTAGCCTTGAATTTTCTGCAAAAACTTAAAAAAGGAAAGGGGTCTTCACATAACTGAGATCATCGCACAATATCTCGTGGCTTGACGATTAAGGAAAAAAATTCAATGTATTCACGCCTTATATGCAAACCCCATATTAGAAGAAAATGCATTAAAAGGAATATTAGAGGACAATGCTCATCTTATTAAGATATGTATGTAATAAACGTGCGTCATCGAATAAAAATCCTATAAACAACGCTTAACAAATTATCAAAATCCAACTTACAGATATAATAAAACACCACAAATTTTCGGTTCAGACTCCTTCGCGCGATCAAAATCACCGCGTCATCCTTTTTTCCTCTCGCGTCGTCCTTCGCAGAGTCATTGGGCGCGGCTTTTCCTCCTTTGCGACTGCAGCACGAAACAAAACAATTTGTTCTTTTTTCTTTTTCTGTAGTCCAAGACAATTCTGGAGGAGGAGAAAGATATCGTTGCACGCGCACGTGAGGATTTGTTTTCCAATGAACCGATTTAATAAATCGGTACTATCCATAAATAATTTAAACGAGACACAATTAAAATTGTTCTATACAATCGGCAAATCGTGCGTCATATCGGCGATTTACTACTCGTTCAAGGCGAATTTTTAAGTGCTTTAAAAAATAGTAAATTTTATGTGTGGCCACCAAAGTTTTTGTGGAATTTGTGCTTATACCGCTAAATTTTTCTTTCAATTGCCAAACATCTTAATATCAATTTCTGTGCGATTCGATATATTTTAACTAATCGTAATCGGACCCATTTTTTCAATACATGGTAGTGGCTACTGGCCTGGCAATGATGAGCAACGAGCTCTACCAACCATCGCTGCATCACTCTTAGGGATGGCAACGGGGCGGGGGCGGGGCTTTACTCATCCCTACCGACGATAAGTGAGAAGGCTCGATCCTTGGCTGATGATGACCCCCTGTATTTATGATCAACATAACTTCAGCTTAAAGAAACAAACTCATACCAATTCTACAGAAGGTTCGGTACCAATCATAGGGATTAAGGGGACGTTCTTATACCGATTATAGGAAATTCATGGGCACGACTCTAATCTCACTCGTTGGGCACGCTTCATCATACCAAAGTATGGTAATAGTATGTCGCACAATTGTTGTAATCTATTTTCTCTCACCATACTTAGAGCAATACTTGCTCATGCATAGATGCACTCTCTACCGATTTGTTTATCTCTCGTTAGGGAGTGATCGGCTCCCGAGTACCGGTCGGCTCAGGTCTCCATATACAAATTCTAGCAGTCGTTTGGCCTTGAGAGAGGTGATGCCTTGGGGGCAATGGAAAACTAGCCTGAGAAAGCATGCCAGAGAATGGAACAGGAACGCCATCAATTCTCTCTCTCTCAACCGGACGAAATACACGAATCCCGTCAAACCAAACTCATTGAGCGCAGGACCGAAGAAAAATCATTGAATAAACCCTAAAATCTGCGTTCCCTCCGACAAGAAACCGAAGAAATCGTCTTGAAATCAGATAATCTCAACGATCCAATCTCTCGAATCACCAGCCCAAAGCAAAGCTTAGATCGTCCCCAATTTTTTTGCTACAAAACAGTGAGAAAGACAACCGTGAACGGACGATGGCGGAAGAACCATCTACGGCGACAGAGCGGCCCGTTGAGCTGCGAAACCTTGGAAAGACGACAAAAAGCGCGGAGCAGTTGGGACAGTGGGCGACGACATTCCAGCGAGACCACGTGGTGGCTTCGATAGAGCGAACCGAAGGGTGGAGGGTCCACACCTGGAACTAGAAACCGAATTTATATTTACCGATTCAAGTGAGAATCGGACTGAACCGGCCTATTCAATCCGATTTGAGCAGTTTTCGATTCAGACCGTTCATTTTGCTCACACTTTATCTCTCACGCCTAAAGAGGAGTAACTCTCTCCGTGTTTACTTAGGCCACTCTGCCCGTCTTTTTGTTACCTCACTTTCTCTTGAAGCTCTCTTTTGTATCGAGTGACATACTTTGTTTGTTATCTAAGGACACACATATATAGAGCAAGTACTTAAGACTGTATTTGATCGTCATGATAAAAATTAGAACAAGATATATTTTATTTTATCATATGTACGATAGATATCAGGGATAAGATAAAGGAGATATACTAGATAAAAATATCCAAAGAGGGGTGAGAAAGAGAGCAACGCATGATGAGAACCTAATTTTTTAACAACCACCGCCTCTCCTCCCCGCACAATCGCCTCTCCGGTGGCGGCAGCTGTCAAATGTGGCCTTGAACATGAGTGCGTGCTCGTCACGTCGAGAAAGTTCTCAGTCACATCCAGCGATTCTCGACGCTTTGATGTTTATCCCGTTACTTCACCAGCGCGTCCGCGGCTCTCCCAGCGAACTCTCAGCACCAACAGTAGCTCTTCACCGCACTAAACAGTCCCTTCGCTGCATTTAAATTCTCTTTCGCAGGTACACACCCATCAGAGTTGGAGTTACTCAACCCATCACCCCTGATCAAGCCATCATCCCGTCAATAGGGAGGTTCGGCCTTCACCACTCGAGAACAAAATCTCATGAGCACTAAAGGTTTAGTGAAAAGAAACTTAGGTACCCTTTTGATTCGCCAACTCTATCATGTGCGTCGAACAAAACCGGTGTTCCTCGAGCACCACATCCATATTTTAATCTCAGGCACTCTCGGCTCCCTCCGTCGAGCAGCATTACCCGTAGTGAGAGATGGCCGAGTTAGCGCAATGGAAGGATTGGGCCGCGAGCGGAGACGAGGCTGTTTGTGAGAGTTGGCCGAAGATGGAGACACTATAGGGAGTTCCCGACATAGCGGAGGGCTAACATGAAGCGAAGAGGCGAGGCCCAAAATTGCAGGAGTGCGCTATTCTATATGCGTCTCTCGTTTGTTTGATGCCAGTCGCGACTTATTCGACTTTAAATTTATAGTTCACCAAACAATATATAAGATATGGCTAAATCTTTGGATTTATTATCTTATCCTATTCAGATTATATCTTAATTAGAAATTCGGACGATCAACCTCAACCTAAAAATATTTAATCCTATTCCATCGCCATAGATCGAGGAGCCAACTTCATGGAGAATAATCGAAGTTGGCTTTTTTATGTTTCAGCTCCGGCTGTCAACTTGTGCTCCTCCTTTGTCTATTATGGTCACCCGACAAATGACGGGGTCATACGCATCGTATGGTGGTGAATAACGCCGGCACTTCTGCTCTGATTTTTCTAACAAGAGTAGAAAAATCTAATTATGTAAGTAAACGGATTTCTAACTTAAAAGTGCTTTATTAAATATATATTTTTCTCTAGAAACACTTCGGCAACAGGAATTTTGTTTTAAAATTATTGTCATGCGCGATTAGCGATAAACTGACAAGAGACCCTTTAACATGTATCCGAATTTAGTCCTTAAAATATCCACCGAGCCGTAACCTAAATTTTAACTGTCAGCATTCCTTATATTTATACAGGACTTTGCTATTGTGCTGCTTCATTTGACCCAAGAGCACACATTTTCTCTCAACGTTCCCAATCCGCCGATCCCGAGCCCCACGTCATGGAGGACCAGGCGGTGGTTCTGTACTCTGCACCAGCCATCGGCCACCTCGTGCCCATGGTGGAGCTTGGCAAGCTCCTCCTCGCCGACCGCCCTTCCCTCTCCATCCACGTCCTCCTCCCCAGCCAGGCCTACGAAGGCGGCTCCGTCTCCCCCTACATCGCCGCCGTCTCCGCCGCCTACCCTTCCATCGCCTTCCACCACCTACCCGCCACCTTCCTCCCTCCCGACTACTCCACCACCTCCCCGCACCTCGAGACCCTCGCCCTCGAGCTCCTCTGCCTCAACAACCCCAGCGTCCACCAAGCCCTCGTCTCCATCTCCGAGACCCGCCATGTCCGAGCCCTTGTCATCGACTTCTTCTGCGCCAACGCCCTGTCGGTCGCGCGTGGCCTCGGCATCCCCTGCTACTACTTCTTCAGCTCGGCGGGGGGCGGCTTAGCCATCTTCCTTCACTTGCCCGTCCTCCACAGGACCATCACCAAGAACTTGAAAGACATGGACCCCGCCGTCCACTTCCCCTTCCCAGGAGTGCCGCCGTTGCTGCCCAAGGATATTGCCGAACTGGTGCTGGACCGTAGCGACCGAGCCTACGAGCTCTTGCTGGAGAGCTCGACGAACATGCAGATGGCATCCGGGATTATAGTGAACACGTTAGATAAGCTCGAGGAGGAAGCCTTGAAGACCATCAGGGAAGGCAAATGTGTGCCGGATGGGCGCACCCCTCCGATTTACTGCATCGGGCCGTTGGTCGCGAGTGGGGATGGCGGGAAAGTCAGGGGCAGCGACCCCTCGGAGTGTTTGACGTGGCTGGACTCGCAGCCGGGAGGAAGCGTCGTGTTCTTGAGCTTCGGGAGCCTCGGGGTGTTCTCCGCCGAGCAGCTGAAGGAGATAGCAGCCGGGCTAGAGAGGAGCGGCCATCGGTTCCTATGGGTGGTCCGGAACCCGGCCACCAGTGAGGGCCACAAGGCCGTCCCCAAGGGGGAGCCCGACCTGGACGCGCTGCTCCCGGAGGGCTTCCTGGAGCGGACCGCGGGGAGGGGCCACGTCCTGAAGGGGTGGGCCCCGCAGGTGGCAGTGCTGAACCACGGCGCGGTAGGCGGGTTCGTGACGCACTGCGGGTGGAACTCGGTGCTCGAGGCCGTGTGCGCAGGGGTGCCGATGATCGCATGGCCGCTCTACGCAGAGCAGCGGCAGAACCGGGTTTTCATGGTGGAGGCAATGAAGGTCGCGCTGCCGATGGAGGAGGCAGAGGACAGGTCAGTGAGCGCGGCGGAGGTGGAGCGACGAGTCCGAGGGCTGATGGGGTCGGAGGGCGAGACCATCAGGGAGCGAATGCAGTATCTGAAGAAAGAAGCGAAAGCAGCACTGAGTCCCGGCGGGTCGGCTCAGGCCGCGTTGGCTGAACTAGTCGAGTCATGGAACACTGCTTGAGCTTTGCCTTTCTTCAGCCTCTAATTTTTTTTTTCCCCAAACACAAGTGGTCAAAAGCTTGATCCAATGAAATATCTTCGGAATGCATTTCTAGAAACCCTAGAAAAAAATTACTAGTAAGATGGAAAATTAATAATGAGATGCGATCTTGGCTCTTCTGCATCTGCCCCATTTTTTCCATGTAATTCTTAACTACGTCTCATGCGAACGCGTTCTGTCTTTGGTTGATAGGATTCGGTTTGCGAATGAAACATGCACCCGGTGAATTAAAAAAAACATTCGAGTATATTCTATTACTAGTCCGATGTGTCAATAGAGACCACAATTACGATAATCTTGTCACTATACTATCACGATAATGATCCACACTTTTAGGATCGGTCTTATCTCGTTACATTTTCAAATTCTATTGAATGACCTCGTGTGGACAAATTACGGCACGTGCATTTTCATTGAACGAATGGCGAAGGTCGGATGTTTTTTTCTTTTTTTTTTTGACAGATTTAATTAGCCACGATTAGTGTGAGTACTGCAATTGGCTGGAATAAATTACGCGATGGCGTCTTGGGGACTTACCCGGTGGCAAGAATGACATTTGAACCCCCACCACCCCGGAATAGTTAAACCAACGCATTACCACGGGTAAAACCACGATTAGTGTATTATTAAATAAATAAAAACTACGCATTCAAACTTGGCCTACCATCAGAAAATCGTGCACTTGATGGTAGGTGATGTACTTCAACCAAATAAGTTCCGAGACTTATTTTATTTTATTTTTTATCAAGCTTTTTGCTAACCCCCCCCCCCCTTCATGCCCTCGTCGACAGTGCTCAGGCGAAGTGCCGGCGACACCTTTTGCATGACTAGGCACTCCCGATCACCACGAAACCCTAGCATTAGAGGGCGCGTAACGTGTCGTTCGAAAGATATGCATTTGTAAAGTTCGAGTCGCGGACCGGTGAGTAGCCATACTTCTTCTCACCAAAGTATGTGTTTCTCAAGGAAGATATGGGGGGTTGGAGAGTGTTGCATTCTTGCTTTAATATACACGAGCTTCCCATGGACGCCAAAGTTACACAATTTGATGCTCTCTAGAAAGAGGCACTAGTGCTTGACATAGGCAAACCTTGGAACCGAATTTTCGAAATTTGACGTGGCATACGGCTCGTCCAGTCCGTCTCGCCGTCATATTGCGACGCCATATGTCGCCGTTGAAATCAGCAATCATGCTGTGGATTTGTAGCAAATGATTTCAAAGGTGAATATCGAAAATTTGGGTAGTAGAAAAAAATTTTAGTGGCAACCTTTGAATGGTCTCTGGTGCTATTCTGAAAGTACTTGCCAAATGAGATTATATGCTTTGTTCAGTAAATGCAAGTACCATTAAAGCCTTAGATGTATTTTGGGCCATTAGGCTTTTTCGGGCCCATGGACCCAAAACGGGCCTCATAGGTCATTTTCAATAATTTTCACCGGACTGGTTTTAGGCCCAAGTGAATAGTTTTTAGAAGTTGAATATAGTTTTAAATATAGTGTAAGGTTTATTATAAGGTTTTGTTATGGTATGGCATGGCATGGCAGGTATTTTGACTATCAATGGACAATTATATCATCTTATAAAGGTGGATCAAGCATTAGATGGATTTTTCAAGTTGGTTGTTATTTTAAACATGCACCATGAAAAGTGAAAACGTGGGTCTAAATTATTTGTAACCATATATTATGTTGGGAAATGATATATTGATATTGGATTGAATTTCGGTCGACCTACTTATTTGAGATATTGTATCGTGTTAATAGACTAGTTCTGTTTAGGAGTTTAATCACAGCTAATGTGGTTTTCAGAGCTTAATAACAACAGATGTGATTTCTAGAGGTCGACTCGAGCCAATGTAGTTTCCTAGCATTATCATCTGTCAATGGACCTAACTCTCTTTTATGTCAGCCACTTAATCCTAGATCATGTGAACCTCATGTGAGACGTATCAAAACACAAGACCAGGCCATTATGCAGTAGGCCCGAAGGCAGTGTGCCGATCCTTGCCAAAGGTCGAAACAAGGGTCACCGGGTGAATCATGCCGCCGAAGGCCGAACAAGGGCTGAATCATTTGATCATGGAAAAGTTCCATGCATTGGCATAGTTGGCTTCCACAGAGAGAGTAACAAGCCATTTCAGAGAGCAAATACTCAGCCTAGATTCATGAAATTCATAATGTTAAGCAGCAGCAAGTCTTACAAAGTGAAAGCATCCATACCACCGAACCCAATCTTTCTGCACCAGCACCGTTCCCTGAACACTTCACTAACCCAACCAACAAGGCAAATGAAACTGACGCCTACTGAGTTTCTACCACTTTTTACACTTGGAACAGCCTACAATTTTCTGCATTGAACGGGTATGAATTTCTCCTAGGATATAGAATGCCGCCAGTGTCTCGTGGACGATCCAGAAGATTTGGTATCTACAGGAACCAAAGACGTCGGGCTCTGAGAACTCCCAGACGTCTCGGAGCTCTTCTGCTCTCTGTGCCCCTTGCCGACTGGCCAAAGTTTATGAAATATCCTCCTCGATCTCGAGGGAAGCAACTGGGCCCCGCTTCGGCTGTTCCTGCTGCTAGATTTCTTGGCCAGCTTCCCACTCTTCTTCGATTCTCCATCCTCGATCTTGATGCGACCCATCTGTTTCTCGAGCTTCCTGCAACTCTCCACAGTCATCTTCTCAGATTCCTCATCGGTGTTCGTTGTCGTAGAGCACGAAGTGTCTCGCGCAGTGTTGCCAAGGGCTTGAGCCCCTCTGACCTGCTCGAAATAAAGAACTTGGACGACAACCCGAAGCGGGAGGCGTTCGTTTTGCGCAGCATCGATGGATGCCTCCATGGTCAATTTCTTGACATCCATCAACCCACATATCCTTTTTCTTTCAGATTTTGTCAAGCTCGGATGTTCCTGTGTCCCAAAAAACATTATCAGAGGTATGCTCAGATTTTGTCAAGCATAAAAAAAAAAAAAGAAGAACTAGCCAGGAGTGATGAATAGGGAAAAAAACATTACCTTCAGATATGCGTCAATTGCTCTGTACAAGGTATCATGGATCGGTCTCCCTGAATCCGGAATTGACTGTGATAACTCGATGAAACTCGATAGTGGCAGATTGGGATCATGTGCTATTTCCACGAGATAACCATCTATCAGTTTACCAACATTTAACAAAGAATCAAGCTCCAAAAGGATGATACCATTTCCAACTTCGTTATTCTTCATGCCGCGATCCCTGCCATAATTTCCATGCAATAGATACTGCTTCAGAAGGCACTTCACCAATTCTACATCATATTTCATGCTTTTTGGAGCCCGAGATGGAATTAACAAATCTACCACTGATGCCTCATGCAACTTCAGACCAACTCTTTCCACCAACTGTTCCCTTGCCGAACCATCTGATCCCAACAAAGTAGCCACTTTTAGTAGTTTTAGCAAGAAACTACAAGAACCAGAATTAACATCAGATGGCAACAAAGCAATGAGATTTTCCAGAAGAGATTTGCTTCTGCATGGGTTGGCATCTGAAACCAAAGCATCAACAGAATCCGGCAACCATCTGACGGCATAAGTTCTGAGAGCCTCTCCAATGACATTTGCATCCATCCGTCCTTTCGACTTCACCGCGACAATCACTCGCTTGAATAGATCAATATCCAGCTCACATAGATCTTCAATCCACCAATCTTTGGGTACAGATTCCATTCTCTCCTGAAACTTAATCCCCTCCTCAAGAACTCTATCTGCCGAAGCTAATTTGCGATTGTGTGTGTATGACCAATCAACATTTGCAGGATCAATTGACGTCCTTGACGCAATAGAATCTACACATCTCCCAACTATCTTGAGGTCATCGGACCATGGAAGTAGAGACCTTGAGGTTTGTAGAACAATGATGGAATCTTTCCAGCTCCGAAAGATACTGGAATTGAGAAATACCTCGATTTTGAAAATCAAGTTACCCCTATCAACATCCTCTGTCATCTCAAGGTATTCGGCTGCACAACGAGCAGCCACGACATTGTAAGCATTAAGAGTAACCGTCATCCCATAACAGAATTTTGCACAAATCTCAAAAGCTTTTGGTCCTCCAGGAAAATCAGCCAAATTAATTTCTTCAGAATTCTCCTCTTTAGCCTTCAGCACTAACTTCTGCATGCGATAGCTCTTGGACAAGAGAGGGAACTGCAAATGCGTTTGAAGAAAATAGATCAGAGCAGCTAGAAAAGGGATGTACATGGTTTGTGCACGACAATGGTCACAAGACAAATTTTAAAATATAATCAGGTGAGCTTCAAAAGTTATGTAAGAATAATTTATGCCTCCAACTGCTGCAAGACATCATGCCATCATCCTGTTAGAGCAGAAGTCAGAAAAATGACAGGGCAAAGATTTGTCAATATTGATTGGATAGTTGGTACTTATTCTGGTATTGATGCTTTTCTTGGGGGAAGGGTGTGCATACACTACACTATGTTAGCTTCAGTGACAAAATGAACGAACTAA
This sequence comes from Rhodamnia rubescens, assembly GCA_021437795.1. Lineage (NCBI taxonomy): Eukaryota > Viridiplantae > Streptophyta > Magnoliopsida > Myrtales > Myrtaceae > Rhodamnia > Rhodamnia rubescens. Next base: position 3,475,890 of record JAILYA010000010.1, on the reverse strand, counting down.
GATTATGGGGTAGACAAATTCAAACCCTTAAAATGCTATCCGGGATTGGCGATGTCTTTGCTAGCTTTCACGAGTTCATGTTCTTACACATCAAATGGAAAAATCAGCATCAAATTGTGATGATGCAGATATGATATCAAAATAAACTAGTCCTACATACAGGGAAAAGAAATAAATGCTGAGACAACATTCTCCAGCACACAAGAGGCAGCATCAAAAGATACAATCCTTACCTTATGGAGGTAGAACTTAACCTCACCAACACTTATGACAATGTCCGTCACCAGTTCCGCAGATATATACCTGCATCAGTACATTCACAACGCTTAGCTGACAAAGAATATTAATGACCGAAAAGTGTGATTGAAAGTAGCTTTACAGTAACAAAAACAGCAACTGGAACTCCAAGAATCGGCCGACCGCAACATCCATGCCATTAGGACAAAGGAAGACAAAGGAAGAAGTCCACAATATATATAGGAAAGGCAATATACAAAAATAGATTCACATTTACAACTTGTATAATATAAGTGCTTATTGGGAATATCTACAACTCTATTGGTGAACCCCAACTGTGCTTGATTCATATAGTTAGTCAATGGATCTTGCTAGTTACAAAATAATATCAGTGAATGGTAGGTTTTTATCTTAGTGTGAGATGAGATTACCCATTACACATTTTATTGCGTTCTTGTTTCTCATGGTCTCGACCGAGCATAGTTGGTACTTGTGTTTTAGTCGACCTCTACAGCTCTGCGCGCCTCTGGGGAATGTGTAGCATCTAATTTCCTAATCAATCCAATTTGAATATTCATGCACTTTATTGCCCTAACACGAGGGAAAACTCCATCAGACTGAGCTACCTGCAGGTTGCAATTCCTCTTGCAAGTGGAAGCACGTTTTCACTATCAAGAATTTCTCTTTCGACACAATCAAATGAAGGAAGGACAGCAAGACACCCCCTTAAAATATCTTCCCCTTTCTGCTCTAAACAATGTGAGATTCAAAACAAAAACTAGTTCCTATTAAAGTTCTCATCGATAATGATTGAGAGCAAAAGTCCTCAACCTCGTGTTAGAATCATAGCTCATTATTCTCCAGAGAAAAAAATAATTACTCATTCTGATGATTAAAGGCTTTGGCCACCCCATGTGGCTTTTTTCCCCGTTTGGACCACTAAAAGGGATGTCCAAAAGCTGGACCACAACCTCAATGGCTCCAGTTCCCCAACATTGCCCAGCAACGAAAAGCAACCACCCTTTTTCTCTTTAATCTATACAATAACAACACACTACTTAATCCTAAATTTGCACAGCTTCTGTCCAATTATTACCTCTTAGTTCATAGTTTACAGCTAAATCCTTCTTGAGGAGGCATTTCACTCCCATTAAATCAGCAGACAGAGAATCACTGCCAGTCTGATACAGAAATTGAATACTTGTTCCCAAAAAGAGATGCGCTGTCCCAAGTACTGAAATACCCCCGCGAAAACGAAGATGCAAATGAGCCTATAAGAATCCACAAGCCCCCACAGAAAGTGCACGGACAATTTGTTATTGCAGAAACCGAGGGCGATCAATGGTTATATTAAGACAAGAAAACAACACAAAAAGTAGACACACACAGCGCTCAAATCGTGCTCGCAAAGACAGAAACGTAAACAGGACCGGTTCCAAAATAGAATGAAAAAAACGAACCGTTCTCATCTCACCTGATAGATTTTCCATCAGCTAGGAACGCATCTGGCTTCGATCCCAACTTCATGAACTTCATTTTTCGTAATCTTCGGCACAAGAACAGAGCAACCCTTTTTCCTGTCGGAAACTGACCACGAGAAAAGAGAACTCTTTTGTCACATGGAAATGGCGGGTTTCGAACCTAGAGGAGAAAGTAGTGGAATCTGAAAGCCGCGGACACGCTATGTGCCACGACTATGTTGCTCGTTGGAACGAAACAGAGAGAAAGACTCTTACTTGAACAAGCTAACCGGTTACAGAGACAGTCCCACCAGACTCGAGACCTTCATGATCCTCTGATGGACGCCATTCCAAGTAGAGAATGCGAGAGAAGGAAGTGAAGTCGCTAGAGAGAAGATATTGGAAAAAGAAAATGCTATGAGGAAGAACGAACACGCAGAGCAAGAAACTGCCTTATCTTTTTTCAGGGCGCAGAAGGAAAGAAGGTGGGGAGTGGAGGCGAAGAGCGAAGGACAAGCCAAGAAAGGCGGTTGAGCCAAGTTTCTCAAGACATCAATGGTTTAGATAGAGGGGGGGTGGGGGGTGGAGTTGTTCGTACATGCACAGCGAGCAATGATGGAATAGAAATATGGGGAAAAAGAAATACCCCTTTGGGGGAGAGAATGGGAGAGAAAACAACCAAAGGGCAAATTCGCTAGAGAGAACCGAGAAAAGTGGGTGAGGAGCTATGGCGTCATAGAGAGAGAGAGAGAAGAAACAAGGGTCCCAATCGGATGAAGTGAAATCATAAATTCTCGCCGCCTTTGCTTTAAATCATCCTGATCCGCCCCGAAGATCTCCCTCCCTCCTCTTTCCCCATCCCGGGCTCGAATCTCAACGCCTCGCCACATCACCCTCCTTCTCTAACCCATCTCTCTCTCTCTCTCTCTGGGTTGCGAACAGTGATGACACCTGCAACTTCGGTCCCCTCCCCTCCCCTCCCCCCTCCGGCTCTCTCTCTCTTCCCACCGGCCCTGAATTCTGCAGAGAGAGAGAGAGAGGGGGTGGGGGTGCTGTTGGGACGTGTTTGTTGCGAGTGCGTGAAGTGTAGTAGTGGACTGAGCGAGTGTAAATGGCGATGCGTATGGGGGAGGGCTAAAGTAACACTAGAGCTTACAGCTACAGAGAGTACAGGGTGGCTCAGAGAGACCGCTAGAGATAGAGAGAGAGAGAGAGAGGAGGGGGACGAGGACTTTTCTTTCCCACCTTGCTTTTGCGCAAATAAAATTGCCGTTAATGCACGCCAGCCTCGTATGGACCTTTTTGCCCTCCGCTCTTCCTCATAATTTCGCTCCTGCCCTTGCCGTGTCCCGTGGCGTGACGCTACGCGCAGCTCTATCTTTTGACTTTCTGATCCTGGGCTCTGTACCTATTTATTATTCGATTCAGCTCATTTCGGGCAGGGAATTTTGACACCATTGTAAACGAGTCAACCATTTCATGTGGGCGGAAAAAAATGGTCAATTTCGTTTTTGAACAAAGAAATTCTTATTTCTATCATGTACCAAGTTCACAAAACAAAAAAAAAAAAATCAAATATGACACATTTATCCTAAACTTATTTTCGTGATACTGAAAATCACAAACATGTACGTGTGTGATACATTTACCATCCATCAAAGTTTTGTTAACGAGAACCGTTAAAAATCCACCAAACATGGACACCGAAAAGAAAACGGTGTTGACACGACGCTCACGTGACCTAAGTAAAATAAAAATGACATTGTTTCGATGAAAAATCATATGATGAAATCTTGACAGAAAGTAAATATATCACACGAGATATAAATTTGGGGTTTTTTTATTTTACTAAAATTTTTTAGGATAAATGTGTCGTAATGGGCATAATTTGAGATTTTTTTTGTGCCTTTTTCATAGATAAAAAGGAAATTCTTTGTCTTTAGGGCTCTCGCCCTATTTCTTGAGGTAGGAGAGAGAGAAAACTTTGATGCATTCATTTGAGACAAATTAACTTTTCATAATCACAAATAGCGCCATAGAAAAATGGTTCATTCCAATTGACAATCTGAGACGCACTTTAGAGAAATATCGAGAGAATCATAATCCAAAAGAAGACAAAAATATTTTTATAGATCGTTAGGATGGACATCGAGATTTCCATTTTCCGAAAGATACTATATTTCATGCTTTATGCTTCATTTGTTTCACGAAAAATATTACCTTTTCGGAAAATATTTTTTGGAAAGTCATTTTCTCGAAAAATATTTTCCAGGGACTTCATTTTCCAATGTTTGGCAAAAACTTAAAAAAGTTCCGGAAAATGTTTTCCGCCATTTGGTAAGGAAAATTTGTATTATTTTTTTCTTCAAAATAAACTACGCTCACTTCACTTCTTTTGAATCTCTCTCTCTCTCTCTCTCTCCTCCTCTCCCGGCTCGCGTTTCTAGAGATAAAGAGAGAAACCCGAAAAAGAGAGGCGATGCGCATAATATAATTCCCCGCACCGAGTGATAGAGATTTTGATTTCGGAGCACACCACCGATGCTTGCAAAAGAAACGTGACGTGACGGTGCTCGGAGCTACGATACGGCCCGGCCGGCAATGATGCCGGCGTTCACCGAAAAAGCGGGTGATCCCCGTCGATTGCGCCGCGGATGTCTCACACCGCTTCCTAAAGGCCACCATCGGCGGTGACTCGAAATTAGCCATCCAGGTCCCTCACCGAACCACTCATTGACGCCAACGACGTGCGGGCGGTGAGCCTTAAGACCCGAAAGGCCGACGTCCTCTGCGCGGCGAGTCGCCCCCGAGCTCGGCGTGGAGCATGAGAAGTTCATGACGGACGTCACGACTCTGTTCCTCGCTATAGCATTCCTTGCTTGAGGCCGAAGCCACCGGGCTGCGACCATGGCCGCGACCAATCGAGGGAGAAGAAGGAATACTAAAAAAAAAAAAAGACAAAAAAAAAAAAAAAAAAAAATAAAGAAAGTAATTAAAAATAAATTTTATCCGAAAAATAAAAAATAAAATTTTCAAATTTTGAAAAAAATAAATAAAAAATGAAAAGAAAGCAAAAAAAAATTAAAAATAAAAAATAGTTGAAAGAGATGAGGAATGAAAAGTGTGGAAAATATTTTTTTCTTCTCAAAATGAGGAAATCATTTTCCTTAGTTTTAGACAGTTTTTTTTGTTGACCGGAAAAATATTTTTCATTGACCGCTCATTTTCCCCCCTCAAATACAGGAAATTGGGGAAAATGTTTTCCGAAAAAATATTTTCTATGAAACAAACGAAGCCTCTCCGAACCGCCACTATGCCGACCGGTTCCGACGTGTTCTTCGGTTTGTTTGACTGGGAAATAGCCGTATGTTGATGTTGAGGTCGTTGGGGTCGGATTGGTGGTGAAATGTTGTAAAAAATGGCTTTTTGGGGCTCGGTTTGCCTTTTCCTGCGACCTTTCCGGCGACTTTGCCGAAAAAACTAAGCTGTTCCGGCAAGTCGCCGGTCGTCTTCTCCGGCAACCCGGGCGGCGTGGCGTGCCACGTCGGCGTTGACTGGGCACGAATTCATTGACCCGAATAGTATGAACCTTAGGTCCATATCTTATCCCATTTTTTGATTTTTAGAGTCAAACCTCACTTGTCTCATGCGCATGTTCGTGGATGGTTGGTATACCTAAAATCAAAAACAAGAAAAAAATAGGCCCAGTTGATAAGGCTTTCTCATCCTTAAACTCAGAACTCATTGTTGCATGTCATAAATTGTACATATCATTAGTGGATCTCCGAGATCCTTTCCCTAATCTGTGTTGTGTCGAACGGTTGACCCAATTGATTGCATAAAGCTTGTGATAGCAAAGGAACCAAAGACAGTATATGGAGAAATTGTCTTTTTCTGTCAAATTGTTCCAACTATCATTTTGTTGCGCACCACTTGACAAATATAATTATTGAAAACAATGTCGATACTACTATAAAAACGGTATTTATGATACATCTACGTCATTACAATGAAAAATACAAGATATTGCACCACAACTCACATTTGAATTTACGAGGGTTCAACCTTGAGATTTCACTTAAAAGAGAGGTACATAACTTCAAGACATAACCAATCACAAAGCATTACAATACAGAACAAATCTAAAAAATCAATCAACTTGATATAACCTGTAGCAACTCCCCCTTTCCACAAAAACAGATTTGTCATAGCATTATAGCACAACCGACGGCCGATCACCAAGACTCGTATTATTATCGACGATTAGCACACACCGAAATCTTCATTTGAGCTAACCCGGCTTTGCCAAAAAGCGATGCGCGCTAAGGGTGAGCTAAAAAATCTAGATCCATAAAAACCGGTCCGGACCGCACCCAATCAGCTGGTTTTGGGTGGTTCCCACCGAGTACCAATATGGTTCTCGGTTCCGGTAGGAACCACCCAACCGAACCAACCAGACCAAACTTATTTATATAAAATAGATATATATTTTTTAGTTCAAGCTATCTCCCTCATATTCTCAACCGGACCTATATTTTTTGGGTCAGCAATGAAGATGTTGTCCATTCAAGCTAATCATCATGTTAGAGAAAGAGGAACAGTGAGACCTTTTGGTAAGCTATACCTCCTCTGTACGTCTCACTAATGGAGATGGTTCGTATTTTTGGGGTTTGAAAGCAACTTGTATGGTACGTGACTTTGAGAAGGAAAAAGAGGATCAGAAAAGGGAACAAGTGCGGCGATTTTCATGGTATGTCAAGATGTGAGGATTCAGAGTGGCTCGAATGAATGCATAGTATCAATGCAGAGTGTCCCATGAAAAATTGGGAATGGCTTCATTAGTTCACTCCCATACAATCAATTCTAATTGATGTTAGTGCTTGGTAGGACCGATTCCATAGACCCACCCGGGAACCGGATCGGACCGGTGGTTCGATTCTCGGATGGATCCATAAATCGAGCATGTGGTTCACGGTTTTGCGGAATCGGTGCCTACCGAGCAATTCTTGATTCGAGGGTGGGAACCATCCATCCCGAAACCAATCACCTCCAATACACGCTCCGATTCGACATCCCTAGTACTAAAGATGATCTGCAATATAATTTAGTGCATGTAATGTGTAAAAGTCACTTTCAGTTTAACACTAATGGAGTTGCCAATGCCTCGCATGGACTTCACATTTCAAGATTTATACTTTTACTAAACCTACTTCTCTACTTTTTCACATTCACCTTATATGGAAATTTAGTAAATTCTAGAGTTATAGCAATAAGAATAATTTTTTTTTACATGATCAAAATCATTAAGGTTTCTTGGTCTCGTAAAAAAGTTCACTTTCCACTTACTAAACATCTGATATGCCTACTTTACTAAAATTGAATTAATGTCGAATACGGAATTGAACAAAAGTAATTTATGCTCTACGTTATGTGAGTTATAGATTTCTAGTATAAACTATATCTTTCGTCCCTACATTTTTACGTTTTTCTTTTTAAAATTTTTCTAATCAAATGATTTTACTTTCATTAAAATTTTAATTAAGTCCCTTCGACACCAAATCGTGCTAAATCCGATAGACGTTAGCCCTCGGCTGAGACATGGATAACTATGTTTCCCAACATCAACCTAACATGTACTTTTCTTAAAAGAACCTAAGAACTTTATTTGGGCAAGAAGAGAACATTTACATTATTTGAATTTGGTCAATGTCCAAAGTCTCTTTTACTATAATATATTAGATTCAAAATTAGATGTAATGTCAAATAATCTGCTAAAACATATTGATGAAAATTTATATACTTGCCTACCTAACAAACCCTACATAGTACATAAGCAGTTAATTTCTGCACTGCTGAGAACATCTCACATGGCCTACTCATCTCAAACATTAGACAATCGTACCTTTGGCATTGACTAGACCTGTGGGTACTTGCTTTGAACCCGATCTCTCCACCTTCATCATCGAAGATGTGGAAAGCATAAACGTAAAATCAAGTCCGCCACGAAGACACTCATAAACTGCTTTCCCGTAGTTCTTACTGCTCAAAATGAAAACGGAATTGCCAATTGGTGATACTTGGGAATCGGTCTCTACTCCCGAGTTATCGAAGAGGTCATTGCCAATTCGATGCCGGCATTTTTTTTTGTATTCAATATGAGCCTTGAGGTGTTACAGACTCTCTTGATTTCGAGCATTGACGACCTCCAATCTTTGCTCCTGCTGCCCAGTGACACTTCCCTCGTATCGGATGTGTGAATCGGTTCAATCATGCTTCCTTATCCTATAGTTTGCCATGAGCCATACTTAGACAAGAGTTCTCTTGCTGTGGTGATCACACGATCGCTCTTCGTTCTCCTAGACATAGTTGGCCTGACTCTTCGACTAAACGCATACTTATGGAGGGGAGCTTTGTAAGAGGTTTTTTTTAATTTTTTTTTTTATTTTTGATGGGCCACATTGAAATTGTAATTTACCATTTTACGAAATTGATCTAATAAAGTAAGTTATAAAAATTCTTAATTAGTTTAATATGAGGCTGGCTTGTGTAGGTCTAGTAAAGCCTGGCATGTAATGAAAGGATATATGGTTAAAAACTCTATAAATAGGGCTCGAGTCTCTCCTCTACAAGAGTAAAATAGGCATGTGATGTGTCAGGGTGTGCATGTGATATGTTAGAATAATCATGCCTATGCTTCACATGAGAAGCGATTACCCAACGCGATTCGTGAGGGGATAGTTTCATTAAGCCAGTGATACGAGTTTATAGAGGAGAATCATCTCAGCTCTGGATCATGCTATTCACCTTCAAAAACAATGGATTTCAAATTAGGTGCGCAAATCTCTAGTTCTCTGTTACTTTGTTCTGGATTCTGGCTATAATGATCTTGGGGGAGCCGTTTCGCGGCTAACGAGCTTAGCTTTAACATCGGTCATAAGGACCTCTCGCTCTCAGCATGAGCTAAACTCCAAAAGAACTATTGAAATTGGGACCATAGGGTGGACCTTCACTAATGAAGCATTTAAGAAACCTTCTCCCATCCATGGTGAACTTCGGGCATTGGTCATTTCGAACAAGCCAATGTAGCTTCAAACTAAAGGTCGCTTGAGTAGATGTGTCACACGAAAATAGGCCAAACAAGGGCAGGGAGTGATGGGTGGAGCCGTAACAGATGGCGTCAAAGTCAAGATTTCCTCCGGTTGACGTGAGATTTGTGGACATGCCAGAGCCCTAATTAGCTGATTAGCTGATTTCTGGACGTGCCTCTTGACGAGTCGAGAGGACTTGGATTCAGATGCAGCTCCTTGCTGGCCTTTGTGACGCAAATAAATGACACGATGAATAACGGGGATTGACTAGGCTACATGGTTATGCACCAATTGATGAAGACGTTAGTGCCATATTAAGGGCAGATTGAAGACTTTATGAAGTATATTCTCAACGTTAGAGGTTAGATCCATGTGGATTGAAGAGCGCCTCTTGAGCGGTTCCAAAGTGAAATATTCATCCTAAAACAAGTGACCAATTGACTACTTATTTGTCGGAACTTGGCTCATTGCCGGACAAGTCGTTTCATCACGCTGAAATTAAATGGGAAAATTACCAAAAAAGTCTTAAACCTATCACAACTTTGCCAATTTAGTCCATTTAACATGCCGGCTTACGTGGCCAATTTTTAATAATATATTAACTTTTTTGCCAAATTTTTAAGTTTTTTTTTTTAAATTTCTTAGTAGTTTTTTTTGTCTTTGTTTTTTCTTTTCTTGTCTTTTCAGGGTTTGGGATGGCCGGCGACCTACGTGGGCCCACGGGCGAGGGCCTACGAGCCCTCGCCGGCCGGTCCAAGCCCTAAAAGACAAGAAACGAAAAAGACATAAAAAATTATCAAAAAATTTTAAAAATATATTAAAAAATTATTAAAAAATTTGCCAGGTTAGCGCCCGCAACGCAATTCCAATAGGTTTAGGATTTTTTTTTGGGTAATTCTCTCGAAATTAAATGGATCGACATACAAAATGCACGCTCGTTCATCCGCTTAAATTAGGGATGTGGTCACCTTCCATATTACCATGGCTACGAATATCCTGAAAGTGCAACTGCTGATGGTCACGCGGACTTTCAGATTCCTGCCATGGTGTTTAGGTGAATTCAGTTTCTTAACCCCGCGACGAGGTAGAAAAGCTCGTCCAATGGTCACGGCGGCACATTAGGGCAAGAATATATAGACTAGGACATGCCAAATGGTCCCTTTTGAAATTCTCGCAGGAACATTCCATTAATTCGATGACAAATGATTGAGAGACCTAACTTTGTCCCGATCTCTCCATGGTCCATCACTATCTATCGATCGCATTTGAATCATAGTCATGAAATCCATCTATCCACCATCGCAACAAAACGGGCGCTGAAGGGAGTTTTCCACAGCTTCAAAAGCTTTCATGCAAATTTCTTTTCGTTTAGCAGAGTTGAGTCATCAGTAACAAATGACATTTTCTCTTAACTAAAGCTCTACGTTATTGGATTGATTCATATTCATCTATATCTCCTCAATCACGTAACACATCGTGGAAAGTATGGTCAACTATGCTGTTGTAGATTTATAGTATGAACTCTATTTAATCAAGTTTTTGTACTTTTAATTTTTCTAATCAAACAATTTTACTTCCATTAAGCTTATAATTAAGTCCCATCGATACCATATCCTGCTAAATTCAAAAGACAGTCGCCCTTACATATGTAAAGAATTCTCTCAATCATATAGTTGTTCTACATGGTGTAGTTCACTTCACGTAAAATGTCCCAACACGTTTATTCGTTCGTATTTAGACTGCTATTCTAATAGTTTTTCCTTTACATCTGTACTCTGCTTGAAAGAATCTGAGAATTATGTTGTATAAACGTTCATTCATTATACTCTATAAGCTTTGACATTAGATGTGCCTCAAATTATCTGCTAAAAGCTTTTGATGAGGTGAATATATACCAACAAACCTAAGGCTCCGTTGGTTTCGCGGAAAACAACTTTCAAGAAAATATTTTTCGGATTTTCCGGCGTTCGTTTCATGGAAAATAAACAAGGCAAGGAAAATATTGTTCTCCCATGGAAAAATTTCCTTCCTTCATTATTTCACTTTTTTTTCTTTTTAATTATTTTTAATTTTATAAAAATAAAAAAATAGAAATATAAAATATAAATTTTGTCAAAAGGAGTGCATGGAAGAAAATGAAATTCATTCCATACCGCATGGACGGAAAATATTTTCCAGGTCGTTTTCAAGTTTCAGCCAAATATCGGAAAATATAGTGATTTTCCTGAAAAATGATTTCTCGGTCCTCGAAAATATTTTTCAGACACATCTCATTTTTGGCGAGACGAACGGAGCTTGAAAAACCCTACATAGTACCCCGAGCAGTTAATTTCTGCACTGTTGAGAGAACATCTCACATGTCAAGAATGATTATGAACTCCCTGCCTTCTGGTACAAAAGGAATTATAGAGCTTCTCAAGCACGAATCGGTGTTGAGATGGACTGGCATAAGGCAAATGACGCCAGATTTCTCGCCAGTTGTGACGTCCCAAAAGCCACGTTGAATTGGAGAAGACTTTACAAGGAAAAATTACTCGATAAGTCCTAAATCTATAGTACTTAGTCAATTCAATATTAAATTTTTTAATTTTTATCAATTGAACTCCAAAACTTTTGACGCTTTATTAATTGAGTCCATCCTGCCAATTTTAACAAGAAATCGAAATGTGGATGCCGGACGTCCTATGTGGATAAATTTTTAAAATTTTTTAGAGGTTTTTAATATATTTCTTCTTCTTCTTCTTCTTTTCCTTCTTTTCCTTTGTTTCTTTTCCTTTTTTCGCCAAGCCGACGAGGGCTTCGTGGCCTGGCCGATTGGCCAAAAAGGGTCCCCGGCTCTTGCCTACGGTCATCAAGGGTCACCGCGACCCTCTCTGGACTCGATAGAATAAAAGGAAATGAAAGAAAGAAAAATAAAATATGAAAAAAAAATCAAGTTCTTCTTAGGAATATAATGAAAAATTGTTCACATTAACACCGAATGTCTTATGTGACATCACTGGTATCCACATTAGCGATTTACGGCTAAAATTGGCTATATGGACTCAATTGGCAAATTGTCGGAAGGTTTAAGACTCAATTGGTAAAATTGAAAGATTTTGTACTTGAATTGGCTAAAGTACAATAAATTTAGGATTTTTTGGATAATTTTCACTACTTTATAAAGTATATTCATAATGTTAGAGGTTGGATCCATGTTGATTCAAGAAAACCTATTGAGTGGTTCGTAAGTGAAATGTGTCCTAAAAAAAATGGCTAATTGACTACTTATTTGTGGGAACTTGGATCATGGCCGAACAGGTCGTTAGATCACGGTGTAATTAAATGGATCAACATGCAAATTGCACGCTCATTTATCCGTTACAAAGGATCGGACTAATGACGTATGTAATACTTGAATTCTCAATGTAGATGCTACATAAATATTCTTGAAAGTGCAGCTGACGGTGGTCACGGACTTTTCGATACCTATCATAATATTTAGAAGAAGAGATTTTCCTAAATCAATTTTATCAGCCGTTTGATTTTGCCGATAACTTTTCCTTGTTTTACCCCCAAGATGAGGTAGAAAACGAAGTCCGATGGCCACGGCGCCCATTAATAGTAGGGCAAGAATATATAGACTAGGATATGCCAAATGGTCCCTTTTTGAGTTATTGTGGGAACCTTCCATTAATTCGACGATAACAACTGATTGAGAGACCAAACTTTGTCCCGATCTCTCCATGGTCCATCACTATCTATCAATCGCATTGAATCATAAGCATGAATCCATTCTATCCATCATTGTAACAAACGGGCACTAAAAGAAGATTTTCACAGCTTCAAAACCGGGGGAATTAGCAAAAGAGTCATAAACTTTTGTAATTGTCTAAACCTTTTATAATTGTGCCAATTTATTCATATACTTTTTTTTCTCCCAAATGAGGCCTAAAACCTTTTGCAAATGTGCTAAATTCAGTACCATTTTGTTGGCCGACGGAGGTCGTGACAAATTTTTAATTTTTTAATATCAAGAGTTTTTAATTATTTTTTAATAATTTTTTCTATGTTATTTTTATTTTGTTTTTTGGGCCAACGAGGGGTTGCAGGCCTTGCCCAGGGGCCAGTGGAGGTCACTAAGCCTCGGCTAGTGGCCGGCAGCCTCTTGTTGGCCCAAACCCTAAGAAAAATAAAATTAAAAAGACAGGAAAATATATAAAAAAATAATTAAAAAATTTGAAAATATTATTAAAAATTTGCCACGTCGGTCTAGGTTGGCCAAATGGATCAATTGGCACAATTACAAAAAGGTTTAGAACTCAAATGGCAAAAAAAAAAATTATTTTAGAATCAAATTGATACAATTGTAATAGATTTAGAAATTTTTGGTGATTTTTCCCGCCGAAAGCTGTCTTACAAATGTGTTTTCATGTAGCTGAGTTGCGTCAGTAGCAAATGACTTTTTATTTTTCCCCTTTTAGCCAAAGCATGAGAGGGAATGAGTCAAAACTCCCAAGGGGGATATGAGTTTGACTTTCATCGAAGCTGCATCTCTGTGTGGCGGGGAAACATTTGTCAAAATCGTATAATATTTTAATTAGCAGCTGGAATAATTTTCTTAACGAGGGGGATACTCAATTTTCAAATCATCGACCGTACGTGCACATCACGAGAATAGTCCTTGATCAGAAATTCGGATATTTTCTTATTCGATTTCTTAGCAAGTGCTCAGGACGTGCTTCTCCACAAATTCGTTTCCAATAAATTTCGTCAGGCTTCCTCAATTATTTGTTGCAATTTAAAGCTTATAGGGCCAATTATAAGTTGATGTAGAAAAGCTTAGGGGCGTACCCCAGCATTACAACTGTAACTAAGAACGTGAATAAATGGAGCGGGGGAGTCTCCATATTGTACCCAATAATACATTGGTCTGAGAAGGTCTAAAATCTGTGTAGTGTGAAGCTCGCCCTGTAACAAGTTTACGAACTTTGGCCAAGATGATAGGAACATCATTTTGACTTGCTTTGAAACCGTCTACAGTTACGTTCCATCCATATGCAATATATGGTTGCTAGGAAGGATACCTTGAGAAGCCTCGCTGCCAAGTCCTTGCCTTTGGTAGCCTTGATCATCCATTGGAGTTCATCGATCCATCCACCTACCGGAAGTCCAATTCCGAGGATATGATAGCACGCCATATGCTTCCTGTCCCAGTTGCACCAAAAGAATAGATGTTCTCGATTTTCCAAACCAGACCGACAAAAATTACAGTGTATGTCTACTTTAGGCATCCACATAGTAGTCTATCACAAACTTTTAAATATGCTGGCACAATATTACCCCTTTTCATCATAAATAAAAAACATAGGAAGATCTTTATCCACGAATAAATTGGATTATTCATTGTATAAACTACTACATTATATTATATTATTACTTATTCTTTCATTTCTTATTATCTTTTATTATATTTCCTTTACAATGAATAAAAACCTAGAGTATACTATTTCCTTTTACCTAAACTGGCACAAATCTAAGGTGCCCCCCGAAAGATCCGCAAAATAAAAAACTTAGTATCAAAGATGCCCTTGTTATACAATAGGATGGCGATAACGATCCAAACCGCGCCCGTTGCCGCAAAAACATCATTCTATCGTAAACCAACACCTTGATGTTATTGACAATATTGATTGCACGCGGACACCTATCACTAGTCTTCGGTAATCTATTTCAAAGCCTCACACAAAACTCAAAAAAAAAAAAAAAACAAGAAAACCCTAGCCATACCGATGAAGTTGTGTTTGCTGAACACCACCTTTCCAAATCAATTGAAACCTTTCCACCTCCGGTATGCGACTCCTAAGTTGATCATAAATCTCCTTGCAGCAATATCTATGTGTCGATATGTTTGAAGCTAAAGTCGGTCTCAATTTAAGAATACCACGCCAACTCCATGCCATACTTCCCTTGATTTCGAGCTGCACAATCGGATTGTCTCTAGAACCATTTGGTCCATATGGAAGAAAACGGACAATTTATGAGGTTCCAAAGCATGCGGCCTAGCAATACTTTGTTCCATAATTTTAGATCGAGCAACCCTAGTCCTCCCTCCTTTTTTGGCGAGCAAACAACTTCCCAAGCAACTTTGTGCAGTCTGTGATCTTTTATATTTCCAGCCTAAAGGAATTGCCTAATCTTCTTCTCCGCTTCGTATATAGTTTGCTTTGGGAGGAAAAACATTTGCATCCAGTAAGTACAGATATCTCCAAAGGGGGACCAAGAAAAGAAGTTTTGATGGCTCTTGAGGTTTTTTTAGCGCCCATCAGTGAGTATCCTGGTTCACCTTATGAGAGAGTCCTAGTCAAGAGCAACTTTATATGCGGTAAGTCGACGTAATTTGTCAGCGAATTTTATGATCTCCTCGGCCATTATTCTTATCCATAACGAGTAATTTCTCCAAGAAACACCAAAAAGGCACTTATGAAATTCATATTGATTATTTTGTGATGCATCTGGTGAGCCTTAACATGTTGTTAACTCTCTTTTTAAATGTAACGATCACACAATATTCAGGCCAGCTTTCATGCACCTTGACTTATCCACCTCTCTTGAAGATCCTAAGGACTCACTCCCTCCAAAAGAAACAGTTGACAACTCATTCAAAACTTCTTCTCATTGCTGATTTACCTACATTATCATTTTTGGTTTTGGTTTTCGGTTAGGAAAGAGTCAGTCTTTCTATTTGACTTTGTTTTGACTGCCACATGCTTCTTCCAATTGAAGTTTCCAAGGTCAGGGCACGATAATATAAGCCCTGTGCCGACTTGAGTATTGAAGGAGGGTGAACCCTATTCCATAATGAACCCTTCTTTCCTTAGTGTGCAAATCCATTTGGGTCCAATTAATCTGCGCGCGATATTATTCCAACAAAGCACACTGTGGACCTTATGGTGCAATCATCGGGGTATATATCGTAGGAAGATGCCAATGTCTAGTTTTTCGTAGATTGATGATCTATCAGTCATGTTTCAAGTGATAGTGTACCTCTATTAATGAGATGGTCAGCCTAGTGATAAATGAGTAGAGTCCGTCTCTACGATATCACGGGTTCTATCGGGTTCTATTTACATCAATATCGAACCTCTAACGGCTAGTGCCATAGTGTCAAGTTGTGGCATGCCTCATGTGGATAGACTTGTGGGCCTCTAGCATCTTAGCGAGGTTGCAGCGAAGGGTTCGCCAACCTCTGACCTTTTGATCATAAGTAGCGTGCAATAGCGATTGTTAGACCCTTATAGCAGTGTCCAAAGAATGTCACCAGCACGAAATACCCATCCTTCTACCTTATCCCAAGTTCGACGTAAAAAATAAAAACCTTATCCCTAGCTAAAACAAGGAGAAGAAAGTGATAGGGTACATAATTAGTTTCTACTTGTTCAAGTCCAATGAAAGTCTTCCACAAAGATGTAGCAAAAGGTTGTAGTATTTGCATAAGCTCTAAATCAGCTCTTCCTTCCTCGTCACTAGGTTGAGTGTCAGACTTCACCTAAACGTGTAACTTATAGCAAACATATTGTATGGCCTATAGGTAATTTGGATCAAGCTCCTCGTCATCGCTCATCACAAGGGCCAACGATATGACTCGCCTGATTAATGGTTGAGATAGCATCGATCTCCATGACTTCACTAGACCCTCATAAAGTCTTTAAGAATGTCACGGAATTTGTTCCCGGTCATTATTAGACGGTCTTTGTCCGCCGTCCCGAGCCTATTTCCTTAAGAAACTCCATCTCTTAGTTTGGTCCAATCTCATCCCCCAAATTGACCCCCAATTCGAACCCCAGGAAAAGATTGCCCGCAATCACAGCCAAAAGACCACCCCCATGTGTGGTTCCAAATTGCAATCATGATCGAAACTTAGGCGTGGGGGGCTAAACCATCATAAATAAATGATGACGACGAAAAATGGGTGGCCCCCTAAGTTCATGATGCCCCCATCTTATGTGGATGATCCTCGGCTCTTTTGCTTCGGCCATAATGTCATGTTGGGGACCATCTCAGCTCCCATCACGCCCAAAACCCTAATTTCAAAAAGGAACATTATTAAGGCGAAACGTGTTCGTTTTGGGACAACGACGCTGGATGCTCTCTCCAGGTTCTATGCCCTTAAAAGGGTCGACATGATTGCCCTAACTACTCACCCCCAACACCCATTTTCTCTGATTCCACGGACACATTGCACTGTAGCGGCAAAGAGAGCAAGAGATCGTGTGCTCACGGTGGTGGCCACATGGAGTTCACTGTTCACAAAGTATCTTGTTGTTGGCCAACTACAAAAGAAGATTCGTTTCTTTTCTGCGAGGTTGGTTTGTTGGTTTTCTCGAAAATTTCTGACGTGGACGCGGCTACAAAAGAGTTTCCCGAACAGTCCGATAGATATAGAATGCAAGAAATTGAACATCATCAATTGATTGGGCGGTTTCAGGCGAGAAATTTTGCCCCATCAAGATTGGCCAAAAATGGAAGTTGACAAGGATTAAATAGGACAGGGTTTTTATAAATGACTCGGTCCCGAGCACCTGAATACGAGAGCTCGATGTTTTACATTTGTATATATGAGAGATCTCTCGACCAAATGAGCGAATTCGGATGTGGCGCTTTATGCTTCACGAACCCGATAATGGTTATCCCTAATAAACAATTGCAATTGATATTCTTCTGCATATTCATTCAATGTCTAACTTTTCCTTGTTTTGAATTTAGAACTCACAAATATTGATTTGTCGAATGGTAAAGCGCTACACATCATTGTTGGGACATGACATTTGAAGTTCAATTAAAGCACGGGACACTTTCCCATATTAAGGACTCCTTTCTTTTTCTTTAAATGTCGCATTGTCCAAATACATAAAAACATAGTAACCGAATAACCAAATTATCCTCTTTGATACGAAGTATAAGTCCTTCATTATCATTTTGCAGCTTTTGTCCTAAATCTAAGTGGGTATTTGGCTTCGGCCCTACTCCTAGTTCATGTCATTCATTGCTAAAGACCCTAAGATTAGTTTGCTAACTCAGGTTCCAAGACGCACGGCTACGAGTATATACGGGATTATTTGCGCGTTGGATGCCCTCATCTTCTGTAATATTTTTTGCAGCTCGACGATCCTGAGCCTACACTGGCGGAGATCATGACCACTCCTCTTTTTGAGTTCCTTCGTTTGTCTGGAGGGCCGTGTCTCTGTCATCCGCATCGTGAGGTCAACCTTCAAATATTCTTCGACACGTATAAGTTTACAAAAAGCACAGACACCATGCATGCATGCATGCATGCACAGGAAAGGGATAATGTGAGCTGTGGACTGTGAATATCCCCATTGTAGAGGGCCTTTCATCTGAAACTGAAAGCAACTAAGCAGTTAACTTCGAAGTTCACGATCCAGCGCGCATGCAAACGTCTTGGGTCGTCTCTGCACGGGCGGGAGAGAGAGAGGGAGAGCAGCTTCTTTTACTTTTCCCAGAGAATGCTCAAGTACAGAGGATAGCTGCTTTATCTGATTTCCTTGCTGGGCCAGCAAGCAGAGCATTTGTTACAATGAAAGTAAATCAGAAATTATTAAGCAATGTTATCCAAATGCAACCATAACTAGAGTCAGTAGAATGTCCAATCTCTTCTTGAGAAATAACATAAAATTGAGATATGTCATTCTGCTCGCTCCATAAGTTCACGCTTCGGCCATGCATTTGCGAGTTCTACTTGTTTCTACCCGTTTTTACTATGTCGGGGATTGATGATCATAGGACCACAAGACAATAGAATTCGGTCACTCATTGAAAACATTTGAAATGCTTGTGGGATCTCATATTTTTCAGTAGAAAATAAATACTACGAAGTGTACTAAAATTCATGGGTCGAAAGGAGGCTTCAGGGCATAGAAACATCCCTGCACGTAGACCAGTGTTCTTGAGTGGCGAACACATTAGATGTTTGGGGAAGAGGGGAAGTGGTTGGTCCGCCGGCCTGTCATTGCCGGGGTCGGACGGCAAGGGGAGCTCCCGGAGCATGATGCACCATCTGCTGGATCACGGGCCAAAGGATACGAATTGGGTCGGGCCTGAAAGAGGGAAGGGTCCACGGGAGAGGCTCCTCCGAGTTGAACAACACTGACGTGCGTGGTTGATCATCTTCCATTCTTTCTCCTCTCTTCTTCTCTCATTTTCTTTTACATCTTTATGCAGTTATCCCTACGACACATAGCATATATGTGTGCATATATATCCGCTATATCATAATACACTCGGAAAACTCGAATTGACATGACACAGCATGAAAATACCGTTTCGTCCCGTTAATGAATTATGAAATTCGAGTTGTCTTAACCCTATCCAGATAACATAATATATATGTTGTTGTGCGTTTTAACTAAATTTATGCCAAGTGCACGTAATATTGCAGTTCGCAATTTCTCTTGTCCTTAGTTTGGTTATGAGGGTTTTGACTTTAGTGGAAGCGATAGCCCCGTCACGGTTCGCGGATACGACACAGTCCAAATTTTCACTAGGTTTATATGGAACATCATCTTACCTCCAGCGCTTTCAAAAAATAAAGGAAAGGACAATCATGGACCAACAGCTCGGCGCATGGGAATTGCTACGTGTTCCTCAATGCAAGTCTTCTCACCTAGTCATGGTCACGGGCCGAGAACCGTCGGTTCGGTTCGAACCGGCGGTTCCAGGTTCATGGCCATGATTGAACCGGAACCGGACCTTGAAGGGGCGATCTCGGTTCCGGTTCGAATCGCCGGTTCCTGCGTCGATTTAAAGGCTGTTTCGGTTCCAAAATTTAAAATTTAATTTAAAATAATAATTTATGAAATAAAAAATATTAAATTATTGATTATAAATTATAATCAAATTGTATATTGTAATCAAATTTTAGGAGGAAAAAAGGGAGAGGGAAGGGGCTTGAACTTAATGAATTATCATTAAATGCCTACATATCTTTTTGGAGATAGAAGAATCAAAGTATATGTAGTTTTTTTACCTTTAATAACCCCAATTTATCTCATCGTCAATCGTCGCTATCCGTTGTGGTATCCGTGGCAATGGTATCTCCACTATCATCATTGAAGAATTCGTCGTCTCGATCTAACTCTTGTTATCGAAATTTAGCCTTTGTCCAATCATCGACATGAGCTTGAGCCTCCACAAGATCCGAATTTAATCTTGAACAACGGTCGTCCAAAATTAATCCTTCCAGAGCTAAATGCTTGTTCAACTCGCAATCGTTGAAGAATGAGTTACTAACATATGTCTTGCGATAAGAGTGAGGATTGAAAATTGGGTTGAATGAGTCTTCCATCACTCCAGAATTTTGAAATCTATACTGTGTTCGGAGTCACTGAACTCAAAAGTAATAGTTAAAATAGTTTTTTAATTCGGAAATATTATATGTTGCTCCCTTTTGCCTTTTTTTTTCGATTAATGAGCACATTGTACCATCTACTAAATCTATTACTCTTTTTCCTTTGTGAGGCACTAGGTTGAGAAGATCCACTATCACCTAAATAATATGTACTACAAAATTCATTATATAATGCTACTATAGCGTCTTTAACATCTACTTGTACAGTTTTAATATCTACTATTTCATTTAAATGTAAACAATCATAATAATAATCCTTCAAATAATCATACAAACCATTTAATTTAGTACGTGGATAAAAAATAATAGCAACCAAATAAATAAGAGAAATGCATGCATAATAATATAGCCATTTTGCTTTCATTGATATAATAGTCGGAGATAATTGATTATCTTTTTTATATTGACAAAAAATATTAGTAATGTTAACACACTCTATTAAAAATAAATGCATAGTAGGATAATAAATACTAAATAAAGTATAAGTTGCATCATTAAAAATTTTCAAAAAATCTAATTTTTTTTTTCCGACAACCCAATCTTGCGGGAGTAAACTAATTTCAGAAACATTATTCGAAATAAACATGCATAATAAATCTTTATAAACAAAAGATTGATGAAACAACTCGTAAGTAGAATTCCAACAAGTCTAAACATCTTTTGGAAATCTTTTTTGTTTTTGTCCATGTGATTTATAAAATCTTCCCCATTCTTTCATAATTTGGGGCCGACTCCATAAAAATTTAATTGCTCTCTTTATTGAGATGAGAAAAGCCTCAAGAGTTCGTAAATCATCTTGTACACATAAATTTAAAATATGGCAAGCACATCTAATGTGAAAAAATTGTTCGCCAAAAGATGGTTTATAAATATTTTCTAAATAAGAAAATGGAAGCGGTATTTAACGCGGCATTAT
Organism: Rhodamnia rubescens; assembly: GCA_021437795.1. Taxonomy (NCBI): domain Eukaryota; kingdom Viridiplantae; phylum Streptophyta; class Magnoliopsida; order Myrtales; family Myrtaceae; genus Rhodamnia; species Rhodamnia rubescens. Next base: position 3,454,782 of record JAILYA010000010.1, on the reverse strand, counting down.
CAAAACCAACTGAAAAAATTTTATTAATGAAATTATATTGTTTTAAAACTTGCCTAATTATTATATAATAATTATTGGCCGTATGCCTTTCATCAAACACTCGAAATGCAAGTACTCTTTTTTGAATGTTCCAATAGTTACATATCCAATGACATGTGACACCCATATAAAAATGAATTTGCCAATGATTACTCCAAATGTCGCTACCTATATGCACACGTCTATTGAAATCAGAAAAAAGTTTTGCAAAGCCTTTTTTTTTTTATAAACCCTAAAAAGTTTGTGTTTAAGAGTAGTTCTCGGAATAGGTTTTGCTTGCGGAGTACATGCAATGTTTATAAAAAAATTCAAACCAAGTTTTTCATCAATAGTAAATGGTAAATGTTCAATGACAACATATTGAGCTAATATTTCTTTATAAAGTTCATCACTATAACGAAATAAAGGAGAAGTGTTAGGATTGACGTACCCGAAAATTTATTGTTGTCTGTTGTTGATCCCCTGCTTGCATTGTATATTTTTTGCATTAGATGCCGACGGTATATTTCATAATCGTCTCGTTTATTAAAATTGTATGATTTTGAACAATATTTACGATTTATCTTGTACTTGTCTCCGCTTACATGTATCTTGTCGAAGTATTGTCATAAGTTAGATATACTTTCTCGGGCCTGCCATTCCGACTCCTTTGCTATCGACGTTTCTTCGACGTCGGTAGGAGGATGAAATTTTTTTACGTTGGGACGAGCTCGATGTTGGTAACATAGTTAATATTATCATCATCGCCTACCGAACATGTAAACTCACGAAAATCATATTGATAATGAGATTGAGGATAATTAGATTCCCCCATCCCTATCGGCATCAAGCTCTTTCCATTGTTACCGCTTCGCTTCCACTTGCCATTTTTGTCGGAGAATTGAGCGGAAAGCCGATTCAAAAAATTAACAAAATTGAGATGGGATTGAGCATTGAGAGAATTTGAGAGAATTGAGAATTGAGAGAATTTGAGAGAAATTGTGAGAAAAAAATGAAAGGGAGAAATGCTATTTATAGAAAATTTAAGAAGAAAAAAAAAGAGGGATGTTTGGCTGTTGCATTTGGGCCGTTGGGGGAGCTCTTCGCCCCGTTTTTTTTTATTTGGGCGGTTCGAAACCGCCGATTTTGAATTTTTTAAAACCGTAACCGGCCCGTGAGGGGTCGAACTAGTTCCGGTTTGAAACGCTAGGGCCCCGATCAACTGGCCGATTTCGGTTATTCCACGAGCCGATTTTGGGCCCAAATCGGTCCGTGACCATATCTACTCTCACCTCTCCACTTCATCAACGTGGTCGCTCTGCTGGGCATTCGCGGATCCCCACTCTGGATTTAAGACGAGTGTGGATTACAATGTTCATAAATTAACTTTCCAACGAGGAAGAGCACCTTCACATTGCATAGGAGACGAACACAAGTTCATAGACTTGAGAGGGAGAGGGGGAAAGAGAGAGAGAAAGATGGCTGGAGAGAACTACTAGAGGAGAGCGGCGGACACCCACAAGGTGAGGGTGGACGACTCGTGGAGGAGGCCAAGGGGCAAGAATATGCTCATCGGCAACTTGCTCCTCATGTCCGCCTTCGGATTCTATGCAGTCTATGTGGACCGGAAGCACAAGGCTCGCGAGGTCTCGAGAGTGGCTGATTGATTGCCTGGGAGGCCACCGCTACGGACAGTCAATCATCAGTTAGTGTTGCACCCCCAATCATGCAAATATTATTTGACGAATAAATCGAACATAATGTTCTTTTTGACGTTGGGAAACTCCTCCATATAGGGAATAGAAGAAACCCAAAAACAGAAAAAGATCCACCGATTTTCAATTTCACAAACTGGAATCGATCCTATCCGATTCGATTCCCGATTTCAAAATGGAAACCGATCATTTCTACTCCAGATACCTTTGAGCCAAATATTTGATATTTGTTAACACATGCTCAAGAGCCTTAATTTTGATTTCAAATCCTCAATGCTCTAGGCAATTTCTTCTTTGCGTTGAGCTTTAGCATTTTGAAATGCAACAAGCTAATAATTTATTTTTCTTTTAACTTTACTCTTACTAAACTATTTAAATTATTGTTTTACTCTTACAAGCGGAGAAATATGGAGTTAGTAATAAATCAAGCGAACAAGAAAAAATCCGTTGTCTGACATCGCGATGAGTGTGCATCTTGTGAGTTTTCTTTTTGATCTAACTTTTTTTTTAATATAAGAACTACTTTATAAAAAGTATTTTACAAAATGTTCATCAAACATTCCTTTCCATGTAATTTTCGCATTGTCTTAAAGTTAAAGTTGTCCCAAACGCACTCGGTGACCCTGATGTTTGATGATTCAAGGACACAGGATAGGTGGACCATATTAAAAGCTCCAAATTCGAAAATATCCCCCACCCCCTAACTCCTCATCCCTCATGGACAAGCTCGTGAGGCGAGGACGACGATAGAAGAAAGACTTCTGAGGACGCTTTGTCGGCGACGGTGATAATCCTGCATTCCATACCAGATAAGCAAGCTCTCCTCTCTCTCTCTCTCTGAATGGAATGGCGGGACTTCACATACTATGTGCGTTCTTGCTGTGCTTTCTTTCGTAGCGAGCGGTTCGACCAACTGGGGTCGCGCGGAAACGCCCCTCGACTCTGATTTCATCTGCTGTACATAGTCACCGGTCTTGTTATCGTCCTCCTCGTCCCATGGCTGTTTCGACAATCTGCCCTTTTGCTTCTTGTTGTGTGAGTGTTGGTTTGGGCCCTGCTGTGTCCGACTGTAATTTACTTCCTGTGGGGAGCATCGATAGGTCAGCGGACGCGTCAGTATTTTTGGATTTGAAAGCTTCCAAACGGTGGTCTGTTGGGAAATCGAATGGGCATAGTAAAAAACGAGCTGGGCTTGGTTTGTTTGTGATTAATTGTTCGAAAGATGGGTTTTTTGCGAAGGAGCAGGGAAGAGGGTCCTTGTGTCCTGAAGAAGTTCTTGATGTTCTGAAGATGAGTTCGAGCCCCGAACAGGCTTTCACATACTTCAATTCGGTCGCTGACTTGCCCCGCTGGGTCGTTCATACCACTGAAACTTGCAATTGCATGCTCGAAATCCTCAGGGCTCACAGGAAAGTGGAAGACATGGTGGTTGTGTTCGATACGATGCAAAAGAGAATAATTTACCGGAATTTGAGCACTTACTTGACTATCTTTAAGAGTTTGCATGTAAGAGGTGGCATCCGACAAGCACCATATGCGCTGGAAAAGATGAGAAATGCTGGATTTGTTTTGAATGCGTATTCGTACAATGGCTTGATACACCTGCTGCTTCAGTCTGGTTATTATAATGAGGCTTTGGAGGTGTATCGAAGGATGGTTTCGGAAGGGCTGAAGCCAAGCATGAAGACTTATTCGGCGCTCATGGTAACTCATGGAAAGAGAAGGAATACTGAAATGGTCATGAATCTTTTGAAGGAGATGGAGAATCTGGGACTGAAGCCAAACATATACACCTTTACTATATGCATCAGAGCCTTGGGAAGGGCCGGTAAAATTGATGAGGCATGTGGAATACTGAAGCGAATGGACAGCGAGGGATGTGGGCCTGATGTGGTTACTTACACTGTGCTTCTTGATGCTCTATGTAATGCAGGAAAACTCAGTGATGCCAAAGAGCTGTTCTTCAAGATGAAAAATAGCAGCCAGAAGCCTGATAGAGTAGCTTATATAACTTTGCTGGACAAATTTAGTGACCGGGGTGATTTAGAATCGGTGAGGCAGTTCTGGAGTGAAATGGAAGGTGATGGTTATGATCCTGATGTTGTTACTTATACAATTCTTGTTAATGCATTTTGTAGATCTGGCAATGTGGACGAAGCATTTGCTACTCTGGATGTCATGAAGAAGCGGAGAATCTTGCCTAATCTGCGTACATATAACACACTGATATGTGGCCTCCTCAGTCTAAATAGACTGAATGATGCGCTAGGAATTTTTGTCAGAATGGAGTCTTTGGGTGTAAAGCCAACTGCTTATACATACATCCTTTTCATCGACTACTACGGAAAAATAGGAGATGCTATAAGTGCTCTCAAGACATTTGGTAATATGAAGGAAAGGGGCATTATTCCTAATCTTGTTGCAGTTAATGCGTCTTTATATAGTCTTGCAGAAGTTGGAAAAATTGGTGAAGCAAAAGAAATCTTGTATGGTCTCAGAAATAGTGGACTTGCCCCAGATTCTATAACCTATAACATGATGATGAAGTGCTATATTAAGGTGGGGCAAGTGGATGAAGCCATTAAGTTGCTCTCAGAGATGATCGAGAGTGGCTGTGAACCAGATGTGGTCAACATCAACTGTTTAATTGATGCACTTTACAAGGACGGTCGGCGTGATGAGGCATGGAAAATGTTTCATAGAACAACTTTCATGAGGCTAGTCCCAACCACAGTGACATACAACACATTGCTTGCTGGGTTGGGGAAAGATGGTCAAGTGCAGAAGGCCCTTAAACTTTTTGAAAGTATGACCGGGAAGGGGTGCCCACCGAACACAATTACTTTTAATACACTGTTTGATTGCCTTTGCAAGAACGATGAGGTGGATTTGGCTCTTAATATGATGTACAGTATGGCAGAGGTGGGATGTTATCCTGATGTTTTGACTTACAACACTATCATCTTTGGTTTAATTAAGATTAACAGTGTCCATCGTGCATTATGGTTCTTTTTTCAGATGAAGAAATCCCTCTATCCTGACCATGTAACTATATGCACCCTCCTTCCTGGCATTGTGAAAGATGGTAGGGTTGAGGATGCTGTTAAGATTGCAGACAATTTTGTCAGTCAGGACAGGGCCTGTGTTGATGAGGCCTTTTGGCAAGATTTGATATCTGGTGTTTTGAGTGAAGCAGGCATATCCAAAGCAGTTGTATTTGCTGAAGAGTTGGTGTGTAACAGGATGTGCCGAGATGACTCTGTGTTGCTACCTCTGGTCAGAATGTTATGTAAGCATAAGAAAGCCCTTCATGCATATGCCGTATTTGAAAAATTTACCAAACACCTGGGGGTTAATTTAACAGTAGAAACATACAATTCTTTGATTACTGGGCTTCTTGACATCCATCAGATGGAAAAGGCATGGGATGTTTTCAATGATATGAAGACTGCGGGTTGTGCTCCAGATATTTTTACATACAACCTTCTACTCAACACCCTCGGAAAGTCTCGGAAACTCAAGGAACTTTTTTTACTGTATGAGGAGATGCACCGGAGGGGCTGCAAGCCTAACACCGTGACTCATAATATAATCATTTCTAGTCTTGTGAAGTCAAATGACTTGGATAAAGCTCTGGATTTGTACTACCACCTGGTAAGTGGAGATTTTAGACCCACCCCTTGTACATATGGCCCTCTCATAGATGGTCTCTTGAAGTCGGGAAGACAGGAGGAAGCAAAGAAGATCTTTGAAGAGATGGTGGACTTCGGGTGCAGGCCTAATTGTGCGATATACAACATACTGATTAATGGGTATGGGAAGATGGGAGATGTGGAAAATGCATCTCTTCTATTTAGAAGGATGGTCAAGGAGGGAATAAGACCTGACTTGAGGTCATACACCATTATTGTGGATTGCCTCTGTATGGTGGGCAGAGTGGATGATGCTCTGCACTACTTCAATGAGCTGAAACTAACTGGGCTTGATCCTGACTTGGTTGCATATAATCTTGTAATTGACGGACTTGGCAGATCGCGTAGAATAAATGAAGCTCTCTCTTTGTTTGTAGAGATGCAGAATAAAGGTATACGTCCCGACCTCTACACTTACAACTCATTGATACTCAATCTAGGGATCGCTGGAATGGTGGAACAAGCTGGGAAAATGTACGATGAGATGCATCTTAATGGCCTTGAACCAAATGTCTTCACGTATAATGCTCTTATTCGAGGATACAGTTTGTCTGGAAAACCGGATTCTGCATATGCAGTCTACAAAAGGATGATGGTCGGTGGCTGTAGCCCCAACCCAGGAACATTTGCACAGCTCCCTAATTAATCACTATTAGCTTTTGACCCTGCTTTATAATCCATCGCTCCTTATGGTGATGTCCATAATGAAGACAAATGAGGTACTCTCCCTTCTTGAACCTCCAGTAATTTTTTACTTATGTGCATGACAATTTCCGTTAAATTGTCTGCAAGATTTGTACTACTCTCATATCTTGGTGGAACAGATTTTCTGTCATGCACTTCAACTCGTTTATCTTAGTAAAAGAATTACTTTTCAAAGTCCGTGTGGGGATTCTTACAGAGTGAATGTTGATGATTTTTTAGGTTAAAGTGCAAAAGATTTGGACTGATGGACTTGGCTATTGTTTATGCTTTGCATTCTGCACAAGATGCTTCTCTGAAGTTAGTGTACGGATTCTGCCTCTGTACAAAACATTGTTCGGTACTTCAGGATGCATTGAAGCATTTCGGCTTCTCTGGTAAGGATTTTTACTAGGATAGTAAAAAGTTCAGCATCAAATAGATATGTTCTAACTGAGGTCACCTATCGGAGGTAAGACAGACTAAATGTTTGCTTACAATTGAAAAAAAAGAAGTAGAATCCATGAATGCTATGATGGAAGACATTCTTTCTTCTGACAGGTATGTTTTGGCATTTGTGTGGGTTGTGATTAATCTGTTGTAGATACTCCAGAATCAACAGTAATAGAGCTCAGAACATGGAGAGCAAGCTGCTGTTGTTGAGGATATCACTATGGACTTCCTGGATGGCGGGCTCGTCCATAAAGGAAACCATGTACCATAGTTCTTGGTGGCTGCATTCTTTAGCCGTTTTCCAAGTAAATCACTTGATTGATATATTCATATAGGACAGTGTTGGTAATTATCTGATCAAAATATTCTCTTGATGGTACCTAACCTGGTTGACTCTGGTGATCTGTTCTTTTGGGACACCTTGTAATTAACATTTGTACAGCAATTGCCAATGTATCATAGGAATTATTCTTTTCGAATAGAAAGTATTTATCTCCTGTCTTACTGGGAGGATAGCTTACAGTGGAAGTGTCTATATGGGATACTAGTGATGGGAGAAAATGCTAGACATCGACCCACAAGCGTTCAAGTGAAGTCCGTCCGGTGAAGGCGGAGTATTGGTCGATATGGGATCAGTGCTGACTTGGCTGAAGACGGACGGCTACGTTCTGGAGCAGCTTTGTTTTTTGAGCATCTGGTGTTATTGATGTCTCTAATTCTTAGCAAAAAAAAATAATAATAATGCTAATAACAACAATACTAATATAATATGTATATTTCTGACTATCACGCCATTATGCATTTATATCTGTTACAGTAAAACTATGCTATCGAACTGCATGCATGGTACATGAGCATTTCAAACGGCTGTGGCTCCTATAATTTTTGCGTTCTGTTTGAAGTTTTCATATCAGTTTTGTACTTGAGCCCCTACAGTTGAGTGAGGACCGGTTGAGTTCTGTTCAAATGAATTGGAGTGAGTTGCTCATCGTAACTCAGAAAGCTTTGCCTGATCGTTCCGAGTTCGGCCTGTTGGGTTGATCCAGGTCCAACACGCAGAAATGATTGCGAAACGGGCTCTGTTGCAGAAAGGTGACTAGACAGGTTTTGCACTCTCTGGGTTCTGTGAGTGTTCTGTCATCTGTCCTCTTTCATCTTCACTCATAAAAAAATTGGAAGGTTTCTGTTTCATCAATCACAAATTGGTCCCAGATTTCGTCGTTTGGCCTTTTCAAATTCAGTACTTGAAGTAACTTTCGAGCCTCTCCAAGCCAGCAAATTCACTCTTCTCACCAAGATGAGATTGTGATTTGGCCACGCGCAAATCTGAGGAACGGTTTAAGGGAAACGGCCCTCGAAATTCTATGGCCGAGCTGGTGAACAGGTAATTTCCGTGTTGATTTTGTATCTATTCGACTAATATTTTACAATCTAAACTCGTCATACGTAGAATTTTGTGAAATAAATCATTGCGAGTTGTTTGATGAGTGCGTGATTTAATGCTAACTATTCTAAGTCTTAACTGTTTGGTGAAGACGTGATTTAATATTAAACATTCTAAAAACATGATTGTAAATGTGTCACATTATCTTTCCTTATACACCACAAGCACTTGATTTCTGCGTATTTAGAGTTTTTAAAATAAAACTTAAATCGTTTGGTTTTAGAAATAAAATAGTGTTTTTTTTATATTATAGATTTTTTTTATTTTTTTTTTTTTTTTTTTTTTTTTGGGGTTTTTTGGGGAAAAGAGTATATTTCGTGTTTTGTATCATGAGTGACTTGAAGGGTTTTAGTATTTGAAACAATTGACATTTACAACAAAAAAAATAACCATCTTCTCTAACAATAGAATTTTTTTTTATTTTATTTAAAAATTTTTTTTTTTTTTTTTTTTTTTTTTTTTTATTATTTTTTTTTTTAAGTTCAAAAGTTATTTTTTTTTTTTTTTATTTTTTTTTTGGGGGGGATTTCGTCGAGGAAGGGACGGTGTTAAATTATTGTCTATCATTTATTAGTACTTAATCCCGTCATTCCAATGTCGTGGAGGTAAGGGTGAACCCATGCCGATTGAGGACTATTGGCTCTCAACTTGACATTACCTCTAAACTCGTCCTTTCCCAAAAGCTCGTTCGGGAGGGTCGTGACACCTTGTCCAGTGAAAGTGGAAAATAGAGTTAAAAAAGATAATAATGTTGTAAAATCCCTTAATTCACTATTGTTAAGTGGGAGCATTTACTTGGAAATTGGAAGAACAAAAGTTGAAGTAGATTATGATATGTTTTTTTTTTGGGGTCAAAGAAAGATGCCATTCATATCTCGAGAGTCATATCTTTTAAGTTTAATAAATCTCAAATAACCGCTAAAGTTCAACAAAGCAAAAGCTATTTTAAAAGCAAATAACAAAGCGTAAATGTTGTTTGGTGAAAAAAAACTCTCTTCTCTTAAGAACAAATCATGATCACGATAAAATCGGCGGCCAACCATCAAATTTAGTGATGATCACATGTCGAGAGCAGCCGATTACGGCGATTTTGGTGATGAGCATATGTTGAGATCTCACATTCTATTTGCAATGGTTTGCGATGCGCTTTTAAGTCATTGTGTAGAGATACAAACATCAATATGTTAAAAGAACATAGATTAAATAGTTGTAGAGAACTCCTAGATCCGTATCTAGTTTGGAAGAGTAAAACTCTCACATCTTGACCTAAATCTAAATCAGGAGATGAGAGCTTCCTAATGTTAAAGAGATTGTGGAGCCACGTCATGAACATCCACCAACGTATCTCCTAAGTTTCCTTGCTTTTCTTGAGTATGCTGCCGTCGAAACTGTCCTTGAGGGAGAGGAGAGGGACCTCTCTCTCTCTCTCTCTCTCCCTCCCCTTTCCCTTTTCGTTTCCCTTTTTCCTCTTTTGAAGCTTTCCTTTTGTGTGTGTATGAATTTCTCCGACTGATCTTAGGTGAGTATGTCTAGTGGATTGAAGTTTTCATATTGTACCTACTACTCCTTGGTATGAAAACGAGGTGATTAAATTCAGAGAAATATTCAGTGATTTGATATCACCACATCAACATCATACGTGGGAGTTTTTTTTTTTTTCATTTATATCCACTAATATGGTGACACGTGTCCATCAATCCATGCCCGTCGCTGAAGACATGGAATTAAGTAAAAAATTTAAAAATCTTCTCTCTCTTCCTTTTCCTAATCCATTCATGGTCGCCATAGTCTTTTCTAAAGAAGTAAAAAAACTTTGAACTTTGATTTTCCTTGTTCTTCTATTGATGTACATAAGGAGTTTAAATAGATACATAATCACAGATGAAGAAAGTGATTCCTCAAATCAAGGAAAGAATAATTCCTCAAATCGAGGAATTCACTCAAATCAAATAAAAATAATTCTAAAATCAAGTAAAGAATTCTAAATACAAATATTTCAAATTGAAAAATATCCTCAAAATTGATTTCATGATGATATGTTATCATTTTTCTCCTCCGTTCATAGTCGCCAGACCTCCACTGCCCCCGCTGTCACCAGCACTGGAGTGGCCAGCGCCAAGACCAAGCTCAATCACCGTTCTGTATCCCAAGTAAGCATGGCTGACTTCCTCCGTTCTCTCCATTTCGTTCTTCGCCACATCTCAATATCTGGCCGTCCATGGCCAAAATCGTCGGAGCTCGTCCACAATTGTCATCGGCATGCCTCGCCCAAGCCAGGTGGCATTGCCCGAGCCATCGCCTGGGCGGCTTCGTCCATTTAGTCCAAATTTGAGGCCTTGGCTTTGGCGAGGGTTGCCTTCATCGAAGTAGTCAAGATCTGGAGCCCTGCTGATGACCAAGAGCAGTCCATGGCTATCGGGATCATCTCGTGGCCATGTACAGACGGTGGTCACTAGGTCTGTGGACAAGCCACCTCGCAAGCCATGGCCGTGGGCGACGAGGGAAGAAGACGAAACCGCTGCGAGCACGACGGAAGGGAAGCTTTCAGCCAAATTTTTAATTTGATTTCACTTTTATGCCACGTCAGCAAACACATGTCGATCTGTGATTCGATTTGAGTAAAAAATGCATACAACCTCAGCAGCTGACATGGCAGTAAGAAACCACTGAATATTTTATCATCTTCTATTAGTACGTTTAGTTGAACCTGTCATTCCCCATGTTGTGGGAGGTAAGCATCGGGAGAACCCATGCCAATCGAGGACCATTGGCCGTCAACTTGACATTACTTCGAAACTCGTCATTTTTTCAGAAAAGCTCGTTGGGGAGGGTCGTGACACCTTGTCTAGTGAAAGTGGAAAATAGAGTTAAAAAAATGATAATAATATGGTAAAACCCTTTCATTTGCCATTGCTAAGTGGAAACATGTACTTCGAAATTGGAAGAACAGGAATTGAGGAAAGCTTATCGCATGGCTAATGAATTGAAGTTTCCATATTGTTCCTACTGCTCCTTGGTATGAAAATGGTGTGATACAATCTGGTTTCACCTCATGATTTCAGGTCATTCCCAAATATTTCTAGTAAAAAGAAGGAAGATTTTATTCCTTTGCGAGTGTTTCCATGATTCTCTATGGCTAAAACAGGCCTTGCAATGGATTTTATCAGCGATTTTACCGGAATTATCCATGAGTAAATTAGGATAATTGCCATTAGTTCCATTCTTCGAGAAAATGTTGATAAAATCACTTGAAGAAAGATTGGTAAATTCCCATAAGAAACGGTAAGTTGAAGTTAACTAACAGTAATTTCATAAGAATGTCGGGAAAAGTACTAAAAAAGTTCTAAACCTATTGTATTGGTACCGAATTCGATCCTAAATATTTTAATTGAATCAATTTAGTCCTAAATCTTTTTGCATTGGTAAAAATTAAACCATAGTCCTAACTGCATTCAGCCAATTTTGACTTGAAATTGTTGACGTGGACGCCGGCGGTGCCTCATAAGACGATAGACGCTGACGTGGATATTTTTTTAAATAGTATTTATTTCAAAAAAATATTTTTCAATATGGTCTAGAATTAAAAAAATTCAAAAAATAACATTTTCTCTCTCTTCTTCCCCTCTGCTTCGTTGCTTCCCCTCTCCCTTCCTGCAACTTTCCTAGGGTTCAGATTTGGCTGGAGTCTCATGGCTACCAACCCGCTCCTCCCTTGTTGTCGCCATCGGCAGAGTCACCGGCGCCTTGATCAGGCTGACCCCCACTGGCGGAGTTGCCGGCCATGGACTGAGTTCGAGCTCCCAATAAGATAACCAAGTGAAAGATAAAATAAGAAACTAGCATACAATATTAGGGCTGATGATGGGTTATAGGGTAAGGAGTTCCCATCTTGAAACGGAAACTGCCCACTGGTTCGGCTCTGTGGGGGTCCATGGAATCGATCTACCGAATATTATTTCAGGAAATATTTCGAAGAACTGTTATTAAATTTAGGATACCACAAATGCCATTCGGCCTAAGCATTACACTTGGGTCATAGTGAAGAGGATATACGAAGAAGAGAAACGTCCGCAACAATTCAAGCTATTGGATCACCCAAAGAGCAAACCAGCACGAGAGCGAAAGGAATTAGGAAAGTGTGCCTGGCCCATTGCATCTTTGTGATGATTTCATGGTTTGTGCGTACCAGCAATTAAGTTCGATTAATAAACCAAAGTATCTATCATTATGTCAGAAAGAGCCAGTTCTATTGATCGCCCAGAACACATCCGAGAGGTCATATAAATAGGGCGGGAGACTTGAGTTAAGTAACTAGAAAATTGACAAACAGCAATTAGGGTTTTGAACTTACTGGAGAAGGAACAATGAGGCCGGAGGCGACCGAGAGCGAAAGTGAGAGAGGGAGGCAAGGCCACAGCAGCTAGCCTGCGAGGGATGGTCGGAGATGCCCCTGAGTTGAGACCAAGAGTGAGATAGCGAGGTGAGAGGCGATAGAGTTGAGAGTCGAGACCGAGAGCAAGATGAGAGGCGAGAGAGTTGAGTCTTGAGATAGAGAGCGGGATGACGGACTAGGGTTTTCATTATATATCTACACACACCAGTTCGGGTGAGCATGGAACCGGATCGGTACTCACAGGTTCCAATTTATTGCAATGGAGAATCGAACCAGCCAGTTCGGTCCGATATGGGCGGTTCTTGTTCTTTTGCACACCCTATATACTTGATCCATTCATATGCTAGTTTTCCACAATAGTAGAATTTAGTTTAGAAACTTATCATACTTTCCGCAGAGATTAAAACTGACATCAGCCACACAAACTGTCACATCGTTTAGTCTCCAAACGTTTCCAAACTGATCCATATAGAGCAATAAATCAATTGAATGAATACATGTATATGCCACAAGGATTTGTCTCGAAGCATTTTCAAAATGATTCGTAAAACAAGTCAATCAAATGAAATTACTTCAGTTTTTAACACTACTAATCCACGCGGTTTGTATATTCAAAATGTTATGTTTAATCAATCTATATTAAGTATATAAGAATGGGTAACATGTTAAAATGTCGATTAACATTGAATACGACCCGTTATAATCACCCTTGCATTCGATCTACAGTAATCGATATGAGATTAAAAAAAAAAAACTCAAAGTCTCGCCTTTTCCAACGTTATTAATTTTCTTTTATAAATTTGTGCACGCCACGTGTGTGCCATTTTTGGTATTGGAAAGTCAATGGTCTTAAATTGACCAATCCAAAGTGAGTACGAGGAGCCTTTTCTCTTCTTTAAATGTAGCGATGAGAATCGATTCTAACATTTGATGAATGATTATGCAACCTTTTGGCTTTTGACTACGTTTCATAACAATAATTTGGGTTAATTCCAAAAGATCGGCTGAGTGATTAAGTGCTTGTTTCCAATTCAACCGATCTCATGTTTATATCACAATGTCTCTCGTCAAAGAAACATTGAGGAACACTTTCCTACTTTGTAAGTGAAGTTTTTATCAATTGTCGTGGATGGACAATTTGAATACATTCATGGGAATCAATTGAGTAAAGATTCGGATATACCACAACAGGGAGGTTGTCATTCCATCTCATGGGATCCCAAAAGGTTAGTAAGATTGACTTATGGTGTCTAGTTATATATAAGAGTGTAATATTTCTTTCCTATGCCTATAGGATTTAAAAATATTTACTTTTTGATTTTGCTTTGCTTTCTCTCTTTTTTTTTTCTTACAAGCTGTGGGTAGCAAGGGTCGCCAGAGCTCGTTGGTCGACGAGGCCAAAGAGACTGCGGGGCTAGGGCCGGTGGCAGGAGCGGCCATAGCGGCCTTCCCTCACGAACAGCGAGGCTTGCCTTCCAAGGATTTGGGCGAGCTCCGATGACCCTTGTCGGCCATAATGGAAAGGAAAAAAAGAGAGAGAGAAAGAAAAGGAAAAAAGGAAAAAGAAAAGAAAAACTAAAAAGTATTATAAAATTTTGTCCATGTCAGCATCGACCGGTTAAATTGGCTGACTTGACACAAATTTAAAATGTTTAAAACGTTGACTACTCGGACGTCCCTTCCAAATGATCGAATACCTATCGTACGAAGGCAAAATCGGCTGACCATCGCAAACAGCTGCAATTTCTTCTTGGAGCGACTAGAAGAAAGTTAGGCTCAAAGGGAGTATGAGGCATATTAGGCTTGGTACCTCTCGGAAGGAAATGAACGTGGAACTTCGAGAGCTGGACTAATTTCATATCGGTTTGGCAATTGAAGCTCATAAGCATCAGTACCAGTCCTATAAGTCACATGGCATGGTCCAATTGCGCTACGCACAGTGTTCTCTCCTCTCTTATTATCATCGAGACCTTCGTGACGCTCAGCATCTTCCATTTCTGGATTGACCAAAGCTGCTTCGTGTTCTTGCTCTTTTCAGCACGACACGTGAGGCATTCGGCATTAGAACCATTAGGAGGAACATCAGAGTACTCGCGGTGATTCTGCCTAGGAGCATTGGATTGAGTACTCCATTTACTTTCTGAAAAGGAAACGGACTTAGACTGTAATGTGTTGCTACTCAGGGAAGTTTGATGCCTGTTGGATGCGGCCCTATAGCAAGACTCTGTACCGCCATTCGGGTAAGCTTTCTCCAAAGTCTTCAGCGAATGCAACTTAACTTCGGTGCTTAATGTCGGCGTTGAGACCCTCAATAGACCGAGTTGAAGTTGCCATAGCTGTTTCAAAATTACAATGCACTATCATACTTCATCGAACCTATTCATGTAATCCTCTAGATCAGCTAACCCATCAAGGAATGCATACAGTTCAGCTCCTCTCTCATCCCTATCTTGGTCGAATTCTACACGCCTGAGATTCTTATCCTGAGGACTCTCTTACATGAGAAACTCATCTCGGTCATCCTTGTGCTAACCTTTATTTTAAGTTCACGCAGTGTGATATTTCAACTCTCTCTCTCTCTCTCTCTCTCTTATTCTTTCTTTTTCTCGTGTTCAAACAACCACCGCACCTGTGTTCGCTCGATCTGGCCCTCAGACAATCAATATATATATACAGTCGTCTCCTATCATATCACACTTGATGAAGTGATCTTCAGCAACGTATATGTGCATCTGAAATAGACCGTTGGGGTGGGGACTACCTGTCACCTTGCCCTTCCCGCCAAGAACAAGACTAAAGCCAAAAACGGAAAGGCTGAGAGAAATAGGCTTCACTATGCAAAAGACTTGAGAGTACATTAGTTTGCATTGTATGTGCTGTAACAATTTGCTTCTGAAGTAACGCATGAAAGTTTCTGTCAACAGTTCGAAGAGTACTAGCGAGTTGTAGCCTCTAGATCTTGCCACGAAACCTTCTTGTTGACCTTTTTGTTAGTCTTCGAGGTGCTCTTATACTTAACTTGTTCTCTAGGTCGCCGTCGATCGGCCTCTTCCATGCCTTCTGCCAACTTGTCTTTTTCAATTTCCCGTTCAAGCACGGGAACTTCCTTTGTTCGAGTACCACGAGATTGTAGCTCCATCAAGTACTGATACCTTGCTCTCAGGAAACTATCAACAGGAAAAAAGTTAGGTGATCCATGTTATTTGATTTTAGACGAATAGAATGCACATCCATACTGTACAAATTGACTAGAGGGGAAGGAAAACGGAGCTCACTGAACTTCGTCCAAAAGGGTTTGCTTCTTCTCCTTTTCTTCTTGCAACTTCTTCTTCTCGGAAACAAATTCCTATCGATTTGTTATAGGATGACAAGGTATTGGTACGCAATGCAACAGTAACATTAACAGACTCGAAATTGGTCTCTCACACTCCGCGAGTTGGTTAAAATCCAATAGAACTCTCAAGCCACACTCAAGCAAGTGGTTGAACATATCAAACAAGAAAATCTTTGTTTTTTGTGAATCTAGGGATAGCATCGCTGTAATAAAAATCATAATTCCAAGCGAATCGTAATTGACAACTTGTTATAGTCACACTTTTCTTCAACTTGGAATCGCGAGATCAGTACAACATTAAATTAAGAAAATAAAGCAGACTCATCGATCGAATGTGAATGGCAGGAATTGACTAACCTTCTGCAAATCCTGAAAGTCTTGCAAGAGATACTCATGTCTATGCTTCGCCCTAACTTCAGCACTAGCCAGGATGAATTCGTGAGGATTCTCCACAACCCTTTTCATGTTTCCCCGTTTCATGAAGAATTCAACCAAGGAGAGATAAAAGGAGAAAAAGATCCGAACTTTCCAAGAGAGAGAGAGAGACGGCGAGAGTGAAAGAGCCGCACTCCCGAACCAATGACGAAAATCAGAGCCCTAATAGGAGACAACAAGCCGCGTAATGAAGAAAAGAGAGGGGAAAAACGTATAATAAGGGGATGAAGATTGAACGGAGAATAGAAACGAAGAGATCAGAAAGAAAGAATATAATTACACGGAGAGAGTCATGAAGAGGTTTAGAAGCTGAAAAAGGAAAGAACACGAGGGCAACTTCTCATGAAGAAGTTGTCTTCGGTGGCTTTCCATGTTTCCTACTTTGTTCTCCAGTTGAGCTCCGCTTACTGATCAACACAGATTCACGTGCAGACGACCCACGAGAGAGAGAGAGAGAGAAAGGCGTGTAATACTAGTTCTTGAAGCAATACTGCCCTAAAGCGCTTTTTTACTTTTCGAATCTCTCGTCTAATTTGACCGTAATTTATTCGAAACATCTAAAACTTTTCGAAAACCAAAACCGATAATTTGCATATTATTTTTTTAAATCACTTGTAAAGCTCAAATTATTATTATTATTTGGTGAAAAGTAACGAAAACTATCCTTTATTTTCGCCCCATTACAACTTACCCTCCTTTATTTTGAATTATAACACTTCTCGTTCTCTGACAAAATTCTCTTGCTGTTAAAAAAGGTCAACTTACCCAAAAAAAGGCTCAAAGTTTACAGGATGAGAAGCCATCGACAGGCAATGCAACAGTAACATTAACAGACCCGAAAAGGGTCTCTCACACCCCGCGAGGTGATTTCGATCCAATAGAACTCTCAAACCACAACAAAGAAAGTGGTTGACCATATCAAACAAGAAAACATAATAGCATATTAGGCTAAAATTACAAGTGACATATCGCTTACTAGCCACGATGTAAGAACTCAGAATCTTTATTTTTCGTGAATCTAGGGACACTATCACTGTAATAAATATCCTAATTTCAAGCGAATCGTAATTGCCAACTTGTTATGGTCACAATTTTCTTCAAATTCGAATCGCGAGATTTTTACAGCGTTGAATTAAGAAAATAAAGCAGACATATAGATCAAATGTAGATTTTAGGAATTGACTAACCTTCTGCATATCCTGATAGTCTCACAAGAGATACTCATGTCTAAGTATAGCCCTAACTTCAGCACTAGCCGGGATGGATTAGCGAGGATTCTCCATAACCCTTTTCTTATGTCCTCGGTTCATGAAAGAATTCCACCAAAGAGAGAGATAAAAAGAGAAAATGATCCGAACATTTTGAGAGCGAGAGAGAGAGAGGAGAGGACTCCAGAACCAATGATGAAAATCAGAGTCCTAATAGGAGATGACAAGCCGCGTAAATACAAAGGGAAAAAAAGGCGGAAAGCGCACTACTTATAGGGAAAAACGAAATAAAAGGTGGAAAGCACCTCAATTAGATTATGGCAGCGCCCCAAATGCAAATCATTGAGCTTCTTCAAGTTTGATAGATCAGGAAATCTCTCCAGTGGCGGAATTTCTATGAGCTTCAAAATTCTGAGACTCGCCAAGCCTTCAATACTTCGAACATCGATTAGGGTAGGGCAGTCCACCAAATGCAGAATGACTATGTTCATCATGGAAAAGTTGGTGATCTTAACTTCCAGGGGAAAATGATGCCATGAAAGCCATCTCAAATTGGAAAGCACAAGCGTAGTGTTTTGTAGATTGGCTGGGAAATCATTTGAAGGCCAGTTATCCTGGAAAGCCCTCACTTCAGGGGATCTTCGATTAGACGGCCTCTCAACTTCTTTGTTCGCAAAATAAGGGTCAAACTTTCGGCAAAGAGCTTCAATTTTTTGCGGCCCCTGTGACAGAAAAAAAGGGCAAGTATATTATATCAAACAAGTAAAATCGTCTTCCCGAACATGAAAAACAAATTGAAGCATTTTTTTCTGATTTCGAACCCTCCTTCTTATCAATGGTATCTTCACCTTTTTCCTTCCCGCTCTTTGAAGTGATCTTCTAATCCATGATGCCTTAAGTCTTTGCTGTTTTGAATATCACTTGAACCGTGATTTGCTCTATGCGCTATCCAGTTTTTGGTCTCCTTTGATCAAATGCTTCTTTCCATTCTCCCCGATATTGGTAACTCTACTCGACATCTTTTGTCTCACTGGGCTTAGCCCCTTTGATGTAGACACAACCACAATTTCAACAAGTACTTGCCTAGGGTTTCGCAAACTTTCCGATTCCGATTTGGCTTATGGAACATTTTTAAACAAGTATTTTAGAAAGTGATGTGAAGTTACCGATGAGGAACACATTGCCTTCCTATTATACTGGTTGTCCAAATTTCTTTTCTGCCATCCTGTCATTCGAGTCTCAAAAGACTTGATTGACTTCGCTTTTGCTCTATCTTCGGGAACCAAGCTGGCTCTTGGGAAAACCACTCTAGCCTTCTTATACCGAAGTCTGTCCCATGTTGCCTTTGTTACTAGTTCGGATGAGGGTGGAGATTTCGGCGGCCCCCTCTGGATACTTCAAGCCTAGGCAGCTTTTTACTTCCCATCGTGCTTCTCCCGAGGACCAAACCATCCAATCTATTTCGATTTCCATACCAAATCATTCCATTTGCCAGGCTTTTTGCAGAGAGTTAGTCTCTGTTCTCGAGAGATCTTCTTCCTTTCTTTAGCATTTCTTAACTCAACTCTTTTCTTTTGAATAAGAGCAAATTTCTTTCTCTCCTTTTCTTTCCTCCAAGTTTAGTAGATACCTCCCTTCCTTCTATAATAATAGAAGTGATTTATGGCAAATAGTACTGACTTCTATTGATCTCCCTATCAGGATATCCATAAAAAGGAGATTTACTACTGGGTTTGAAATCTACTCTCCAATATTGTGTTAGACAATTTGGCTTGACCTAGGGAGTCCCTTTTCCCGCACTTTACACTTTCTCATTCTCTTCTCTTCCAAAGGCTTTTTGTAAATTTGGTAATCAACAAGCCTTTGATGAGTTGAACATACTCATACGGGATGTTTACCGAATGCTTCGTGTCTCCGAGTTTGAACCTCATCCTAAACGTTCCACGCCATAATTCTCATTTTGGTGGCAACAATACCGATCTGAGGTCTTCTCTGAATCCCTTGAAGTGGTCTTGCAAAAATGAAGGGATATTGCTCCATACTCAACTCCGAAAGAGGCCATGACTATTGAAGCACCTCCCGCCATACCGAAAGACCCATCAAAGGTAATTCTGCTCTTTTTTCACACAGCATGATTTTATTCGGTATCTAACTATTTATTTCTGCAAAGGGCAAGAAAAGAAAACTTTTGGAGTTACTTGCTCCAACAAAGGCAACCAAAAAGCAAGCAACTAGAAAGTTGGATTCTCAGCTTTCGGGACCTCCTAGCCAAGGTGATTCACCAAGAAGTCCGTCCCCCGGGTCCTACGCTTCGTTCTTTAGCCAAGCCTCGCACATTCAAGAGTAATTCTCAATATTTGTTTCTCTCATAATTATGTATATAGTTGCTAACACTAATTGGTTTTTTTCAACTGCTCAGGGAGCTGTCACTATCAAGACTTATTGCTCGAAGGCAGCGTCGATTGTTTCCTCTCCCCGCCAAGACTTCTCGCTATTGGGGTGATTGTTTCAAATCCCACACCTGCTGCAAAGGAAACCGATAACAAATCGGTATCATCTCTTCCTTCGGGATCGGAGGAAGAAGAACCAATAAAGGATCCATCTCCTCCTCCAATAGGTGAGTTATGACCCTGTCTTGCTTGAATGTTTCTTGACTGACAATTCATACATGTATTCATGTTTATAGGCACCAATGAGCCTCTGTCGGTATCAAAGAGGGTTCTAATTCCTGCTGGGATTTCTCTCGAAGGCCCCTCATCCATCAATCTGCCATTGATTCCTCCTTCGATTATCCCTCCACCTCCCCAAGAAGCTCCGATCATGACATATGTTCCTCCAGCCGTGGATGATGTCCCACTTCTATCAATGCAGGAAAGAGCTTATCTAGAGAGGATGACACATGTTCAATCAATAACTGATTAGTCTAGTACCGTTCAACCTTTGGACCCAACATCATTCTCTTATGTTCCCCACATATAGCCAAGGCCAAGTGGAAAGAATTTCTTAACCTTTTTGAGCCTGGCTATGGGAAACTTATTGTAGACTTGAAAAGGGAATGCCAGCCAAAGGCTCTTTTTTAAGAGATCTGTTTCGGCAATCATTCTTTCATGTCATACCCAGAACTTCAAGAGGCTAGTCATGCCTTTGCCATCAACTTTGTGGAGGCAGTAGATACTATCGAGTTAACACTCATCGTCTCCCTCATCTAATCTTCGGGAAACATAAAAGATTAGCTCTTCAAGATGAACTGGCCCGTAAGCGTGAAGATGCTCATCTGTTCTACAATAATTATAAGGTTGAGGAGTGTGAAATCCAGTGCCTTACAAAGAGCAAGGAGGATCTTGAAGCAAAGATGAAGATGGTGCAGGACAAGCTTGACGAACACAAGGCAAAGAGGAATAGCCTTTGTCTTTTGATTCGGTAAAAGCACAAAAAGTGTGTGGAACTGGAGAAAGAGTTCAACTCTACGGGCGTTGGGTAATTGAAGTTTAAGAGCGCCGCAGGCAAGAGATCATGGAGCAAAATTTTTCTTTAGAATTTGAATTGCGCTCTTTTGTAAACAATGCCAAAACCTTATTGGCTAAATGGAAATGAAACAACCTTTCACGAGCATTCAACTTTGTATTTTTCATTTCCGTATCTTACCGATCTCTTCTTCTGCATCTCTTTAACATATCTCTTTAAATTGCCAACTTGTATGGATCGGTAAAACATTGCGAAGACAAAGCTAACCTGTCATAAAACTCCAATGAATCAGTCACCGAACTTAATCTGATGAATTTTACGGAACGCCAACCATAATAATCATCCGATTCTTTCTCTTTCTCCTTTATCCAGTACTTGGAAAATAGGATGCCATGACCTCTATTATTGACCCAACGCTTCTCCAGATAGTGAATTCGGCAAGATAATCAATAAATGATCCCTTCTTATGCATGAAGCCACGTTCTGTTGCTTTATCTCACCTTTTTCAAAAATGTATCAAACATGATCTCACCCATCACTTGCACTTGTCTCTCATTTCTTCATTTCTATAACTGTTGATTGTAGCCCTCTGCCAAACATTCTGGCTACTCCAACCTTCTTTGATTATCATCACTAGCTTACTCTTTTTACTATGTCTTCAAATGGTTTTTCATCGATCTCCCTTTCGGGCATTGTCTCGGGGAGAACAACCCTACTCATGGAGGTAAAACTTCCACTAATATCTCATCAATTTCATGTTTACTTCGTCCAGATACTAACCTTTCGCTTTCGTAAGCTTTTGGATTCAATATAAATGAATGAAAGGATCCTTCTCCAGGGCTATGTAGATCTGATGACAAAATTGACTCAATCTATCCTTTTGACTGCCCATACCATGATGAATTTTTTACTGATCTTTGTCCTGTCCATGCAGAATTATCTTCCTTTAGTCAAACCCTCAATGACTACCGTTCCTTTTGGAGATGGCTGCACGAACTACTATCGCGTGGATACCATGCTTTACTATTGAGTCCTAAGCTTGGGCTGAAGGTTACCGAGTTGACAAACATTCTCAAATCCAAACTGTTCTTGTCTGACTGACTCTTATTTCTTGGATCTAGTGTGGGAACTATGTTCTCTTTTTCCTTCCAGTCTAGACGAATTCAAATATTACGTTGAGGGAATTCAGCGTCTTGAATCTTTAACCATTGAAGCTGATATGTTAACATTGTCGGTTTGCACTCCTTCTAGTTGGTTTCTAATTCTTACCATTTTCTCCAAAACTTACCACGGATTGTCCCATCGGGCGACCCAAAAAGATGTTCGCTTATTTTGTAACAAGTAATATCTTTCACCAGAAATCCGTTCTTCGATTTTTATTAAGAAGGATCGTGTGGCTCAACCGTCAAGGAGACTTTAGGCAAAAAGTGAATGGAAAGGGGGTGTGTGTGTTAATGGATTGAATATGGATAGATCGAACACGGATTGTGGATTGAAGGACAAAGTATCGAGTTTCTACAACTTGCAATACTCCTAAGGAAAGCAGTGGATTGCAGGAAAGTAAACTTGGTTGCTTGGGAATGTAAAGGTACAGGAAATGTAAAGTGCGAGGAAAGCCAAACTACAATGAAGGTAAGTGTTCTTTTTTGGTCGGTCGAGCGGGCCTTCTCCTTCATCCTCACTGCATATTTGTAACTCTTTGCGCTTTGTAACCACTCGCTCGGTTACTTCAATGTTTTCAAATCTTGAATTTTGGTGCTTTTAGTAACTCCCCTCTCACTCACGATCTTCATAACTTGTCCACCAAAATTCAAATGACTTCTTTTTGATTCGTAACTTCCACCATCAGTTCAAATTCTTCTTAATAACCTTCCACGATCTGCTCGTGCCCATTATTTTCGCTCTTGACTCGTAACTCCTTTGCCGACATGGCAAATCTTGGGGTTCGATAGCCTTGCCCTCGACTTACCAAAACTCGAGGTCTAGTAGCTTTGCAAACCTTTCGGTATATTTCTCTCAACTTACCGAATTTTGGGACAAAAAGGCCATGTGACCCGTTCGGAATAGTCTTTAACTTACAGAACTTCGAGACGCAATAGCCTTGCCCCCGCTTGGTATTTTTCTATCCCTTTTACTAAACTTTGGTACATAGTGATTCTATCGTCTGTTTAGTATTTGTACTGGTTACTTTTTGATGTCAACAGTACCAAAAGGGGGCTAATTAGACGATTAATGTAATCAACTATCCGGACCTATTGAAATCTCTAATTGCGCTGAATATGAGATAAAACTCCCATGTTTCGTTCGGTTTATAGTTGACCTAAATGGCTAGTGGCAACTCATAGGAACTCTTTAGGTAAATCAAACTAAAACAGAAATCCAAAGTCAAGCAAGATATGGGCTTGGGAGGGTTGCGACACATGTGACACTTTGCTAATAAATATTCAACTTTAGGTATGATTTTTAGCTTACCCCAATAGGCTAGACGTGACTTCTCACATAGAATTTTCATAGGGTTTATTGAATTTAAATGAAATTATTAACATCGCATGAGGTAAGGGCTAATGAGAAACCACATCGACTGAGGACCCTTGGCCCTCCACTCAACATTATCTCTAAATCTGTCATTTGCCCAACAGCCCGTTCGGGAGGGTCGCGACACTTTGTCTACTGAAAGTGGAAAATAGAGTTTGAAAAATAGATAATAATGTTGCCAAATCCCATAATTCGTAACTGTTAAGTGGGAGCATTTACTTGGAAATTGGAAGAACAAGAATTGGGCAAGATAATGAGATAGCTAATTAATTGAAGTTTCCATATTGTACCTACTACTCCTTGGTATGAAAATGGGATGATAAAATTTGGTTTCACTCCATAATATCATGTCATTCCCACATATTTCAAGTAAACAGACATTGTGAAAGGAGAAAAAATGTATTCCCTTCTAGTGTTTCCATTATCATCTATCGCTAAAACAGGCCTTGCAATTTTATTCGAGATTTAGAGGAATTATCCATGAGTAAATTAGGGTAATCACCATTAGTTCCATTAATCGGGAAAAGGCTGATAAAATCACTCAAATAAAGATTGGTAAGTTCGTATAAGAGTTGGTAAGTTGAAGGCCTCGGTAAGAAAAAAATAGAACTATCATGAGAATGTCCATAAGTTATCAATAAGTTACCGAAGAATCAAATGATCGGCAATTCCAACAGATTTCTTTCCATACTTACCAACATTTTAAATAATCTACCATCACGGTAAAATTAATGTGGGTGGAACCAAAGCTAATAAAATGTCGGTGACCTTCAAATAAACCTTATCCATCTCCATCAAACGATTAAATTGACCGCTACGACAATAAGAAATGGGTAGGGAACAGGAAAATTAAATTTCGTTACCATATCTGGGGTGGAAATTGGAATTGGAATTAATTATATACTTCCTGATTCAAGGGGAAAGTAGCATATAAGATCCTTAGGAAGGGAGCATTTGCCAATTTGTAAAACACATAAAACTTTCCCAAAGGATTCTCTCAAATAGAAATGGGGAACGAAGTAACTAAGGATATAATTTACACAATATTTTGAATTAGGCATTCAACTCCAGGAATAAATCGAAAAAGAAATCCTTATTGGTTCT
Organism: Rhodamnia rubescens; assembly: GCA_021437795.1. NCBI lineage: Eukaryota > Viridiplantae > Streptophyta > Magnoliopsida > Myrtales > Myrtaceae > Rhodamnia > Rhodamnia rubescens. The sequence goes on along the minus strand of JAILYA010000010.1, from coordinate 3,430,305 downwards.
ACCTTTTCTCTTTATTAAACTCTCTCGCCATTTAAGATCACGTCGTGCTGGTAACCTTCTTTTCTATTTATTGCAAAGCTAAATCTAATCGACGCTTTTCTATGAGGTGTTATGCAATTGTATAGTACAGAACATGTATGGAATGCTTAAGGATTAATGCTGTAGCCAATATTAGGCTTGAAAAAATAGCATCGCCTTAAGTAAAATCCTTAAATAGAGATAAATGGAAAAAGGGAAAAAAAAGAAGGAACACTTGACACCAAGTATGAACATATGATTTATCAATCAGCGAACTCAGCACAAAGAGATTTGTCCACAAATTCCACATCTCTCTTTATTTTGCTCCTCGGTCGGATTCAATCCTCAGAGAACTCTCGACAGGCTTAAGACGTCTTGCAACTTTCGGCACACGAATTCACACAGGCTAGGGCTTTCGTGACGTCTGCAACACGAGGAGTACATGAAAACCCATTTGACATTTCCAATGAGCGAAGAACATAAGAGTAGATAATTAAAAGGGCTTTTATTAGATCAACCGCAAGTGAATAGAACGGATTTTTACTGGTAGGTAAAACCGCAACAGTCGCCCGTTGTTGCTTATCGAACTTAAATTTCAAACCATGTATCGTTTACAAAGAATCAATGTCCACCTATGCCAAGGTGCATTTGTTATGAGGAAATGAAGTTGGCCGCATCATTTCTGGCCTTTGGAGAAAATGAGTGAAGGGCAAATTTTACATGAGTTGATACGTAAAAATTTTGAAAAAATGATAGATGCTTAAGAAGAAACCGATGTTATTCATTTTGAAAACCAGACTTTTATACTTAGAAAAAATTCTGTTAATCGAAAAAAATAAAATTCCATGAGCATCCTCTTGACCAAATTACATGGGCAACATGTCTGATCTACTATACAGACATACACGTTCATGAACCCAAGACCAATTGTCAAAAATAAGAACAAGAAATGTTTTTCGGTACGAAAGGTGAAGGTTTTCGTGCGTACCAGGGCGTGGGTCGTGACATTTCGACAGCAAACAATCGAACTTGCATTGCCCCTGGGGCGTCTCAACATTGTCTTGGCAGACGTGCAGGCAATTTTGATAGCACAATCCCGGGCTCGGCTGTGACATGCAAAATAAACCGCATACAGTTTCGCACCACTGATCATCCGTTCCGACTGCAGAAGCCCGGCAAGCCATCACCGCCACCAGCATCACCACCACCAACTGAGAACAGCTCTTGGCATTCATGTTTGATTTCTCACTTCTAAGATGGTTTGTTGTGTCTTCGCTGTATTTTGGTGTTGGAGTGATGTGAATCTGCACTTTATATAGATGCATATTGGAGAGAATATCTCTTCACAGCTAAGCAATTTCAAAAAGTTTGCTCAGTTCTTGTCTTTTTGGCGAGTGCAGCCAGAGTTTTTCCCATGGTGACAAACCCATATTGGATTTCATAATAACTTTCCTTGTACGGAGGCCGTAGCTTTGGAAAGTTATTCTGTCAGGTTTATTAGCTTATGTGCTGATTTATGTTTTGGCAACTTATATATGGTTACTTTGGTTTAATCCTTCATTTAAATACGGCTATTCATCTGTGGCCAAGCAAGGAATTTTGTAGATCTCTTTCCTTCTCTTTTACAATTCCCTAAATCGAAATATCATAATCTTTTTTCCAATTCCTGTAGGATCGTATAGTATATGCCTTACTTGTCTCTTTTTATCTTGCCTCGGTAGCTTATCTTGAGTTACACATATATTACCTTGGGTCTCCATCTTTATCAAACTATTGATTTGACCACGACAGCAACAAGGAATGGGAACGGAAGGATAAAATCAATGGTGCTTTTATTTGAATGAAAGTGTTTTTTGGATTTTTACCGGTTCGCCGAAAATGACTTAGTCAATGGAACACACTTTCAAGTCAATAGAAAATTCATGCTCAAAATTAGGAAAGTGGATTAAAGAGGTGAAAATACTTTCCGGAATTACTCCTCTAAAAAAAATTTGTTTTTCACTTAAAATAATATTTAATATTTTACTTTATATCTATGTTTTAAATTTTTTTATTTATATTTTTTACTTTTTTTTCTTTGCTTTTTTCCCTTTTCCTTTTTCTTCTACCTCCGCCGCTTGCCGGGTCTCGGCGATGACAGAGGACCGGTGAGCCTTGAGCTTACTAGATCCCAACGAGCCTAAGCTCAACCGAGGCCGCTTGTCTCAAGCTCGCATGTGACGCCCCAAAATCGGTATCCGCTTAATAGTAAAACCCAATTATGGAATGATTGTGAATTCTAGTTTGCTGCTCAAAATTGGATTTCTAGGAATTAAGCGACGGAAATTGAAAATTTTTCGGATTGTGGATCGAATTGGATTAGATTTGTTTCGATTTGTAGTCGCGGTTCGAATTAGAAATTTTCGTACCCTAGCCTCGTTCTAATTAAATTGACTCGAGTTTGGACTTTATTACCCTCTGATAGATTGTCGGATGTTTGATTTACCATTGGTCACAAAATTACCAAAACGCCCCGCTCAATTTAGGAAATGACAATTATGCCCCTAGGTCTTCATGAAGGCCAAGACAAGGAAATTAATGAAGTGGGGCCACCCTTATCTCTTCCCTCCCCAAGTCAAAGTCGACAGCCCCCAACACACACACACACACACACACACACACTTTCTCTCTCTCTCTCTCTCTCTCTCTCTCTCTCTCTCTCTCGTGTACAACAACCCCCCCAACAAACCGACTATCTCCCTTTTTCTTCTTCTTTCTTCTTCATTTTCTGGGCAACAACACCTCTTCACCAAGCCACCACCCCATACTACCGCCACCACGAACTCCACCATCACCATCGGACCATCGCCGCACCGCCGGAATGCCCAAAAAGTTGGCCGAAGAAGCCCGAGCAACCTACCTTGTTTTCGCCCGGTTGTTACCGCTGCTGCCCATTCGCTTCTATTTTTGTTGAAATCCAACCACCACCACTTCCTTTGACCACCTTAGCCTTCCCCGACCTCTTGCCACCACCTCCAACCTTGGGAAGCCACCACAAAATCGCCGAAGGAGTCAAACGTCCGCTGCCCCAACCTACCTTGTTTTGACCCCCTATTGCGCCCGGTTCTCGTTCTTGGCCACCATCCGCCACCACGCCGCCTTCCTCCGTCCATCTCCGACAACCACATACTCCCCGACACCCCTCAAACCTTCGCCACCAGCCCGATAAAGCTCGACGCCGCTAGAGCCCCGCAATGGGCCCCACCCGCCTTGCTTTGTCTCGTCCCTTGCTTTGCTCCGCCTTGTTGCAGCTCCTATTAGATACTACCGTCACCCGCTCCGGCCACCACGAAGCCACCAGCCACCACCATCAACCATCCTCGGCCACCCTAAAGTCCCCCAAGTCACTCCCACCGCACACCACTAGCCGTAGCAGCCACGAACAACCAGCCTCGCCTACCCTTGTCTCGACCGTGCCCCGTTTTTGTGGGCCGGGCCGGTTCTTTGGGCCGAGGCCCAATCTGTTGTGGGCTGTGAAGTTAGGCCCCTTGCTTTAGGCCCGTGGGCCCATTAAGCCGAAAGTTTGGGCCCGTTGTCCGTAGTTTGGACTCGTGAATCCGTTTGAACCCGACGTTCGCGCCGAAGGTTTTCAAGAACTACGCCTACATTCACTTCGCCCATTTGATCGTGAGTTAATCTCTAAACTTAATTAGGACATTAATTGCATTTGAATTTAGTTTAATTAGATTATTAGGGTGTTTAGGTAGATTAATTAGGGTCGGGTTAGGTTAGAGACTTGATTTAGGTTAAAAGGCCCTAATTAGTTAAGTTAGTCCGATTGTGGCTAGTTGGGACTAGATTGATTGATTGATTAGTTGATATTGCTTGATCGTGAGTGAGAAGTAGGCTAGGAGACGAGTGTACGATTGATTGGTGATTTGGATTTAATCATGTGTAGTTGAATTGAATGTTCGCCACCGGATTATTTATCTCGTGCTCGATTGATAGTTTATCCAAATTATTTGGTTAAATACCTCGGTAGATGTCTAATTGAATTGATTGATTGGTTAGGGGTTGACCACCCTATTTATAGATGCGAAGTCCGGTGGATAATGTGCATATCTCGTGGGACCATATGTGAACGTAAACCGCATGGATGGCATAAAAGGGGTTGTGGCCCGGTCTTGAGCACGTCTATATGACATTTGGCTAAACGCAAAGATAAAATGGGTTGATTGCTAATTGTGCTTGAGTGGTCACACGATGAGATATTTCCTAACAATGTCGTGCCGTGTCGATCGAATTCCACGACTTGTTAGATGTGCACCTTTCCTTATCGTTAGATCGAGCATATGTCGATCGTAGCTTGTGACGGACCAAAGCCCTTAAAAAAATTTCATGGTAGTTTTGTGTCGTGTCGATCGGAATCACACGAACTATTAGATGTTGTCGCCGGAAGTAAGGGACGAAACATGGTCTTGCCAAGTAGACACCGCCGGTCGTAGTGTAAAGTCACACCAGTCATGTGCAATTAGGCCGGATGGCCGTTAATAATTGGACCACGTGTGGTGTCCTGTGTATGCGACATATGTGATGTATATTGCTTGTTATGTTTGGCATATCAAGTCGAGTATTGCATACCATGTGGTTTTCAATAGGTGAGCTACATGTGATTGGGATATTTGTGTTTTGACATGTGATTGATCGATAGGACCCTCTAGATGAATCAACGCCCTAGTCGGGCTTAGGCATTGACTCACGAAGATTTTTATCTCATCCCTTTGCTAACCATTTTAGGTCCTCAATGATGCAGCGACCCGTCAGGTTTGGGGTCCCGATCGACCAATCCTACGATATCGTGTACCGTTCGGAACCGAGAACGAACATGACATGGGAACTTCATATCACCACGGTCCGGGTGGATGAAAGCCCGCCATATCGAGTGGCACATGTCTTCAAAGCCTGGCTCCTAAATGATGGGGTGGAAACATAGGGCCCACTTCCGTGGACTCGAGGGGCCGCCCGATATGGTTCCACCTATTCTATCCTAGATTCTAATGGAACTCGATATACCGGATGGTGACATTGTAGACCCTAAGCATGACTTTGACCCGACCACGACCCGATTAAGAAAGATATCGTTAAGCCTTCTTCCGAGTGATCGCCGACTTCCGACCGCAACTCTTCACCGTGACTCCGAGGGTTTGTAGTTTTTTTTATAGATACCGACGTGAGCCATGCTGATGTGGTTCTTTTTGGAGTAGATGAGAACTTAACCCTACCCGACCCACCCTTCTACCCTTTTGTTGGTCTTAGAGAACCGCCTCGAAGAATAGGGTTGTATTTGACTCGTAGCTCGTAGGTTTAATAATCATTTGCTTTTTGATACTGTATTGACATCTATTCTTGTATATGACCGATGTAGTTGATCTTATTGCTATCCCTATTGCATTTCTTGATTTGGGAGAGTTTACGTTTCCGCATGCGCACTATGGTATCATTGGTCGATAGCATACCCGGGATGTTATTTTTACGACCTAAGATGTTTTGGTAGGGATACAACGTACTCAAAAGTCGGGGTGTGACATCGCACATGGCCGCCACTAGCCGTTTGCGGTGAAGGACGTCATGACGGAGGAAGAAGGAAGAAAGAAAAAAATAAATAGAAAATTAAGTATAATTTAAAATTTCAATTATTTTTCGCTTAAGATAAAATTATTTTACAAATGAGAACCAAACTCCAGAAAATATTTTGGGTCATACATCCTCAAACAAAGGAAAACAAACCGTTTTCCTAAAAAATGGTTTCCTAGAAACCATTTTCCTTTTTCATGGAGTTTTCCATGAAACAAACGTACCCCAAATTTCATTTCCAGTTGAAGTTTGATTTGTAATTTTTTTTTCCTGTTCAAGTCGAAAGCATGTGTCGTGACCTTCCTGGAGGTGAACCACCGAGGGAGAGAGACTATTAAATATGAACAAGATTCCTCTCATGAGGCAATCGCCCACGTTTGAAAGTAGACGTTACTAGGCAAAGCTCTGTTGTTGGGATTTATTTTTTTATTATAAGAAAAAATGTTTTCGAGATATTAATATTCCAATTTTTCAGTGTTTAAATGAGGGAAAAAACGACTCTCCCTTTTGGTAAGATGGAAATCACTTATCTTAAATTACTAAACAAATTAAAACTAACCATTTTCCTCATTTTCACAAAAAATATTTTCTTCTATAATAAAGTTTTCAGTGAAAAAAAAAACACATGCTTAAACTATATATATATATTCGCAGAAACAATTGAATTCCGCAGATATATGCTTGAACTCGTGTAATGGATTAGCAATGTAAACGGATAAAAACAGAAAGATCAATGCACCGAAAGCTTACGAGACAAAAGAAATTCTACCGGTATCCTATCGAGAAGAGAGAGAGAGATGAATTTTCTATTTTATATATCTTTTCTTATATATATCTATGTAACACGGACACACTTCCCCACGAAAATTTCGCTTCTCGGACAGGTGTCGGTATCGGACATGCGCCGGACACGAAACACGCTTGGACACACGGTCAACGTGTGTCCGAGCTCGACACTTGGTCAACCGAATGGACACGCGAGGGACTCTGCGGTCCTGGCTAAGGTGAGTTAAAATTGAAAAAAACCTAAAATTTTCTGACCTAATCTCCATCTCTTCTTTACCTCTTGCTCTCTTGGCTTTGTCGTGACTCTCCTCTCTCTCGCGTTGCCTCTTTCGGCTCTGTCGAGATTCGCCTGTCTTAAATGCCTCGCGGATTTTGACGGAGGTGGGTCTTTGATGGAGGCCTTCTTAGAGTCATGCAAGGTATTCATTGCGGGGGAAAGGCACACAAAGTGACAAAAAGAGAGAGATAGAGGAAGGTGCAGTATTGTTGCTTGATAGAGAGAGAAAGAGGGGGGAGGGGAGACGAAGTGGTGGTGAGTGAGGATGAAAAAAATTGGGGAAGAGAGAGAGGCGTGGGTTACAATGGTCGGTGAGAGGAAAAAAAAATGAAAAAACTTAAATTTTTATTTTGGTAAGAAGGAGATAACTATTAGAGATTTTCTCTTATTAAACATGCAACTTTGAGATCAAAATAATCCTACAAAAAAAAAAGATCAAAATAATCATTTTGGATAATATATTAGGACCAACCTCGATGTAAAAAATAATTATTTTTATTTGTCGAATCATAAAAATAATAATTTATTATGCATATATAAAAAATATTTATTTAATATACAACGTGTCCTAACGTGTTGGAATTCTCTATTTTTTGAGAAAGCATGTGTTCGCGTGTCGTGTCATATCATGTCCCGTGTCTCGTGTCGTGTCCGTGCAACATAGATGTATATATATATTCTCTCGAATCACCTTTTTGACGATTCTTGATTTTTTTTCAAAGGCATGTTCAATTTCAAGATAAGAAAACCAAGTGAAAAATAAAATAAGATAGCAGCATTTATTTTACAAACTTGTCATACTTTCCAGAGAGATCGAAACCTCGATATCGACCATACAAACGTCTCGCGCTCTAGTCCCCAAACGTTTCCAAATTGATCCATAGGGTAAAAAAAAAAAAATCAATCGAAGGAACATATGCACAAGTGCCACAAGGATTTTTTTTTTTTAGTAAAGGTAAATATGTATTGAACTTTCCAAAGCGCTAATTACGGAGGGATTGCCAACACAAAAACCTCGTACCCCAAATGACACAAGATAGTGTCCTGGAGGGTGCAAAGGTGTAACGACAAGCAAAATACAAGAGCCCGAACATACTTAGACTAATAGGGCCAAACCTCGGCCAAGCAAGAGTAAAAAAGAAGAACAAAAAACAGCCCACCCGAAGATGGAGGCACATACGGCACAGTCTGATGTCGTCCAATCCAAGTACAGCAGCAAGATCGCAGGATCAGCAGCTAGGTGGTGTGGAATCATCAAAAATCGCAGGCAAGATATCCTATTTCCTTTGTACACGTCTATTCCGAGGGAGGTCTTCAACCCGAGCAAAGGTAAGTCCTTTGTCTCTCACTACCTTTGTAAGGTGTTTAAGGATCGCCGGGACGAACAAAGGTTTGTTCCCTGAAGCATATATGATTCCTCTCTATCCAAATAATATGGCAAAAAGCCCCAAGAGAGAATCCGCAACTCGGTGAACGAAAGATGTACCTCCAATGTGCCGCCTAGCCCACCGAATTGTATCTTTCCATGAGCCATTTCTCCAGGAAAGATTGCATTTGGAGGCCCAAAATAATGCCGGTGATCCCGTGACAGGGCACCCAAAGAATAGATGGTCCACCGAGTCGCCCACCGGAGCAAAAGGCATATAATCCAGCAGCAATTCGTGATGATGTAGCAAGAGGGTCTCGAGTCGATAGTCGGTCGAGCATAATAATCCATAGAAGAAAAGCATGTCTTGGGGCTGTATGTCGGTCCCAAATAATGGTGTGCCGGTGCACCATTCGGCCTCTCCTTCCGATCATCGCCCAAGTAGAGGCCACCGAGAATCTACCCGACGAATGCCCCCGCCACCAGCATTGATCGAGGCTTAGTCGAGTCCGGGGTGGGGTTTGCATCAGGCCAAGAGTTGAACGTGTGCAGCATTCGAGAAGCTTGCCAAGATTGTGACAGGAAATCCTTAACCGAAGCATTCCTAGGAATCCCGAGTCATATATTTCCCTGTTTGAAAAAATTTTATACAACGGTCCTTTTGGGTGCCAAAAGTCTAATAAAAAAGAAACCGAGCTTCCATCCCCTATATGTTATTTGGAAGTGTTCGAAGTGCTCCGATCTCAAATCTAGAATCTTCTTCCAACTCCGGGGAGCGAGATAGTAGGCCTCGGCACACACCAGAAATTTTTATGCCTCGTAAAGGTGGAATGAATCCATTTACACCATAAGGATTCCTTGTCGGTGAATAATAACCATATGTGTTTCAACATGGCAGCCCTATTACAATCCAAGAGTTTTCTTATACCTAGACCACCCTCTTCCTTGGGGAGACAAACGTTATCCCAAGCCACCTTAGCATCACTATATCCCAAATCCGGCCCTTTCCAAAGGAATTGGCGGAGGATCTTTTCTATGCTAGCTAGCACCGACTTTGGTAGAGTGAAAACACATCGAATACCCACTTTGTATAATGAAGAAATATCCATTGATGTATTTCAATCCACTCGAGTTGATCCCCTCAACAACCAAATGGAATGGCTAGCAGAAAATCAAGTACGGGACCTAAGAACTGATCCGGATTGACTCTTGGCCAGAAAATTGCGAGGAATATTCGACCAATATAGGCCGATCCTAGAATGATTAAGGAACATTTGGATAAACCCTACGCTATCACGGTGATTCCGTTGACCTGATGGGTTCCGAACGCCCTAAATTATTTTCTAACAATCGTGCCCATCGGGACTAGTGATTGACCGCAATGAAGACAACCAAAGTCGCCAGGCAGAAATTCTTAAACGATATAAATCACGGTCGATACGCGAACTCCTAAAAGCCGCCCGTTAGTTGCGATACGCCGAAATTTCAATTAATCGAGATTGATCGCAATTTAACTTCGAAATTAGATGTCGGACCTTCAAGGGTTTCAAAATAATATTTTGGACGTCGCCTCATCCCGAGCATGTATATTTCACAATTCGTCCCAAAGTGTTCGAGTGAAAGAGATAAAAGAAATAATTATTGGTGGACCCACAAGTCTTGTCTCATCATTTCAAGACCAAGAATTCATCAAACTTTTCATCCCAAAATATCCTAGCCTAGCTTATCTATCCACCATCTTCATCTTCTTCATTTGGACACAATTTTCCCACTTCTCTCTCGCCCAAACCCGTGCCCTGTCCCGACAGCTCCACTGTTCCGGCCATAACTTTTTCGTCCGATGTCGGTTTGAGGTAAGACCACTTCCATTTGAAAGCTTATTGTCTTAGCTTTCCAGGGACATATTATAAGCTCGATTTGGCCAGGTAGTTTTCCCGTAGGTCCGTTTGAAGGGCAAAGGTCCGGATGAGGCAAATCTGACCCGGTTTGAGAGAGGGAGTTTTTGCTTCGGTTTCCAGCTGATTTTCACCAAAGGATTTGGCTAGAAATCAAGTAAGTTGGTTCCTAAACCTTGATTAGGTATCTAGGTTGCTAAGGGACTTGAGATTGAGTAGTTTTGGGTGAAAATTTGGTTGTTTTAGCCCATGTTCATGCTTTGGCCGAAAATGAGATGTTGGAGGAGAGAGAAAGGTGTTCTTGCATGAATAGTAAAGTCAAGAGAGAGAGATGTGTGGTCAAAGTTTGACCATAGTTACTTTTTGGCTAATATTTTAACCATGGTTAGGTTATTGATTAACTCTAGTTACTTTTAAACTATGGTTAGGTTATATGTTAACTACAATTACTTTTTATGTGACATTATTTCGTTATGCCACGGTGCATGTTTAGATGTGACTAAATGTTGTTATGCCACGGTATTTAATTAAATGTGGTGTTACTATAGTTTAGTACTATAGTCGTGAATTAATTGTACGTTAGAAATTAATATGGTTTGCCCGGATCAATTTCCACGTTAGTGTACTTTTAATTGTACGCTATTAATTTACCCTGCGTTAGTATAATATGGTCGCCCGGCGTGGATTGAATCGTGGTAGCATAAATTAATCGGGTGGCCCCGATGTATTAATTCTCTAACGCGAGTGAATCACGTGGTTCCGATCGAGTGTTTGCGGTACAATTTAATCGAGTGGTCTCGATTGGGCAATTGAGAAACATTGGAGAGATCGCATGGTCCCGATCTTTATTGGAGAAAATTCGTGAGACCGGATGATCTCGATCCGCTAATCAAGGAATCTAGCAGATCACGCGCAAGGATTGATCGATCGAAGTATTTAAAGGATCGTATGATATCGGACGAGTGATCCGGAAATTATTGTGGTATATGGTCTTAAGTGGAATGAAAGAGAGAAATGTGGAATTTTCACCCCGAGGCGTATGACGCGGGTTTGTACTTTATAAGACCATATGTTGCCCGAGGCGTTATGACGCGGCTCGATGTTGGATTGAGGAATTATAGCCTGAGCGTTATGACGCGGGGCTTACTATTATTATACCCTAAGGCGTTAAACGCGGGTTATGAGTATTATAATATCTTGAGGCGTTAAACGCGGGATAGTGACCCAGGCGTTATTACACGGTCCTGTCTATTCTCGAAAGTATGAAAGTCGTGTTCAATTAAGTCGTCCGAGACCAAAGTGAGTCGTGTTCGACTAATTGTCCGAGACTTAATCCGGCCGTGTTCCCATGTGTCCGAGACCGAGATTTATGGGTCGTATTCAATCAAGTCGCCCGAGGCCAAAGTGAGCCGTATTCGTCGATTGTCCGAGACCGGGAAAGTATGATGGTCGTATTCAATCAAGTCGCCCGAGGCCAAAGTGAGCCGTATTCGCCCGATTGTCCGAGACCGAGAAAGTGTGAAAGTCGTGTTCAATTAAGTCGCCCGAGACCAAAGTGAGTCGTGTTCACTAATTGTCCAAGACTTAATCCGGTCGTGTTCCCATGTGTCCGAGACCGTGATTTATGGGTCGTATTCCTATGAGTCCGAGACCCTAGTATATATATATGTGGAGCCGTGTCCATAAAGGTCCGAGGCTCAATGTTATGAACTTGTATGAAGTCGTGGAGTACCGTGGAATATTTTTGGAGTAGCGTGGAATTTTATACGATAGCCTAAGCGTGGAACGCGGCTTTGGAGCAACATGGAATATTTTTTATTCCAACGGACGTGAAATATCAATATGAGGTAACGTAAATATTTGAGAAAGTTGAATTTTCGAACAAGTATGGAATATTCCGGATTTATTAGTTGAATTATTGAGGTGAAGAAGGATATGTTGAAAAGTTCCGTTTTTAAAACTTGTCCTGGAGAGGCACTAGAGCCCTAACCCAGGTTAGGGGCTAGCTATCGAGATTTTATCTCACCCCGTCGCGGGTTCGTTGTTTTTCGACACTCCGCATCAAATGAAATAATCCGCCCAGAGATTCGATATTCCCCAAGGTCATGGTACCAAGAGAAGATGGGAGGTTGTAGAGCGATCGGATGCGGAACAACCACCCGAGATTGACGAGGATGAGTTGGAGGCGAGAGTCGATATCGTACCAAATAGCGAGGACGAGGCCTAGGTAGTTGGCCTCTTGAGCTTTTAGAGTATTTTCTTTTGGAAGCATAGCGGGCTTCACCACGTAATCTTTGTTATAGTTGGTCACAGGCTTGTACATGGCCTCCAAGCCCTAGGTTTGAAGGTTGTAACAATTGTGTATATGTACATAAGTTGTTTTACCGTCCCAAGTCATCGTGATGTTAATTAATTTCTGTACGGAAATTGCTTCGCTTCCGCAAGTGTTATATCCGTTGGCCTTTGGATCCTGGAGAACGTACTTATTTGTTGGCCAGGGATGTCGACGGCTCGAGGGTTCGGGACGTGACAAAACAGCAGCCCAATATACATGAACGGCATGTAGAACAGATTTTATGAGTTGCAGGCGGCCCGCAAAAGATAAGAACCGATGAGACCAAGACCGAGCTCGGGTAGTGATCGAGTTCATCAAAAAAGTACAATCAGCTTTGCTAAGTCTAGATGCAATTACCGGAACTCCAAGGTAGCGAAAGGGAAGCATACCTTCAAGAAGCCCAAGGTATATGCCGAATCCGCCTTCGCAGTTCCATTGAAACACCCGAGAAATAAATTTCACTCTTATCCACATTCGGGGCAAGGCCGGACCACTTGGAGAATCTGTGGATTCTTTCTTTCAGCAAGATGATGGAGGGGATGTCCGCCTCAAGAAACAGCAGCACATCATCGGCATAGAATAGATGAGATAACTGGAGCTTCTTGCATCGCCAAACATACTTAAATCCGGGCTGAGCAGTTTGGGAGGAGAGAATATCGGTAAAAACTTCCATCACTAGGGTAAAGAGGTAAGGTGATATGGGATCCCCTTGGCGTATCCCTCTATTGCTTCCAAAAAACCCATGTAGACTTCCATTAATGGCCCCCGAGAATATGGGGGAGGACACGTAAGCCATAACGAGCTTGGTAAAGTTCTTTGGGAAGCCAAAGGCTAGTAGAGTACTTTCTATGAACCCCCAATCGATAGTGTCATACGCCTTCCGAAAATCCACCTTAATAGAGCATTTCGGGAGGTACGGCTAGGACATGGAATCTCGCAAAGAGCTCTTGGGCAAGTAGGATATTGTCACTAATCCTACGCCCCTTAACAAAAGCATTTTGATTCAGGCTAGTGATGGTCGGCGGAATCCGTAGCAATTCTATTGGCCAATAGCTTAGTGATACATTTGTATATGGTGTTACAACACGCGATAGGACGGAAATCCCCCATATCCGACGCATTGGGGATCTTTGGAACCAAGGTGAGAATGGTAGTATTGAGTTCCTTGAGCAAATGTCCCGTATCAAAGAAATTTTTAACAGCCGAAATCACCGAGGGTCCAACTGTATCGCACGAAGGATTTTTGTCTCCAAGCATTTCCAAATTGATTCTAAAAAAATCAATCAAATTAAATTACTTTTGTTATCATTTACTCAAGTTAAATCTAAGTCGAGTTAGGATATTATCTTTGAAATTCCTAATCCTTGTCCTATTAGGGGCAAATTTTTCCCGCAATAGACGGGGTGAGGCAGGGAAGGGCTAGTATTAGCCCCATCTTAATTATCTTTAAAATTATTTGTTGTGCACCACAAATGTCACAACCATTTTTGGTATTGGAAAGTAAATGACCTTAAATTGATGAATCAAAAGTGAGTACGAGGATTGAGGAGCCTTTTCTCCTCTTTAAAATTAGTAATGAGAATTGATTGTAATTAGGCATGATTGGTTTCGGGATAGGTAGTTCCCATCCTGAATTGAAAACTACTCGCTAATGATCGGTTCCACAAATTAGGAATCGGGAACGACTCACTAGTCCTCCTAGGAACTAGAATGCATGTCCGGTCCGATTCCTAGGTGGGTCTATGGAACCGGCCGTGTCCCGAAAGATCGGTCCGATTCTGATTTAACTTGAACATTTGGTCAAACGAATGGTAGTGTCTCAGATGACAGTCCTACATACATGCAAGGGCAATATCTTGATTCAATAGTATCACATCAAAAGAGATTTAGACCAAATCCTCAACAATAGCCTAATACTAGCCGGTTTTCGCATAACATCTCTATTACATTGCTCTTTCTTCTTGTTGATAGACGTACCAAGACGGAAGTTTTAGAACCTTGCCTTGCCGATGAGAAATCCAACAGCAATTACTGGTCAACTCTAAACGAGGAGGTTCTGGATGGCGTCTCCGATGAAGATGAGCACTGGCAACGGAACGAGAAACGATGATAGAGATGATTAATGGCACCGGAAGAGTGATGGGAGGTTCTCCAAACTGATGATATGAGTTCAAATCTTCGGAATAGGTAGGAACAACGCGACTCAAACTCTCCTATGAAGGTCATCGATAATTGAGCTTCTAGGAATTAGGGTCTTGAATGAAAACAGAAAAATTAAGATATGTGTGTGTACCGGTCCGGTTCGGACCGATCCATATGGGACCTGCCTAGAAGTGGTCGATTCAGGCTGGTTCCGGGTGGTCTGGGCAGTTTCGATTCTTTTACACACCCCTAGTTGTAACATTACTAAGGAATGGTTGTGGAACCTATTCACTTTTGATTAATTTTTATCAAAAATGACTTAGATTAATCTCTAAAGACCGGTTGGCTGAGTGATCAAGTGCCTGTTGCCCATTCAATTGGTCCCATGTTTATGTCACAATGTCTCTCATCAAAATAATATTGAGGGCCACTATGCCACTTTGTAAGTGAAGTTTTATCATTTGACTTGGATGGAGGATTTTAATACATTCATGGGAATCAATTGAGTAAAGATTCGGATTTTTTTTAACATAGATGGAAAGGGAGGTTGTCATTCCATCTCACGGGATCACAAACGGTTAGTTAAATTTCTTTTTATCAAAAATACGAAAGTTTCATTAACTGAACCAAAGTTTGATAACATCAGAAACTAAAATATCCAACATAGGTTTCGAAGGTCGAAGCAGCTAATTTGGGGGAATTTCATTTTCTCGCTGGGCCCGGTAACCCAATTCATAAGCTTCTTAAACGGTTAGTGAAATTGACTTATAACGTCTGGTTATGTATAAGATTGAGCCACCTGCTCCACACCACCCACATCCTGAAGACTTGAGATTGGTGAGCCCATCATGACCGCCTTATCAAAACGCTAGTTGTGGTATGGAGAGAAGTCTTGATTGACTAACATTTAAATGTTCACATGGAACGAACCAGGTTATTAGAGATAATATCAAAGCACGACGTCATTCAGTCGAGGTGTGGTTCATGGACAAACTCGGCCCATAATCAATTTAAAGAGGGCGGGGAGTAATCGCCGGGACAGAATGGCTTGGACAAACTATGGCTCCTGACGAGCTTCTAGAATGACGATGAGATAAATGTGAACCAAACCAATCTTCAAAACTGGCGAACTATCACTAGGGGATAAGACGACTACTAATGAGGATGCCAGCTCTTTATCTGGAGAGTTTCGTGACATCCCAAATTCCATATTGTTTAAGAGAGGCCCTAACGAGTGATTCACAAAGCAACATTCATCCACAAATGATCTCCACATTCTACGGTTACTTCAAATGCTCTCTTTTTTGGGGGGCTGGGGCGACGTGGAGTAGGTCAGGTCATTACACTAGTAGGCAGTAAGTCTCTTTACATGACTTATGTTGCAGCTAAACAACCCGACATGAGTCATTCAAAAATTCGTTCACGTCTTAAATCGGATTCGTGATCTCATGAAAGACAGCAGACTCCTTCCACTGCGGAGCCAACCACCTCGTTCGAGAAGATTGCACTTTGGATAATACTAATGTAAAAGCAATTTAAGAAGGTGGGTCAAGGTTGCTAGGGGTGTTCTTTTCTTATAAGCAAATTGTACTCCTACTCTAAATACTTGGAAATAGAAAAAATTTGCCAAAAAAACACTAATAATCATACCCACATTTCATTTACTCACCACTTACTCTTCTCCACTTTCAAAAGCACTGATTAACACAATTTTTTTGTCTCTGGAGACAACTTTGCATCTTCACATCTTGCCTTATTTACGTAAGCGATGTTTCCTTTCTAAAGATGTTCAGCCCAAATCCCAAATTTTCTACCACATCCAAACCCCCATAACTGAAATCAAAATGTAACCGTTGACCCCTAAGCTCCGTTGCCACCATCGGCTATCGCTGCGACCACCGTTGTGATGTAAGAGTAAATGTTTGTGAGGAATGACGGCATTGGAAATTCTAAACAGCGAGAGATTTTTGTTAGAGAACGAGAAGTGTTATTTTTAAAAATAAAGGAGGGTAAGTCATAATGGGACGAAAATTAAGGATTTTTTTGTTTGTTATTTCTTCCCAAAAAAAATTAATTTTGAGCTTTACAAGTGTTTTGAAAAACAATGTGCAAATATATAATTTATTAGTTTTGGTTTTTGAAAAGTTTTAGATATTTCAATTATATTAAAGTCAAATTAGACGAGAGATTCAAAAAGTAAAGAAGCGCTTTAGAACAGTACTGCTTCAAGAACTCATATTAATCAGGAAACTTCCGTATTACATGCCTTCTCTCTCTCTCTCTCTATGGGTCGTCTGAACATGAATCTTTGTCGATCAGAAGTGTAGCTCAACTAGAGAACAAAGTAGGAAACACGGAAAGCCACAGAAGACAACCTCTTCATGGGAAGTCACCCTCGTGCTCTTTCCTTTTTCAGCTTCTAAACCTCTTCATGACACACTCTCTATCTCTCTCCCTCCGTGTAATTATGTTCTTTCTGTCTGATCTCTTCGTCTCTATTCTCTGTTCAATCTTCATCCCCTTATTATACGTTTTTCCTCTCTCTTTTCTTCGTTTTTTCCATATAAATAGAGCGTTTTCTGCCTGTTCTTCTCTTTGTATTTACGCGGCTTGTTGTCTCCTATTAGGGCTCTGATTTTCGCCATTGGTTCGGGAGTGCGGCTCTTTCACTCTCGCCATCTCTCTCTCTCTCGGAAAGTTTGGATCTTTTTCTCCTTTTATCTCTCTCTTTGGTGAAATTCTGTCATGAACCGAGGAAATATGAAAAGGGTTTTGGAGAATAGTCGCGAATCCATCCCGGCTAGTGCTGAAGTTAGGGCAAAGCTTAGGCATGAGTATCTCTTGCAAGACTATCAGGATTTGCAGAAGGTTAGTCAATTCCTGCCATTGACATTCAATCGATGTGTCTGCTTTATTTTCTTAATTTAATGCTGTAATGATCCCGCGATTCCAAGTTGAAGAAAAGTGAGACTATAACGAGTTGGCAATTACGATTCCCTTGAAATTATGATTTTTATTACACTGATACTGTCCCTAGATTCGTGAAAAACAAAGATTTCAAATTCCTGCATCGTAGTTAGTATGCAATCTGCCACTTGAACTTTAGTCTAATCTGCTATTGTGTTTTCTTGTTTGATATGTTCAACCACTTGGTTGAGGGTGCCTTGAGAGTTTGATTGGATTTTAATCAACTCGTGGAGTGTGATAGAGCATTTTCGAGTCTGTTAATGTCACTGTTGCATTGCCTGGCGATACCTTGTCATCCTGTAACACCTAAGCCTTTTTTTGGTCAATTGACCATTTTTTAACCTATCGTTAGGAATTTGTTTCCGAGAAGAAGAAGTTGCAACAAGAAAAGGAGAGGAAGCAAACCCTTTTGGACGAAGTTCAGTTAGTTCCTTTTTCCTTCCCCTCTAGTCATTTTGTGCAGTATCGATGTGCATTCTATTTGTCTAAAATCAAATAACATGGATCACCTAACTTTTTGCCTGTTGATAGTTTCCTGAGAGCAAGATATCAGTACTTGATGGAGCTACAATCTCGTGGTACTCGAACGAAGGAAGCTCTTGGTGTGGCAAATACAGGCATTGAGGAGAGGAATAATAGTGCTGCGAAAGCTGTTTCTGAGCATTCACTTCCCGTGCTTGAACAGGAAATTGAAAAAGACAAGTTGGCAGAAGGCATGGAAGAGGCTGATCGACCGCGACCGAGAAAAACAACTTAAGTATAAGAGCACCTCGAAGAGTAACAAAAAGGTCCACAAGAAGGTTTCGTGGCAAGATCTAGAGGCTACAACTCGTTAGTACTCTTCTTTCTTTCCCAGCAGAAGATGATTCTTTAGGCTCAGTGTACAAGAACAAACTTTTCATTGAGGTTCCTGTATGTGTGATCTTTAGTTAGCTCCAACAAATTCTTCTGGCCATTTACGTGATCTTCTTCGAACTTTCGACAGAAACTTTCATGCCTTACTTCAAAAGCAAACTGTTACAGCGCATACAATGCAAACTAATATACTCTCAACTCTTTTGCATATATTGAAGCATATTTCATGTATAGGATGCATATATTAGCATTGTTAGATCAATTTCATACTTACGAGCTCTTCTATCAGCCTCTCGGTTTCCGACTTTAGTCTTGCTCTTGGCGGGAAGAGCAAAGTGACAGGTAATCCGCACCCCAACGGCCTAGAGAGAGAGAGAGAGAGAGAGGGCAGAGAGAAGAAAAGAAAAAGGAGAATAGTGAAGGTTGGGGCCTATTGTGTACACGTGGCAATGGATCAATGGACTCAAGTATAACCTACTTGGCAGTTGGCACTAGTCAAGTATATAATAATTTTTCGTCATTTTTAGAGAATTATGAAGAATTAGAATTGAGACAGAACATGTTTGATGTTGGAGGTAAAATGAATACGCTTGAGAAAGAAGGTTCATGGAATGATTTGATGCCTTCTAACACATTCCTCGTAAAGCATATCACTACCATAGTGACATAGATGTCGGTTGGGATGTGTAAACAACCAGTCAAAACGTGCAAGCTTCTAGTCCCAGTCAAGCACCTGCAATCACCTCTTAACCGAGTCAGGGTCCAAGAATTTTGGGTGTTCTTCTAGGAGAAATGTTGTTAAGAAGTCTCTAGAAATATCATACCGCGTGAACCTAACCTTAGGAATGAACATGTTTGATAAGGGCTGGCATGAGGATGACCGAGATGAGTTTCTCATATAAGAGAGTCCTCAGGATAAGAATCTCAGGCAGGTAGAATTCAAACGAGAGAGGAATGAGAGAGGAGCCTGTGCAATTGCTTGAAAAGAGACACTAGGTACTGGTCGGATCTTTATGGGGATATAGACTAGAAGGTTAAGATTGAGGTAGGCAGTTTTGATGGAAGAGCTGAACCGTATGCATTCCTTGATGGGTTAGCTGATCTAGAGGGTTGCTTTGAGTGGTACGATATGTCTGATTACCTTAGGATTCGTAAGGCGAAGTCGAAAGCCTTTAGGCTACACCAAGCATTATCGACTGTCCATTCAAATGAACCTAGAGCAAATGATTGAGAAACTCGTAGCTACTGGTGCGAGAGAAAAAAACTGAAAGATAAATGCTTTCCGCCCATGATAGAAGACAGTTAATGCCGAACTTGGAATCTCAAAACAACTGCATTAATTTGCAAGAGGACCTACGGCAACTCGACTAGGCTTATTAAGGGTCTCAATGCTGACGTTAATCATGAAGTTAAGCTGCATTAGGCGAAGACTTTGGAGCAAGCTTACCCGATGGTGGTATGAGTCTTACTATAGGACTGCATCCAACAGGCATCAAACTTCCCAAGCAGCAATACACTACAGTCCAAGACCATTTCCTTTTCAGAAACAACAAGGAATACTCAATCTAATGCTCCTAGGCAGAATCACCATGCCGCCTCAACGTTTCTCCAAATGGTTCTCATGTCTAATGCTTCGATGTCATGCTAAAAGCATATTACATCTAAATGTCCTCATCGGACTTCGTCGAGAACATAGGCAAGAGGGTGCAGAAGACAATGAGCAAGAACACGAAGCAACTTTGGTCTGTCCAGAAATGCAAGATGTGAAGCGTCATGAAGGTCTTGATGATACGAGGGAGGAGAGAATCAACTTCAGTGGTTAGGTGAATTGAGCATGGACCATACCATGTGACTTATAAGATGGTACTGATGCTTATGAGTTTCAATTGCCTAACGATATAAATTAGTCAAGCTCGAAGTTACATGTTTATTTCCTTACCGAGGTACTTAGCCTAATATGCCTCGTGCTCCTTGGAGCCTAACTTTCTTCTACTCGCTGTAAATGAAACGCAACTGTGGGATGATCAGACGATTTGCCTTCACAGGATAGGTATTTGATCAAGTGGAAGGACTTGCAAGTAGAGAAGCTGCATGGGGTACCGACGATGAGTTCCACTTGCCTGTTCTAGCTCTTTGGGGAGTTCAACAACTTTAACTCACCGAAGTCAACTTCCTTCTCAGCCAAGGAAGAGAATAGAGAATGGATACAGTCATTCTAATTTTGGATCTTATTTTTGTTATTTCATGTTTGTTTTGGGGATCTCTTTCATATTTCTGGCTGATTTAGGACACTATTATATGTCAAGAGTAAAGCTTTTAGTTGCCAGCAACTCTAAAGTACTTGCTTTGCAACTCTCATTATTCAGTCCTTTTATGGTCGGATGCACTGACATCGGAGTCCTCCTTGAGTTCTCTGATTCCTCTCTGAATCCTTCTGTCTAATTTCCATTTCCTTCTTTGCTGTCTGTCTTCCTTCCATTCTACCATTCCAAACTTTTCTCTCAGTCTACTTACATGAGGGATGTAACCATAGAAGCTGATGACTATAGGCGAGTCTTCCCTCAAGTATGTCACGAGTCATTTCATTCCGGCAATCACCTCCAACACGAACACGCCAAACAAAAAAAAAAAAACAAACTTTCGTCGAATCGTCTGAATGGCTTCCGCCCTTAAACCAAACATCTATTGGAAGGGATCTCGTTTTGACATAATCTATACCAAATCGGCAGGTCCATGTTGGTTAAGATCTCAAAAGGAGTTCTACTATATAAACCCAAGAGTGGTGAACCGTTTGGGACAGATCTTACTTGAATTAATTAGCATGATCTCTTCCGGGACTTTGAAGTTTTTACTGGGATTCTTGTAACTTTTTTTTTTTATATAAAATTGATGGGGAGCATCCGATTCAATGGATCAATGAAAAGGGCCAACTTATTCCTTTGACAAATCTAGCAACATCAATGTTCATCCAGGCCAAAACAGATTTTGCCCCCATCTTACTGTGTTGGATTCGCAATGAAGTTGTCGACAAGAATGCTATCGACTAAGTTGTCGATAAAGGAATTACTGATTCTTCCTTCGCTGATTAAGTTCCATTTCACCAAGAGTAGTTGTCGATTTCAAGACACGTCGATGTTATGAACTGTTTCCTTGATTATTTGATGATATCCCAGGCCAGTTATTTGCTGGTCAAGACTAGTGAACGAAATATGGAAGATGAGTCAGAAGGCTGAAGAGTCAGGACTATAAGCCTCCATGTCATTAATGCATTTTCTAGTTATTATTATTTTTTTGTCGAAATTTCTAGTTATTGCTTTCTATTATTGCTTTTAATTATTTTCTAGTTTCCATAACTTTAATATTTAGGAGTACCCATGTCTCTTTAATGCTTTGTATATTCCCTACGTTTTATTCCCTCTATATAATAGAGAAGAGTTCTCAACTATAATGTGGATTTTGTTAGTTGGATGAGAATTCTTCTTCATGGGTTGAATTGTTTGCATTCAGTTTCTTTAGCCCTGGAAAGTGGATTCATCCTCTGTAATGACTAAAAGTGCTTTAGGCTGGTTGGTGATTATCCTATAGACCTTGGTGGTGAGCTTACTATCCCAAATCTTGATCTTGATCCTCGACTACGGTGCGCGTCCTTTGTGCCTTAGGTCTGATCGTGTTCTATCCCTTATTTCCTTCATCCATCTGCATCATTCCCCTATCATTCGTTTCATTACACTTCCTTTACTGCTTAAACACCCATCCATAGACTTATTTTTATTTGTGCTTTTGAACAAACATATATTTCCGACCCAAAAAAAAAAAAACACAAACATATATGAAGTATAGCTTTCCTTTTCGTACACTGAAACTTCCACTTAATTTGCCATATCAAATGCCCTTTCCTTTTAAGAACACAGGGTTATTTTGTCCAATTTCATCAGAATCCTGAAAATGGAGACCCAAGTTACTTTCAAGCACCATTGATTGAGTGGTTTTCCTGTGTTATGATCTACTATAGAACAGATTAAACCTACCCAAGATTACGCCCCATAGCCATCTCGACCGGCAGCGACATAGACTGATTTAGATGTAGTCCCCCTTATCGCTTGCTGCTCTCCGGTCCTTCGGATGAGTCCATTCTCGAACAGCACGATGGCCAAAAGACATCCACGGTCCACAATCGGACTCTTTCAATAGTTTTGCCATCACTGGTGCTTACTTCCTTCCCCTAGCACCCAGCAATGAGAGGCTTTGGTAAATGGTTGACCTCACGAGAAGGGTAATCTCGGAATCATAGTAGGTTTGACTCAAAAATCGGCACAGAGGCCCCAGAAAATGGGAAAGCTCTGAGTTCGATTTGAAGAATGTATGTTCCTTCAACCAGAAAGAGATTCAACTATCAAGATCTTATCCTAGCTCTGAAGAGTGTTTAATATTTATGCGAATGATTTATCTTTGACGATCTATTATAGCATTGCCACAAAGCTAAACAAGCAGCCATGGATTCATCAATCGGTTGTTGATCATATACAATGGCAAGTTATATACAATGGCAGATTAAACTGAACATTTCCAGGAAATCAGGTCCTTATGATCAGTGAAATCGAGAATATTACACGTGAGTACTATTTCGATTCAACTTCCTCTGGTTTTGGCTGGTTATCCCCGGGATTCAGGCCACCATCGGCAGACTCCGAAGGCAAAGATACCTCTTCAATCAGTTCTGTAATTGTTTGGGATGGTTTCTTGAACTGCACTAATACCATAGTCATGTTGTCACATCCCTCACCATTGGCAGTAGATGGTGCTAAACAACGATCAAGAACTCTCTCGCACACAGCAGAGAGCTTCGTTTCCTGCACAGTGCACAATCAATTTCCTTCCAAGTTTTTCGGGCTATGTAAAAGTCAAAATCTGAGTTCCGCGCTATTTAGTAGTCAAAGGTTAAAAGTAGAAGTCAGTCTACATAAGCCCTCCAGTTAAGAAACCGAAACTAGAGAAGGTCTAGTCCACTTACAGAGATTAACTGCTCATGCACGAAATCCACCAGCTGCTGGCTGGACATGCAATCCCTAAAATGCACAGATTGCAAACAGAACGTCATTTGGACAACCCCACGGGTAAGGAAACCGGAAGACAAATTGACAGGGCAACATTATCTAAGAAAATTGTTGTATTGGTGTCTGTAAAATATTTACTAATGTCGAAAAAAAATTGAGAAGGAAAATCCATAAAAAGAGAATAAAATAATAGTTGCCGCACCCAAAACAATCTCCATGCATAACAGAGGATTAGACTAATGAGGAAAAAAAAAACTGCTTGTTTAATGAAATCTCTGAGACAAGGTAAACCGAAACTCTCTACATATCCTTTCAAACAGTATCCTATTTAAGAAATTGATTAGGTGATGAATTTAACCACAACTTTGAATTCAACATTGTCGGAGGACTGTTTTAGAACTGTAGTCTAACATGTCATCTTCCTGGTATACACGAAAAGAGGTGCAATAAGATCTTTCAAAACATCACTCCCAGGTGCGCATGAGGGTGCACACACGGCAGATGCTCGCATAGGCTCTAATATATATTCCACTGTGAGTGGTGGGGCACAAACTTTCTTTTGGCATCAAACTCAAGTGAATTCTTAATAGTCATATTAAAATTGGTAAGCGTCATAGTGGCAGAAGATGCATACCAGATGCCATCACATGCTAGCACGATAAAATCATCATCCTCACAAAGGTCAACCTATCATAGAACGGTTAAAAGGGATAATTAGACACATAGAAAGAGCCAGAGAAGCTTTTGAGTCGAATGCATATTTATTTATATTGCCCGTATAAAGCAAGAACATCTACAAAATTGCCCCAGCAGATGTGTGTCGAATTATTTGAATTTCAGCATCCTACACCTAAAATCTCAAATAGCCATAAATTGTACAAGAGGAAAAAAAAACATATGAGAAATTGTCAACTGGAAGGCAGTTTACATATCATCTCATAAATTTTGTAGCCAAAAGACAGTAGCTGCTCAAAGATGCACGTACAGTATTTATATCTGGATTTGCAGTTACAATTTGCTTTTCAGCTGGCAGAAATTTATTTTGCTTAAATTCCACGTCACCTGCAGCAAGCAAGTGAAAAAAATTACCCACTGGAAGTACAGAGATACAAAAGAAACATGTTCTTAGAGATGCTACATACAATAAAGAAGGCCTTGTGTGAAGCATTGTTTACAAAACCGGATGGGGGAACCAATCAGAAAACCTATTGGTTCAGGCATTCAAACTGGTTGACCTACTAGGTTATCATTGGGGTAAGTGATATTACTGTTGGTCAAGTGGTTGAAGGCTTGAAGCTCCAATGCACAGTTAGTAGTCAAAGGGAACAGTCTACACAATGCCTGGAGCATGACATAGCAATAAATTTTTTGCTCTGGGCTTGTTAAAGACAGCATTAATTTTTTTCTTGTCACTGCTATAATAAAGATAGCTTGTGGCTAAGTGGCTAAGGGGTAACCCAGGTAGTTAGAAATTGGTCCCCATGTCAACTCTGCACCACAGCATTTTATAAGTTTCCCCCTCATTATCAGTTTGGACCGAATCTGGTCCTATTCATTTGAACCAGCTCAACCAGTTTAGTCAATTTTTTCCTACCGCATTTGATGGTCCAAACTGGACCGGAACATGAAATCATACCAAGACCAACTGCTCGATTTGGCCGGTCAGGTTGAGAAACTTCCTTTCCAATATCAAGCACAAGTATGAAAAGATGATCAGATTGAAGTTGAAATCCCAACAAAACCCAATCGTGAAAGGTCAGATACCTATTGCTCTTGCAAGATTTAAGCTTCCATTCACTCGTCCAGCATGGATAAAACCTCCAGCTTTTAGAATCCTGTCCTTTTCAGCCTCCAAATCAGGCTTGTGGTCTCGAGACAGATTGTATGCCTGTTACATGCAAGACAGAGACCAACTAGGAACAGTTAATTTGGTTGCTCAGGCCACTCACTACATTATATACATGTTCCACATGTATAAAGCTTCCCGATGGCCTATACAATAATAGTATTTGAGGACATAATATTCCTCAAATAGCAACAGAAAAAAGAATATACTGCAGCGAAAAGTATCCGATGAGATTGAATGATCATAAATTACCTGACCCTTTCTAGACAGGACACATCGAGAATCACCAGCATTGGCAACAACTAGTTTGTTATTTCGGAAAACAGCAACGCAGGCTGTGCTCCCCGCAGTAGGTCCAGCAAAATCAGAATGAGGGCCCTGTAGAATTACTCAAGAACAAAACATAAATAAGGAAACCAAAAAGACAGGTAATATAGACCACATCAAAACAAGAAGAAACTGTTTTAATTTTCTGTTCTTTGCTCCATGCTACAAGAAATTATAGTGAGAGATAACATTTAGTGTGAATGGCAAGTACAGAAAACGAGCAAAACTGATCCAATTGCTTCTGACACATACCTCCTCAAAAGCCCAATCATCATTCTTGTCATTGCTATCTGCACCCCTTGGAGACCATATAAGTCCCTCCATCATACCTGTAAATCTGTTGATTTTATCTCCCAAAGCAGCTAATTCTCTCCAACCTCTTTGACCTCGCATCATTTCATCCATTCTGCAACAACATAACACCATTTGCAACAAAGACGAAGGACAGCATGTCAATAGCTGCTAGATATGATTAAAGTTCCAAACAATCCTACTCTTAGAATCAGAAATTAATGAGTTTTAGATCTCAAAATAGATTCGCCTGTTTTATAGTACTTATCTACCAAGCTAAGAACCTAGATGAAGTTTGAGTTTCAGCAGCCAGTTTCTACTTATGACATCTTACTTCCAGAGTGCTAAAACACCCGCTGATATAAGCACATACTGCATGCACTTTGGTTCTACTCCACTTCATGCTTACAGGCAACCATCACTGACAAGTAATCCTTACACAAACAGAAACTCTGTGACTACCAAAACTTCTTCAAAGCGAATTTATCATCATGAATACATGATTAAGTAAATGGTTTTTCCCAAAGAGAGAAAGCAAGAGGAACGGAAGATTCATGACCGAAGGAAATCACCGGAAAAAAGCTTTCTGAACAGACGTTCCTATTTCTCCGGCTGCATACGCCTCATTCTTGAGGACCTGCTGGTGAAGATAGTTGGCACAGAACTTTGCGACCACTTTCCCTGCACGAAAGAGTACTTGTCACAACAACTATCCGACATCAAGCAGCAAAGTTAGTATTAAGCCTTTCACTTTAGACGATATACACCAACAATTTAGGATAGCACACAAAAATGGCAGAAAGACAAGACCAGCGATGTTATATATGAAGATTTGGCCCTACCGAAGTGCACCAAATCAAACACAAAACCTGGATTATTCCCTTCCCCTTAAAGAACAAACCCATAACACAAAATCTGAACTCCACTATAGTCGACAGTTTTGTTGGGAAATGCAGACCATTTTCTTGGAATCTACATTTCCTGAATTCAATCCAATCAATTTATTTGTCGCGATTTAGCATAGACGTGTTCAGATTAGAGGACAGACAGCAAATGCATAAGAGAAACCATACAGCTCGCCTCACTTAGTAGGAAATGGCTCAAAGGTGCAGTTTGGATTAGCTGTTCATTTTAGAGTATATCTATGACTCAACAAACAACTATCATTCGTAAATTTGCAACCAATTTGACAAATTGGGTCCCTTTCTTATTCAGTTTGTTTTCAGTCATTAAAGCTGAGCCAGGAATTTCAGAAGGACAATTACATTGGCTAACGACTTTTTAACTCTGACATCTGTACCAAAAATCAAAGACTTGTGACTCTCTTCATAGATAATGAAAAAAGGATCTTCAAATTTATGAATTATGAGGGCACTCGAACTTCAATGAAAGTACACAGTACACAAGCAATAAGACCAAATAACCACAATAACCTCCCATCAAGAGTAAGAGGCCAACTATTCCTATTGTATGATGTCTAACAAAAATATTCAATACTTTACATAGAATTAGGTTGATTTAAATAATTTCAAATGGATAAGGTAAATATGAAACAATGACCCAGTAAGAACTCCTCCAAACCGAAACAAACAAACAAATTGACAGACGAAAACTGCCAACTTGGTTTAGTTTGGTCCGGACCTTTTGATTTAATAGGTTTATTTCCTCCCAAAAGCCCTCACATAGATGTAAAGTAAAGTGACAAAGATCTTCCACAAATTAAATGCAAGAAAGAACCGGCATGAAGAGGTGTTTGAATCTGGTAGATTGAGCCATTGATAAAAGCATTTCATGCATTCAGTTTCTTTCTTCAGAAATCCTATAACTTTATTAGTACATGTATTTTTTAGTGAGAAGCTGAAGCTTACCAACAAGGCTTCCCAAGAGCTGAATTTAACAAGTCCAGACTTTGATAGACCAATACTTTGTCGCATGTGATAACACTGCTAGGTTTTAATTTATGCATGATATCATAAAATGTTTAGGGGTTTACCTTCTGTAATTTCTGGCAACAATTGGATGACAGTATAAATAAAGGCACTAGTTCATCATGTAAGTCAGTATCATCATATCAATTGCACAAAAATTTTGAATTGTAAAATAGAGTACATCTTTTGCGCTACACTATAGGAACCTCAATCAACTTATTTTAAAGCCATATGCATTTCGCATTAGCCATAGATGATTTGATAAGCCGACGCATCATGTATGTTAAAATGGATATGCTCATGTCCTACTTAGGATTTTTAATGACCTATTTTCAGGCCAAGTAGTACAAAATAAAACTGCTGATTGGATTGACAGTTGCAGAAAGCTAAAGATGCCTCCATTAAGCACCAACCTGGTATGTGCACTCCACAAATGTTCTGTGAATAACTAAAAGTGGCCATGGAACAGTAATTAGAGTTGTAATTAACATCAGAAGAAGGCAACTGCACTGCTATTGATAATTGATTAAGAGTCTCTGAGAGATCTGCCACAGGATCAACATGCTCATGGCTCACTAGCTGATGTTCAACACTCTCCGATGCAGCAAAAAGCACAAGCATTAATTCATCAGATGGCATATTGATGGCAATTCAACGGAGAAAGAGTCACTAAACATCAATAACCAGATGGGCCTTTGACTTGAATATGGAACAGAGAAGCAGGTCTGGCTAGCCTAACATTGGTTCTTTAAGATAAAATATACTTGGCATCGAAAATTTTATTGGTAATACCTCCATGGCCATCATAAACACCAAAGAATGAGGTGGAAGCATCCAGGTCAGGATAGGCAGCGTGCTGCAAAAAAAAATAAAAAAAAAACAGACTTTTGATTCTAAGCCATACTAGCACAGAGTGACAGCAGCAAAGCTTCTTTTAAGTTACTCACTGCGTCCTCCATTGTCGCACGCCAACCTTGCATAGATGATAGGCCATATCTAACTCGATCATTCTCACCATCTTCTGAGAACTTATCAGTTTTTGGAGTGCTCAGATATATCCCCATTTCTGTCTGTAAGTCAGAAATGAGACATTACTTCACTAGATGATCAGATGGAAAAGAAATAAAAATAAAAAAAGAACATGACAGAGAACTCCCCGGCTCATATGAATGTCAAATTCAGAATAAGTAAACATTAGAAGCAACACTCAAGTTCTTGCCCTCGGCTATAATCTTGAAACAGTGCAAGAAAAGTTCATTGTGGTTCGACAAAGCCCAATATCACGCTGTCAACCATGTTGAAATCAGATCGAGGCACACGCATAAGCCAGATTTCCATCCTTCCGAGATTCCCTATTCCAAGTCCCTCATGGTTGGATTTATTAACCCCCGCATCAAATAAAATCAATATCAACACTTCAACCTCCAACATTCCTTCGACCGAAAAAAAAAAAAAAACCTCCAAGATTCCCAAATAGAAATCCGACCATGAGTATTTTGAAAGTTTAGCAACTGTCAGTCAATAGTCAAATACGTTAACGTGGATGAATAGATCGACGAACTCTAGACATTCACGACCAAGCACGGAACACTAACACATCAGAAACTACAGAACAAACCAATAACAGTGACCAATGCAATACCCCCACGACGCCTCCAGAAGCTAACATCAAGTTACTACAATAATCACGCGAGCAAGCAAAGGCTATAGCATGACTCACGTCTCCCAAGCCCAAGTAAGAAAAAAGCCTGATTCGAAAGACTTCAAATCAGCACAAGAAAAGGGTAAGATGAATCACTCCAGATCAGGTGGACAACAGCCCAACACGACACTGAGGCATACTTACACGGCGGAAGTGATTCGGGCGAAGAAGCAGTCAAAGACGCACTTGGGTTCTCATGGAATCCGGGAGGGAGGAGCGTAGGGGAGGATTCAGGAAAAGGGCTCGCTTCAATTTCGATGAAAAGACCCAAATGAACGAGAGAGAGAGAGAGAGAGAGAGAGAGAGATGGGTCCGTCAAGTTTCAGGCAACTGGCGAGTGGTGATCCGCAGGAGACGAGGGTCAAGGCATGTTTTCCCCACTGTGAAGAAAATCTCCTCTGCGTCTTGTCTCGCTCTCGCGCATGACCCACCAGACCTGAGGGAGTGACGCCATTTTCACTCCATTGTTTAGGCCATCTCTAGCTCGTCTGTGTAGGTGGGAAAACCGGGTTCCGAGAGATCTTCTCGTCAGAATGGTTTTTTGTTCGGAATCACGAGGGTACGTTGTGATAAAAAAGCCATTAAGGTGAATAAACTTCTCTTCGTACTTTGCCTGAAGAGCACACGTAATTTAGTGTCGTTCCTCGCCTTTCAATATTTAAGAGACAGAATATTAACGAAACTCGTAACTTTGCGATTCAAAACGGATGAAAACACTACATAAGTAAACGCGTTTAAAAAAGGTTTTATCACGTGATTGTGCTAATCGAAAAGTTTAGGACGCGATTAAAATCCACAATAAGATTCAAGCAATTGGATGGATATCCCTCAAAACTTTCGATTACCATTTCTAGAACAACCCGTTCCAACTAAACATTTTCAAAATTTATACCCTTTTTCATAATCTCCAAAGGGTAATCTTTTTTTTTTTTTTTTGGTGTACTTTCGCATACACCCCATGATTGTCCATCCAACGAATAACCGAATTACGAAATCTTTACCGAAATCACTTTCTTTGATTGGGTTTTTTTGGAAGATATGAAACTTTGATGGCACCTGATACCCTATCACATTTAGCTAGATTCCGTATTCATGTAAAATTCAAATAGCTCCGCGGACTACTTAGGATGAACTCGATCTTCCTACAATTAGATACCTCCGTTAATAAACGCAGCCAATCTATGCCGCATGTGTCAGCCCGAGGAAGAGGACATTGCATCACGGGTTCATATGGCCGGTTGCCCTTTCGCTTTTGTAGCATGTGCATTACCGTTCACCAGTTACTATATCGAGTCCGTTTTTGGTAATCGATAGGGTGAGGCACTAAGATTGGTTTGCAAAATCTGCTCACGAAACGACCCAACGCGTGGCCCTTGGATATCGAAGTAATTAGGAGTTTTCCTAAATCAATGATCGGATCGCATCTCTAGCCTCCATAAAACCTTATCCTCAAAAGAAGAAAAAGCAATGCTGACGGCAGAATCATGCTTATGCCAAACGCGCCATACCGATGTCCACATAAGTAATTTCTAAATATATTGGTAAATCGTCAAAAGATTTAAAAATGAATTTTGACACAATCGAAAGGTATGAAATCGGATCGATAGTGGCACGGTAAGTTCAGAACTTCTTCTTGCAGAATTATTCCTAGAGGTACACAACCGACAAAATGTGATTCTTGTTAGGCTGAGGTCTCGTTTGGTCCGTTGCCCAATTGGGAGACGAGATCTAAGATTTCAAGCAATCACACGTCTTCAGGTTGGAATTATTGTTGGTGTCACCAAACAGCCCTGCCTCTCATCTTGCCGTCTTCGTTTTATTGGTGGGTTAAATGCCTTCAACACAGGGAGCATTAGGAAATCGACAACTGACAAGTACGGGGTCACCAACCAAAATTTAATGATTTTAATAAATAAAAATTAAATTTTAGTCAATCACTAAGGTATTAAAAAAGTGAATCGATTCAAGTAAAATATAATTCAGAGACTATTTGTGTCTATAGTTTACGGTGATTTTCTTCGGTTATCGAAATTATTTGTAATAAGATATTGGCTGCAATTGGAAAGGAATCAATATGTAATACACCATGTAATTACTTTATTATAAAATGATTGACTTACTTATTTCCATACGGTTATTGATAGAGCACTTCTCTCTCATACTTGCATGCACAAATAGAGACAGAGAGCTCTCACCCTTATAAAGATGGCAAATAGGCCGGTGGGAGGAGGTTGGACGTATCATAGGAGCTAGATTTCATCGTTCAGCTCAAATTCATGCATTTTTCAACAAATTAAAACTAGGAAAAAAAATCCAATTTATCAAACTAAAACTTTTGGGGTGATTCCTCTTAACCTCGAACCCTTGAAATTTACGCCTACCATTTGGAAAATTTGCATTGCGTTGACCTCGGCGATGCTCCTCGAGTTTTCGAGTTAGATGAGCGAAAGGACCACGTTTTCCTCCATCTCTAGTTAGAGGTATTTCTCCGATCAATGTTCTGATTTGTAGGCTACGAAAAGTAGGTATTTCCCGGTATTTATTTTTTAGTAAAGTATGCGTGCGAGTGGTGTCAATAATTTATAACCCGTTAACTAAAAGCATTGTTAGAGAAAATGATGAAAGAAATAAGATGCGAAAAGGCACGGTCAAAATTTGAAGCGTTGGATTAATAGGACACTAGAGAAGGATTAATGAACGATGCAAACGCCAGTTTGGTCATGGGAGGATGTCAACTGAGTTGAGGGGTTGCTCTCAGTTGTCCGTTGGTGACAGGGTCGATTGGTCGCACCACAGTCGAACCGGTCCTCATCCACCTGATCAGAACGATCTACAGAACCTTCATTCTTGCGCATCGCCGGTCAGGACATGCTTGACCTGAAAAATGAGCCGCCACCCTCGAATTACCAAAAGCCATGTCTAGTCCAAGGGGACAAATCCTGCTTTCTTCATGCACAAGCTATCCCGGGAATAGGAGTCCGGACGACAGAAATTCAAGAAACCCAACCATTGTCCCTTCTGAATTGATGCGTTATTTTGACAAACCGGGTTGTTTCTCAGTTCAGAGAATACGAATGTCGCCGAGCATAATCAAAATGTACCTCGGTGGAAGGGAAGGTGCACCCAAGAATCAGCTAAGATCAAGAGGTCCCCTCTGTCCGGCCTCCATATCGGTCTAGCTACTGGTTTCCCCCCAAAGTTATCTAGCTTCAGCGCTATTAACAAGTGAAACAAATTCAATGTGCTGTGGCATCACCGTCTCGGTTCCCTCTTTTGAAGCCAACAGATCGTTCGGAAGAAGGGAAGCATCTGGATCCCCTCCGGGAACCAAGAACAGCAGTCAAAGCGGAGAAATCCTCAGAATGTTGCGGATCAAAATGGCCGACCACAAGTCACCGCATCGAGTTCTAGTGGCCTCGACTATGGGAAGTAGTAAGCCCCCTCCCCATGATGCCAAGAGTGCCCCCATATTGTTGATGGACATGGCATCCATTGGAGTGTTCCGATCATTCGGGAGACCCCTTCATCGATCACGGCGAAGAAATAATCCGGCATGCCAAATTTCAAGTTTAATCGCAGTACAAGAACCAGGTCATGCATTCCTGACAGACCAAAGAATAATTGAGTCCACAGGAGCAGATCCCGAAAAGGGCGATCGTTGAGGCCATCTTGGAATAGTATTGCCCCAAGAAAGGAACCAACCGATCCGATCGAGAACAGATAACCAACAGTCTCCTGCAAGAGTGGCTTGGATAATTAGCAGCCTGCATTGTAAAGTTCCTTCTGCCATTGCTTTGGGATTCCGAGAGCTCAAAGTACAGCCCACAGGCATTCACATTTACACTCCTATCTTGGTGTACGTCCAATCTCGGAGGTCAGATTATGAATAAAATCTCGACAATCATCAGAAAATTCTACAGAAACTTCTCTGTTCGTTAATGCATTTCTTAGTGCTTGCCCTTCAAAATTAGTCCGGCATGAGAAGCAAACTTAACTCATCCATGCCTTAGAGAAAGACAGATCTCCATCGACATCGGTATATACCAATAGAACATTCCGTCGCGAATATTCCAGCTTAGTGCAATGGATGAATACATGTATTGACATGGTCTCCACACAGCTGGGATTTTCAAAGTGGTCCACATGGCCTTTCCAGCATCAGGAAACTTCTGACTGACCTGGGGTACGGCTTCACAATGTCAGTTCAATAGTCTCCAGGATCATAAACATGGAGATGCTGAGGAGTCGCACCTGTCTGTAATCGAAATTTGGCATATGAGGCTCGTCGAGAATATTTCCTAGTAATAGCACAAGCCCAGGTGGAGTTGTCAGTAGAGCAAACTGTTGTTTTCTCAAAGAACAAAAGAAGAATTGACAGCAAAAGCTGTGTGTTTGCAGCAAGCAGAACGTATGGAAAGAAAAAACTGCTTCTTCTTTTTTAATTCAGAAAACTAAAAAATACTTTAAAAAATACATACTAAAGCTTCTCGTTGCCCACTAAGTAACAGATTGCTTGATCCACAAAAGTCAGCAACAAACTAACAGAATAAATCCGCAACAAACTAACAGAATAGATAACATGTAGCAAAACACCCCTACAAAATAGGACTTTAACAAACCGACTCAACAGAAAATAAATCGTGCAGCCTTGATGCAGCAACACTCTCCTCCCGGATCAAGTGCTGCACACTCCTAACTTTGCCCTGAGAAGTTCGAATCGGCCAACATGAAATGACCTAGTGAATATATCTCGCAATTTGGTTTATGAACTACGGTACACCAAGTTCATCTCTCCAACTTTTTGCACTTCTCTCAAGAAAAAATACCGACCTTAAAATGCTTTGTTTTTCCATAAAATACTGGATTACGTGAAATGGCCGAGTAGCTTGATTGTCCACAAATACTTCTATGCCTTCTTCTTGCTCCAAATGCATCCATCGGCTTCTTCAACCATAATGTTTGATTCACAATCAGAAGTCGCAATGAACTCGGCTTTGCGATTGATTGTGCTACTATTTCCTGCTTCTTTGAACACCAGGAAAAACATGCCGACCCAAATGTAAAGCAATAACGTGAAGTGCTCCTCATATCATCCACCGATCCCGCCTAGTCACTATCGAATACCTCCGCAACTTAAACTATTGAATTTTGCGGAACTTAATTTCATATGAAAGAGTACCTTTCAAGTACCTCAACACCCTCTTTCCAGCTACCATATTCAATCGACTTGCACAGTTAAGAAATCTAGATAAGACACTTACAAGAAACATGATGTCCGGCCTAGTTGCGATGAGATACATAAGACAAACAATCAAACTTTTATAAACTCTTTCATTTGCGGTTTTGAT
Organism: Rhodamnia rubescens; assembly: GCA_021437795.1. Classification (NCBI taxonomy): domain Eukaryota; kingdom Viridiplantae; phylum Streptophyta; class Magnoliopsida; order Myrtales; family Myrtaceae; genus Rhodamnia; species Rhodamnia rubescens. The sequence goes on along the minus strand of JAILYA010000010.1, from coordinate 3,395,555 downwards.
CCATCCTTCTTTTGAAGCTTTTCCTTCGACCCATTGGAGTACTCACACTCTTGCACTCCTCTATGTTGAATCTCTTCAAGATCTCCTTCAAGTACTTCTCCCGACGGATAAAAACTTCATTCCAAGTCTCGCTAACCTCCATCCCCGAAAATACGACATCTCACCAAGATCAATCATTTCAAACATCTTCATCATCTCTTGCTTAAATGCGTGATCTTGCACTATTATTTCCGTCACCAAAGATATTATCCACATAACCACTAAGTCGATACTAACTTCTTGACATATAGAGTGGATTCACTAAGACTTTTCTTGAAACCTAGACCCAGAAGTACTCATCCATCTTACTATACCACGCTCCGGGAGCTTGCCTCAAGCCATAGAGAGCCTTTCTCAAAGAAATAAACTTTCTCCTCCCGGCTTGGTGCAACAAAACCTTTTGGCTGCTCAACATAAATCTCCTCCCCGCAAAACTCCATTCAAAAAAGTAGATTTCACATCTAACCGATACACCTTCCATCCTTGTTGAGTTGCTAAGGCAAAAGTCATTCTAATTGTATCCTTGCTTGCAATTGGAGCAAAGGTTTCCGAGAAATCAACTCCCCAAACTTGTGCATATCCCTTCACCACCAACCTGGCCTTATGCTTATTCACCGAGCCATCGAGATTGAGTTTGGTCCCGAAAACCTGTTTTACTCCAATTACCTTCCCGTCTTCAGGCTTCTCCACTAGCTCCCATGTCTAGTTCTTTTCTATCATGGCCAACTCTTCCTTCATTGCATTCATCCACCTCTTATCACTTTTAGCTTCCTCATAACCAACGGGTTCTATAACGGACCCACACTACAACTTTGATATATATCAGTCATAGATCCGGTACCTCTAATCGGAACATTATCTACCACTCGTTAGGTTCCAAAGGAGACCTCCTTGTGCTTGCCCCGTGACTTATCTATCTAGTCCCATTGCTCATCTTCTAGGAATTGAACATCCCTGCTAGTGATCACCTTCCTTGTTTGTGGTTGATAGATCCTGTAGGCTTTTGGCACTAAACCGTAGCCAACAAAGATTCCAAGTTCAGCTTTCTCCCCGACTTGTCTCTCTTGACTGTGGAATATGAGAAAAACACAAACAGCCAAACACCTTCAAATTTCTTAGAATTGGCTTGACACCAAACCAAGCTTCAAAGGGAGTTTTCTTCTCCAATACCCTTGTAGGCGGCCCATTCAGCGAGAAAAACCGTTGTGTTTCTGTCGCCGCGCCCAAAATTCTTTTGGCGATTAATCTCATGCAACAGACACCTAGTCATCTTCATAATGGTTCTATTCTTCCTCTCACTTACTCCATTTTGTTGTGGAGAGTAAGGAGCGGTAAGCCGATGCTCAATTCCAGCCTCTTCACAAAAGAGTTAAACCTCTGCGAGGTGTATTTTGTTCCATTATCGGACATTGACCCGAATCTTGCAACCACTTTGGTTCTCAACCCATCTTTTAAACTTCGAAATACCTCGGTAGCTTCGACTTTTGCTTCATGAAGTAAATCTAGTACATTCTGGTATAATCATCAATGAAAATAATGAAATACTGCTTGCCATTTAGTGAAGGAGTCACTTGTGGACTACGAGAGATCCGTATGAATCACCGCAGTTCTCTGTAGCTCTCCAAGTGGATTCCTTGAAGAGAAGTCTTGTTTGTTTGCCTAGCAAACAAGCCTTAGACTTTGTGATTTTCTCCTCCAGGCTTGGTAACCCAATTGCCATTTCATTCCTCTCGCATAAACAATACGCCTTTGTGATGAAAGTGCCCCAACCTCTTGTGCCATATCACTAAATCACCGGCCTAGCACTTGAATGCCACCTGCTCTTTCTCGAGAGGATTTAGAGAAAAACTCTTATGTTGCATCTTTATCTTGAACAACTCCCGACCACCTGGAGTCAAAGATTAAACACTTCCCCTCTTCAAATATCACCTTAAATCCCTTTTCTACCAACTGCCCCCACACTCAAGCAAATTCGATCAATCTCAAGCACATACATCACATCATAAATCGCTTTAGTTCCAAAGACAACTCTCTATTGCTACACTCCTTTTACCTTTCACTTCTAAGTACTCCCCATTCCCAATCCTCACTCTTGACTTCAATGACTTGTCAAGATCTATAAATAACTTTTCATCACTTGTCATGTGGTTTGTACAACCACTATCAACAAACCAACTTTCACATGGAGTACTAGAAGAGAAACAAGAGGCAACAAACAGCTTGATCTGCGCTTTTCTTGGGGCTGCAAACATGTGCCTCACCTTGCTGTTGATTTCCCTTCTCTTTGCGGAACTTCTCAATGTGTCCAAGCTTATGACATTTTCTGCACTTTACATTTGGCTTCTTCCAACACCTAAAGTGCGGATGATTCTGTTTTCCACAATGCCGACATGAGGAATACCTTCCCCAATTGTTCTTGGAGTTGCACCAGACTGTTCTCTCTTGCAAGCAACTTCGAACTACTACTACCATTCCATTTCTTCCCTTTCCACTTCTTGTCTTTCCCTCCTATATTTTGTTATTCTTTGGCCCGCAAAGCTCATACGTACTTCCTTCCATCCTCATTAACCTCCTCTGCTCTTGTACTTCCAGAGCACTAAGCAATTCTATCAACTTGATCCGAGACAAATCCTTGGTATTCTCCTAAGAGGCAATGGTTGCCTCAAACCTTTCGGGCAAAGAGACAAGAATCTTACGCACTAGCCTATTATCGAGAGGTCGGTGCCTAGAACTCTTGCCTCGATTTGCAATACTTATCAACTTATCGAATACTCCTTAATTATCTCGGACTCCTTCATCTGCAGTCTCTCGAATTCCGAGATCGATTTAGCCCCTTCATGCTTCTAATCCTCTCATCTCCTTGATACTCGGCTTTGAGGAAGTCCCGAGATAGCTTTGGCTGATTCACAAGCCATAATTCTGCTGAAAATAGCATGTGAGACAAGCAAGACATATAAACAAGATTTTGCCTTTGCCTTCCTTGTTGTCCGCTCCTGTGATACTTGATCGATTCATGGTTGGATTACCAGGAAGGGTAGCAACTTCATAATCTTGTTCCACGACTTCCCAAAAATCACAACCCTCTAGATAGGCTCACATTCTCACTACCCAGGCTTGATAATTTTCTCCATCAAACATTTGGTGGAGCCATTGAAAAAACACTCGATCCTACCTCCATCTTGCCTTCGGCTTCTTTGGATGCGACACTCCTCTCAATCAATCTCACAAGTCACTCACACCCCTTAAGATCAAGAAGGCTCGATACCAATGTTGTTTTCTCAAAGAATAAAAGAAGAATTGATAGCAAAAGCATTGTGTTTGCAGCAGCGTAACGTATGGAAAGGAAAAACTACTTCTTCTTTTTTATTCAGAAAATTGAAAAATACTTAAAAAAAATACATACTAAAGCTTCTCGTTGCCCACTAAACACACGTTACCCACTAAGTAAGCAGTTGCTTGATCCACAAAAGTCGGCAACAAACTAACGGAATAAATCTACAACAAACTAACGTAAGAGATAACATGTAGCTAAACACCCTTACAAAATAGGACTTTAACAAACCGACTCAACGAGAAAATAGATCGTGCGGCCTTGATGCATCAACACTAACACTCCCTAGCCTACAAAAAGGAGAGAAGGAAAATGAAATGTGGAATTTTATAGGAAATATAAAAGCTTGGACTTGAAATGGTATCGAAAGGACGCAAACCATTGGACTAATTTGCCACGCCCCGCACCCGATGGGCGCGCCAACATCCCTTCTCGGTCGTTAAGTTGTGACGTCCCGGGACGCGTCATCGACCCATTAGTTTTATCTTTTAATTAAGCGTATGCGGAATGTTCTATTTCCCCGGACAATATTAAAAACAGTAGGGATAGAACAAGAGGCAATCAAGTTAATCAACATATGAAAAAAATTATTTTATTTATTTATATCGTTAACCCCGGGAAATACATTTATACAAGCCCTACCTCGGGGCCACTTCCTAACCATACAAAAGATGCCGGTTCGAGGTCGGGATTAACACTACCCAAGCTACTCCAAAAAGAGACCAACATCCACGTCCTCCACTTCGCTACTCCACGCGTTAAGGACCCGAAAATGGTTAATAACAACGAGTGAGATATAAAAGCTCCGTGAGTCAACGCCTAAGTCCGAGTAGGGCGCCGATTCGCTCGGGACGGCCTAAACATACAGCTTAACGTCGATAACGGATCAATAGCGTGCGATTAGCGCTACGCTTTAACTTGTCATAGGATTAGACACATCCCAACAGTTAAACCTTAATCACATGATTCAACTACCAAACTCGGCATACTTTTATATTCAAACATTCTTGAGGATTTTCGATCAATATAATTAATTATATAAGCCAATTTATTTGGCTGTCCTCAACGTTGACATCACAATTCAAGCATAAAACACTCAAAGATGAGTATTAAAACTACACAATAATATTAATAAAATAATAAATCAATAGCTTATCGTCGGACCTTGATAGCTCATTGCTCAAACCCCGATAACTTATCGTCCAAACCTTGATAGTTTATCACCAAAATCGATAGCTTATCAACCAAAGTTAACTAACCTAACCATGTTTAACAAAAAGTAACTATGGTTAACATAAAGTAACTATAATTAATGAAAAGTAACTACGGTTAACTAAAAGTAATTACGGTTACTTTAACTAACCAGGGTTAACTAACCCAACCACAAATCAACTAACCCAACCGTGGTCAATTAACTTAATCCAACCACCATTAACTAAAATAACCCATAATTAACATAAATTAATCTATCCCTAAACGTAATTAACGACCTAATAAGAGATTAGGGGTTAACTCATCCGATTTCAAATCCGGGAAGCACCCGCGCCTCGGCGGCGGCGAGGGCTACGCATGGCTTGGTCTGAAATCAACATGGAACCACCGTGGCCCACCGAACAGCAGCTACACAGACCCGGTTGTGCTGCTGTTGCTTGATGGAGCTCAAATCGAAGCAAGAACGGACCAGATCTCACCAACCAGCCTCTGTTCTGCTCAAACCCACGAAAATTACAGGGTTTCTTCGGAAATCAGCCCCTAGATCCAAGTAGCCCTTGATTTTACGGTCGTGTAGAAGAAAACGGAGCTCAATTCGCCCTCCGGATGAGCTCAAACAAGCGATTTCCCCGGGCGCGCGCAGAAATCCGAGAAGACGGGCTCTCGGGATGGGAAGAATATTTCTCACAAAAATGGAAGAGAGAAATGAGAGGGTCATGGCCAACTCGGGGAAGAAGAAAAGGTGGGACCCACCGGTCAATTCCCCATCAATGAATTTTGTTTTTTATGAATAATATCCAGGGGCAATTTGGTAATTTCATAACCATGGTTTGGTCGGGGCTAGCTCGGGCGCGAATGGTCACGATACTTTAGTTTGATTGTCCGGACTTGATTTTCTCGACCGATACTCTTGGATTATCCAAATCTCTTTTCGGATCAATTACAATTGCGTCCAATCATTGTCCCTTAAATGTCAAAAATCTCATCTTATTCACTAGACCATAATTCGAGACTAAAATCCATCGAATTTTTTTTTTCTTATAGAACCCAAAATTTCGGGATGTCACAATCTTCCCTCCTTAGGAAATTTCGTCCCCAAATTTGGCCTTTAAACTCTTTCCTTATCAAATGTAAAACCCTTAGGGTCATCATTTCACTAAACTAGGGGGCCTTACTACGTTTTCGTTGCACACTACGATTACTTATTTTCCTTAATTGCCATATCTCGTCATCTTAACATCATTCCGGGTCATCACCGACCTTAGTAACTCATAGATTCAGTGGCAAACCATAATATATCATACACTCAAAATTTGCCATTACGAACCATTCACATTTATTTCTACAACTCTTTGATCAACATGCCCTGCTCGTGGTTCCGTTGGTTACGGTCTTCGCACAAAAAATAATTTCAAACAAGTTTGACGCAATCATCGGATCTCCCGGGAATCAATCTCCAGGCATTCCGTGATGCAATTTAGACCTCTGCAGGGACACATCACTACTGACACATATAAACAACACATCCCTCACATAGACATGATCTTTCTCTGGCAACAACCTCGGAGGTATCACAATAGACTTTCACCAACTTCCCACCAGGCGGTCCAGGCATTTTTACATCCTTATCCATGGTACTTCAATCCACTCATTGTTCCGTCATTCACCACTCCAATCTTAGAGATGCAATGCTATGAATTTTCAAAATAAATATTTTTCACTTTGAGAATCAACTTTAATGCAATGTATCTTTTAATAAAGTTAGACTTAGCACAACGCCTAGACCTACTTTTCAATGCGTAACTTGGTTCATTCCCGCTTCCAACGCCATCCTAGAAGCTCGCTAGAAGCCGCTCTTTGTCCGGGCCTTCTTGCCCCGGCGATCACTCCCCGCCTTCGTCGGACCGGGGTCGTCGCAGACCTCCCCAAGTCAGGCACCTACTAAGAAGGTCCCGTTCGACATGTCCCATACCACATCTCATTACGGTTTATAGGCATCCCGATCGCTTGTCCCATACCAAGCGACGGTTTATCAAGTCCGATAAAATAATGAAATGCTCATGCGTGCACGTTTCTCAATTTTCATATTAATGCATTTAACGCATGCAATGCATGATCGTCCTCACTACACATCATACGTCACTCATTTCCACATCAATTCTTATCAATCGAAACTTTCTAATTCCACAAGCGACCATCACATCTCAAAGATCAATTGTCCAAGATCGATCTATAACCTCATGTCCGATCGTTGACAATCTAGGATCACACTCATATTGTCCAACCGGCCCTTTGTTTATAAGCAATTCACTAAACTTCAAGCACATTTACAAGCTCAAATCCATGCTTAAAACTTCCCAATTCTCATTCGCTTCGTGCGAATCTCAATCATATCACCACTTAGTGTCAATTAAAGTCGATATTAAAATCATTAGAATACAACACAAGTTCAAGCCCATAATACTTGAGATTCGGTGGCACTACCTAATCCCCAATCTCGCGTTTCAGTCCATCCCGAAATCTTCTTACCCTATTCATAGGGTCCTTAACCATCCTTAGCGCAAACTTCGTCGGTTTGGCGATATGCAGCCTTGGTTCCTCACTTGCTACCTTACTATATCTCCTAAGGCCTCCAACTCCCCGTAAAATCTCGTCCATTCCAGGTTCCATTTGAGTTGCCCTTTCTCTAGGCACTCTTGTATTACGGTTGCTCAAATTGCGGGAACCTTACGGAACCCCGATCGACCAAAGTCGATACACCAAGAGAACTCAAGAACAATAACCCAAAGGTCACTCAACAATCACAAGCACGGGGTTTGATCCTACTAACTATCCCAATTCCCAAAGCACCTTATCACTCCAAGCCATGACCAAATGGTTCAAGTTGACCTTGCTCGATACCACTTAAACGGGGATGTCACGCCCCGCACCCGGCCGGGCGCGCCAACATCCCTTCTCGTTCGTTAAGTTGTGACGTCCCAGGACGCGTTACCGACCCATTAGTTTTATCTTTTAATTAAGCGCATGCGGAATGTTCTATTTCCCCAAACAATATTAAAAACAGTAGGGATAGAATAGTAGGCAATCAAGTTAATCAACATATGAAAAAAATTATTTTATTTATTTATATCGTTAACCTCGGGAAATACATTTATACAAGCCCTACCTTAGGGCCACTTCCTAACCACATAAAAGATGCCGGTTCGGGGTCGGGATTAACACTACCCAAGCTACTCCAAAAGAGACCAACATCCACGCCCTTCACTTCGCTACTCCACGTTAAGGACCCGAAAAATGGTTAATAACAACGAGTGAGATATAAAATCTCCGTGAGTCAACGCATAAGTCCGAGTAGGGCACCGATTCGCTCGGGACGGCCTAAACATACAAGTCAACTGTCGATAACGGATCAATAGCGTGCGATTAGCGTTACGCTTTAACTATCACAGGATTAGACACATCCCAACAGTTAAACCTTAATCACATGATTCAACTACCAAACTCGGCATACTTTTATATTCAAACATTCTTGAGGATTTTCGATCAATATAATTAATTATATAAGCCAATTTATTTGGTTGTTCCCAACGTTGACATCACAATTCAAGCATAGAACACTCAAAGATGAGTATTAAAACTACACAATAATATTAATAAAATAATAAATCAATAGCTTATCGTCGGACCTTGATAGCTCATTGCTCAAACCTTGATAGCTCATTGCTCAAACCCCGATAACTTATCGTCCAAACCTTGATAGCTTATCACCAAAATCGATAGCTTATCAACCAAAGTTAACTAACCTAACCATGTTTAACAAAAAGTAACTATGGTTAACATAAAGTAACTATAATTAATGAAAAGTAACTACGGTTAGTAAAAAGTAACTACGGTTAATTAAAAGTAATTACGGTTACTTTAACTAACCAAGGTTAACTAACCCAACCATGGTCAATTAACTTAATCCAACCACCATTAACTAAACTAACCCACAATTAACATAAATTAATCTATCCCTAAACGTAATTAACGACCTAATCGGAGATTAGGGGTTAACTCACCCGATTTCAAATCCGGAAGCACCCGTGCCTCGGCGGCGGCGAGGGCTACGCATGGCTTGGTCTGAAATCAACACGGAACCACCGTGGAATACCGAACAGCAGCTACACAGACCCGGTTGTGCTGCTGTTGCTTGATGGAGCTCAAATCGAAGCAAGAACGGACCGGATCTCACCAACCAACCTCTGTTCTGTTCAAACCCACGAAAATTACAGGGTTTCTTCGGAAATCAGCCCCTAGATCCAAGTAGCCCTTGATCTTACGGTCACGTAGAAGAAAATGGAGCTCAATTCGCCCTCCGGATGAGCTCAAACGAGCGATTTCCTACCGGGCGCGCGCAGAAATCCGAGAAGACGGGCTCTCGGGATGGGGAGAATATTTCTCACGAAAATGGAAGAGAGAAATGAGAGGGTCATGGCTAACTTGGGGAAGAAGAAAAGGTGGGACCCACCAGTCAATTCCCCATCAATGAATTTTGTTTTTTATGAATAATATCCAAGGGCAATTTGGTAATTTCATAACTATGGTTTGGTCGTAGGCTAGCTCGGGCGCGAATGGTCTCGATATTTTAGTTTGATTGTCCGGACTTGATTTTCTCGACCGATACTACTTGGATTATCCAAATCCCTTTTCGGATCAATTACAATTGCGTCCAACCATTGTCCCTTAAATGTCAAAAATCTCATCTTATTCACTAGACCATAATTCGAGACTAAAATCCATCGAATTTTTTTTTTTTATAGAACCCAAAATTTCGGGATGTCACACATTCTCTGGTTGACTCGCTCGAGCACACAAGCTTTGCATATCAGCGACCGAGAGAAGGATGGCTTGATGTTGTTCTCTACCACACAGGGCATCTATTACAACAATATTGCAACACCAGCGTTCTCGCTATCAACAAGCACTAGGGCAAGAGCAAGGTGCACCTTGTAGGATACCAATTTGTTGGAAAACAAATGGATAAAAGTGTATAGGCCTTCTCTTGGGATTGTAGAGGCTCGCGATGAGAACCATCAATCCATCTCTTTGAGAACAACTTCGATAGTTGGTCCATCCAAGCTTCTTCATAACCATGTTTGTTCCCCTTCTTCAAATCGGTACCTCCAACTCCAAGCATATTGATGTTTTCATATTACTAATGTTCATCATTCAATTGATCCATCCAAACTTTTCGATGATCACACGTCCTCGAGTTTGTTCATCGTTGGCAAGATCCATCTAATCTTGTCCTCGCCTTCGTGTCCTCAAGCCCATTCACCTTCTATTGGTCCATCCAAATCTTTGACAAAATTCCGATATGCGCATAAAGCTAGCAATCATGTTTTACAAACACACGCTCTTTGAATTGTTCGCCATTGTTGGAGATATGATTGAAGATATGAAGGATACGACTGAAGATATGAATGGATTTGATTGTGATAGCGATTACGATTGCGAACCGATTAGTTTCGTAAACGTAATCTTGTATATTTTCTTTCTATATCCTTCTTTCTTCCTTGTACTATAATTATGTACACACAAGTGTGAATAATACAGAATAGAATTTCTCCAATATTCTTCAGTTTTTGTCATGGTATGAGAGCACTCTATCCCGGCCTAGCTTTCGCAAAATATCTTCCGGTATTGCCTCCGTTTTTTGTTTTTCTAATCTGTTGTTGCAACCCTACAATTTGCAAAACAAGTCAGCAACCCAAGAGGAATCCACTACTATGATACCATGACAACAAATCAAAACACCAGCTCCGGTGAAACCCATGACCCTTCATTGAAAGAAATGTCAAACTCACCTCAAAATCAAACCTCGGATCAAAATGATCCGCCCCAAGATGAGTGTTCTTTCGTCCAACACCCTGTTGGATCAACTTCGGTCCAATTCAAATTCCCATTCCGGTCCAGTGGCTACCAATTCACCGGTTTTCCGTTCAAGGCCAATGGACAGCCGCACCAAATCGGGCGTGGCACAACGGGAGAAGAAGCAAGTCAAAGACCTGAAATTCGGGTTTGGTAACGAATCCCTATCCGATTTATCAATTTGGGCTTGCGCCATACACCATCTCAACCCAGTAGGCGGTCGCCTAGAACCCCAACGACCCCCTCTATACATCGCCGGCGATAGACCCGAGCTACGACTCATCAATTTACAACTTGCCGGAGCAGATAACTATTCGATTTGGGCTCAAGATTTTCGGCGAGGCTTGGTTACGAAAGACAAAGACGGATTCCTCGACGGAATTGTCACTTTTTCGACGATGATCGATTACGGCGACACACGGCGCAAGTGCAATCGGCGGGTTTGCACGTGGATAGGGAATTGCTTAACTCCGGACGTCGCGGCCGGACTTCCACCAACCGAGGACTCGAAGACTATATGGGACAACATCTCGTGAGATGTGCGGGAAACTCCACCGAGCCAAACTCTTCTCACTCCCTATCGGAATTGAAGCAAGGAAACCTCTCGGTTACTACTTGCTTCAACCGGTTGTCCGCCCTGTGGATGCACTCGAAGTGGCCGAGGAACCACTCGAGGGACCCGAGACGACTCTCCGACAATACAAAACCATAAAAGACCAATAAAATGTGACTCGATTTCTCCTAACCCTAAATGAGAATTACATACCTTTTCGGTCACGATTCTTGCAAAGGAGCCGATACCGCCGCTTGGCCGGATTTATCAACTGGTAGTCCAAGAAGAGAGCCAGCGTATGGCGATGGGCGACCGCGTACGTGTAGAAGGCGTCGCCCTTACGGCTCCAACAAAACCACTACATCGAAGCCTCGGGAGTGTCGCGAATTTTAGTCCTCATCGAGCAGCAAATGTGCGCCCTGGAGGAAGAACGAAACCTTAAAGGGTTTCCAATTGAAGGCCAAGATCAAAGACAAGGATCCAACGGCCATTATACGCCCATTCAATTGGTGAATCTAATCGAAGCCACGCCAATCCATTTTTTAAGCCATCCAATGTCCCACGTGGTGGGGCGTCATTACAAAGGGGAAGTGGGCAAATCTCTATAGGAAAAGGTAAATTTTGTGAATATTGCAAACATCCACATCATACTATCGATTCTTGCTGAAATTACATGGAAAGCCAAATGAAAAGAAAAGAAAGAGAAAGAATTTTCAGCTTATCGGGTTTCAAAGACAAGGGATCGAAAAAGTGCACCAGACAATTTCCCAAGATCGGTACCAAAATATTATGAAAGCTCGAGTCGGTTGAAAATTACCGACAAGACTGGGAGTTTTTCGGTACTCTTTTCTCAAAAAGCAATCCAATTTCGGTTGATGCATGGATAATTGATTCGGGTGCTAGTAATAACATAGTTTGCAATGAGAAATTCTTTTCTCATGTTCACAAAAGACCTCACTCTTCTATATCAGTTTGTCTTCCAAATGGAAACACCACTCATGTTAGTAAAATTGGTACTATTCATCTCACCCCATACGTCGTTCCGAAAAATTTCCTTTATATTCCTAATTTTGAATTCAATCTCATCTCTGTTTCCTAGATCCGTGAGGATAATTCTTGTTGCGCCACATTTAATTTTGAAAATTGCTTCTTTCAGGACCATTCGACTGGCAAAATGATGGGCTCGAGTAGTATCGCACAAGGATTATATTTCTGGACCGATTTTTCAAATTCTTCGATAAGAATGTCTCTTGTAATTCTATCACCAATAATAAAAATCTTGTTTCTCATCAACGTCTGGGTCATAGTGCTCGTTTTCCTCATCCAAAAGTCCAATCCGCCCTTTGGCTAAGCAAACGTGAACATCATTTCCGATTAGTACAACTCGAGCTACTAGTCCTTTTTTCATTGATTCATATAGATATTTGGGGTCCCTACCACACTCCACATCTTGATGGATCTCGTTTTTTCCTCACTATTGTTGATGATTATACCCGAGCCACTTGGGTTTTTCTTATGCAATCAAAGAGTCAAACCTTTTCCCATTTGTCGAATTTCATTTCCTTAGTTAAAAATCAGTTTGACAATCCTGTCCAAAGAATTCGTACGAGATAATGGACGCGAGTTTTTCACTAGCGAATGCAATTCTTTTCTATCCTCTCATGGGATACTCCATGAAACCTCTTGCACATATACCCCCCAACAAAATGGGGTTGTGGAGCCCAAACATCGACATCTTTTGGAAGTAGCTCGAGCACTAAAATATCAAGCTTCAATTCCTGAAACCTTTTAGGGAGATTGTATGGTCACGGCAGCCTATTTAATCAACCAACCGCATGCCAACTCGAATTCTTGAAGGACGAACTCCTTTGGAGATGCTTTTTGGGAAATAGTCCGAGATCGATCATCTAAGAGTATTTGGTCATCTATGTTATGTGACGATCAGTGGGCCCTCGGGATAAAATGGATCCTCGTGCCCTTCAATGTGTTTTTATGGGATACCTTCTCTACATAAAGGATAACGAGTTATGGAGATATCCTCGGGACGCTTTTTGTAAGTCGGGATGTCATTTTCCACGAAGATGTGTTCCCATTCCAAGAAATTATAGCTTCACAAAAATCCTTCTCGTCCCCGATTACGGGCCCTTTTTATCGGAAGAAGATCTATCTGTAGCTCCTAAATGCATCTTCATTGCACTCCGAGCCGCTTGTGCCGGTAAATATTAATTCAATGGACCAAGCAATTGAATCTCCAGTATTATTATATGAGGAGAATAATTCGTTTATGGCATCTTCACCACCTTTTATTTATGAATCTTCTCCAAGCGTTCTAGAACAGATGTTTACTTGAGCCACCTCGCCGTTCGACACCGAGTTCATCCTCCTACATGGACCAAAGATTACATATGTCCTACATTGGATTCTCCAGGTACACACTATCCAATCTCCTCATACGTCTTATTTAGTCGACTATCATCGGAACACACGTGTTGCATTAGTCGCATTTTCGAGAGAACAGGAACCGTCCTCTTATATAGAAGCAAAGACGTGATCCACGCCGGCAAAATGCTATGGAGGCCGAGTTAAAAGCTCTTGTAGAAAATCATACTTGGGACATTGTCCCATTACCGTCACATAGAAAACCCATTGGCTGCAAGTGGGTATACAAGATAAAATACAAAGCAGATGGCTCTGTTGAGCGCTACAAGGCTCGCCTAGTTGCTAAAGGATTCACACAACGAGAAGGTTTTGATTATCACGAAACTTTCTCTCCATTGCCAAGGAAGTAACCTGTTCGATCATTTTTATCTATTGTTGCTTTTCACAATTGGCAAATGCATCAAATGGACGTCCATAATGCTTTTTTACATGGAGATTTGGATGAAGAAATCTACATGGAGCTTCCACAAGGCTTACACGACGGGAGGAGTCTCGAGTGTGTCGTCTCCAGTAAATCCCTATACGGACTTAAGCAAGCTTCTCGACAATGGTATGTCAAATTTACTATTGCACTCACAAATGCAAGGTTTCGGCACTCAAAATATGATTATGCTCTATTTACGTGGACCGGAGGTACATCGTCAATTTACTTATTGATATATGTTGATGATGTACTTATCATGGGAAATGATGAGCTTGCTATTGAAAAATTCAAAGAATATCTGCACTCTACCCTCCACATCAAGGATTTGGGACCTCCCAAATATTTTCGTGGCATTGAGATAGCTCGATCCAACAAGGGAATTTGTCTCAATCAACGGAAATTTGTTTTAGAAATTATCTCGAGGCGAGACTATCATGGTGTAAGCCGGTTGTTATACCGATTGAGCAGAATGTCAAATTAACAACGCATGAATATGATGTAGGTTCATCATCTCATGGAGACTCATTGCTAAAAGATCCGTCAGGATATCAACAGCTCATTGGGAAACTAATATATCTCACCATGACAAGACTTCGATATATACTATGCAAGGTGCAAATACTCGATCAATTTATGCATAATCCGAAATAGTCTCATATGAACGCGCATTGAAGGTCATGAAGTACTTGAAGGGATGTCCAGGACTTGGTATATTTTTATCTCGAGATTGTGATATGAAGATGAGAGCCTATTGTGATATGGATTATGCCACTTGTCCAATAACCGGAAGATCTATCACTGGTTTTTGCATCAAATTGGGAAGATCACTAATTTCATGGAAAACAAAGAAACAATCAACCTGCCTCGTTATCATCAGCCGAATCGAATATCGAGCAATGGCGAAGACCGTTTGCGAAATAGTTTGGATACGAGGTTTACTCTCGGACTTTAGAGTAGAAGTTGATGGACCAAGCAAATTATTTTGTGACAATGATGCTGCACTCAAGCTAACAAGCAAACCCAGTCTTCCATGAAAGAACGAAGCACATAGAGGTTGATTGCCATTTCACTCGAGATAAAATCCAAGAAGGGATACTTACGACAAGAGGAATTGGGACTGCAGAACAACCTGCAGACATTTTCACCAAACCACCGTGTCGAGACAACATACATATCTATCGAGCAAGCTAGGCGTATTCGACATATACAAGCCTTCAGTTTGAGGGGGAGTGTTGGAGATATGATTGAAGATATGAAGGATACGACTGAAGATATGAAGGGATTTGATTGTGATATCGATTACAATTGTAGACTGATTAGTTTCGTAAACGTAATCTTGTATATTTTCTTTCTATTTCCTTCTTTCTTCCTTGTACTATAATTACGTACTCGAAGTGTGAATAATACAGAATAGAATTTCTCCAATATTCTTCAGTTTTTGTCAGCCATCCACAATGTCCATCCGAACATCGACATATTCCTCGTTCAATGGCTTGTTTACCATTTTGCAAGGCCCATTCGTTCATCAGCATATTTCACGTTCCGTAGCTTGTTCACCTTCCGTAGAATAAAGGTCCTTTCACACTCGTAGACATCTCGTTTCTAACACCATCTATGAATCCGCGTATGTAGTGGCTGTTTCTTCTTCCCATTCAAGTACAAAATCTTACTGTAATTTAGAATGTTTTGTCATCATCAAAACACTATAGGGTTATATTCTAACATTCTCTTCTATGCATCATTGTCGTCAAATTTAATTATTCATAAGAGTTAGTAATTCTTATAGGCAAAATGAGGTTAACGGTCAATAATACAACTAAATAATAAAAATTCAAAACCTATAATATTTGAAATTTTTACGAATTATTAATTGAATTGGACATGTATTATAACTTCAAAGATACTATAGGTGCAATTTTTCTAGAGAATGACATAAAGGTACACGACCAACAAGTTGAGATTCTTATTTCACTAAGGTCTTGCTTGGTTCGTTGCCAATATGGAGACGAAATCTAACTTCAAGCAATCACATCTTTTGAGATTAAAATTATTGTTGGCGTCACCAAACAGCCGTGACTCAAATCTTGGCGTCTTCGTACTATTGGTTGGTTGATTTTCGAATTCCTTTGCGTTTGACTCCCTTCTACAGAGAAAGCAAAATGTCATACGTAAGTCAGAGAAAATGTCCAACCAATCCCAAACTTATTGTAAAGATATCAATTCAGTTCTAAACTTTTTAATTTCGTCAATTTAATCCCATGCATTTGCGTGAAATTTCATGTAATCCTTCCAGCAAATTTTCATCAGGGACCACAAACGTGGCAGTGTACCGAGGGAATTTTAGATCTGTTTCACAATCACAAAGCGTTGCCACTTCTGATTCAAAAGTACAAGCAGACTGGCGATAATGCAGTGAACCAATGTTCTTATCAACATGCTCAACTCTTTCCGTCGATGTCAATCTTCCCGTTTTCGCGGGAAAAGTAGCAGCTCCTCTGGATCCTTTAATTATGTACATTTTACTTGGAAAAGAAAAGCATCCCATGACAGAAAATTTGAGTCTGCTAATTCAGTCATTTTTATGTGTTCCTTTGAAAAAGAGTAGCACTTGTCCATACCATACATTATCACTAAATGGCGTGGAGAGAACATAGGGAGTCGAATGTGCGAAAAACACAAAGCCTTTCGCAAGTACAAATCCTCGAAAAACCATTCCTCGTCCTCCTGATCTGAACAATTTGCATAATCTCCATTCTTGCACATCGACAGTGAAGACACGCTTGACCTTCTTCATGTCCATTCAAGGGGACAACTCCCGTCTTCTCCATGCACAAGTTACATGGGAATAGGGAGTCCAAGCTATGGAAATTAAAGAACACGACCATCGTCTCTTCTGAACCAACAAAAACGGCTTCTCAGTTTCTGTAAATATGAAGCTAGACGTGCAAAATCAAAATGTACCTCGGTGGAAGGGAGAATTCCCTCAAAAATCAGCTAGAGAACAAGAAGTACCCTCTGTCCGGCCTCCATTTCCCCTTTGGAGTATTTGCCTCTAAAATATGCAAGCTAATTGCGGGGTAACTACTGGTTTGCCCCAAAAGTTATCTAGCTTCAGCGCTATCAACAAGTGAAACCAATTCAATGTGCTGTGGCTCCACCGTCTGAGTCCCTTCTCTTGAAGCTAACACTTCGTCGGGAAGAAGGGTAGCATTTGGATCCCCTCCGGGAACCAAGAACAGCAGACAAAGCGGAGAGATCCTTAAAATGTTACGGATCAAAATAGCCAACCACAAATTACCGAATTGAGTTCTAGTGACCCTAAGTATGTGAAGTAATAAGCCCCCCACCCCAAGACGCTGAGAGAAACCCAATATTCTCGATGGACATGAGCAGAGCAAAGAAAGTGCCCTCTATACCAGAGGGACAAAGCTTCGAGCTTAACACGTAAAGAGGCATCAGTTTGAGTGTTCCAATCATTCGGGAGACCCCTTCATCAATCACAGCAAAGAAATAATCCGGCACGCCAAGTTTCAAGTTTAACCGGAGTACGAGAACCAGGTCAAGCATTCCTGACAGACCAAAGAACAACTGAGTCCACAATAGCATATCCCGGAAAGGGTGATCCTTAAGGCCATGTTGGAATAGTATTGCCCCAAGAAAGTAACCAACTGAACCAACTGAGAACAAATAACCAACAGTCTCCTGCAAGAATGACTTGAATAATTAGCACACTGTACTGTAAAGTTTCATTTGTTTGTAAGTAATTATTTAGAGCCTAAATCAGACGAAAGTTATGTCATCATAAAAGCTTTCACCAATGCATATCAATCTTCAAGGATCTCATCACCCAAGAAGCAATTGGACAATGATTATAAAAAGTACAGCTGCTCAAATGACTTTAGCCCTATGAGTTCAAATTTCAAAACTTCTACTGTGTTCATCTTTCTTCAAGCCAACAGATACTCAATTTTGTCTTGTATAGGTAGTTAGCTAATTTGTTAACACTGGGACATTTCCCCAGTTTTTATGATTAAGAAAGCTTCAAGAATGAGCTAGAGTACCCTCTGATCACAGAGGTGTTCATTGATCTCAAGCAGAGAGAATGTAAACATGTCCTTCTTTAGCTAATCTTACCAGTTTGTATGAGATACTTCCACCTGAGCACATGTACAAAAATGAAACTCGAGCATTTTCTACTCTCTTGTCTCCATTTTTGGGCCTGTTGACATTGCTTTGGGATTCCCAGAGCTCAAAGATTCAAAGTATAGCCCACCGGCATTCAGCCTTTACACTCTGAGCTCAAGGGAACTTCTATCTCAGTATACTTCTATTCTTGGAGACCAGATTGTGACTAAAATCTTGATAATCATCAAACCAGAAAATTCAAAAGAAACTTCTAGGTTCCATAATTCATTTCTTAGTTCTTGCCCTATAAACAGGAAAACTGGAATGACAAGCAAAATTATCTAGTCCATACCTCAGAGAAAGATGGACCTCCATCTGCATCGGTATACCAATAGAACATTCCGTCACGAATATTCAAACTTAGTGCAATGGATGAGTACATGTATAGACACGGTCTCCACACAGCTGGGCTTTTCAAAGTTGTCCACATGGCCTTTCCAGCATCAATAAACTTCTGACTGACCTGGGTACGACTTCACGATGTTAGTTCACCAGTCTCAGTAACTAAAACATGAAGATGCCGAGAACTTGCACCTGTCTGTAAGCAAAATTTGGTGTGTGAGGCTCATCAAGAATATTTCCCAGTAATAGCACAAGCCCAGCTGGTATCGTGAGCAGAGCAAACACTCCCTAGCCCCAAAAAAGAGAAGGATCATGAAATGTGGAATTTCATAGAAGACAATAAAAGTTTGGTAAGAAAATAACATGTAGAGGACACAAACCATTGGACCAATTCTGTGGACAAAGATCCCACTGATGACAAATCCCATGAGTCCTCCAGTTGACTCACTCAGAGCACACAAGCTTTGCATATCAGCTGCCAGAGAAGGATGGCTGATGCTGTTTTGTGCCACACAGGCATCTATTACAACATCTGCTATTACAACACTAGCAGTTCCTGCTGTCAACAGCACTAGGGCAAGAACAAGGTGCACCTTATAGAATGACAACACGAGCATGGAAAATACTCCGAGAAAACCTATGATGATAAAAAAAGTCCAATCACACCCTCACATCCGAAATTCTTCTGGATGCTCAAAGAGATTACTTTAGGAGCAACTTGAAAGTAACAAACATAGACACAAAAGGCAAGTTTCTGCTTTTCATCCCCATACATGAGATCATAAGAGGACATTTTCTTGCATTCCCTAATTCCATTTCCCCAATAGATCCCTCAAAAGCCGAAATCTTGAGTTAGTAAATAATCACACAACCCTTTATCCTCAGAGTAAGCCCTTCAGGTAGGGACCTTACAGTCTACTATGGGAAACTGTGCTTTCAGTAATCGACCATGAGTTTGTATATCCAGTATTGTGTTTGTGCTCAGTGGGAAAGCAACAATTATCTCATTCCATGGTTCAGGAGGGAAAAAATTATTTGAGTGCTCCTCAAATGCTTCTGTCAATTTAACAGTTGGTCTTTGTCTGAACAAATGGGGGATTGGCTTTAGAATATTTTCACGTCTTGCATCTTTCATGTTAAGAAAATTGAGCCTTCGCGCATCAAAATACTGTGCTTGTATAAAAACAAGGGAACAAAATATCCCATATTTCGATGCATTTGGTACCAGTGTGCACACGTATCATATCAGCTGCCTCTTTTTATTAAACTACTTCAGACTATGCAAAGATGCATGATGAAGGTTTGTCCATGAGAAATAGTCAACTGGATTTTTCTCTGGTGCATGACAGTTCCCAAATAAATCATGCCCTTTAATTGATTTAGTGAGGAGCTTTACATTGAAATCACATATCGCCGGGGCAAAAACAGTACTTCAGTTACCTGGCCATACAACAATGAAGAATGTCTTAGACAATTGTCCCAGATTGTCCATCTATGATAGTATATTTGCAGAGTGCAAATTCTGTCCTTCAAAAACCATTTGACTGCTCTAGAACAAACAACAAAAGAAAAATGCGTAGATCCCTTGCCCCAAACAAACGTATAATCGAATATGACATTTGGTTTTATTGCCATTTTATTAAGAAAGCAAAAGACTAATTGGCACAGGTTACATGGACTAAATAACAACCTTATAGACTGGTTTATACAGTAATTCTTACTATATTAGGAAAGGATCTACCAAAGTGGAAAGAAAGTTCAGCACATAACCCAGAGATGATTAATATAGCTCACCTCCATTGCTACATACATTGTCAATTTTTACAATCAGTTCACCATTCTCAGCACAGGCAAGACCCCCAAATTAATAGCTGTCTAACGAGACTTCAAATAAGACCAACAGTTGTCAAGAATTTGTGGTCGGATCCTGTTGTGTCTTACTCATCACATTTGTTATCCAGTTCTCAGCTTCTAGAACTCCAGAGAACGGAACAAATAGCTAAACTATCCGTACTCCATGGGAAAAAAAATGCATACAAGGGGATGCTAACCACCAAGTTTGGGGATTTGACTTGGTCCTATATTGACCACATCATGCTTGATCTCTATGTCATCTAATAGTTTGTTTATTCATATGGTGAATGTGATGCCGGTCCTCATCTTCTAAGACTCTAAGTAGATGCTTACTGTTGATGACCAAGAAACGCCCATCCCAGCTACTGATATGCGTCTTTAACGTCTCAATTTCACTCATTTCCTTTCTTTTCTTTGTTCATACCACACTCAGTACTCACCTGATCTTTCAATAAAAAAACAACCTGAATTCAGTTCTAGTCGGCCTGACTTCAAGAAGGTGAAGATATTGTCAAAATTAAAATGCAAGGATTCCAAAACTATTGGCCTAACACACAATGTGAAAACTGGATCCAGAATATACAAATAACAGGAAATAGAAAAAAGAAAAGAAACGGGAGAACTTTAACCAATTTTTCATATACCTGCTAAAACAAGATAGGGCCGCCTCCGGTACCCGGCGACCGGGACGACATCAGTCAGAAGTCCCCAAATTGGTTTGATAGTCCAAGGAATATATACGATTCCTGAATAGACCTGAGACTCGGAGGGCTGAACCTTCTGAACATCCTTCATGTAGTACTTGGTTGCAACATCAGTCAGCGCACCCCCAAGCCCTTGGCTTATTCCATACACAATCACCACCCCAAGAACAAAGCTCCAATGCATCTCCGCCGCAAGCATTCTCACCCATTGGATTGGAGCCCAGAAGCAATCGCAACCCCTCGATCTGGGCACATTCCCCTCCACAGCAGCCTCTATCTCCTCAGCGACCACAAGATTATCAGCCTCCTCCCCCATACGACACACTGGCTGGAGTCAAACTTGCTGCAAATGATGGTCTGTTCCTCTGAGTAACGGTTGACTCGCATCAAGATCGCTTTTTTCCTCCCTGCGGAATTAGGATTTACTGAGGGAATCACTCCTTTTGATCGAGGAAGTCGTCAGGCATGGAGGACCCAGCTCAAGAACCGGCCTTTCCTTTAGCTGATCCGAGAGTTGACCCAAAAAGGGGATATCTAAATAGTATGACTTGAAGGAACTTCTGGATCCAAATCTGCAGCTTACGCTGCTTGCTCGAAGAATGACTAGGACGAGGAGGATCCCAGGTCAAGATCAAATCAAAGTTCACGCACGAACTGACGTGCGCTTGCCATGAAAAGGATGTCTGAATCTTGATCTGTTTCTGTTTTTCCTTTTCTAAAGGGAAAAAAGATGACCATTTTGACTTGGATCTCCAAATAAGATGACATCTGTATAAGTAAAATTTCGTCTGAACTCCGACCCATAACATTCAGGCACATTTCCTGAAACGAAAAAAAATATATTTTTTTTTATTTAAGAGGTAATGACAGAAAATAGTTACTGCCGAATAGAGTCGTACAGAAATATTTCGAATTTGGGATGAATTATCGTGGTT
Source organism: Rhodamnia rubescens (assembly GCA_021437795.1). NCBI lineage: Eukaryota > Viridiplantae > Streptophyta > Magnoliopsida > Myrtales > Myrtaceae > Rhodamnia > Rhodamnia rubescens. The sequence goes on along the minus strand of JAILYA010000010.1, from coordinate 3,373,624 downwards.
TGACTCTTGCGTTATCGATCTATACTTAAGACAAGATCTTTGAACTAATTTATCGGCGATGCACCCCTGATTAAAAAATGCTGTGCACTTTTGTCATGAAAATGATGTCTAAATCCCGATTTGTTCCTGTTTTTCCTTTTCTTAAGAAAAAAAAAAAAAAAAAAGAGACCATTTTGACTTTAGATCTCCAAAAAGATGACATCAACAAGAACAAAAGCTCCCCAACAGGGCACGCCAAAGAGAGCCTTTATATCTTTTCTGTTCTTTTTCTTATCTTGAGCGAGAACAGTTGAAACTTAAAAAGGGGTGATCTTGTTAGCGGTTTATCTTGTGTAATGCATACAAATGGATCCCTTAAATTTATAATTAGCCAAATTGAGTATTTTGACTTGTATGATATTTTATTTCACGGGACCTAATACCTTAAAATCCCTCAATTTTATAACCATAAAAATTAGCAAATTTTCACTTGAGTTTCATATCTATACTCTGTTGACTCTCTGTCCAAAATCGCCTTTAGTGATCCCATGTGGCATTTCCACGCCATTGCTCTATTTTTTTCTCCAAATTTCATGTCCAAGAAAACGTCATTTGGAGATGTATTTCAATTGAGCTTTAAACGTCCTATTGGATTTGAAATTTAGGTAAAAACTCGAGCAATTATGATTGGCTTTCTTCAGTGCTGTACTCTTTAAGATGGTCTTTCTTCTATCTCGCTCACTATTTTTCAATCGTCTTTAATCTTTCGTGCTCGGTAATCTTCCATCTCTCACAATGGGGAGCTCGCGCTTGAGACCCCGGAACAACTCGTGCTCGAGAGTTTTTCGTCTCTAGATTGTCAATGAGAAATTTCCGAACGGAGAGTTAAAAGGGGGTAAATTTGAAACTCAAGTAAAAGTTGATAATTTTTTTAACGAGACGTGGGGCTTCTTTTTATGTCATGTCATTTTGTGGGTTAAGAAATTTCCATAATTTTCTTGGCAATGCATGTCCTGGAAATCGAGCATTTTACTAAATGATGAGACTACGCAAAAGTCATTTATCCCACAAATACCATTGAGTGTATAATTCTTCTATTTGTTTTTTTTTTTGTCATTTATCAGCTATGTTTCATTGATCATTCATTTTTAAAAAGCAAAAAGAGGAATAATTGAATGATCAATGAAATCACTTAAGAGCGGTTACATTTTGTAATAGACCACGTTCCATGACTGCACGTGACTTTTCATTTGTCCCTAGATTTAACCGTTAATCGATATTTTCGTCATCTTCAGTTTTTGCATCAATTGTTGACTAGTGGTCATCACTTGTCGATAGATGTACTATGATCATCAATTGTCTTTGTTATCGACAAGCATATGTATCGACGGCTAATCTATGGTATTCGATGATATATTCATTTAACATTGATTTCTTCATGGACATCATGTCGATTTGATTTAGAAATTCAAAAAATTCATGTAGTTAATATCGAAAACCAGCGAATATATTCACTCTCATTTTCACCATTTGGCCCTCCACTTTGATTTTTATGATTGCCACATGGTAATGCATCAACAATTGTAAACGTTTGGTTCAACGTACAATCAAGTTGTAAAAAGTGTTTTGAATCAAGCGCACTCATATCCTTTTTAACGACCATTCGCCCGATTTGCTGACATGGCACGCTTATATCCAACGAGGCGCTTTTTCAATATTTTTGTACACGTGGCTTATGTCCCATGTGGCTATTTCTGACTTTGTTTTTTTTCTTCTTCTTTTTTATTATTTTGGTTTAAATTTTGACTTTGACGAAAATTACAGCGAATTGACTGAGCTCCAAACCTCAGAAGCTCAGAAACTGACTCAAAGCAATACCGATTCACGCAACGGAGGGAGATAAAAACCAAGGAGAAGGTCGCAATTCGCATGCTGCGCACCTAGATTCGGCATCCTCCGAGTGATGGGAGAGGAGTTCGACGGATCGCACTGATCAGGCAACTCTTTGGCGCTGGAGGCAGGTGGCGATGACGGCGAGGGAACGGGCGCAGCTTCGAAGGACGATATTGAAGGAGTGGCGTCCATGGCTTTGATGCTCGCGTGCTCGAAGAAGGCGCCACCACCATGGCACGAGCACAGAGAGAAGAGAGAGAAATCTGCGGGCTTCGAATGGAGTCAAGAATGGCGGACCGGGGGAAGATGAGGATTGTGAAGAGCAAAGAGGTGGTTGGCAAAGGCACAGACAGGCAGAGAGGAGAGGAAGAAAAAGAGAGAGATAAGAGTCAGTTAGTCAATTTCGGAGAGAAAAAAGCAATTCCGCAAAGTATTTTCACTTTTTTAGATATAGAGATTCACTTTTTTAATTTTATTGTTCGCTGATCGAGAAAGTTTATTCGATTGACTAATCATTTTTGGCATACCAAACGGTTGAAACTCCGAAAAACTAATTTCTAAAAAATACTTTCGCTCAAACAAACGCACCCTTTGAAAATATTTGTTCTTTCATTTGATTGGTTGCTCCTGTGAGTACACCCACGATGAGAACAAAGAAATGTCTATCCAAATGTAACCTGCTGTGATGTAAAGTACAGTCAAGAATCAATATACAACAAGAACTTCCTTGCCCAGTCCCTTTGTATCCGTGGAGATGTTTTAACTTAGTTTTTCTCTCGATGTCCTCTTCTAAGAAATGGCAAGTGACTGATTCCAATGCCCCCCTAAAATCATCTCCTATGATCAGTGCTTTTAACGAGGGAAACCAACTCGATTTTCTCGGGTTCCAGAGCTTCTGCGTCCTCTTCAGACGCCAGTACTTCGCTCGGAAGAATGGTAGACTTCGGATCGCCTCTTGGAACCAAGAACAGCAGACAGAGCGGAGAAATGCGTAGTATGTTTCGTATCAAGACAGCCAACCACAAATTTTCGAATTGGGTCCGGGTAACCCTAAGTAAGTGGAGTAGAAATCCCCCTCCCCATGATGACGAGAGAATTCCGACATTGTCGATTGACATGAGCAGGGCGAAAAAAGTCCCTTCTATGCCGGAGGGGCACAGCTTCGAACTGAGTACAAGTAGAGGCATCCACTTCAGTCTCGAGATCATCTGGGACACCCACTCATCGATCACGGCGAAGAAATAGTCCGGCATGCCGACCTTCAAGTTCAGTCGCAGAACCAGGACTAGGTCTAGCATTCCTGATAGACCAAAGCACAACTGGGTCCAAAACAGCAAGTCTCGGAACGGATGATCCCTAAGACTGTTCTGGTATAGTAGTGCTCCAAGGAGTGAGCCAACTGAGCCAATTGAGAACAAATAACCGACGGCCTCCTGCCCGAACAAAATGATAATTAACACATTTGCAAGTGACAAGGTAAAAAAGTACTGCTGTTGATAAGGTCAAGGAGCAGTTCAGAGAGAGTTGATGTTGAACAAGTGAACTCTCCAGTTCCTAAGTTGGAAATCTCTTAAGAGTCCTAAGCAACTATGCCAACTAAGCCGGCATGTCCTTGAAAATATTTACGAGATTATGTCTTTCCAAGCCAGTTAAACACAATTTATTCGTGCACAGTAAGTCCATTAATAATTTTCAAATAAGAAGTCCCGGATGAATCGAATTCACATACCTTAGAGAGCAATGGACCTCCCTTTGCATCGGTGTACCAATAGAACATCCCATCGAAAATATTCAAGCTCAATGTAAGCGACGTGTACATGTACAAGCATGGTCTCCAAACAGCTGGAATTTTCAAAGTCGTACACATTGCCTTCCCAGCACAAAAGAAGTTCCGGTTGACCTGACCATGACTAAAAAACATTAATTTATGAATCTAAAGGAACCAAAAATGTGAAGATGCTAAAATTCCGCACCTGTCTGTAGTCAAAATTTGGTAAGTGAGGCTCATCGAGTATGAATCCCAGTAAAAGCACAAGGCCAGCCGGTACTGTCAGAAGACCAAATACCCCCTAACCAGAAGTGGAAACAAGTTCTCTGATGAGGGATTACTATGTCTGGTGAACCCAAAAGATACGTGCTACATTGAAAATAGGGTTCAAAGTTGACAAACCATCGGACCAATTAGGTGAACAAGGATACCGCTAATGACAAAACCCACGAGTCCTCCAATGGAAGCACTCAAAGCACACAGGCTTTGCATGTCAGCCGCCAGAGAGGGATGACTGATGCTGTTTTGTGCCACACAAGCATCAATGGTGACGTCTGCTATCGCAACACCTGCACTTCCTGCTGTCAATAGCACCAGGGCAAGAACAAGGTGCACCTTGTAGAATGACAACACGAGCATGGAGAATACACTGAGAAAACCTACAACATGACAGAATGATTGGGTTCATGTCAGCACACCCAACCTATACACGTCACTATATCTGAACTTTGTGTAACAAACTATTCTTGGACGGAAGGATATCCAGGGAAGGAAAAAAGAACACACTAGATGAACTGAACATGGATTCCTGCCTTTACAGAGACTTCAGAATTTAGAGTTAGGCTCCAGATCATGTCAAGATCCGTCTGTACTGTTATGTGCATTTAACTTTTGTCGACTCTATAGGAGAAATAGGCAGTGTGACACAAAATCCTCCATAATCTGTTTAAGAGTCAGAACATCTCAGCAGCGACATTAGCTTGTGTTAAGTATATTTTGGACACTATATTTTCCACATTCTATCGTACGTGTTACAATTGCTACTCAAATACCATTATTGTAAATTGAGGCCTTTTTGGGAGCCATGATTGTATTTATACTCTGTGTCTGTTGCTTTCGACTATTGGCTCTCTGTATCAAAAACATTGAGCATGTGTTAAGCTAAAACTGTTTCGACAGTTTTATGTGGTTGCTGACCTTATGGTTTACATGAGTGGGGTGTAGAGTTGGTATGTCAGGTCTCTATCATGATCGGAAATTCAGAATGCATAACATACAAAGTGCACTATAACTAGGGAAAACTTATGCATAGAACATCTTTATTTAGGATTCATGCATCAGCACCACTTGTTTCACCAAGTAACCAATGATGTTTCTAGCACAAGGTCCAAACCTCTTGAACAGCATGCTATCAACCTAAAGACAAAGGTATGGAGCACTTTTCACACCCCAGTCGTGCACCACTGACAATTGCCGCTGACTGGTTGACATGTAAAATTAGCTATCAAATTTGAAGATGAGCAAACAAGAAATTTCTAGGCTGGAAGCACATGAGGCAGAAACATACAAAAATGGAATAAAAAGTCAGCACATAACCTGGTGATAAGTTGCTTATGACAACATACCTTACCAGTCTATTTATAAAGCAGACTACCTTTCTAAAACATCAAAATGCGACACGAATCTATTTATCGGACACAGAAGCATGATATTTTGCCTTGTTTTTTCATGTCTGTCGGCTTGTAGTTCAGGGAATCATATGTGATGCAGCTTCTCAACTTCTAAAACATTAGAAAAAGAACATTTTTCTCTTTGTCCATTAAATTGTCAGAAGTGGCATTATTGTGACCCATATTTGTTTTTACAAATGGATTCATGCACGGAGCTTCTGCTCTGAGGAATATGCAGAAGATCTTCATCAAGTTTCCCGATGGCCTTGTCTTTTAATGACTTGATACCTCAGTTTCCTTCCAATACTTTCATTCATCAGACAAAGTTAGATTTTTTCTTGTGCTTTGTTGACCACTCAGATTGATTGTGATTCACATGATGCTCTTCAGGAAAAGATTGCAGGGAAGGAGTTAAATTGCACAGACAAATGATGCTGGGCCACCACTAGATCCCATTATCTAGTGAAAGCTCCAGCATCTAGTTGTGGTTCACTTGCGCCTTCTCCAACCACTAAGGACATACTCCTTTATATAGCTTCTCCTGCCAAATCTTTTATTTGTAATACACCAGGATTTTTGGGAGGAAGGAAAAAACGCATTGGCAGCACCTTGTTCGGTTTTCCACAATTGCCCCTCAGTAGGTATCGATAACATGACTTTCAGTATCCGTAAGCTGCCTAATTTTGTAAGAATGTCATCATCACGGCCTTCTGTCTCTACGCAGTATGCATGGTCACGTTAGAAACAAGAGATCACGTTTTTCTTTGTTTGTCATTTCTGCAAAAGGACTCTGGTGCAAAGGCCACCCAGGAAATTTGTAAATAGTACAGGAGACTATGTGCAAGTATGCCGATTTGCATTTGGAAATTGGGGAAGAAATTTAAAAGGGAAAATCATTTTATAAGATTGCCTAACTATAGATACTCTATGACATGTGGAGAATGAGGAATCCAACCCCGTTGGAAGCAAAGTGGAGGATGCAGATTCTGCCTCAAGTAAATATCACTGTTTTACTGTCATATTTAGAGTTACTAGTATACAGAATTCAATGGAACAAACTCCCATAGAGATTGATTCTTCTATAAAGGGCATGTAGCAATAGTTGTCCATATCTATACAAAAATACTTTTCCTGTTCACTTGTCATAGCCATGCCGAAGCTAAGATGGACATTCCATAAGACAAATGAGAGCAGATCCATTGCCAGAAGAACATGAATAATCCTTAGAAACTAATGCCCATCTTCGAAATAGCTAACCACTAGGTAGACATGTAAAAGTGCAACCAACAAAGCAAAACGGGCCAGACACACTGAAATAAAACTTAAATAACATCCAACAGCAGCTTTTTCTTGTGAGGATGGTGTATTCAGACGTCATATCTTTCAGTAAAGTTTTCTAAACCAGTGACAGAGTTCATGCTTCACAACCAAATCCATGAGCCACTATCAAGACATGTGATCAAACCATAAGTAGTTTAAGTACTAAAGAGAGGCAGACAATCAAATATACCTGCGCAAACAAAATAGGGGCGCCTCCGGTACCCGCGGACCGGGACAACATCGGTCAGAAGCCCCCAAAGCGGCTTGATGATCCAAGGAATTTTCGTGATCCCAGAATAAATCTGAGCCTCCGAAGGCTGAACTTTCTGGACATCCTTCATGTAGTACTCAGTCGCGACCCGAGACAGAGCACCGCCGAGCCCCTGGCTTATGCCGTACACGAACACCACCCCTAAGACGAAGCTCCAATGCATCTCCGCCGCCAGCATTCTCAGCCACTGGATCGGGGCACCGAAGCAGCCGTACGCCCTCGGCTCGGGCACTTCTTCTTCCTCCTCCATAGCCTCCACTTCCTCCTCCTCTTCAGGGGCCAAAACACCATCTCGCTCCACCATAACACCGGCCAAACTTCCCCTTCTTTTGAACCGAAAATGACCCTTTTCACATGGAATCACCTCAGTTGACCGGTTGACCTGAACCCAGATAGATACTTTCCCGGAAGCGTCTCCACTTTTCCGGGAAAATCTTCGCTTATATTGTTTTGGGTATCTACGCAAAGATGCTATATCGGCGTTCCAAAGAATGGTTCGTGGAAGCCGATCCAAGATAGAGCTCCGGACGACGCTTCTTGTTCTCGATCTGTATCAAGACACTGCAAATGTAAGCGCAGTTATCACAAAATCCCCTGTTCACCAATCGAAGGCGAGTCTTTGGCAGTAACCAATGCAAGCTTTCTTGATCTGGGTAGTTCCTGTCTGCATCACCCTGTTCTAGTTTTGACCAATCTCTCCACCAAACGAAACAGCGAAGGTCGACGTTTTATGCCGCGGCTTCGCGACTTGGATTATCTTCTCCGTCGTTAACGACACCGGCGAAGATCAGGATAAGGGCCCAAGGGTTCGTTGCTAAAACGTTGGCCCACCAAATTGTCGAAGTCCTTTCTTGAAGAGAATCAACCTCTAATGATTTTCTTCTCTATTACAGGCATTGATAAAGAGGAATCTGATAAGTATTACAAGAACAAGAATTTTAGTATGTGAAAATTCTTTACTTCTGTACTTTATTGAGTGTTCTAAGCCTAAAAACGGCCGTGTCTATGCAGCGGATGTGTATGAAATAATCATGAAAAAAAAAAAAAGCGAGTATATTCGAGGAGGGTTTATCATTCCCGTCGTTCTCGGGTATAGAGATATGCAAAGATGATGTGCACACATTCATCGCAGGTCGAGGTGATCGAAAAGATTATGGCGTTGATTATTAATGGCAAGACTATTCATTTTTGTGTTGCATCCTCAGATTTGGTCTTTGAAATGTGGTATTGCTGTTCTCTGTTAAAGAAAGACTTCCTGCTTCTGCTTACAAGGACGCGGGCGTGAGATCTCACCGATTCGTCACTAATTTTGAACATATCACAACTGCATATGAAAATGTTTCTGAAATGGGCTCACTTGGGAGAGAGCTATGTCAAATTAGCTAGGGCATAGTCAATCAAATACATTAGGATTCATCTAATCAGGTGTTTTTTTTTTACGCATTAGGTAAACAGGTTATTATGGCCGTACCCCATCCGATGCTTGTGCTTATTTTGCTTAGTTGTTTTTGGATATGTCCACTTGTCTGATCTTCTTTCGTTTTCACATGCGCCGTTATATATATATATCATATTAAACAAGTGCACGTTAGTAAATGGCACCATGAGACGCTACAGAGAGTATCAGAGTTATACTAACAGTGATGGATGACTACTTGAAAAAGATATGGTTGTTTAGGCAATTAAGAGCTTTGATTGGAAGCAAGACATATAAGACAATCAAGCTAGTGCCAATTGACAATTGCATCGAGTTTGGCTCGAAACTATCAAAAGAATTTTGCAAAGAGGAGAGACGGTGAGAGACCACATCATTGTTGGGGAACCACGATAGGTAGCAAAATTAATGAGCTATAATGTTACTATTGTTGCCCCATAAAATGCCTTAAGATTGTTGGTATGACTAGAATATTCTTAGCCAATGTGCTTAGTATGCCGAACTACATGTAAATGATCCCATCGGCTATTACTGAATGTCGAACTCTTGAAAAATTGTGGTAAGGTTAAATTGCTAACTATTTTGTTCTTGCAAGCTTAGGAAATAATTAGAGCTTGGAAGTTCCATTGAAGACAAACAAGTCATTAGTCCGATTCAATCATCATTAATCAACCAAGCCTATTTAAGTTCTTTATTGTGGTGTAATCCTTTTGGTTAAATTTAGTTGTTTGGATTTTTAGTTAGGATACGACTATATAAGATATAACATGAAATCTAGCGATTTTATTGTATCTTATCTATCGTTTAGTGAACTATAGTAATAAAAACGTATATTTTCACATCCTATTATGTCATTTATTCGGCATGAATGACTTGTTGGTGTAAATGAACCTAAAAATTGCAAAACTAGAGATGGTGAAAACCTCTCAAACCACTCTTGCCTACTTCATTTTTACTTGCCTAATTTATATATTTTTTCATCTTTTTTTCTTCTTTTATTTTTTTAATTCTTTTTTCCCCTTCCATCATTCATAATATAGTTATATTAAATAGTAAACTATGCTAAAATACCTGAAATACTAAAATACCTAAAGCATATGACAAAAAAATTAAACATATATTATATGATAGAAAGAAATCGAATATATATAAAGATAGGAATAAATAAAAACCAAATAATTTTTATTTTTTCATTATTTTGAATTTTTTATATTAAAATGCAAACATTTATATTCACACATTATTTCAATTTTATTTATTTAAGAAGTTCGTTATTCGAGAAAAATATCTTTTATACTATGAACATTAGAAATCGTATTGACTTTTATCCCACCCTACGTTTGGTCATCCGAATTTCTAACCATAATAAAACTTGATATGATAAGACATGAAATCCAATAATTTTTATTATATTCTATCCCACGTTTGATGAATTTCAGCAATAAAATCGAATATTTTCACATCATATTCTCATCCATTATTTGAAATGAATGTCATATTAGCATAAATGAACTTAAAAATTGCTGGAGGTAGTTTGAATATCTCACGACAATATTTAGGGGCAGCCCTCCTGCCTATGTGTATATTTTTTTAAATTCTTAAAAAGGAAAAATGAAGACTACGAAAAAGGAAATAAAAGGAAAAAAAGGGAAAAATGGCAAAAATGTTGTGACGTTTCCGACCCAACCATCGTACTCGTAATAGGAAATTTAAGCTCCTTTAGGGCTCTTGGTCTCTTGAATCCCTCCAAGAACACTACGGTTTTACGTCGTTTATAAATCGAGACCGCATGAGAATCGTAAAGTCGCGACGTTGCGGGGGAGGACATGTGGTGTCCAGGTACACCTCCTCAAAATCGACTCTTCATTGTTTTCACTCTTATCAATGATTCATATGGAAGCGATTTCATTTTAAGCTTTCGATTAGTTAAAAATCTAGGAGGAAACACTTATGAGTAATAATATGCTCCATATATCCATATCATTTACATCAAACTATATCGATCTACAACATATATATGCATCATAACATGGCTCCATTTAGGTTCTCTACTTTGGGATGGTAAAATGTCCCAAAAAGTTGCCTCTGGCTTCCAAAAACTCCTCCATGCGGATCGGTCGCCTAGGGTACACGCCATCCATCTTCATGCTATACTTTTTCTCAATCAAAAGAGCTTCATCTTTGCTTTGCTTTTTAATCTACATGTGATAACCTTCATCCACCCTTACGGTAGTCATATAGCGTTTAAGAGTTACTTCTTATTTCACAGCCACGACATCAATACAATAAACTTCTACGGACATAATGATACCGAAACAAAGAGGGGGACTTACCATTACCTACAAATTTGAAAAAAATAAAGAGTGAGATACAACTATCGTAGTTACGAATATCTATACTAAATATAGGAAGCAAATTAGAGGTACAATTCATAATGCAAGCAATCATATCATATACAAATCGTTTTTTATTCCTTTTCATTTATGCATAACATCTCCACTTTTCATATCATATTGCGCACTTTTTAAGGCCCTCTCACCCTTGCGGATAAGGCGTGTACACATATCTTATCATATCATGTCATGTGGATCCACCCTTTTCTTATATGCGCGATGCCCTCTCATCCTTGAAAATGAGGTATATAACATATCATATCACATAATCTCACCACCAAAGGTAGCAAGACCAATGAGAGCATGCACCACAAATGGTCCAAGGTTCAATAGGTGGTCCCCACAAGACACACGTCATCGGGTGGCACTTAGTCATTGACCAACATATCATATACTTTTCAAGAAAACATTAAAATAGTTAAAACTTTATAACCTAGATAAGGGCTAGATATCACTTACCTCACGTAGACGAACATTAGAAACAAAAAAAGTAATTTGTCGTCTTGTGCCTATGTAACGGTCTTGGAGGCGATCCGACGGTGTTGGTGTTGTGGTGGTGAAATGGTGGCTCAAAGTGGCCGAAAGAGAGAGTGAGAGAGGGAATGAGAGAGACAGGTTGGTGAGAGGGAAAAGGGTGATAATGAAGTGGTCTTAAGTCTATTTATAAGGCTTTCTTGACTAGCTTCACAAGTTTCATTAAATTGTCACAAGTTTCTAAACCTTGTCTTGCTCCAAAAGTTTTATTAAATTGTCGCATGTTTCTAAACATTGTCTTGCTCTCCAAATTTTACTATTTTTAGAAGTCTTGACTTGCTCTTCAAGTTTTATTAATTCTTACATTTTTCTTATGCTATTTAAGACAAGATTAAATTCTTTTAATGCCCTTTTCCCCCTTACATGCCTATTCTAGGGCATTTTACATTATTTTCATTTTCATTTTTCTTATTTAAGTCTACTAATTAATTCTTTTGTCTTTTCTATATTAATAATTTGATAGAATATTCTAGAGATGTCATTTAGGAATTGCCACATAGCTAGTCTAGGATATTCTAAGATCCTAGACTATTTTTTTTGCTCTTCAAGTAAAAAATTAGACATTTTTATTTATTCTAGGGTACTTTTTCTAATCCAAATTTTTCTTATATGCTTGACTTGTTCCTCAAGCCAAAAATTATTTTATATCTTTATTTTACTTATCTTATATTTTTACTTGTTCTCCAAGTCGAATTCATCTTATGCACTTCCATATGTCGCTCTCTTATTCCGACTTGTTTTCTAAACCAATTTCGTCCTTATATGCTAACTTACTCTTCAAGCCAATTATTTCTAAGCTTATTTTATCTTCGGAGCTAGCTTACTCTCCAAACTAATTATTTCTAAGCCTATTTTGTTTTCATGTGCTAACTTGTTCTCCAAACCAATTATTTCTAAGCCTATTTTGTCTTCATGTGCTAGCTTGCTCTCCAAGCCAATTATATAGAACATTTCTCATTTAATTTTTGTTAAAAATTGAGAGTGTTCTAGAACCCCTTTCTTGTTCCCCAATCCAATCATATAATTTTATTTTATCTATTCAATCATGGCGCCACATGTCTCATTCTATGATCTCTAGACCATATGATAGTATTTTTGTTATTGAATATCTTATTTCCTTTTTCTTATGTCTCTCACGCCTATATTACATGAGAAGACCATTTCTTTTATTTCTGTTTACATTTAAATTAGAGATTTAATACATAAATCTCGGTACCCCTTGGTGTCGCCCAATTAAGAAGGTCCGTAGGCTTTCATTTCATTCTATAGATGCCAAGCATAACTAATGCTAATGGCAATTTGGGCATTCTATTTAAATAGGTAAGGTGGTCTAGTAATCGACCTCTTATTCATTGCTCTAGGACTTTAAAAAATGTTGGTTGTCAAACTCTCAAGACATCTATGTAGTTCTCTACTTTAGGTGCCTAAGAAGCTAAAGGTCGAACTATCTATTTTGCCAAATAAAATTGGCTCACGTATAAGCAAGTCTAGAGGCGTCACCCAATCTATGGTTTAACGCGCTCCGATGACGTGTTTGGTTGCCTATCGAGTCAAGAGCCACTCAAATTTAACTCGGTTCAAGGTTGGAGTCACCCGTTCCTAAATCGATGACATAATCGACCACTATCGAGCTCACCTCTCATGACCAATTCAAATTGATGCAAGGTTGGTTTGTCTCGATCCGTAGTCCTCCAACATCACATCACACAGTCCAAGGTAGCTAATCCTTGACTAGTGTGTGGCTGGTACGGGGTTCTAGTACTAATCGACCCTCTTTGGACTCATGGCCGGTTTGGTTGTCGATCAATATTAGCTCGCAAATCACGATCAATCCCTAGTTACCTATAGAGTGATCCTATAGTTGATTCACGGCTGAACGAGATCGATCATAATCGACCCATGCTTGATTTAAGGTCGCCACACGATCGAACTTCAATCAATAGCATAGCCGATTGATATATTGAGCCACGAACCTTATCGAAGGCGATCTCTATTCCTTTGGTGGCCTATCTCAACTTTGGTGACTTTCTATAATTAGTCTAAACCCTAAGCTTGAACTGGCCCTAAGTTTTGGGGTATCATAACTCTCTCCCCTTATAAAATTTCGTCCCCGAAATTTAACACATACCTGGTTAGAATAAATTATGGTATTGGCTTTTGATTAGCTCTTCACTCTCCCATGTCACTTCTTTTATCCCGGGTACTGCCACAGGAACTTGACTAGGGGAATCGTCTTATTTTGTAGGACTTGCTCTTTTTTGTCTATAATCCGCACGTAGACTTTTCAACGTATGCTCCTATGTCATCTATCTCTATTGTCTCGTACTTGAGAATATGTGATGGATCGGGTTCATATTTTCTTAACATGGAAATGTGAAACACGTCATGGATGTTAGCAAGTCGTGGCGGTAAAGCCAATCTATACACCAATTCTCCGATCCTCTCTATGGTCTCAAAAGGTCCTATGTACCTTGGGATTAACTTCCTTTCTTCCCCAAAACGGGATACGCCTTTCATAGGCGATACTTTTAGAAACACGAAATCACCAACTTTAAACTCTAATGGTTTCCTTCGTCTATCGACGTAACTTTTCTGTCTCCTCTGTGTTGTATGAAGGTGATTTCTTATAGTCCGTAGATTCTCTGTAGTCATCTGTACTATCTCTGGGCATGTAAGCTTTCTTTCCCCTATTGCATCCCAACAGACTGGAGTTCTACAAGCTTTACCATATAATGCCTCAATTGGAGCCATCCCAATATTTTGCTTGGTAACTATTATAAGCAAATTTGGCCAAATGAAGATGCTCGTCCCAACTCCCTTTGAAATCAAAAGCACAAGCTCGTAACATATCCTCTAATGTTTGTATAGTTCTTTATGTTTGACTATCACTTTGAGGATGGTAAGCTAAACTAAATTGGAGTTTAGTTTCCATAGCCGTTTGGAGACCGCACTAGAATTTAGCGGTAAATCTAGGGTTGCGATCCGATATGATCGTAATAGGTACTCCATGTAAACGTATGATCTATTTAACTTATAGATCATCTAACTTCTCCAAAGAGTAATTCTTTTGGATTGATAGAAAATGGGAAAACTTTGTTAGCCTATCGACTATCACCCATATAGAATCATTTCCCTTTTGAGTCCTTGGTAAACTTGAAACAAAATCCATGGGAATATGTGCCCATTTCCACTCTGGCAATTCTAATGGATTCAATAAATCTCCAGGCTTGCAATGCTAAGCCTTGACTTGTTGGCAAGTCAAGCATTTAGCCACGTACCTTATTATATCGGCTTTCATACCACTCCACCAATACCGCTTACGAAGGTTCCGATACATTTTCATACTTCCGGGTTAGATACTATAATGACTACGATGAGCTTCAAACAATATCTCGTCCTTGAGTTTCTTGTCGTTAGGAACACATATTCTCTCTCGAAACATTAACGTACCATCGTTGGTTATCCGGAAGTCGGGTTTCCTTCCTTTCCTCGACTTTGCTCCGAGTTTTTAATAACTCTGCATCCATCTTTTGCAACGCTTGGATTCACTATTGTATTTTCGATTCCATTCACAAAATAGCGAATAATCTACATAACTCTCCTACTTCAAATTTAAATTCAGAGTCTCGAGCTTCCACAAGCATAGTCCACTCTTTAATCATTAATGCGGTAATGGTGGGCTTGTGATTTCGAGCATCGGTGACTTTATTTGCCTTTCCAGGATGATAAATAATGTCACGATCGTAGTGCTTGAGTAGTTCCATCCACCTTCGTTGCTGCATATTCAATTCCTTTTGAAAAAATAGATCTTTGAGACTATAATGGTTCGCATAAATTTCAAACTTCTCTCCATAAAGGTAGTGCCTCCATATCTTTCAAGCGAAAACAATTGCCACAAGTTCCGGATCATGCCTTGGATAATTAAGCTCATAAGGCTTAAGTTGTCTTGACGCGTAAGCTATTACTTTGCTATGTTGCATTAGGATGCAACCTAGTCCCTTATGCGACACGTCACTATAGACAACAAATTTGCCCGATCCAGGATGGTATCGTTAGAATAGGAGCGGCTATCGGCTTTTGCTTGAGCTCTTGAAAACTTCGCTCACATTTTTTCGTCCATTCAAACTTAACATTCTTCCTTGTGAGCCTTGTTAACGGAGCAACAATACTCGAGAACTTTTTGACAAACCTCTCGTAATACCTTGTTAGGCCAAGAAAACTAGGAATTTCTGTAATCGTCGTAGGCCTTGGCCAATTCACCACCGCTTCTATTTTGGCCGGATCTACTGAGATACCTTCGCTTTGAAACTATATGACCCAAGAACACTACTCGGTTCAACCAGAATTCTCACTTACTAAATTTGGCAAAGAGTTTATTCTCTCGGAGGGTTTGCAATGTCCTTCTTAAGTGTTGCGCGTGCTCCTCTTTATTCCTTGAGTACACCAATATGTCATCTATAAAAAAGATGACAAATTGATCCAAAAATGGCTTAAACATCAGATTCATCAAGTCCGTAAAAGTTGCGGGTGCATTTGTTAATCCAAATGGCATTACTTTGAATTCGTAATGCCCATATTGAGTCCTAAAAGCCGTATTTGGAATGTCCTCCTTCTTGATTCTTAGATGATGGTACTCTACCCTTAAATCTATCTTGAAGAACGCCGATGCACCTTGAAGTTGATCGAACCAATAATCGATCATCGGCAATTAATACTTATTCTTGACAATTACCCGATTCAATTGCCGATAATCTCTACATAGTCGTAAAGATCCATCCTTTTATTTTTATTTTTTATGAACAAGACCGGTGCTCCCAAAGGTGAAGTACTTGGTCTAATAAAACCTTTATTAAGCAATTCTTGTAATTGCACCTTTAACTCCTTTAGTTTTGATTAAGCCATCCGGTAAGGAGCTTTGGAAATCGGCTCCGTACTAGGGACTAATTTAATCGTGAATTCAATTTCCCTTTCCGAAGGTAGTCTTGATAAATCCTTCAAAAAATATCAAGGAATTACTTAACAACCTGAATATCCTCTAACCTAGGTTTTTCTTGCGACTTATCTTCTATAGTTGCTAAATACCCTTGACATCCATCACCGAGAAGTTATGCTGCTTCTAACACCGAAATTATAAGGTTCGAACACACTCCACCATTTCCGATAAACTCATATCCAGATGATCCCAAAGTGGATTAAGATAAACTATCCTTTGATAACAATCCACATTGGCTCACTATTGGCGAAGCAAATCCATTTCTATTATAACAACAAAGTCATGCATATCCATGACTACTAAATTTATCCTTGCCTCATATTCTCCTACGTGACCACGAAGATATCATTTCCTTGTTTTTTAAATAGGCGTCGACACACTTTAGGGCATCTCTTAGTGGCTTAACTTCTATTCCAAACAGTTTCACAAAATGCCTAGCTATAAAAGAATGAGTAGCTCCAAAGATTGAATAACACATATGCTAGGCAACCATAAGAACCGTACCTATAATGATGGTCTTAGAATTTTCTGCTTCCTCTTGTGTCATCGCATAAACTTGTCCTTGTGCTAGTAGTCATTGTGTGTTCACTTGTTGCCTAGCTTGCTGAATTTGCGGCTTATTCAACGGTTGCGATTCTTGTTGTGGACAGTCTCTTATCTAATAGCCTTGCTTGTCTACATCGGAAGCATGCTCCACTCAACATTCAGCAAGGGGCATTACCATGACATCTCCCATAATGTTGACATACTTCCGTTTGCTTACCACCTAACACTCTCCTCTTTTTATTTGGGACAAATGTTCTTTTACCCTTAAACCTTTTATCACGATTCATCGTCCGAGGAGGAGTACACTCCTGAATTGACTTAGATGATGAATGCTCCATAGCATACCGTTCTATCATCTAAGCCCTTGCATATAGCTATTTATAATCCCGAAGGTTTAACGGTACTAACCGATCACGGATGCTAGGTTGCAACCCTTTTAGGGACCGTTTGGTATTGACCACTAGTTCCTCTACCAATTTGGGTGCGTACTTAGACAACTCAGCAAATTTCGCCTCTATTGGTCTATCGTCTTATTATCCTGTTGCAACCGCATAAATTTTATTATCCTCCTATTACGTACACTTTCTGAGAAATATTTCTCATAAAAGGCCTTAACAAAAGCACCCCATGTTACTTTAGCACCCATGGGAAACATTTTTCCTTTCGTAGCCTTCCACCAATAATTAAGGTTACCCTATAGCTGATATTCAGCCAAGGCTACATGATTATGCTCGAGCATTCTAAAAATGCGAATATTTTCTCAAGCTCATCTATCCACCGCTGAACTTTCTCTCGAATTTCCTATACTAGTAAATTTGGGAGGCTTTAACTTTAAGAACTGTTCTATCAAATCCTATATATGATGTCCTCCATTTCCTATTCCATTTCCAGACGTCAAAGCATTTATTGAGGCATTAGCAGCTTGTTGTTAGGCTTGCTTGCTTCATCAAATCACTTATTGTTGCTAAGGCTTGTAGAATCCCATTCAATTGGGTATCCCGAGTCGATCTTATATGACTACTCATATTGTTCTACTCAAGTAAACTATAGTCAATGAATTCACTATCAATACTATGCAAGGCAACGAAACACTAAACAATCGACCATAACAATGCAATCATCATTTACATGCATATAATGATGTCTTTCCTATTCATCTAACATGTTTTCCCATCACACCTTATCACTTCAGGTGTTATAAACCTTGCTCTAATACCAAATAAGCTGTGACGTCTCCGACCCGACCCTCGTGCTCGTAATAGGAAACTTAAGCTCCTTTTAGGGCTCTCGGTCTCTTGAATCCCTCCAAGAACACTACGGTTTTACGTTGTTTATAAACCGAGACCGTATTAGAATCGTAAAGTCGTGACGTTGTGGGGGAGGACATGTGGTGTCTAGGTACACCTCCTCAAAATCGACTCTTCATTGTTTTCACTCTTATCAATGATTCGCATATGGAAGCGATTTCATTTTAAGCTTTCGATTAGTTAAAAATCTAGGAGATACACTTATGAGTAATAATATGTTCATCTATCCATATCGTTTACATCAAACTATATTGTTCTACAACATATATATGCATCATAACATGGCTCCATTTAGGTTTTCTACTTCGGGATGGTAAAATGTTCCAAAAAGTTGCCTTCGACTTCAAAAACTCCTCCATGTAGATCGTTTGCCTATGGTACACGCCATCCATCTTCATGCTATACTTTTTCTCATTCAAAAGAGCTTCATCTTCGCTTTGCTTTTAATCTACATGTGGTAACCGTCGTCCACCCATACGGTAGTCACATAGTGTCTAAGAGTTACTTCTAATTTCACAGCCATGATATCAATACAATAAACTTCTACGGATGTCGCGACCTGAAAATAATTTTTTTCGGCTAATAGATTATCATGTTAATTTAATGACTAACCTAATACGGGCTCTCCCAAGCCCTACCAAATCGCAACTTTGGTTAATTAGAATGATTTAGAATTCGGAGTCGCTACTAACTATTTTTTGGTAGGTTGATTAGAAACCTAACTAAAATAGTGGGAGAACTAATTTATTTCTACGAATCGAGTTTAAGGATTTGGGGACTTGGTTATACTAATTAATTAAAATTAATGCCCTTTCGGTACCTTAAATTCCATGATATATCCTAGATTTGGCAACTCAAGATTGATTGAATTCACTTTAAGCTCGAACAAGGTGTTTTTGTGTTTTCACTTCCTTAGATGCAATGCATGAATGACAATGAATGCACGAATGAACAAAAACAAATGCAATAACATGAATAGGTGACTTAATAAAGGGATACAATGCAAGATATGCAAATTTAATGTTACGTTAACCTATATGCGAAATTAACTAACCAACTTAAAACATGCTATATGATATATGACCTATATGCAATGACGATTTATCCAAGAAAAAATCATGGGTGATAATTTATTCTAACATGCAAGCAATCGAAATAGCAAATAAACTAAACATACAAATTGGCCCGATTAGACTAAAATGGAAAGAAGCTAAACATGATTTTTTTTTTAACATCGCATAGCATAGCATGACATGGCATAGAGATAAGTATATATGACACGACAAATAATGTTATGCAACATGTGATTTTTCTAAAAATAATGATGCATGATTACGTAATTTTTCGAAAAAATATGGTGTGCAAGATGCGTGATATTTGAAAACATGATATACAAAATATGAGATAAGTAAAAATATGATAATGCAGACATGAATGATATGGATTCTCGGAAATCATGTGTGAAGATGTTCGAGATGATATTTTTCGAGAAAATATGATGATGCAAAAGATATGATACGCGTGGGATATGCAAGATATGGATAGACGACGAGAGATATGCAAGATGTGTAAAATATGCAATGAGATATGTGAGATGATATAAGATATGCATGAAGTCGCATAGGACGACAATGAGCTGATTTTTGTTTCTTTTGAATTTTCGGCCAAATTAAGAATATTCTGATTTGGTTCTCTTGACTTAAATTTTCCAAAATAAACTTAATGAGATAAAGTTCTTAAGAAACTTTATCTCCCTAAAGATTTAATTAGATATTGTTTCTAGGAAACCATGTCTTACTAAATTTTTTAGGATCTATTTCGAGAAAATTTAAATCAAACAAGATCTCTATCGATCACGAATATCAATTCAATCGGATAATGCAAGGTAGCAATCCTGATAATTAGAAGCAAATCAAACCACATCTTCTTATAATTTTCAAAATATATATTCCTAAATCTAAAATCGGCTTTTGAAAAATAGCAAATCGATCTAAGCGGCAATAGA
Source organism: Rhodamnia rubescens (assembly GCA_021437795.1). Classification (NCBI taxonomy): domain Eukaryota; kingdom Viridiplantae; phylum Streptophyta; class Magnoliopsida; order Myrtales; family Myrtaceae; genus Rhodamnia; species Rhodamnia rubescens. The sequence goes on along the minus strand of JAILYA010000010.1, from coordinate 3,353,510 downwards.
TTAGATTATCTAACTTCCCATCTTTACTAAGTTGGAGGATTGTATTTGAACGGTGACGGATAGGTTTATCGAACCTAATATAGATGTTGCCTTTTAGGAAATAAAATTTCCTAATTTAGATTTAGTTTTTTTTTATTTAGAAAATTGTGCCTTAAAACGTGAACCAATGCAATTCAAGCAAAATTTTTCCAAATTCTTTCAAATTAAGCAACTAGATATACCAAATATCCCAAAGATAGGCACAGTATCCACAAGATATGCTCAAAATTCAAGTTAAGCAATTATCACATAGATGTCCAAAAATCTATCCTTATTCACGCAATATTCACTTGACATTCAAATTAAACAATCAATTCTCAGAATATTTCAAGATAAAGATCATTACCTAATTCCGAGATAATGTTGCCAAATTTGAATCTCGATGGATGGTGGATCAATGATCCTTGAGACTTGCGGATTGGACTGAACGATGATCTCGATGGTAAACGGTGGGCAGGTCATCGTAGAGACTCCATATGACTTCAAAGCGGCTTTGTCGTAGGCATGGAATCACAATAGCTACTGGAGCTTGCTGAATTGAACCAGTATGATTACCATAAATTGCCGAGCAAAACTGGAAACTCAGTGAAGTAGGCAAATCTTGTGTTAGAATGGGAATCATGGCTGAACACAATAACAAATACGACAAAAAGAAAGTGCAGCCACAAAAAGACCAACAACTTGAGCAAGGAAAACTCCAAGTTTTTGTTTATTTTTTTTATTTTTATTTCATGAATCCATGTGGGCATATTATATGTTCTTGTGCATGCCTTCAGAGAAAAGAAAATGAGTGAAATTTCATGAAGAATTGACAACTCCCTAGATATTGCTAAGAACATGCGGCACCAAGAGTTCGACTGAAACTTCAAAGGACTGCCGAGTGATGGAAGACGCGCAAAGGATCGAGAGTATGCATTGGCAATCGATTGTGAACGTTGTGTGCTTGAGTGTCTTTGAGTGAGTCTGCTGGTAGAGGGTTCTCTTCAACGTTTTTTTGTCTCTTTTGGTTGCTTCTTTCTCCTCGAATTTCCTGAACGTCAGTTGCTCCCTTCCTTGAGAAGTACACGCTTAGTGAAATCAGGAAATCTGTAGGAGAGAGCCCACGTGGCTGATCTGCAAAAAGGAAATTAGTTTCGTAATCGTAGATCTACAATGCAAAGCACAATTGGCTCTTCGTCGGTGATGCAAGGCCTGTAGCTCGTCATCAAGGCATAAGGATCAGCACTTTTTTTTTTGTCGGGGAAACCGAAGCCATATCAAAGTCATTGCTGTAGGGCAAGCTCAGGGGCCGCAATCATAAAAAAATCTACAAGTGTCGCCAGGGACTGCGTGGTTGATGATGGCATCTGATTGGTGGCCGTTTGAGACTCCAGGGATGTCGCATCTGATATGGGATGATTGAACGAAGCTGGACTGGGAACTAGCCGCCTCAATTCTCCTCTCCCTTTCTTAATGTCTCCTTGTGAACGTATTCTTATTTGCCTCGAAAGAAGAATAGCCTCCTACTATGGATTTGCAACTACCTAGAAAAGAAGACCTCGCCCTCTATTTTGTGCTCTCAAAATTCTGCCGTGTATTCAATGAATTGGCCCCCTTGTTTGTGAAGCATAAGGATGCTTATATAGGAACAATTAGGTCAAGTTAGGGGCTCTAACTTATGGCTCTTTGTGAAATAGACCCCGAATCGCAAGACATTTTCAATTAAGCCCCGAAGGACTTAATCACACTTATTTAAGTTCAAATCAGCCCATATTCCTTAAATATTTCGGCACAAGATCAATTCAGATAATTCAGTTAAATTCAAAACCTTGAATTAAGTTCATCCACCGCCAATCCGATGAAAATGTGAATGCAATGTATGCTAAAATAAATATGAAAACTAAGTTAATTATTTTTTGTAGGAACAAAAAGGTAATTCTTGATTTTTTATGCAAAATAAACGATTAAAAGGTTGGTCAAAATTTAAGTGTCAACAACGGACATAATAATACTTGAAACGAGGAGGTGGACTTACCATTACCTACAAATCCGAACAGATAAAGAGTGAGATATAGCTATCTCAAGATGGCGAATATCTAAACTAAATATAGGAAGCAAGCTAGAGGTACAATTCATAATGCAAGCAATCATATCATATACGAATTGTTTCCGATTCCTTTTCATATATGCATAATATCTCCACTTTTCATATCATATTGTGCACTTTTTAAGGCCATCTCACCTTTGCGGATGAGGCGTGTACACATATTTTATAATATCATATCATGTGGATCCACCTTTTTCATATATGCGCGAAGCCCTCTCATCATTGCGAATGAGGTATATAACATTAACTATCATATAAGCTCACCACCAAAGGTAGCAAGACCAAGGAGAGCATGCATCACAATGGTCTAAAGTTCAAGAGGTGATCCCCACGAGACACGCGTAATCGGGTGGCACTTAGTTTTTGACCAACATATCATATACTTTTCAAGCAAACATTAGAATAGCTAAAGCTTTACGGCCTAGATAAGGGTTAGATATCACTTATCTCATGTAGATGAACGTTAGAAACAAAAGAAGTAGTCGGTCGTCTTGTGCCTATGTAACGGTCTCGGAGCCGATTCGCCGATGCTAGTTTTGTGGTGGTGAAATGGTGGCTCAAAGTGGCCGAAAGAAAGAGTGAGAGAGGGAATGAGAGAGAGAGTCGGTGAGAGGGAAAAAGAGTGAGAATGAAGTGGTCGTGAGTTTATTTATAGACTTTCTTGACTTGCTCAAGTTTTATTAAATTGTCACATATTTATAAACCTTGTCTTGCTCCCCCAAATTTTATCAAATTGTCATATATTTCTAAACATTGTCTTGCTATCCAAACTTTACTATTTCTAGAATTTTTGACTTGTTCTTCAAGTTTTACTAATTCTCACATTTTTTTATGCTATTTAAGATAAGATTGAATTCCTTTAATGCCCTTTTCCCTCTTACACGCCAATTCTAGGGCATTTTACATTATTTTCATTTTATTTTTCTTATCTAAGTCTACTAATTAATTCTTTTGTCTTTTCTATATTAATAATTGGCATAGAATATTCTAGAGATGTCATTTATGAATTGCCACATAACTAGTCTAGGATATCCTAAGATCCTAGACTATTTGTCTTGCTTTTCAAGTAAAAAATTAGACATTTTTATTTATTCTAGATTACTTTTTCTAATCCATATTGTCTTATATGCTTGACTTGTTCCTCAAGCAAAAAATTATTTTATTTTTTTATTTTACTTGTCTTATATTTTGACTTGTTCTCCAAGTCGAATTCTCTTATGCACTTTCCATGTGTCGCTCTCTTATTCCGACTTGTTTCTAAACCAATTTCGTCCGTATATGCTAACTTACTCTTCAAGCTAATTATTTCTAAGCTTATTTTATCTTCAGGTGCTAGCTTACTCTCCAAACTAATTATTTCTAAGCCTATTTTATTTTCATGTGCTAACTTGTTCTCCAAACCAATTATTTCTAAGCCTATTTTGTCTTCATGTGCTAGCTTGCTCTCCAAGCCAATTATATAGAACATTTCTCATTTAATTTTTGCTTAATAATTGAGAATGTTCTAGAACCATTTCTTGTTCCCCAATCCAATCATATAATTTTATTTTATCTATTCAATCATGGCACCACGTGTCTCATTCTATGATCTCCAGACCACATGACAAGTATTTTTATTATTGAATATCTTATTTCTTTTTTTCTTATGTCTCTCATGCCTATATTACATGAGAGGACCATTTTTTTTATTTCTATTTACATTTAAAATAGAGATTTAACACATAAATCTCGGTACCCCTTGGTGTCGCCCAATCAAGAAGGTCCGTAGGCTTTCATTTTTATTCTATAGATGCTAAGCATAAATAATGCTTATGGCAATTTGGTCATTCTATTTAAATAGATAAGGTGGTTTAGTAATCGTTTTCTCATTCATTGCCCTAGGATTTTAAAAAATGCTACTTGTTAAACTCTCAAGACATCTATGCAATTCTCCACTTTAAACGCCTAAGAAGCTAAAGGTCGAACTATCTATTTTGCCGAATAAAATCGACTCATGTATAAGCAAGTCCGGAGGCGTCACCCAATCTGTGGTTTAAAACGCTCTAGTATGTGTTTGGTTGCCTATCGAGTCAAGAGCCACTCAAATTTAACTTGGTTCAATGTTAGAATCACACGTTCTGAACCGATTACATAATTGAACATTTTCGAGCTCACCTCTCATGACTAATTCAAATTGATGCGGGGTTGGTTCATCTTGATCCGTAGTCCTCCAAGAAGACGTTACGCGATCTAGGATAGCTAATCCTTGACTAGTGTGTAGGCTGGTACGAGGTTCTAGTATGAATCGACCCTCTTTAATTCATGGCCAGGTTGGTTGTCGATCAATATTAGCTCGCAAATCATGCCATGGATCAATCCCTGGCTAGCTATAGGGTGATCCTATGATTGATTCACGGCTGAACGAGACCGATCATAATCGACCCATGCTTGATTTAAGGTCACCACACGGTGGAACCTCAATCAACAAAGCATAGCCAATTGACATACTGAGCCACGAATCTTATCGAAGGTGATCTCTATTCCTTTGGCAACCTATCTCAACTTTAGCGACTTTTTGTAATTAGTCTTAACCCTAAGCTTGAACTGGCCCTAAGTTTTGGGGTGTCACAAATGCTATTGAGATCAAGCTGTTTATTAAAATGGTTTCTTGCTTAAGAGGTCCAAGTGTGGTCACGTGATTGCGGTTGCTTGTTTAAGAAGTCCAATGTTGTCACCGATTGCGGTTGCTTGTAGCTCCGTGCTTGTGTCTTGTTGGGTTGCTATGGCATTCTTACATGAACCTGTTATAAGCATGTTGCAAATGAGGGGAGATGGTAATGCTTTGTGGTTATTCTGTATTTGCTTCTTCTCTATCTCTTTGTCTTTGTTGGTTATGACCATGAACCTGGTAAAAGGGGAAGCTATGAAGTGCGTAGACATGGCCATAGGCCATGAACCGCCGGTTCTGGTTCGGGTTCATGAACCGGCGGTTCTGTTTGTGGTCACGCTTGAACCGAAATCGGCCCTTGAAGAGGCGGTCCCGGCCCCGATTCGGAACCCGCGGTTCCAGGCACGTTCAAGTCTTTGGTTCCGATTTCGAATTTTAAATTTAATTTTAAATAATAAATTATGAAATAAAAAAACTATAAATTATAATCAAATTGTACATTATAATCAAATTTGGAGAGAAAAAAAGGGAGAAAGAATGGGTTTGAACTTAATGAATTATCATTAAGCGCCTACATATCTTCTTGGGGATAGAAGAATCAAAGCACATGTAGTTCTTTTACCTTTGATAACCTCAACTTACCTCATCGTCAATCGTCGTTACTCGTTGTGGTAACCGTGGCGGTGGTATCTCCATTATCATTATTGAAGAATTCGTCATCTCGATCTAGCTCTTGTTGTCGAAATTTAGCCTTTATCCAATTATTGACACAAGCTTGAGCCTCCACAAGATCCGAATTTAATTTTGAACTACGGTTATCCAAAATTAATTCCCAGCGCTAAATGATTGTTCAATTGCAACCGTTGAAGAAAGGGTTGCTAATATACCGTCTTGCGATGAGAGCGAGGACTGAGAATTGGGTTGAATGAGTCTTCCACCACTCCATAATTTTAAAATCTGTCTTTGTGTTCGGAATCACGGAACTTAAAAACAATGGTTAAATATTTTTCTAATTCGAAAATATTACATGTTATTCCATTTTGTCTTTTTTACCTACTAATGAGTAGATTGTACCATCTACTAAGTCTACCACTCTCCTCCCTTTGTGAGGCACTAGGTTGAGAAGATCCACTATAACTTAAACCATATTTACTACAAAATTCATTATATAAAGCTACTATAGCGACTTTAACTTCTCCTTGCATAGTTTTAATATATCTTGTTTCATTCAAATGTAAACAATCATAATAATAATCCTTTACATAATTAAATAAACCATCTAATTTAGTATGTGAATCGAAAACAATAGAAACTAAATAAACAATAAGAATGCGGGCATAATAATGCAGCCATTTTGCTTTTATTGCTATAATAGTCGGAGCTAATTGAGCATCTTTTTCATATACACAATAACACCAAGAATGTTAACACACTCTATTAAAAATAAATGCGTAATAGGATAATAAACACTAGAGAAAGTATAAGTTGCATCATTAAAAACTTTCAAAAAATCTAAATTTTTGTTTTTGCAAACAACCCAATCTTGCGGGAGTAAACTAATTTCGAAAATATTACCCGAAATAAACGCACATAATAAATCTTTATAAGCAAAAGATTGATGAAGCAACTCGTAGGTAAAATTCCAACGAGTCGGAACATCTTTTGGAAATCTTTTTGGTTTTTGTCCATGTTATTAAAAAAAATCTGCCCTATTCTTTCATAACTTAATGACAAATCCATAAAAATTTAATTCTTTGTCTTTATTGGAGTGAGAAAAATCTCAAGAGTTCGTAAATCATCTTATACACATAAATTTAAAAAATGGCAAACACATCTAATATGAAAAAATTATTTGCCAAAAGAGGGTTTATAAGTATTTTCTAACTTGGGAATGGAAGCAATATTTAACGCGACATTATCAAAACTAATTGAAAAAAATTTATCAATCAAATTATATTCTTCTAAAAATTGCATAATTATTCTATAAATATTATTGGCCTTATGTCTTTCATCAAACACTTGAAATGCAAGTACTCTTTTTTTAATATTCCAATCGTCACCTATCTAATGATATGTGATACCCATATAAAAATGAATTTGCCAAGGATCGCTCCAAATGTAGCTACCTATATGCATACGTCCATTGAAATCCGTAAAAAAAATTTGCAAAGCCTTTTTTAATTTTTTATAAACCCTAAAAAGTTTCCATTTAAGAGGAGTTTTCGAACAGGTTTTGCTTGTGAAGTACATGCAGTGTTTATCAAAAAATTCAAACTAAATTTTTCACCGAGTAGTAAACAGTGAATGTTTTTTTTTTTTTTTTACAATAAAACGTTCTTCTTTCATTCATAATATGAAGGGAAAACATTTGTCATACCACGGTCTAAACATAACAACGACCAAAGAGAAGGAGGTGGCTTTGAGAGCCGGTTCGTAGAGCGGGGAACCAGTGCGTAGTGCCTTTGCTCTTGAATCGTAAATGTTCAATGGTAACATATTGAGCTAACGTTTCTTTATAAACTTTATCACTATAAAAAAATAAAGGAGAAGTGTTAGAATTGGTGTACTAGAAAATTTATTGTTGCTTGGTATCGATCTCTGCTCGCGTTGCATGTTTTTGCATCGATACCAACGGTATGTTTTATAACCATCTCCTTTATTAAAATTGCATGATTTCGTACAATATTTACAGTTTATCTTATACTTGTCTCCGCCTACATGTATCTTGTCGAAGTGTTGTCATAAATTGGATGTACTCTTCCGGGCTTGCCGTTCCGGCTCCTTTCTTTGTCGACGTTTCTTCGACGCCGGTAGGAGGATGAAGACTTTCTTGTATTGGGACATGCCCGACGTTGGGAATATAATTGATATTATCATCACTTGTCTACCCAACATATAAACTCACGAGGATCATATTGATCGTGAGGTTGAGGATAATCGGATTCCCTCATCCCCATTGGTATTGGGTTCTTTCCCACGTCACCACTCCGCTTCCACTTGCCATTTTTGTCGGAGAATTGAACGGAGAGCCGATTAAAAAAATTGAGAGAATTGAGTCGGGATTGAGAGAAATTGTGTGAAAATATGAAAAGGGAGATTGGTATTTATAGAGAATTTAGGAAGAAAAAAAACATAGAAAGGGGGGTATCTGGCCATTGCAATGCAACGGCCCAATTTTAGGCCGTTGTGGGGGAAAGAGCCTTGGCTTTTTCCTCCTTTCTTTTTTGGGGGTTCGAGAACCGGCGGTTTCGGGCCGGTTCCGACTTTTTGTGAAACCGTAATCGGCCCGTGAGGGGCCAGGCCTATTCCGGTTCGGACCCAGCTATCCCGGTCAAGGGGCCGGTTCCGGGCCCAAACCGGCTCGTGGCCATATCTAGGTGGTGCCCTTTATTTTTGGTACTTCTTGCAAGCTTTAGAATGGATTTTCATTTTTGCTTTATTTTTTCTTTAGACTAGCGAAGTGTGTTCGTGTTTAGTTTAGGCAGTCTTATAATTTGCAACTAGACTTTGGGTGATACTTTCATTTGTTTAATGTGCAATTTCTGAATGTGCTTTCGGGAAGTTTAATGGAATCACCCGACGGGGACGGAAGACAGGTAAGTAAGGGAGAGTAAAATGATTTTTCCTCCAGTACATTAATTTAGAAATAATCTTATAAATTCACGCTAAGTGCAAGAGAAAACAGTCATAATTTTTTTTAATTCAAGAGGACTTACTGGATCATCTTATTCAAGAAACTTTACATCGTTTTGAAGATTGCTGCCGCGCAGTTCTAGCGATGTGAAGCATGATTTTATAGTTGGAATATCTTGGCCACATATAAACTCGGACTATAAGCTCTCTCGAATAAACTCGATCATCTTATTCAAGAAACGGTCCATCGAATCTTACATTGCCTTAGAATAGCATTTCACAATGACACAAGCTACTGGTTACGGCGTAATCCGAATAATTCCTTTCCCCTTCATCTTCCTTCTCGAGTAGCAACCTGTGCATCTTTCATTGTTTTCCAGACATCTTTCGTAGTAAAATGCGTTCGCCGCCATCTGCAAAACCATATTCAGGTTTTGTTCTCCGTACTATTTCTGTTAAACAGGGCAAGCAATTGCACCACAAGATCTTGGCATCAAGACCACTGGACAGATCCTAATCGCATCTCTTAACATCTGATCACAACCTCGTCTTTTGCTGAAGCAACATCGACAAGAGGCATCTACCGAGCTTCTCGTCACATCCTTGTTGTTCATGCTGCCAGATCGTCACATAGGCAAGCAAACAGCGGCAGACCACGAATGCACAAGCACGAGATATGGAAAGGATCAGCTGTTCATGATCCCGAAAATTGCTACGAGAACCAAAATGCTGGTCAACTGACTTCACAAATATTAGCATCATCAATTCACAAATTGGTGGGGTTTGCCTTTATTTCCAGAAGAATGGAATGGATGGCTATCTTCTTTTACAATGGATTACACAATGGCTTCATGTTTTTATTCCCAGCCATAATAATCAAAGAATGCAGTGTTTCTCAGAAGATGAATACATCACTGGTAACCGGCTTGATGATTGGAAAAAGAGCAAATTGGAGGACTACTGTTTTACCATGAAAGAACTTTTGCAGCTACACCCTCCCACTGCACTTGGGTTTGCTGTTACCTGCACAGAACACTAGAAATTATTTGGAATTTAACCTAAAAGTGGACATACATAGAACAATAGGACAATGTAACAAGAAATTCCCACAGCTTAGCATATCACTTCAGAATTACAGAGAAAGCAAATTGTTATCGCCAATGGTTTCCATTATCAATAATACGTCAAACTGAACCACAAAAATAACTTGCATTAAGGAACATTCTTTAACATCAATAGATTAAGCACATGAATAAGAACACCGATCGCCGGGGGAGGGGGGGTGGTGGTTTGTGGAGAAGAGCATTTGAGTTACCTGGAAAGCAGCACGGATGAGCTCCTCGACATAATCAACAGTTGCCCCTTTCACAAAATCAAATGAAATATTGTCTATAACAAGTTTAACTCCATCTTTCTCAAAAACCCTGAAAAAATGTACAAGCTATTGAATGTGTTAGCACATGGTCATCAAATATGAGAAACTCAAAAGGGGAAAAAAAAACTGGCTTCCATCACTTAATGAGTACCTGTCATCTGAATCAGCTTTTTCTTCCAAATTAAAAACATATTGAAATCCTGAACATCCACCAGTTTCTACACTCAAGCGAAGCATTTTACGGGAACCTTCAGCAGCCTGCAGTTCTTTCATTCTCTGCAAAATAGCCCTCAAATCAATCAGTGCTCAAAATGACTCGACAGAACAAGGAAAAGTACCATCACTATATTAGCAAAATCAATGTTCAAGGCATCCTACAGTCCTACATAAATAAAGTTACTGCTCTTACTGCATAGTGATCATCATGAAATGAGAAGCCACAGCTTACGATTACAGTGAGAGCTTAATCATGTGACTATCTGTATAACATATGAAACATAAAGCAACTTCAAAACGTTTCCTGAATCGGGAAGCAACATTCCACCTTTATTTCTTGAAAGCATCTTATATGAGGTTATATCGGATATTTCCTAGGTTTAGACTTATAATCATTATGAGCGTTGCTTCTCTGAGACAGGTGTCATTGATTGGGTACTGAGGGTGCCTGCCACCTAAGTAAAAATCATATACAAGATGAAGGTTTTACAAAATCTGACAAGGAGGAGGTGTTACAGACAATGTCGCTCCCATATTTTCTGCAGAGAACTTAGCTCAAAGTACTCCAGGAAAAAAAGAGTACGATTTTGTAGTCCATCTCTCTTTTATTAGAATGTGCAAAATCAGGAATATCGCACTGATGTTGACTTTACAACTTTGAATTGCATGATTGTTTTCATTCTTTCATACACATCTGGAAGTAAATCAGATCCACGTCCTGCGTCAAGTGTGAGTCTGCTTCATATCCTCATACATCTACTAAGCCAATCTTAATGAAATTAACGAACAAAATACCTGGATGCAAGCGGCCGTCAAATGTACATCATCAGCAGATGGAGATGGAGATGAAGAGGCTTCATGAAGTGCAGCAGAAGAGGAAGAGCTCAAAAGCCTACGATTCTCTTGAATTCGACCAGCAAAAAATGGACTTATACACTTCATCAGCGGCATCAACGATGATTGGGACATGTCTTGCTTTGCTTGGTGAATCTGGAAAAAAAAAATAATAATAATAATCATTCATCAACTATCCTATCACATTGCATGTTTCCATGGTCACGAACATTAGTTGATAAGAGAAATCACCACTTACATAGTCTCAAGGGACAATGAAGACATGACACAAGGCAAGGTTCACACTGCAAGTGGCGATAGCGTATTTATGGGTAGGTCCGAGGGGCTTCAATATGAGATAGGCATCCTTTTTGATAAGTAAATAATGAGCTAGACCTTTTCTTCTATAGTTAAATATTAGCTACCTAACCAAACCATTCAATGCATAGTTTCAGCTATGGTGAGCATACATTAACCATTCCCACTATCCTGCCATATTTCAGCATAAAAAAGTTACAAGGAAGTCTCACAACCCTACATTGAAGGAAGACCGGTGCGTTTGGGAAAATTTCTCACTCTATCAAAGGGATTGAAGGATATTTTCAACCACTGGGAGGAAAAAGAAAGTCCCCACAAGAAAAATGACACCAGCAAGGTCAAAGACTAATAACAATACTAAAACCATACATTCCACATACTAATGCTCCCTGCCAATCAAAATCATAAAAAAGTTAATCCCTCTGTTACCTGTAACTTAATAGTTAACTTCCCCTTATTCGTGCCTGGCATTTCTACCGCTATTCTTCCATCTGCTTCAGCCTTTATAAATGACTTCCACAACTCAAATCATCCCAAGTACCAAGCATCAATAATGCCCACAGAAACCCTTGTCATCAAATGACATGCCTGGGATGTTTTGTAAGAGATTTCACCAGCTATTGGCGACTTAAAATGGCAGTAACGACAATAAGGACTTCACAAAATTGAAAAATGGAGGATCTAACAGAAACCATATTCTCCCTTTACATGATCGTGGGGCAACTATGCTTCCTGCTGATCGATTCAAGACTCTGTCGACTTAATTAACAACGTACTTCCTAGCAATAAGATATTTTCTACTTGCCCTTCAATTATTGAACTACGTTCTTACCGCTAGATGGTGCATAAGAATTTAAGTAACTTGGAATCATGAATAACCCAAAAAGAGCTCAAACTAGCATTGCAGATGGGATAAAATGCTTGGCTGAGATCACCAAATGCTTCAACCAACCAGCTCAATCATATGATGGGAGTGCGCTCTTAGTTTTCTTTCATCGTCTTCCTAACCTAACTTTTTGTCTAAGACAAAGATGAAACCTTGTAATCCAAGAGCTAAGCAGAAGCAAGAGACAACAATCTAAACGCGAAACCCAAATCCTCCGAACTCTGGGCAAACAAGCAGACACACAGAAACTGAAACCAATGAAACCCGAAAAACCATCTCTTACCCGTTCTCCGACATTAGCGCCGTTGACGTTGGAGCTTGCGTAGACCAAGTTCCGACGCGCAATCACTCTATAGAGGCTTCGGAGTAGACCCCCTCCGCTTCTGCAAGTGGCTGATTCCATGGCGAACAGGCTCTGATTATTTTTTCCAGGCTAATGGGACGACGGGCGGAGGTAGGAGCTCTAGCCTGTAATGTTTAGGCGAATAGAGAGAGTGTGAACCGGGTTCTCATCCTCCAAACGAACCGGTTGCGTTAAACAGCCGGATTCGGTTCCGATTATATGAACCAATTCACCCTGCCCTAAGTCCAATGTTTGACCTTTTTGTCCTTAAAGGTGCCGCCTTTCTCGCTTTCAGTTTCTCTCTCTCTCACGTGCGCGCCTCTCACACCGAGGTACTCTCTGTCCATGTCGGTTTCGTTTTCGATATCTTCGTTGAATGTCTCGATTTCAGTATTGCTGTGATTCTCTTGGCCACACATATCACCTATCAAGCCCTGACTTTTGTATCACAAAACCATTAGATTGGGTGAAGTGGAAGACAGTGAGTTAAGTTACTATCGAATTGTACATCGTTCGTGGAAATTGGGATTTGGTGTGTTAGACATAAGAGCTTTCCCAGAATTTATATCTGCTGATTTGATCATTAGTAAGTCCAGATTTCTCACCTTCTCCAGCAGCTAGTTGTCTAAAGGATTTTGGGATGCTATTTTTCTGATGTTTAGAAGTGGACAAAGGTGCTGAAAGCACTTGCACTCTGCATGTTTGATGAAATACCTCTTCGATGTACATATTCCATTCAAGCCAACACTTTTGGTCTTTAAATGCCTTTTTGCATAAATATAATCTGGATAGAAGTGTTCCATTTTGGTTAACCCCTGGCCCCAGAAGTCACTCTTGATGTTTGATGAAATACCTCTTTGACGTAAATATTTCATTCCAGCCAACACTTAAGATGTTTAAATGTTTCTTCTTCTTTTTTTTAAATCTTTGGTGTATAATTGTTCTGTTTAGACGTAGAAGTCACTGAGTTAAGGTTTGAATTTTGTTCTTTAGGCCGGTTCTTCGGTTGTCCACCACAGCCACCACCACATGCTTACTATCCTGCTTCTAACTATCTCCTGCAGTTCATCCTCCGCCTGGGTACCCACTTGTTGGCTATCCAAAGCAATCCATTTAGGCCTTAAAGTTCGTGACAGACCTCCTAAGAAGCTGAAATTCAAGAACACCTGATGAGGACACTGGATGAGAAGGAGACGACCCAGGTGTTCGAGAAGCTTTTCAAGTTCACGGGCAACAACCTCAAGAACATTGTCGAGAGCCCCTCCCACGAGGGCCCTGACCCGGACCCGGGCCGCTACTGCTTCCGGCTCTGCAAGAACCGGGTCTACTATGTTAGCGAGTCACTGGTAAAGCGTGCCACCAACATTGGCCGCCACAACCTGGCGTCCCTAGGCACCTGCATCGGCAAGTTTACCAAGGGTGGGAGCTTCCACCTGACAATCCAGGCGCTGAGCATTTTGGCCGCCAACGCTAAGCACAAGGTCTGGCTCAAGCCCACCTCGGAGATGTCATTCCTTTACGGGAATCACGTGTTGAAGGGTGGATTGGGGAGGATCACCGAAAACATCAATCCAGGTGATGTTTGAATTTCAGCTCAAATTCTGCAGTTTTTAACTGTTGTTTGGTGAATGTTATGTTCCTGCTTGAGGTGTTGTAGGGTGGGGTCTGGGTTTTGGAATATGAGAGTGATGCGAAGTGGCGGATGCAGAAATGAAAGGACTATCATGGGGGGCGAGACAAAGGAACTTTATATGAAGTTTCATATGATATTGTATGAATTGAACTTAGGATTGTCACTTTGTGTTAATTGGGTCTGTCAATGTTTAAATTGGAGATGTACTGTCTTCCTGGTCTTTTTTGAAGGGTGAATGATACATCTAAATAGAGTGAAAATTCAGCTTGATCCACTGAAATTTGCTGGTAAGATGTGGCCTCGATGGAGATGATGGAGCGAACTCCCTCTTTGACTATAGTTGCAATTCCTAATTGGGCTTTGCAATCACCCGTCTCTTTTCTTTCCATGGCCCTCTCCTCTTGGCTTTGTCTCATTGTCCATCTCGGTCCTTTGATTCCCTCTGAATTAGCTCCTGCTCCTGCGCTTCCTTTTCTCTTATTGTCGGCCCTTCTTGACGTAACATTTTCTTGCTATGATCATTTACGGTTTAATTTGTGAATGGTTGTATATCTTATGTTGTTTATTTTGAGTAAGCACCCTTAATGGAGTGAGAAAGAGATGAAGATCAAGATTTTCCTTTTGTAGAAATTAAGGATCTAGCCTGTTTAAATGATTTAACTCAGTCTGTCTGCTCTTGGTTTTGGTTAGTCAAATGTCTTGGCTCTTGGACAGAAGGTTAGATCAATGAAAACACAATAGTGCAATCATATCACTCGATGTTGAAGATAAATAGCTGTTTATTTTAATAGAATAATGACTTGTTTGTTTCTGCCTTCTATTTATTTGTCAAAACTTGATTTTACTCCACCCAGATCAATACTAAAGAAGTACCATGTTCAATTTTTTTTTTCCTGGTCTTCATACTTGTGTGGGGAAAAAATGGTTCATTTTTTAAAGAGATCTGATGATTGAAGAAAAATGTGACAGGTGATGGCGTGGTGGTTTTTTCAATGTCTGACGTTCCTTTGGGATTTGGGATTTCGCAAAGGTCAACACAGGATTGTAGGAAGTTGGATCCAAACGGGCTTGTTGTCCTTCATCAGGCCGATATTGGGGAGTACTTGAGGATGGAGGATGAACTTTGAATGAGGGTTTGCTTATGCATTGGGTTGTTCTGCTCTGATTGTTCAGATCTTTGTAAGTGCTTTGAAGGACCGGGATCTTGAGATACAAAAGAATTGTATTAAGCAGTAACTCATTTTTTTTCCTTTCCAATTTTGTTGAATGGCTATTTCATTGGTTGTGAACCTTGTCAATTTCTCTGATATGCTTCAAAAATATAGTATTCCAATCTCGTGGAATGACTTTAAGGTTGTCATAGATATTATTCTGTCATGGACATTGTTTAGGATGCCGAGATCTGCAAGTCTGGTTGATCTTCTTTATCATGTCACTTTGCCCGGAAGTTAGCCAACTCCTGTTTTCAGCTTTTTAAGTTGAATTCATACTTTTGGCTGTTCAAACTTGCGGCTCTTGGCGAACTTGGCGACAGAGTTCTTACTTGTGTTTCCTTGATACTTTTCAGGTTTAAACTGTCAAATGTATGACTACACAGTTCTTTAAAGGAAAGTGTAACAATTTTTTAGTTGTGCATTCCAGTTCATGGTTGGTCTAAATGGACATATGAAACTTGACTCAGCGGATTTCACTTATTATGTTGTGCTTTAGAAGCCTAGTCTTCTGCTTCTTTTGTTGACTATGTCTGGGAAGAGGGTGATCCTAAGTAATTCTATTATTGGGTCAAGTGGCTCAAAGCTCTTTATTTCCATTGCTTCATGGCGGCAGAATACTTTTCTGAATAAAATTTGAAATTCAGAGGGCTCTCCTTTCTCACTCCTCTCTTCTTTCTTGATCTTTTTCACATTAGTTAATTGTCTGGCACTTCTTTATTTCCACTTTTTCCTCAGAACTTTCAAACTTGTCTGGGGTTTTCTCATCAGATGTTTAGGTATGGAACTCATGTTTATGACACTCGATTGATTTAGGTATCATTGATTTTGTTGAACTTAATGGTTTATGCTCATATTTGTATCTTTGGGCATGAAAAGGATAAGGACTTCTTATGTCTGTTTTTACTGCAGATGCCTGGTTGTGATAGAGTTATTGATATTGTAGGTCCATCCATCTTCAATAGACAACAAGAGCAAGGAATTTTCAAGTTCTCCAAGCCAAGCTTCATTTGATGTCCCAGAACCTCCATGCACTCAAGAACCTGTAATTGGTGGTGGACTGTGAAGTTGCGAACTGGAAAATTCAGTGCATGCTGTTAGATGAGGATGTTGAGCTGTAGACCGGAAAGTGCTAGTTTTTATGTTGTTTCTAAGTGGAGTTGGCTATTTACCATGGGTTGGGTTGTGCTGCCGTGTTGGGACGTTTGTCTTTTCCATCAAATAATGTGGATCAGTTTATCTAATGCTATTTAGTTTGCTTTCATTAAATGCTATTTAGTCTGCTTTTGATTAATTGGAACTTGAACTGATGCAGCATCAGTTCACTGCATCAGTCATCAGTGGAACTGACTTCTGCAGTTCCGTTTGAACCAATGTATTTTGGCTGTCTTTTGTTTGAACTATTTTTGCTCTACAAGCTGCAAGCTACTCATCATTTTGCTTCTTTGGTTGTGAGGTATTTTTGTAACAGGTTTCTTGTGGTTTTATGCGTGTCTTGCTGGACTGATGTGCTTGGTTTCTTGTAGCTTTTATAACATGTTCATACAGGTTCATGAGGTTCATGTAAGAGTATTTGCGGGTTTATAACTGGTTCAGTGGTGTTATGGTTGGTTCAATGCCATTATAACAGGTTCAGTGGTGTATGGTTGGTTCAATGCTATTATCACAGGTTCAGTGTTCGGTTAAGTGCTATTGTCCTTGGATTGGCTCTATCATAAATGGTGTGATGCTTGGTTCAGTCGTTTTATTAAAATGGTTGCTTGCTTAAGAGGTCCAGTGTGGTCACGTGATTGTGGTTGCTTGTTTAAGAGGTCCAGTGTTGTCACCTGATTGCGGTTGCTTGTAGCTCTGTGCTTGTGTCTTGTTGGGCTGCTATGACATTCTTACATGAGCCTGTTATAAGCATGTTGCAAATGAGTGGAGATGGTAATGCTTTGTGGTTATTCTGTATCTGCTTCTTCTCTATCTCTCTGTGCTGTTGGTGATGACCATGAACTGGTAAGAGGGGAAGCTGTGCAGTGCGCTCTGCTGTTGGTTGGTGCTTTTGCTATTTATCTCGCCCCAAATAAGAAAGCGGACGCAGAGAGTGAAAAAGGAGATCAGCAAACACTGATTCTCTGTTGTTGAGACTTTCGGATAGTTTGTCTATGAGACTGCGTACTGCACTTCACCTGACGTTGGTAACAAACAATACACCGATCAACGGTTACTATAGGTTAGAAAAGATTGACGAGGCAGAGAAGCTCCTTCGTTGGGAATAAGATACTGCCTGCAGTATTAATCATTATGGGTAATGTATTCTGCAAATCTGTTGCTCATATTCAAAGTGGTGGGAACTTTGCTATTCTCTTATGGGTCTTAAATTCTCTTTCTGTGTATTTTCAACCCTTTTGGGGCAGTCATTCTGATTTGGTTATCTGACTCAAAGTGGCATTTGCCGTGGTATGCAAAGCTGCAATGAGAAAGCTTGGAATACTCCGCTTACCGCCGCTTTGGACAGGTTCGTCTTTTGCCCATTGTTTTCGGTTCCGTCTCTTTGTTAGCCATCACATTATTCTGATAGGTCATTCTAGATTATTGGTGGCGCTATGTTTCATGACGGGTCCGTTGCTCAGATGAAAACAGGGGAAGGAGAAATCACAAGAAGTCTAATGGTACTCTGGAGTACTCTGTAGTCGTAGAAAAGGATGAGTTGATCTGGCATGCCTCCAGCGTGGCCGTGAACGTTCAGCTTTCGCTTTCAGTGCAGCTCCGGTCGACACTACCATGGCCTTTTCCTTCTACTCGACACTACCATGGCCTCATTTCCGTTCTACTCGTCTCCGTCGTCCATTTTGGGGCAAGAGATTGGGGGTGGCTACTGGCCGGCGATGGTGGCCTCCGGGTTCAGGTCAATGAGAGGATGAATATTATCTTTTTTTGAGAACGACGAGACCCGCTAATTAATAATCAGCTCTTCGCTGCATGAAACTGCTCTATCTTTTCCCGGAAATTGAACAAGTTGAAGATCTCAAGCAATGTGTTTTGTGAAATTCAGTTTTAATTCGAGACCAGAAATTGTAAATCCACAAACTTTCATTGATACTGTTTGACATTTGATGTTACACAAAGCTGACTCCAACCAGCTTTGGTTTTTTTTTTTCCCTTTCTTTTTGCTTTTTCATTTTCAGATATCCCCACACGAGAGCATCCTACTTTTAACTTTCCTATAAAAAGACTAATTTAAACAAAGGAAAAAGAAAGCTCAAAACGGTGAAATGCCAAGAATCATTTTATCTTTCATTGTTAAACGCTCCTTTTGGCTTCCTCTATTTCTTTGATCAGCAGATATCTTCAGCTATTCAGAACATTCAACTCATAATCATGTTGAAAAGAAAAGAAAATATCGATATTTCGGGATGCGAAGTTACTTCGGCTTAAATTGTAATTGCCATCTTCCTCCTAATAATTCCGGGATAAACTCATTATTCACTGTGAAAATGGCGTTAGCAGAATTCACAGCACAGTTATTTGCCTGTGTAGTACTAGACATGAGGGCCATTTACAGAGAAGAAGATCTCATTTAGGTAGCTGTACCATGAGTCAAAAGTTTTTGCCCAAACACCCTCGGAATGTCATGATTCTGGTTTCTTTGCAAACATATCCGAGAGATTGGCTACAACGAATCCTGCGAAAACCTGAAATGAACAAGCCAGTGAGTATGTCCGAAACAGGCTTCGATTGTATCAAATGTGACATAAAGGCAAGGAACACAAGCGTACCTGGACACATCCGAAAATGTAAATTGCAGAGTAACGACGGCCGTGAACAAGCATGTCTGCCACCATTGCGAGGGGGATGGTCAAGGACATGCCAAGTGTCGCAACCAGCGGAGTTGTCCAAATGATAGATAGGGCCCTGTTTCAACATTTTCCGACATTACTCACAAAAGAATGGGGCCAATTCTAGATAGAAAGCACTAACTAATGTTGAGGACAAGAAAATGTGTAATCGTCGATTGGAACTTAGTCAAGTCCATTAGCACTTCTGAACCATTAGTAAAGGATACGTCATTTACCCATCTACTACACAAGAAGCATATCTAAACCATATTTTGGCTGTAATATAACCACAAACCTTTCATAAAACAAGAATGAGCAAGACATACCAAAAGTAATCCAAAAGAACACTCCCCACCAAGCCATTTAAAACCAAGGCTCCACCAACAGATGTTGATGGCGGGAAGCCAAGTTTGGGCTCAACCCCCAAAGCATGTAATGGCCATCCTGCATGAGCCAAAACCGCTCTGAGAAAAGTTCCTGTTATGGAAGCAGTAGAAAAATGTAATGCATAGGGGTGACCTATCAACTGAAATACATATCACCGAGGAAAGATGTTTGAAGAACCAGAACCAGAAGGTTGGGCTTTAAATTTTTAAGGTACAAAATTGAATGCTAAATCTTATCAATTACTAAGGTGAGTGAGCCAGCTCGCTTTCCCCATCCGACTATAATATCCACAACCACCGCTTTATCTCAAAATTCATGCCAATTAAGTGTCAAAACGAAAAGCAGCTCAATGTTTCCATTGCAGAAGATAAGCAGAATAAGTTTGCTTCATTTCTGCTTCCGCACCACTTACCAAGCCACCAAAGGCCAAGAAGAGTGAAGAGGCCAATGTATCCGAAGAACTTGTGTACACCTACCTTCTCTCCCTCTGACCCTGCAGACTTCTTTAGCAGCACTGCACTAAACCCGGGCAGTTAAAGACAACAGAAAGAGAATTAAACCATGCAAATCATGATTTCAAGGCAGAGATTTTCACCTGTAAACAAGCCATATAATACTGCTGACAGGAGGCCGAAAATGTCCCCCATTATTGTGTGCTTTTTTATCCTTGAAACAAGAAAAGAAGGTATCAGGAAGAACACACAAGATATATAACAGACATGATGTAACAAAAGGCAAGCATTCAGTTTATTGATGGATGAAAAAGCTAAATGTTTAGCTGCAATGTAAATCTGGCATAAGGGATGTATCGGCTCTTGTGGGGAAATGCAGACTCAACTTTTCCTGCGTCCTCAAAGTACTCATTACACACCAAATTAAGTTGAAGAGACATCACTAAAATTGTCAAAGAAGTATCAGTTATTTTCACATTCCGATGCACACTCCATGCCATAGTCATGCAAATTCCCTATCTTTCACTTCATTTGGGGACAAATTTGGGTACATTGGAGCATGCAAGCTACCATTTTTCACAAAATTTTTAGGATATGGGGTTTAGGAAATTCAGATATGATCTTCTTCTCCGACTAAGTAAGGAAAAAAACTTCATCTTGCAAGCAAAACCCTACTATGTCCTCATACTCACTGTGATGCGCTTAAGGACTCATCAGATGCCCAAGTTTTCCCAACCGTGGTCATGGCAACACCAGCCATGCTGATAAAGACAGCGACCACCTTCACAATGCTTATGGATTCCTGGCCAAGAAGAGCTCCAAAGAAAAGTGTGAAGAGGGAAGATGTAGACGCCAGGACAGTCGTACTTGCTACGCTGGTATTCGCCAGAGCAGAATTCGACAAGTACTGCATGTGATTTAACCAGTCAATTACTCACAAACATCCTCCCAAATGGAAAACTTATCAAGAGTGGAAAAAGACGTGGGGAATCCTAGATATGAGACTGGCACTAGGATAGAAAAGGACTTGTTTTTTATGCTAAAAATGCAATTAAAATTGCAATACTGTCAAGGAAGATTTTAATCCAAAGGATTTGAAGTGGATTTCTAAGTCTAAAGTTGAATTTAACAGTGACTTCTCCAAAACTAAACCCCTGAAAGTCCATACTCCAAAGAAATGCTCTTTTATTCCAGAAAAAGCAGTCGAATATGAGGAAGCAGAAGTAGTTCCTGTGTTTCAGAAGAAAAACCAACTCCACCGTATAATTCAACCCAGTAACAACTAAATCTTAACTATTTGTTTGCTCAAAATCCTTGCATCTCAAGATCAGGTACAAGTCTAATCAATGGCATCTTTGATTTCGGAAGACATTTGTCTTATTAGTGAATTTTCGTTTCCATTAGTTTCTATAAAGCAAATATCTCACAGCGAATGAATCAATTGATACTATCCTTAACTCCTGGATGAGGATCAAAATGCTCAAAAGAGATATGTGAAAGTGCAAGAAGTAAATGACAAAAATATTTTACCCAAATTGAGGTAACAAAGTTATGACCCTCAAATGAACTAACCATAACAAATTAAATTGATGGTATGAATGCTATGTCACGAGAAATTAGAGAGAAAGCTAAAAGCAAGATTCTACAGATGGTCTGAAACATCTGAACCTTACGCAGAACAATGAAGTAAATGGAGACTTAGTGATTGATTCACACTCCATCCTCCTGTGACAAACCAACATTCATGAATTACACCGGAATGGGGAGAAAGGGTAATCTATATTTGATTCTGTCACATGCAGACAGATACGCCATTCACTATCGTCTAGTACGCAACATCAAATTATCCAACTGCAATTGAACAAAACTATTAAGAAAATCTAGCATACTGGAAGCAGTTTAAAAACTTATAAATATTAAACAAGCTTCCACATCTAGCTTTCTTATTAGAATCAAAAGCACCTTTTGATTGTAGCAATCACTGTTCCATATAAAAGAACAATTTAGGTTTCAAGATCGCAAAAATGTATTACCTCTGTCAGAAACCATATAGGGGTGAGATATAAGCTGCATTTGACAATATCCAATGAACCAAGTCCAGGAGTCTCGCCAAGTAACGGAAGTTCACATTCCTCATTCATTGACCTCAAAGGTTGACCCTCTTCCCTCTTGCTAATATCCCAGTCTGAGTCAGGAATTAGGATATTCTTTGAAGCAGTTTCTGCACCATCGTACATTTCACTGGATATAAGGGGAATGTTAAGTTCACCAGATCTGCTGCTCTTGCCCTTGATTTTATAGTAGAGTCTTTTGGAAGGATTGCTTCTAACTAAGTCACATACACGGTCCTTGAGGAAGGCTATAGGGAAAAAGACGACCATGAGAGAGACCATAAGATATGTAATGGCGAATGGCTGTTTGTATTCTTCGAAAATTTTCTGAACAGCAAGAACAAAAAACACACACAATTAGGGAACTTGGATAGAGTAGATAACATCCAAAGCAAATAAAACACCATCAAAAGATACTGCTATCTCAACCCGCATACACCTAGTAAGAACAGTATTCGCCAAATTCATGAACAATTCAAAGAGATACGCGCGACCACAGTCCAGAAATAAGATTTTGGCAGGACTGTAGGCTGCGATAAAAACCTGTAGGGCACCCAAACACTCAAAATTTTATCCTTTCTAACTTTCCTTCAAAAGTCTACTCTTCCTCTATCGAGTCAGAAACCAAACCACACAGATCAAGAAGCCACCCTTCAAGAAAAACATATAATCAAGAACAGAACAATCGTCGTGGTCGCAGTAATCAGTATCAGTTCCTGGGTAATAGAGCAGCAAAAGCAGAGTGAATCGCTAACTTCGAATCTCATCAGATAACTTAATTTGCGAAGGGTCGACTCCTCCTCTTCTTTTCTCGCAGCAACCAAACAAACATCATACAAATTACTAAGAACTACCAAGATCAGATGATACCCAAAAGAGAATCAACGGAAAGAAGCCTCACCTGAGTCACCTCGGCGGACGCGACCCATATGAGCACAGCTGCGCCAATCAGACCCAAACCAGCTTTGTATCTCCAACCCATCATCCAAGAACGCTAGAAAATACAGACGGAGCAACACCGCACCGAGTCTGTGCTACAAAGCCATCTCTGTTCGACACGGAAAAGAGAAAATGGCTTCGTGGGTGTAACTACCGTGACATCGGGGCTTCGTCTGTTGTTTCCGCAGAGATGCGTGCGCTCAGATAGGACTGCGTTTCGGGAATTGCGAGGGAGTGGACGACTCGGTCGATGAATTTTAGGAAACAGTGCAGGAATTGCCGTCAAAATCTTCCAAATTTGACTTATCTTTTGTTTTTTTTTGTGGACTATTCCGAAGTGGACTTGCTTAGAAGTTTTCACGCAATTTTCAAGCGTTCTTGTTACGGCATGAATTTTGGCACGACAATGACAGGTGGGTTCTGCATTTCAATGGAGTTTGGAAGAGGAAGCATTTTCATCCATTTTGCTTCTGTGTATCCTTACGTTTGGCAGTGAGGATAAAAATCCAGATAAAATTTATTATATCTCATATTTGATTTTCGCTCAAGATAGGATAAAGTGGAATGACATGATGCAAAAAGTCACCACTAATCTCTTGAAATTTTTATGAAGGTGGGTAAAATTTTTCTAATCAGAAAATTAATGAGCTTCTTTTTCATGCGATCTTTTTTACACTACGTCACTTATAGTACTTTCAATCAACCAGAGTTTCGATATTCCGAGGCTCGGCTTTTATGCATCGACAAGCTGAATGATTGAATTACCGAGAAAACTGGTGACGCACAAAATTTTCAACAACGTTGCACTCCTCCGTTAACCATTAGATCTGCACACCACCAAGAGAAGAAAACATCCTGAGCTTTCCTTAAGAGGACACTCTACGATGCCAAAAAGTCAAAAAAAAAAAAAAATCTAGAAAGATGGCAAAAGAAAGAGAAAAGCCGGGTCATTAGAATTTTCTTTCTTTAATGAGGGATTATCGGCTGGCTCTCTATATCTGAGCCACTCACCTTTAGGCTTTATAATGTAAAACTTCAAAGATCAAACTCAAATCTTACCTTAAACTTACCATATCTGGTACTGTACATTTATTACAAAAGTTAAGTGTCTGTTACTCAAAAGTTATGAGGCCAATCGATGATGACTTTGACTTTGGGATAATTAAGGTTGCTTATGGGCCAAAAGCATGTTTCAAAAAACAAAAGCGGGTGCTTGGTGAGGTTTCTGCTTTTTAGGCATAACATATGAAAAATTTGCAAGTCACCTTAAATATTTCGCGATTATTTGAAATAATGATGACGCATCTAACCAATCACTCGCGATCGATGATCAGTTTTTGAGGGAGAAAATTGTCAAGTCGATCTTAACTAATTATACGGATGCCAATTCAGTATTAAATTTTTGTTATAAATATATTAATAACATGTGGATATTTGACCTTTCATCATTTCCTCTTCCAATGTATGTTACAAATACATTGATATACATTGATATACATTGATGTACATTGATATGGATTGATGTTTTTTTTTTTTGATGTTTCACCTTTCACATTCCATGATTTCACTTTACATTTCTGATTTTTCCTCTCTCAATATAATATACCCTCTAGCCTATAAATAGAGGCTTTTGTAAATTTGTTGATGCAATGAAAAGTGAGTTAACATTTGCTTCCGTTTCTCTCTTTATCTTCTTCTCTCATGTTATATTTTCAAGTTCATTTTGTATTTCGAGTTGATTCCAAAGATTACCGTTTACTTTTACAACACGTACAAAATCTTGATACTACTCAAGGTAACACATCTTTACCTCTTGATTATCTAATATCTCTACATTTTCTTTTTAAGTATGTCAAACATTACCAAGAGAGAGTTTCAATGTTAGATATTACCGGAAATAATTATCTAACATGAGTTTTTGATGTCAAGATACACTTAACATCATTAGATCTCGGTCGATCTATTCTCCCGAATCTAATTATACCCCACCCAAAAGGCTAAGGCTCTTATCTTCATTCGCCACCATTTACATGAAGATTTAAAGGTCGAGTATCCGACTCGAGGAGGACCCCGCAATTCTATGGCAATCCCTGAAGGATCACTTTGATCATCAACAAGAAGTGGTTCTTCCACATGCTAGGTTTCAATGGATCAATTTGCGTTTTCGGGATTTTAAGTCCATAGCGTAATATAATTCTGCTATTCACCGAATTGTATCACAATTAAGACTCTGTGGCCAGCGGATCACGAGATTGAAATATTGGAAAAAAACATTATCCACCTTTCATGCCAATAACCTTGTACTCCGAGCGGAAAAGATAGGGCGAAGAATTACTCCAACTATTCGTAGTTAATTTCTGCACTACTTGTAGCTAAAAAGCACAACCGATTGTTGATGTAAAATCATAATTCCCGTCTTATCGGATCTACACTTGTGCCCGAAGCACATGTCGCACGTCATAAAAACAAGAGTCACTTTGGCGTTGGAAGGGAAAAGGGCGTAACTTGAAAAATCTGCCTTATAAGAGCCGAGATAGAGGTTCACAAGGACCTAAACGTGATCCTCAAAGAAATGAAGGTCCGAAAGTACCTAACCAGGTTGTTGCCAATGTTTGTCATAAATGTGGTTCTACGGGCCATTGGTCTCGTACTTGTCGCACCCCAAAGCACCTGGTTGACCTCTATCAAAGGGAACAAGATGAGAGAAAAAGGGAAGCCAAACATTGCAACCAAGCCCTTTATGAAGAATAAAGAATCATCTCTTGACAATACATCTTTTGATATTGATCATTTTTTGGATTTAGATTAAGAAATATATATATATATATATATATATATAAGTTTATGTTTATTCACATGTATTCTCTTAGTTTTTAAATAATATTCACGTTTAATATTATAATTTCATTTCTTATTCTTTTTATGTTAGTCATCAATGATGATGAGCAATTATCTCAAGGAGAAAAATAGTATTCTTTGTCTTGTAGACGGTGGTACTACACATACTATCCTTCAAAGAGAGGAAGTTTTTTGAGACATTAAAAAAATGCGAAGAGAATATTACCACTATTTCATATGATAGTAACATAATTACCGGCTCCGGAAGAGCTTGTGTAATATTACCAATGGGCACAGAAATTTTCATTAATGATGCTTTATTTTGCCCAAGGTCTAAAAGGAACCTACTTAGCTTTAAAGATATTCCTTCCAATGGGTTTAACGTTGAAACCGAGACCGAAGGTAGTAAAGAATGCTTGTATCTAACTTGGATGAGTAGATACAGAAAACAAATTATGAAAAAGTTACCATCATTCTCCTCTCGGGTTATATTATACTTACATAAATGTGAGTAATAAACGTGTTGCAATGAACCTGAAGTTCACAAACCCGGAAGGTTTTCAATTATGGCATGACCGTTTGGGTCACCCAGGGTCGAATATGATGCGTCGAATATTAACACAAGCGGTTGTGCATTCATGAACAAATCGTGGGCTCCATTCACCTACTAATTATGTATGCGATTCGTGCGCCGAGGGTAAATTAATTATACGGCCGTCTCATACTAAAGTAAGGGTGGAATCTCCTATATTTTTGCATAGAATTCAAGGAGATATCCGTGGGCCTATCCACCCCGCATGTGGACCTTTCCGGTACTTCATGGTCCCGACCGATGCTTCAACGCGATGGACATACGTTGACCTGTTGTCAACACGTCATATGGCCCTCACAAAATTACTCACTCAGCTAATTAAATTACGTGCACAATTCCCTAATTATCCGATCCAGAAGATTCAATTAGATAATGCTGGTGAATTTACATCTAAGGGCTTTGATGACTATTGTATGACCATTGGGATAGACGTGGAGCATCCTATGCCACATACTCATACCCAAAACGGCCTAGCGGAATCTTTAATTAAACGTCTCGAATGATTGCTAGACCGTTGCTGTTGAGGGATAAATTACCTTTTAGTTTATGGGGACATGCGATGTTGCACGCTGCATCATTGAT
Organism: Rhodamnia rubescens; assembly: GCA_021437795.1. Lineage (NCBI taxonomy): Eukaryota > Viridiplantae > Streptophyta > Magnoliopsida > Myrtales > Myrtaceae > Rhodamnia > Rhodamnia rubescens. The sequence goes on along the minus strand of JAILYA010000010.1, from coordinate 3,326,567 downwards.
TAGAATTGACCAGCATATCATGAATACTCCACTATTCAACTTGTACATGGATATGAACGATGTTTCCCATCTGCGAATATTTGGTTGTGCCGTATATATTCCTATACCACCTCTACAACGTTCCAAAAATGGGACCTCAACGTCGACTTAGCATTTATGTGGGATATAAGTCTTCATCTATTATAAAATACTTGTAGCCTCGGACGGGCGACTTGTTTACCGCCCGGTCGCCGATTGTATATTTGATGAGGCACTTTTCCCGGCATTAGGGGAGAAAACTTGAAGCTTAAAGAATCCCGTGAAATTTTCCTCGGAAGGAAGATCAATTGAATTACCTTGATTCACATACAAGCATGACTGAACTTGAAGTTCAAAAGATTATTTACTTGCAACATTTAGCAAGTAAACCGCCGAGATGCAATTACCGATCATAAAAGGGTGACTAAGTCCCATATTCCCCGTAGAAAACGCACCATCTAGAGTGGAGATCTCCTTAGAACCAAAAATGTCCGATGAGCCTAGTCAACGCCGGAAGCGTGGACGACCCACAAGGGCTAAAGACATAAATCCGCGGAAAAGAAAAAACATTCGGTTACCTAATGCGCCTCCCGCAGAGGAAAGCAACCCCGGTGAAATTAGTGCAGCTGCCCCAAATAACAATTCCGGGAATACGAAACGGCCAAATCCTATTGATCCGGGAAACAATGAGGATTTGGTTGATGTTAATATAGAGGTTGCCGTAAATTATATGAATATGGGAGTGAGATATGATAGAATTATAATTGTCGTCGACGATTCCTTTGCCTCCTCGATAGCGGACTATCTCAAAAGATAATCTGGATCCAGAACCAAAATCCATTCTTGAATGCCGAAGCTTTCAAATTGGAATACATGGAAGGAGGCAATTAAAGCGAGCTAGACTCGCTTAATAAACGTTGTGTTTTTGGACCCGTTATCCGAACACCCAAAGATGTTATCCCCGTTGGATATAAATAAGTGTTTGTAAGAAAATACAATGAAAAGAATGAGGTGGTAAGATATAAAGCGAGACTAGTTGCCTAAGAGTTTTCGCGAGAGACCCGGTATAGACTTTGATGTCACTTATTCTCCCGTAATGGACAATATTACGTTCCGTTATTTGATCGACATGGCAATAAGTATGAATCTAGATATGCACTTAATGGATGTTGTGACTTGCATATTTATATGGGTCACTTGACACCGATATATATATATATATATATGAAAGTCTCTAAAGGATTTTCAATTCCCCATATGAGAAAGAATGAAAATCGCAACATGTACAGTATTAAATTGCAAAGATCATTATATGGTCTTAAACAATCCGGTCGCATGTGGTACAACCGGTTAAGTGATTACCTCCTAAAGCAAGGATATGTAAATAATGTAATATATCCTTGTGTGTTCATAAAAAGGTCACCAAATGGCTTTGCCATCATATCCGTATATGTTGATGACCCGAATATAATTGAAACTCCAAAAGAGCTCGAAGAAGCTCGTTCCTACCTCAAGAAGGAATTTAAAATGAAAGACTTGGGTCAAACCAAGTATTGTCTTGGCCTACTGATCGAGCAACTCCGAGAAGGAGTTTTATTGCACTAGTCTAAATATACAAAAAAGATATTGGAGACATTTTACATGGATAAATCTCATCCTCTCAAGACACCAATGGTGGTACGTTCACTTGAAGTGGACAAAGACCCATTTAGACCTACGGAGGAAAACGAGGATAGGTTAGGACCTGAAGTTCCTTACCTTAGCGCCATAGGAGCACTTGTTATATCTTGCATATTGCACCAAACCTAATATTGCATTTGCAATAAATTTTCTATCTAGACAAAGTGCCAATCCAACCTAAAGACATTGGAATGGCGTTAAACATATCCTACGTTACCTTCAAGGAACTGTTGATCTTGGTTTATTTTACCAAAGAAACAAAGATTTAACATTGGTGGGATATTCGGATGCTGGGCTATATGTCTAATTCTCATAATGCCAAGTCACATTGATTATGTGTTCCTTTGTGGAGGCACGACCATTTCATGGAAGTTAGTAAAACAAAGTGTAGTTGTTACTTCCTCAAATCATTATGAGATTATTGCATTATTTGAAACTGCCAAAGAATGTGTTTGGTTGAGAACTTTGATTCACCACATTCAAGATTCATGTGGCTTATCCTCAATTCATGTTGCTCCCACTATACTTTTTGAGGATAATGCGGCTTGCATTGCACAAATGCGTGATGGGTTTGTCAAAAGTGATAGAACTAAACATATTTCACCTAAGTTATTTTACTCGCATGAACTCCAAGAAAAGGGTGAAATAGATATCCATCAAATTCGCTCTAGTGACAATCTTGCAGATTTGTTCACTAACTCCCTACCTATTTCCACATTTGAAAAACTTGTATATGAAATAGGAATGCGTTGGCTTGGGCGACTACTTCTATCGGGGGAGCCAATTAACCATCCCCGAAGGATGGAACCTAGAAAGTTTATGGCTGTACTCTTTTTTTCCTTTGTAAGTTTTTTTTTTCCCATAGGGTTTTTTATTTACCAAAGGTTTTTAATGAGGCAGCCTAAATGCAATGGCTATTAAAATGAGGGGGAGTATTATACACACTTGTACTCTTTTTCCCTTCGCCTAGTTTTTTGTCCCATTGGATTTTTCTTGGCAAGGTTTTTAATGAGGCAGTTTAAACAGCGATAATAAAAGGTGAACATCCAAGGGAGAGTGTTATAAATATATTAATAACATGTGGATATTTCACCTTTCACCATTTCCTCTTCCAATCTATGTTACAAATACATTGATATATATTGATGTACATTGATATGGATTGATGTTTCACCTTTCACATTCCATGAACGGTTTTTTCTCTCTCAATGTAATATACCCTCTAGCCTATAAATAGAGGTTTTTGTAAACTTGTTGATGCAATGAAAAGTGAGTTAACATTTGCTTCCGCTTCTCTCTTATCTTCTTCTCTCATGTTATATTTTCAAGTTCATTTTGTATTTCGAGTTGATTCCAAAGATCACCGTTTACTTTTACAACAATTTTCACAATTTTATCAATTTAGTCATACTACAGTTCAACCCTTCTTGCCAATTTTCGCTGAAAATTACTAACGTAACGGTATGTCTCATAGGTCAGCCAAGAATGACTGAATTGTCACGTAAACGATTTTTGACGAAAATTGATTGGAATGACCATATTAAAATTTTGTGCAAGGGTTTAAGAAAAAAATTGACAAGATTGAAAAGTTTATGATTGAATTGGTACCTGCACAACAAATTTAAGATTGATTTTCTCTCTTTTGGCTCCACGCATCGTCGACGTAAATATAACAAAGATTGGGGACGTAGTGGGTCAGGGCGAAGAATTCATAAGGGCGCAGAATGAAGGATTATCGACTGTTCACTAATTCATTTGCCACTTTGAAAAACAGAAAAAACTAATTCATTTGCCACGCCAGATAAATCTTCTTCCGTTCCTAATCTGATTGAAGCTTTCCAACTTCGAAATGTTATTTGCGATTGAGAGAGCTTTTGCATTTTAATGTTCTAGATGTTATTTTTATTTGAAAAGCAAGGCTAGAAGGTTGGGAAAAGTGTCAAAAATTCATACACCTATTGCATTGATGCCAATTTAATCATAAACTTTTTTAATTGTGCCAATTTAGTTATAAACCTTTTGACTAAAAGCCAATTCAGTCCTTCCTACAAGTTTTGACCAGATATTACTAACGTGGATGACAGTTGATCTACGTGGCATGACCAATCTTGACGTAAACTTTTTTAATAGTATTTTCATATTTCTTTCTTTCTTTCTTTTCTTCTCTTTCCTCCGGTGGTCAATGAGGGCAAGGGCTGGCGAGGCTAGGCATTGCCTAGGCGAGGGCGAGCTTGCCGGCCACGAGAGGAAAGAGGAGAAAAAAAAGGACGGAAAAAGAAAGAGAAAATATAAATTATTGAAATTATTAAAGTAGTATTGAAAAATGTCCACATTAGCGCTATCGTCATTGGTTGGCATCCACGTCGGTAATATTAGGTCAAAATTAGTTGGAAGGATTGAATTGGTTCTAGGTCAAAAGATTTAGAATTAGATTGATACAATTAAAAGGTTTAATGCTAAATTGGCACCAAGCAACAAGTTTAGGATTTTTCTGGCACTTTTCTTCCAGAAAGGTTATTGCACCTGTTAAGAAATATTTGGTTTCCACCATAACCACTCAGTGCTATTTACATGGGCGAGCATCCGTTTTATGTTGGTTTTTTTTTAAATACCGTTCTCTATTATAAACCAAACCTAACGTCTCTATTCAATCTATAATCTCCACCAAATAATAATAATTTTCATAGCCAATATCAAACGAACGAATACTAAGCAGAACTTATCAACAAGAGGAAAAGTCGTATTTGATAATGTGCCCGCCTAACAACGGTGAAATTACATGAATCTCCCATAAATTCTAGACTTAAAAGAAATGTTCCCAACAGAACGGTATTGAAAGTGCAAATTGCTAAGCAAATGATTGATAAAAAAGAAATAAAACAAATTTTTTTGTGATAATTGTCCAAAAAATCTTAAATCTATTGTATAGAAATTTAGTCCTAAACTTTTTATTTTTCCAATTCCTTTTAATAATATTCCGTTCTGGTCATTCCGGTTAATTTTAATGGGATATCGTTGAGGCCTAATACCTAAAAAAATCTCAAACTTTAGTATTTGTGACAATTATATTCAAAATTTTTTTTTGTCTCATAAAAAACCCTCAACTTTTACTTTTGTCCTAATTCTACCGGTCTAATACCCAAAAAACCCATCAACTTTAGCATTTGTCCCAATTATATCCAAAACTTTTTTTTGTCTCATAAAAAACCTATAACTTTTAATTTTATCCAAATTCTACCACCGTCGCTTTTTGTCCATAATCACCGTTAGTTAATCCTACATGGCTCAAGTTTTCTCGCTAAACTTATCAATGAATTTTCGAAATTTAGAAACAAGTAGGTTTCGCAGACGAAGAAATTTTAGATCGTTAGTCAAAATATCTTCAAGTCTAGCCCTTTTTTTGGCTGTTGAATGCCGAAGAGAATACAAAACATGTCATCTTGAGTGATTACATATCTCTCGAATATGTAGAGGTAGCAAACTATAGAAGAGAAGTTCATGAGTTTTTTCATATCGGCTTTACCGAGGTGTAATTAATTAATAATATGGAAATGTCACATAAGATTAACTAATGGTTATTATGGACGGAGGGCTAACGATGGTAGAATTAAGATAAAAGTAACAGTTGGCGGTTTTTGTATGAGAAAAAAAAAAAATTTTAGATATAATTGGGATATATGCTAAAGTTGAGGGTTTTTTTGGTACTAGGCAAGTAGAATTGGAGCAAAAATAAAAGTTTGGGGTAGAATTGGGACAAATATAAAAGTTGAAGGTTTTTTATGAAACAAAAAAGAAATTGGGTAAAATTGTCACAAATGTTAAAATTGGAGGTTTTTTGGGTATTGGGCCTATCGTTAATGTGGACTTGTTGTCCTATGTTGTACAAAGCTATGACGTGGGCTATTGTTGCAATTATTGTTAACTTGATTTTTGTTTTCTTTCCTTAGCCCTTGGCTACACACACTAAAAGAAAAAGATAAAAAAAAAAGTTATATAAAGTTTAGAAAATTTTGAAAAACTTGCAAAAGTTGTTAACGTCGGCACCACCGTCCCGGCTATACCACTAGGACCGATGATGTACACGTCAGCGTTTTCCTATCAAAATTGGCCCGGAGGAATACATTCACAAAACGTTAAAAGGTTTAGGATTAAATTGATCAATTTTTTTTATAAAAATTAGCCAAAATTGGAAGGTTTAAGATTAAATTGGCTGCTATACAATATATTAGGACTTTTTAGAATTTTTCCCAATTTTTGTCCATATAACCGATATTCGTATTCCTCTAACCATCTTTAATATTAAGAGATATTGAGATAGAGATTAACTATTTGTCACGCTACTCAATGTTAAAGCCAAAAGCACATATACAATTACCATTCACGTGACTCAATAGGCATAAATGTTACACTGTTTACGTATGACCATACTAAAATTGCAGTTTATAGAAAAAATTTATTTGCCATTCTAACTATACTTCAAATACGTTTGTTTAAGCGCATTGAATTTTTAGGAAAGCCTATTTCAGTCCTCCAAACAATCAAATAAATGGATGTGTATGGTCTAGTTGAAGTCGCAGTTTTAAAAATTAAAAAAAATTGTGCAAGGAGTAAGTATCAATGTCGTGTATGATTAAAAATTTACATTTCAAACACATATCTTAGCAATCTTTATTAACAAAAAAATATTCCCGAAATACATTTCGAAAGGTAAGTTATCAATTTACCTAAATATAAGAAAAGTATGTGATCGCATACTATGGGCACCGATATTACTCATTACTATGATAAGTCTTGATATTAATTTAACTTTTCACATGGCTGGTTAGGTATGAAATAGTACAATGAAAAACTCATATAAGAGAATTGCATAACTCTTACAAAATGATTACTTTGGTAATTTGCCTAGTTTATGTACTAGTTATTATGGGAAACAAAATATCTGCAACTAGTGCATAAGTGCATACAACATCAATTCCACAGTAGTTTGTTAATAAGAAAGACCTCAATGTACTGTTATTGCGTCTATACATACATGTAAGCTGCAGAAAGTTCTTCAATCGGCAAGTGTGCCACGTAAACTGTTCGGAAGAGGTATGCTGATCAATGATGTAATGATGTAACTAGTTCATTGGGGACAAGACCAACAAGATATAGCTTTAATAGGAGAGTTGGGCTTATCTTGGGAGCACGGAGGTTCGAGTCCTCTTCACAGCATAATATTGAGAATGCTCACTTTTGACATCTTTATCCCATAGTTCATCGCATGCGAGCGTAGAGTCGATTTTTCAGGCTTAGTTTCGATCCTGAAACAATTACTTCTACGAAAAGTCGCTTCTATCCTAAAAAGGCAGGTAAGAATGTCCATTTCCTAAATAAGCAAGCCGAAAATAAAACGAGGAAGGGCTGCCGTCCAATTGTGCCAGAGGACAAGCTGGACGCAGCAAAGCGATACCGGAAGCCTGGGACATATCTTATCATTGAAACAGACAATTTGCCCTAGCGGGTAGATGTATAGGCTGTTTATCTTTCCTACTTAAACTCAACTGGGGTTGAGTCTCTAAGTGGACTCAACTTTAGGTTATGTTGGTTAGGATCATAGGGGAGAGACCAAAGCTATGTACAAAGCCAATGGCTTGTTCTTTCTTGCTAATGGCAAAGTACAAACTCAAAGGAAGGATAACGATACCTCGGTCGCGGCTAGGTAAGGGTCCATAACCTGCGATGCTATTGTTGTGGCTCTCCCCAGCAACAGCTCACAGCCCTCGCGTAGCAGCTAGCGAGGGCCGCGACCCTCACCCAAGAGACCGGCGACCTCGCTTTGGGGACTAGCGACTTTGCCGACCCTTGGCCGATGGTCGACAGGGCTGCCGGCCCAAACCCTGAAAAACAAAAAAAAAAGGAGTAAAAAAAAGACAGAAAAAAGTTATTAAAAAATTCAAAATTTATTTAAAAATTACCACGTCGGCGTCAACCAACCAAATAGACTGAATTGGCATAATTGTAAAAAGTTTAGGGCTCAATTGGCCAAAAAGTGTTTAGGACTGAATTGACATAATTGAAATATGTTCATGATTTTTTCGGTAATTTTCCCAATATGACGGATTACAAAATTAAACCTCATCAAACTTTACATATCGAGTTTAGTGTTCCATTCATGGCGTGGGGGAGAAACTGGAACCAATTGAAAAAAATAATGTGTTACATTGATCTTTCATAATAGAAAAAAAAAACACAATTTATGAACATATCAATGATGACACGACAGGAATGACATGTCGCGCGATAGCCTTCGTATGATGCGGGGCAATGATCCATGTGCAATGTGTGCACATGTGTAGCTCGACTACAACTTTAAATCATGTTGGATGACATAAAATGTCTATTTTGAGATGGTAGAATCGACATCATTATCTGACTCATTCGGTCGTAGACCATCACGGCGGACCTACTCATTCCTTTCGCCCGATTTTCCGTAATACTGAATTTGAAGAAAAATTAAATTTAAAAAGAAAAAAATTATTTATAAGTTCAAATAATGTTTAAAAAAATTTGCAAAATGTTTACCAAACCAAACACACCTTTATATGGCTAATTACATGAGACTTTATCTATTGTTAGAAACACGAACAGTCACGATGCAAGACATCGAAATACGAATAGAGTTTTGAAAGCCTCATATAATAATGATTCTTAAAAGCAATCCTACGATAAGGACTCTTGGTTCTTGAACTTGACTTGTAGGTCAAACGGACAACGGCAAGATTATTGAGGATCATGAATCATTATCGACAACTTTTCAACTTCATGGATGACATTCATGAATTTGGTTTTAACTGCTAACAGTTTGTCCACAACGACAAATGGATTGGTGATTTTGCTAGAATAGTCCGCTGAAAAGGAAGTGGGGATGTCTCAAATCGCAAGAAAATGTCTTCTGCATTCCTATGGTGAAATAGGAAGGAGAGGGTTGAAACTCTTTGCGCTTCCCGCTTTGGAGCGCATGCTCGTCGTGGTTTGAGATTTTTGTATTCTACAAAGTGCGCTTGGATTAAAAACCAAAACAGGCGAGTTCAGATTTTTTTGTCCCCATGCATTTCATGGGCAGATTTGTAAGCGACTTCTCTTGGACCCCTCATTCATGTTAGTGCCCTTAATGTCGAGTCTGCTTCATCTCGTCAACTGCTCATTGATATCGATCATCCTTCAACTCTCCGGATGAACTTACTCCTCTTTATCAGAAGTATGGCTCTACATCAATTTTGTTTCAGGTCGCCTGTTTGATGATCAGTGGGGAATCAGTGGGGAAACCCTAGGCCGAGCAATATGGCATCGTCGTGTGGTCTCACAGTTTGTTGTTCCTTTTTTTTTTTGGGTGTGTTCTCTTCTTCAATGTCGACCGTGGATGTTGTGTTCGCTCAAGAAAGATAGGTCATACATTGATAAAGAATGCTACCTCATACTGTCGAAAGAGTGGAGATACTTGAAGAGTTAGCAACTCTTATTTGCGATAGCTACCGCTTTCTAACAGTGTATACTCTTTAGATATATATGTGTGTGTGTGTAATTGACCAACTCTTTATTGAGTTATCCATTTTTGTTTGCCTTGGTTAGCATCATAGGAACAACTACCTAATTACTTTCTGTTTAAATCTACTATCTCTCTTGGACTCATTACTCGCAAGGACAGCATCATGAGAGACGAACAAGGAGTTGGCCTCTAACCTACTGTTTACGGAGCACCTAAAGTTCTAGCAAAGTATGTCACCACAAAGAAGTTGCACCAAATCCGAAGGTCAATTCCCGTTGAAGCGACTCTCAAACCTATCTCGATGGAGCTTCGGATCATACTCTGGTGACATTCCTTTGGCAGAAAGCTTTCATCCTCTCAAGGCCATCTTCGAGGGAAGAAGGCTCGACGGCGAAGGTTATGCGCAGCCAGTTCTTCATTGCCATTTGAGGATATTAGACTTGTCGTATACTTATGTTCATAGCTTGCCTGAGGTAATTGGCGGTCTTTCTCATCTACCAAAACTTCAGATTGGTTTGATAGTGCTTCGACAAGTGACAGATCTTCAATTTAACTCTGAGAAAGGAACCTTACTCAAGTTCAAGAAATGGAAGAAACTTGGAGGAAAGAGCAACCGATCCATCAGCTTCCATCTCGTTTGTCAACCTTGGAAACTCAATGGCAGTAGTACACTGCCACCGTTTTCCAACTTAGAAGCTCGACAGTTGTGCGTGCCAGTGAATTTTCCTCGCCACACTTACCTGTCTGAACAGCTTGAAGAGGCTAGTCAAGATTCCAGATTTGTCGGAACCGGAATCTTTGCGGTACATCTTGAAGGGGGAAGGTTGTCCCAATTGAAGAGAAATTGAGGGAGTCGAGGGCTTAGAAATCTCGAAGTTGGATATTCATGGTCGCATAATTCAAATGATTTACCTCAATCTTCCTGCTCTTGGTTTTGGTTAGTCAAATGTCGTCGTTCTCAGACTAAAGGAGGTAGGTATCTGGTTCAGATCAATGAAACACAATAGTGCAATCATTTGACTTGATGTCCAAGATGAATAGCTGTTCATTTTAATAGAGGGACGACTTGTTTGTTTTCGTCTCCTATTTAGATTTGTCAAAACTTGATTAATTTGGCACAAGAGTTTTGGTCGATGTACTCAAGTATCATGTTCAGTTTGTCTTCCTCATCTTCATACTTGTTTGGGGAAAATGGTTCCTTCTGATGATTGAATACACATCTGAGAGACTGGCTACGATGAATACTGCCAACGAGAATGTCCGAAACAAGCTTCGTCGAACATACTTTTACCGATGTCATGCATTTATGAAAGCTCAAGTCCAGCATATAACTTGAGATTGCATCAACGTTGACATTTGGGCAAAGGAACAAAAAAGTACGTGGAAACATCCGACATTGTAAATTGCAAAGTAACAACTGTCAGGAACAAGCATGTCTACCACCACTGTAAGGGAGAGATGCGGAAGTGTTGCAACCATTGTAGTTGTCCAAATGATCGATAGGGCCCTGTTTCAACATTTTCCGACATTACTACTAACGAAAAACTGAAGCCACTTACAGATAAAAAGCGGTAATTAATTTTGAGGACAAGAAACTGTCAGACTGGATTTTAGTGAAGTCTGTTAGCGGAATAATAATTTTATTGATAGAAACGAAAAGTATATATATATATATATTCAAAGACCCTAAAAGACCATTATACTCTTTAACACTGTCTCTCAAGCTGAAGCATGGATATCAAACACGTCTAGCATGTTACAAATATACTCAATTCTACTACTCCCTAGAGACTTGGTGAAAGTATCAGCTAGTTGTTCACCGGTCCTAATATAACTAGTAGAAATAATTCTAGCCTGAAGTTTCTCAGGAACAAAGTGACAATAAACTTCGATATGCTTGGTACACTTATGGAATACTTGGATTCGAAGCAATATAGACAGCTGCTCGATCATCACACCACAACTCCATTGGCGCAGGGTTTTCAAATCCAAGTTCAACTAATAACCGACGCATCCGAGACTAGCTCACAGGTAGCTTGAGCCATAGCTCTATATTTTGATTCTGCACTTGATCTAGCCACCACATTTTGCTTCTTACTCTTTCAAGATACTAGGTTTCCTCCTACAAAGGTACAATATCCCGATGTAGACCTCCTATCTATAGGAGATCCTACCCAATCAAAGCATCCGAGAAGGCTTCCAACCTTTTATGACCATGATCTTGATAAATAAGACCACGACCTGGAGCTTCCTTCAAGTATCTCAAAATTTTGATTACAAAGATCCCAATGTGAGGTACGGGAAGAAGATATAAATTGACTCACAACACTCACTAGAAAGGAAACATCGGGTCTAGTGATAGTCGAATAATTTAACTTTCCAACAAATCTTCGATACCTTTCTGGATCATCTAACAGCTCACCATCCTCTGCTATCAATTTTGAGCCCACTTCCATTGGTGTATCCAAGTGATTTAGCTCCTAGCATACCTGTCTCTATAAGCAAATCTAGAACATATTTTCGTTGAGAGATATAAATACCTTTCTTTCGCCCGTGCCACTTCGATACCTAGGAAATATCTAAGAAGTCCCAAATCCTTTGTATGAAACTATTGTTGCAAATACGGTTTCAACTCTTTAATCCCTATAGAATCATCTCCCGCTATGACAATATCATCCACATAAACTACAAGGAATATCCAACTAGCTCCAGAAACCCGATAAAACATAGAATGATCACTAGTACATCTAAGCAACCCAAACCGGAGTACCGCCTCGCTAAACTTCTTGAACCAGGATCTAGGAGACTGTTTCAAATCATATAAAGATATTTTTAAATGAAAAACATGACCAAACTTCCCCCGAGCAACAAACCCGGGTGGTTGCTCTATATACACTTCTTCCCGTAAATCTCCATGAAGAAAGGAATTCTTAACATCAAGATGAAACAGAGGCCAACAAGCGAAAGCAGCCCAAGAAAGTAAAAGACGAACGGAGGTCATCTTAGCTATCGGAGAAAAAGTATCACCATAATCGACCTCATAAACCTGTGCATACCATTTAGCAACCAGATCCCAGCCTTGATACGAGCAAGGAAACCATTCGGGTTAACCTTGACAAGTAAACACCCACTTACATCCAAAAGCCGTCTTTCCCGCAGGTAAAGAAACAAGATCCTAAGTCTGATTTTGGTTCGATGCCAGTAGTTCCTCTTCCATGGCTGCCCTTCACCCTGGACTAGATAATGCCGTAGCAATAGTTTTAGGAATGGGATGTGTATCAATGGTCATTAGACTAGCCCGACAAGAGGCAAATAAACCAGAATATGAGACAAACTGTGCAATAGGGTGTTTGGTACAACTGCGAACTCCTTTGCGATGTGCAATAGGAATGTCAAGGTTCGTATGTGACGGACTTACCTCGAGTTCGAAGACAAAGGAGACATGATAGGCTAAGGTACGTCTGCGGGGGCTCCACATGCTAACGAGGACGTCTACTATAAACATATTGGACGGGAGGAGGAATAGTTGGAGAATCCGAAGTGGGTGTTGATTCCATAATAACATATGTCAAGGAATCGTCATCCACTATAGGAGTCTCCATTAGATTATCGAGAATAAACAGTAGACTCAAAAAGGAAACATCTCGTAGTAGTGAAATATTTATACAAAGAAGGACAAGAACAACGATAACCCTTTTGTGTACGAAATACCCAACAAAAATGCATTTAAGAGATCGAGGATCAAGTTTGGAAAGTCCAGGACGATGGTTACGAATATAATAGACACAACTAAATATACGATGTGGCAAATGAAACAAAGGGTCAAAAGGAAAAAGAAGAGAGTGAGGAATTGCACCCTTCAAAACAGAGGATGGCATGCGATTGATCAGATAACATGCGGTCATAGCAAAGTTAGCCCAAAAGGATTTATCTACCTTCATTTCAAACATCAAAGAATGAGTAATTTCTAAAAGGTGACGGTTTTTTCTTTCGGCGATACCGTTTTGTTGTGGTGTATCCGAACAAGAAGATTGATGAAGAATGCCTTATTGGGACATGAATTCAGAGAAAGTTTTAGAAAAATACTCTTTGGCATTATCACTTCGATGAATGTAGACATTAGCAGAAAATTAAGTATGAACTTCATTAACAAATGCACAAAAAATAGAGAATAACGCAGAACGTCTTTTCATTAGATATAGCCAAATGGCTCTTGAATAGTCATCTACAAAAGTAACGAAGTACTTGAAACCCAACTTTGAAGTAGTAGGACATGGACCTCAAACATTAGAATGAACTAATGCAAATGACAAAGATGCTTGCTTATTGACTCTTGGACTATAACTAATACGATGCAATTTTCTAAACTAACACGACTCACACTCTAAACTAGATAAAGAATGAAAACGAGAATCAAGCTTCTTCAAACTTCCCAAAGAGGGATGTCCCAAGCGATAATGAACTTGATGAGGGAAAACTGGCGAGCATGCGACATTGGTAGCGTCATCAAACACATACCCCCCGGATTTATGTCCTTTACCAATCGTCTTCTTTGTCTTCAAATCCTGAAAAACACAGGAATCGGGATAGAAGGTTACAGAATAGTTATATGCTTTGGCAAGGTGACCAACAAACCAACAAACATCAGGTTAAACGAAAAATTTGGGAGATACATGACGGAAGATAAAGATATGGAGGATGTCAATGGAACTGTGGCTATCCCTTTTACTATGGATAGAGAGCCATCAGCTAAAGTAACACTAGATGACAACTCATGAAAGATAGAAAAGATACTTGAAGATCCATATGATCGATAGCACCTGAATCAATTACTCAGGGGTGAAAGGTAGATGAAAGACATCTTTGTTGCATTACCTATCCTGGGAAAAAGTAGCTACGGAGGAGGAAACGGCTGAGAAATTTGGAACTAATTGTACCTAGCAAGTTCCTCTTCCGACATTCTAATCGTATTCCTCCTTCGAGAAGATTGCAAAGAAACACCTAATTCTACTGCATTAGCTATTTTAGCTACAATAGAATGAGGAGGCCTTCCATGAAGCTTATAACAAAAACGTTGGATATGTCCAGGAACACCACGGTAATGACATGTACGTATAAAATCGAAATTACTCCCTATGTCACCAAAAGTACTACTATATAACCGTGGTTGGCCTCTCACCAACCCCACGGCCATTGCCACCACTACTAAAGCTATGTCCACCACCACCACCACCACCCACGACCTTGACCACTACCATGGTTTCCTTGAACCGCTAAGGCTGAGACATCATCTTGAAATCTATCCTTAGAGGACTCGCGCAAACTCAGAACGAGAAAATGTCTCTATTAGTGAGGCCACAATGTTTCCTCCAAGGATTTGTGAACAAACCGCATCAAACTCTGGTCCTAGTGCTCCCAAAAAATCCCATAACTACCAATTGTTCTCGCTACTTCCGCATCGTCTTAACATTAGAGATAATTGGCAATAGATAATTAAGCTCTTCATACATTTATTTAAAATCAGCAAAAAAGTTGAGTAAGAGGTAAGCCCTTTCTATCAACTCTAAAGAAGTCCCGATAAACTTCATAGATCCTTGAGAGGTTATTTTGTCCAGAATAAAGGACATTCAAGTAATCCCATAGATCCTTAACAATAGTGACATGTGTTACCAAGGTAGCCACCGAGATTCCAGAGAATTTCACATTTACCCAAGAATCCTAGCATCTATGGTATCTCATTTGGTGTCACGAGATATCTTTCACCTGTTAGATGATTATGTTGCTCTCTCTCCAGTCAATACTATCACCACAATTCTTCTCCGGTCTGGTAATTGGAGACACCAGCTAACTTTTCCTCTATCAAACGACTAGAGGATGCGGACACGACCTCGGTCACTACTCATTTGTCGTCCGCCATAACTCAAGCTTCCGAACGACCAATAAATTAGAAATCAAACACCCCCTCTAAATCAAGAACAAAACTTCCCAAACTATCACAACACCACGAATTATCAATTAAATCAGTACCAACGATCAATAATCAAGACTAAAATCAACAATTGAGACCCCCACAATCTTCTCTTTAACCATCAAGATAACTAAAACACAAACTATCCGCCATGTAAACACCGCACACCTCAACTCAACATAACATCCACATGTACCAACTTCCACAAAAACAAGATTCGGTTTCAACAACACTTCACACCTCCATAAAATCCGACATCCACGCCACTTACCCAAATTTTCACTTGTCCGAGCATCAGAAAATCAGCCGGAGAACTCCTTCACCTTAGCAAAGACATCAAAAACACCAACGCTGGAGAACACCGGCTTGAACCGACACTCGGAGCTAAGCTTCACCCGCTCACCGGGCCTGGACGACGCCGGAGAAGGACTTCGTGCGGCCTAGGTGATGTCCAACGACATCGATCTAGCTTTGCACTGGCTCGGGCAATGCCGGAGAAAGAGTTCACCGGCCTAGGCGACGTCCAACGATGTCATCTAGCTTTGCCTAGCCTGAGCGACGCCGGAGAAAGACTTCACCGACTTAGGCGACGTCCAATAACGTCGGATCGAGCTTCGCCCGGGCCTCGAGCGACTTGGGATCCGACTCGCTCGGCTTGAGCGACTTCGAATCGGCTCGCCGGAGCTAAACAACGGTCGCCGGGCTTGGGCAACGCCAGCTAAGGTCACTGGGCTTGGGATCTACGATGGATACGATGGGGGGTGGGTTGTGTAGATGGCGACGGGTAATTTTAGGGTTTAGGTTTTATTTTTTTTTATTTAAATTTGGCGATACCATGTTAGCGGAATAATAATTTTATTGATAGAAACGAAGAGCATATATACATATCAAAGACCCCGGAAGACCATTATACCCTTTAATAAAGTCTATTAGCGTATCCAAATCATAAGTAAAGGGTTCGTAGCATCCGGCAACCGTCTACTACGTAAAAGCATGCTAGACTTTTATCTAAACCAACAGGTTCAGCTTTCGTAAGTTTATTGATGACCCCTCATGAAACAAGCAAAAGTAATCCCAAAGAGGGTTTTTTTCCAATTTAATTTTTTTAAAAAAAATATTTACAAAATTATTTAAAAAAAAAATATTTACGGATTTGGGTCTCGCTTGGCGATGGGCTTTGAGCCCGCTCTGCAGCCTAGGCTAATAATTCAATTTCATTTTTTTTAATTTCATTTTTTTAAATTATTAGTACTTATAATATTTCTTTTATTTATAATTTTTTTTCTTGTGAAGCTTATCTTTATAACATAATTAGCAATAATTAATGTAAAAATTTATTAAGATCTATAATTAATAAATAATATTATAATTATGTAATTAATTTAAAATATTCATAAAAAAAAATTGGTAAGATATAAGAAAAAAAAAAGAGATTTTCATAATATATAACAATCGTCAACTTACCAATTATAAATAAATAAAATAAATATTATAAGTATAAATAATTAAAAAATATGAAATTTAAAAAAATACGAAAAAAGGCCCACCCTCTCGAAAAAAATACAAAAAATATTTTTTTAATAATTGGTAAGTTGACGATTATTATATATTATGAAAATCTCTTTTTTTATTTTATGAATATTTTTAATTAATTTTATAATTACAACATTATTTATTAATTATATATCTTAATAAATTTTTACATTAATTATTGCTAATTATATTATAAAGATAAGCTTCACAAGAAAAAATTATAAACAAAATAAATATTATAAGTACTAATAATTAAAAAAACGAAATTGAAAAAAAAAAAAAAGAGGGCCAACCCGCTCGGCACTGGGCTGCCAAGCTGGCCGGGCCATGGGCTGCCCAAATCTGAGCGAAACCCAAATTTGTAAATATTTTTTTAAAAAATATTTTTGTAAATATTTTTTTAAAAAAATTAAATTGGAAAAAAATCCTCCCAAAGAGCACTCCCCACAAATCCATTTAAAAGCAAGGCTCCACCAACAGATGTGGTCGGATTGTGGGAAGCTAAACTTGGGTCCTACCCCGGAGCATGTAGCAGCCACGTGGCATGATAAAAAACCGCCCTGAGAAAAGCTGCTTCTGTTATGGAAGCAGTAGTGTGATCCATTGGGGAGATCTATTCACTGAAATACAAACCACCAAGGAAAGACATTAGAAGAACCAAAAGCGGAAGGTTGAGCTTTGAATTTTTTTAGACACGAAATTGAATGCTAAATCTTATCAACTACTGAAGTTAGAGAGCCACCTCGAATTCCTTATCCGATTAAAATATTCAAAACCACGGCTTTATCTAAAATTTAACTGTCAAAACTAAATCCACCTTAATGTTTCCATTCCACAGGATAAGTTTCCTTCAAGTCTGCTTCCCCAACACTTCCCGAGCCACCAAAGGCCAAGAAGAGTGAAGAGGCCAATGCATCCACAAAACTTGTGCACACCTGTTTTTTCTCGCTCTGAACCAGCAGATTTGTTTAGCAGCACTGCACTAAACCCAGGCAGTTAAAGACGACGAGAAGAGAATGAAATCATGATTTCGAAGCAGAGATTCTCACCTGTGAGCAAGCCATATAACACTGCTGAGACAAGGCCAAAAATGTCACCCACAATCGCGTGCCTTTTTATCCTTGGCAACAAGAAACAAAGGTATCAGGACACACACACAAGATATATCACGCAGACATGACATAACAAAAGGGCGAGCATTCAGTTTATTGATGTATGATAAAAGGTAAATATTTAGCTGCAATGTAAATTTTGCAAAAAAGGTTATGATGGACCGTCTTCCAAAAGGATGTATCGGCTCTTGTGGGGAAATGCAGACTCAACTTTTCCTGCGTCTTCAACAAACTCATCACACACCAAATTAAGTTGAAGAGACATCATTAAAATTGTCACAGAAGTATCTTTTACTTTCACATTCCAATCCAAACTCCATATCTCAGTTGTGCAAATTCCGTATCTTTCACTTTACTCGGGGACAAAATTGGTGTACTAGAGAACGCAAGCTACCAAAGTATATTTTTCCAAAAATTTTAGGATATCGGCATTAGGAAATTCAAATATGCTCTTCTTCTCTGCCAAAAAAGGGAAAAAACTCATCTTGCAAGCAAACCCTACTACATGCTCACTATTTGATGCGCTTAAGAATTCAACAGATGCCCAAGTTCTTCTAACAGTGGTCATGGCAACACCAAGTGCTGATAAAGACAGCAAAAACATTCACAATGCTTATGGATTCCTGGCCTAGAAGAGCTCCAAAGAAAAGGTGTGAAGGGGTAAGATGCAAATGCCAGGACAGTCGCGCTTGTTACACTGGTATTTGCCAGAGCACAATTTGACAAGTACTGCATGTGATATAACCATTCAATCACTCATAAACGTGCTCCCAAATGCAGAAATTATCAAGAGTGGAAGAAGATGGGGAATCCTAGATATGAGACTATCACTAGGGTGAGAAAAGGACTTGTTTTTTTTTATTATATAAAAATGCATTTAAAACTACAGTACGGTCAAGGCAAATTTAAATCCAAAGGATTTGAAGTGAATTTCTGTGCATATGGTTGAATCTAACATTGACTTCTACAAAAATTCAGCCCCTGAAATTTCATACTGAAAAGAAACGCTCTTTTATTCCAGAAAAAAGCAGTTGAATATGTGTAAGTGGAAGTACTTTTAGTGTTTGAGAAGAAACACCAACTCCGCCGTATTATATCTCCTACTACCGAATATATCTCAACTACTTGTGCTCTTTGCATCACAATATCAAGGACGAGTTTAATCAATGACATCTTTGATTTCAGAAAACATTTTCAGTTCCATTAGTTTCTATCAAGCAAATATCTCACAGCGACTGAATCAATTGATACTATTCTTAACTCCTGGATGAGGATGAGAATGCTCAAAAAGATATGTGAACGTGCAAGATGTACACGACAAGAATATGTTACCCGAAAGAAGTTTCCTTTGGCCCCTACAAACTGAGGTAACGAAGTTATAACCCTAAAATGAACTAACCAGAACATATTAAATTGATGGTAAGAATGCTATGTCACAAGGAAATAGAGAGAAAGCTAGAAGTACATGGATAAAGATTCTAGGAGATGGTCTTAAACATCTGAACCGTACGCACAACAGGGAACTAAATGGAGATTCAATGATTGATTCACACTCAATCCTCCAGTGAGAAACCAGCATTCGTTTTTACAGTGCTTTCCCAGAAACAGATATCATGAATTGCAAAGGATTTTTTTTTGTTTGGGTGGGGGGAGGGGCGGGAGTACTACTTCTGTCAGAAACCATAGGGGGTCAGATATCAGCTATAATTGAAAAATATCCAAATGAACCAAGTCCAGGAATCTCGCCAAGTGATGGATGTTCACAATCCTCATTCATTAAGCTCAAAGGCGAACCCTCTTCCCTCTCCCTAACATCCCAGTCCGAGTCAGGAACGAGGTTATTCTTTGAAGCTGTTCCTGCATCATCGTACATTTCACTGGTATGAGGGGAATGTTAAATTCACTTGAACTGCAACTCTTGCCATTGATTATATAGTAAATTCTTCTGAAAGGATCTCTTCAAGTAAGTCACACACAAGGTCCTTGAGGAACGCGGTAGGAAAAAAGAACGACCATGAGAGAGATTATAAGATATGTAATGGCGAATGGCTGTCTTGTATTCTTCAAAAAATTTCTGAACAGCAAGAACAAAAAAAAAAACACAATTAAGGAACTTGGACAGCGAAGATAATATATCCAAAAGCTAATAAGACATGTTTTTAATGACACCCACCAGAGCATACCAGCATACACCTAGTCAGAACAATATTTGAGAATTCATGAACAATTCTACGAGTACAGGCGACCATAATCTAGAAATAAGATTTTGGTAGGAACGTAGGCTGCGAAAAAACTTGTAGGGCACTCAAACATGCAAAAAATTTATCCTTTCTAACTTTTCTTCAAAAGTCAACTCTTCCTCTATCAGCTACAATTGAAAATATCCAATGAACCAAGTCCAGGAATCTCGCCAAGTGATGGATGTTCACAATCCTCATTCATTAAGCTCAAAGGCGAACCCTCTTCCCTCTCCCTCACATCCCAGTCCGAGTCAGGAACGAGGTTATTCTTTGAAGCTGTTCCTGCATCATCGTACATTTCACTGGTATGAGGGGAATGTTAAATTCACTTGAATTGCAACTCTTGCCATTGATTATATAGTAAATTCTTCTGAAAGGATCTCTTCGAAGTAAGTCACACACAAGGTTCTTGAGGAACGCGGTACGAAAAAAGAATGACCATGAGAGAGATTATAAGATATTTAATGGCGAATGGCTGTCTTGTATTCTTCAAAAAATTTCTGAACAGCAAGAACAAAAAAAAAAAACACAATTAAGGAACTTGGACAGCGAAGATAATATATCCAAAAGCAAATAAGACATGTTTTTAATGACCCATCAGAGCATACCGCTATCTCAACCAGCAGACACCTAGTAACAACAGTATTTGCAAATTCATGAACAATTCAAGGAGTACATGCGACCATAATCTAGAAATAAGATTTTGGCAGAAACGTAGGCTGCGAAAAAACTTGTAGGGCACTCAAACATGCAAAAAAATTATCCTTTCTAACTTTTCTTCAAAGTCAACTCTTCCTCTATCAAGTCTGAAACCAAACGGGGGATCAAGAAGCAACCCCTTGAATAAAAACATATCATCAAGAACAGAACAATTTGTCAGGTTCTCAGAAATCAGTATTATCAATAACAATATGATTCGGTCCAATTTAAGTCTGATTCTCATGCATAGTGAATTGGCTGAGAGCTTTACTGAATTTGCTGTTCTCTTTGCTTCATGCATTGCAACTTCAACGCTGAACCAGCGGATAAAAGGAGTGATAATCGATCGCATAAATATGGATCTCGGATGCATTTATACGGGTTATTATTTCAATAATCTACCAATAGGCCTCTGTGAAGCTCAAACTAAAATGTTAGTCAAGAATGGAGGTGACAAGCGAGTAGCGATCGATCAGTTAATGATGGAGATGTTCCAGTGAATGGAGGGACGCGGTTGTCCAATGATTGGTGGATGAATATGTGGCTTGTATTTCCAGTGAAGTTAATGGATATTTGAGGGTTAATCTCGTTGGCTCTTGCTGTTGTAGGTGCAATCTTGAGTTGCATACTTTCAATCGCACAGAGAACGCACTTCACTAGCCTAAACGAAAAATAAAGTGAACATGAACATGCATTCTAAAGCTAGTAAGAAGTACCAAAAGTAAAAGGGCACCACCTTACTTCCGCTGCTCGTCATTTTCTGGCCATGGTGTATGTGACGTCCTGGAAATTAGGCCTTCGGGGCTGAGACCAAATTCAATAAAATAAATTTTTGTTGAATTTCCATTAGTATAAAATTTTGGATCGTAAGGACGTAAGGGACGAATTTTGGACGATTCTCGATTATTCGATCGGTTTCGATTAGATTCGAAATCTCGGTCGCCGCAACTTAGGATTTTTAATCCTCGCGCCTAGCCATATTCCGGGCCAAGCCTAGCCCGTGAAAATCCAATTTTATTCCCAATCGGTTGAGCCAAAAATTCGATCGATCCCGATTTGTCAAATTACGAAACCGTCCTTGGATATTATACATAAGAGACAAAAAAAATTAATTGGATGAGACCCGTGGCCCCACCTCAATTAATTGCCCAACCACCGGTCAAAGTCTTCTCTCTCTCTCTCTCTCTCTCTCTCTCTCCTCACGTCCTGCCCCTCCCTTGTTCACCGCACGACAACCCCCCCCAAACCGTGCACTCCTCCTCCTTTCCTCTTCATTTTCTGCGACCACCACCTCCGATCGTTGCCCGGACGTCTTGCCGCCACTCCACCTCCTTCGTCGGCCCCTCGGCCGTGGAGGTCGCCGGATTGCTCAGAACAGCCCCGGCGACAGCTGCTCTGTTTTCAAGTTCAGTGGGCTTCGGAGTGCAACGGCCCTTGCGCGCCACTCCGGACGGCCACCGGTCACCACCTCGCCACCCTAGAGACCTTCAACCACCGCCGGACAGCCGCGCGCCGCCACAAAGCCGCCGGACCTCCCTGCAACAGCCCCGGCGGACCCCCTGCTCCGTTTTGCGTTAGAGGAGTTGCCCGAGCCGCCCGGCCACCGGCCGCTTCCGACCACCACCCATCGCTGCATCATCTTCCCTCAACCACTAGACACCGTCCCACCGCCGTGAGCCGCCGTGGAAGGCCGGACAGCCACCGGGAGCAGCCGCACCTCGGACCCCGTTCGCGCCCCCGTTTCGCGCTGCTTCGTCCACCGGGCCGTTCCGCCCAGCCTCCACCTGTCGCCGGCCACCCCGAGCGACCGCCTTCGACCTCTAGTTGTCCTACGAGGCCACCGGAAGCCGACCGCCTCCGAGGAGCCGCGTTCAGCCCCGAAACAACCTCCCCGTTTCGAACCGCAACCCCTATTTCGGGCGCCGGTTTTGTGCAGCCCGGATCCGCCGCCGTTCGCCGCCCCGCCTAGTCCCGAGGGTTGTCCTCGACCCGTAGGTGAGTCCCCTAGCCGGCCCCAGCCTCGCCTCAGCCCGTGAGGTCGAGTTTTCCTCAATTCAACCCCGGCCCCTCTGTTTTTACACCGTGGGTTACGTTTTCTCCGCCCTCGCCGCTCGCCGGAGCTCCGTCGCCAAACCTAGCTTCCGCTGCCGTCTCCACGAGCTCGCCACGCTTTCGGCTGTGAACAGTCTCCGGAATGCCGCCGGTGAGCAATGTTTCCGGCGTGAATCGTGCCCGACCCGACCCGACCCGACCCGACCGACCGCCGTTGTTGGTGAGTTGACCCTAATCCTTGGTTAGGGCGCTAATTGCGCCTAGGATTAGTTAATTAGTCGGTAGGGTATTTGAGGTAGGTTTGATTATGGTCGGATTAGTTAGAAACCGGGTTTAGGGTAAATGGCCATAATATATTAAATTAGAATTGTCTGTGGCTAATTGATGTTAGATGATTGACCGTGTGTTGTGATTTGATCGCGAGCGAGCGATAGGTTAAGAACGAGCGATCGATTGGCAATTTTAAATCAAACCGGCTAATCAATGACTCTAGCACGAAATTGAGCCTTATGGGGCATAATCGAAATGGCTTATTCGTGTGTAATTGATGATTGTGTTTTGGGCGGTTCGCCTCGTTGAAATGCTCGTTGAGTGGATTGGTGTTGTTTGGGGATTAATTGTCCCGTGTGACCTTGCGATATCTATTTGGTAGTCTGCATTCATATGACCGTGTGCGATATCAAAGACATATTTTGGCATGAAAATGGCCTTGGGCGAGTCGTTGAGCACGTTTGTGTGAGCATCCGGCCTAAATCAAAGAGAATAAATTGATTGATGAGTCGGGTGTCTTTGCATGGTCATATAAAGGAACGATGATGAGTTTTCCTGGCAAGTTCGTGCTTTGTACACGGAGTACACGCTGTACCATTTTTATGGGACCACACGACTTGCCGAAGCACGATAATTCATGCCCGTATGGTACGTACGGTTTTAAGGGATTATCGGATGCCGGTCGCAGCTTGTGATGGACCGAAGCCCCGTATAGGGATGCCTACTTGCCGTGCCGTGCAGGGTGCACCGGATACACTGCTTGTAGTAGCCGTTCTGAGAGGGAAAAGGAACGTGGCCCGGTCTGCCGGAAGAATGCGGGATCGCATTAATTGTGAGAGTCGATCACGCCGTAGCATGGATCCTCATCAACTGTGGCGCCGAGAGCGCGATCATCATTAATAAATGGACTTATGTGGTGTCCAGTGCATACTTGTGAGTGTGATGCTTTGTTCGGATGGTTGTCGATATGATCAGTAGGGTCGAGTCAAATATTGCATTATGTGTAGCTTAAAGTTTGGTAAGTATGCATGTGGATGATTATTGTCATTTGATATGACTGCTTGGTGATTTGTTTATATCGTGGTTTTAAATCCTCGTGTATAGGATGTTTTAGGCGAATCGGGTCCTAACCGAGCTTAGGCTTGATTCACTGAGATTTATATCTCACCCTGTTGAGGGAACCACTTTCGGGTACCAAGTGATCGAGCTTCAAGGATACCAAGGCCGGGGTGTGAGGGTAGTCTTTTGAAGTAGATGAGAAGTTAACCTTATTTAACCCGGTGCCTTTTTGAGGTCTTAGTGAGCCGCCCGAAGTGTGGGGTTGTATATTTCAGTAGCTCGATAGGGTTAAGGCTCATCTATTGTGTGATAACGTATGTGTTACTTTTTAATTAATTGCCTTGGTATGTATCTCCGCTATGCTATCCTTGTTGTTTTATGTTTGGGAGTAAACCGCTTCCGCATGCGTGTTTAGTAGATAGGTCGATAACGCGCCCGAGACGTTATCCTTCGTGACCTCGTGGCGATTAGGTAGGGATGTCGCGGGTTCGAGAGTCGGGGCGTGACGAGTGTATGTGAATAAGACCATTTCATCTCAATTTAGATGTATCTTTCAACGTTTTTGCAAGCTGGTAAATGCGGCTGTGATCAAAGTCATATCTAAAGTACTAAAGTGAAACGAGGCTCTCTACAACGGCGACCATATCGCATTTCGTCGATAAATGAAGATCTTCGAATTGTCTTGTCACTGGATTCCAAGAAACTCGTTCGTCACCAACCATGACCATTAGAAGCTCGCCATTCCTCGCGAAGCCACAAATTTCCCTTACTAGTGTACGAGCCTCAAAATTATATAGCTTAGTCCACGACTCAGGCACGCCATACTCCCTCATAACCCAAACAGAACAAACGGAATAGAAATTACGATGTAGATATCCCTCCATGCGACTAATAAACAATGCCAGCAAGCCATTCAGTACTGCAAAATAACGAAGAATATTGCCGGCCAAAAAACTCTTTCGGCAGAGCCATTTCATCAAACACCTCACCTGCGACATCGAACGAAACGATTGATCCGTCTATCAACTCCATTGACACATTATCGTGCTCTAAAAAAACCAGTGCAGATTCCCATTGAAGAAGACTGCGGGGTCCATGTCTATGACAGGCGGTACCTCACACTCCAAACATCTCCAAGAATCTGTGCTGAGTGAGTAAATCTCGACTTGAGAGCATGGACGATCAAGTGGAAATTTCACAATCTTATAATCATTAGACCTGGCGTCAAAGCCAAATCCTATATATATCCATTGATGATCTAGACCGGGTAGTAGAACCACCTTGTGCTTTCTGGTGAATAAATTCCACAAATGAATCGTCCGTCCACAGCGAATTTCGTTTTGTTCTGCGACGCAGATCAAACCATTACAGGAACCCACAATTTGGTAAGAGCTGCCAAACGGAATTTCGATTTGCGACTGAGGAGGCAGGGTAAGAGACTCATCGGAGAACACAGAGCACAGCTTTTGGACAGGATCGCTCCAATCTAGACACACGGTGTGCCATTTGGAGGCACCGAGAGAGGAGCTATTCAAGTGGAGGGAAACGAAAGAAGGGTCATCAATGGTGGAACGCCATGATCGGCAAACGCACCTGAATCGGAGGAGAGATTCCACCGGCAAAAGCTTGAGGATCTCGACAACGACGTCGTGAGGGAGCTTCGGGTGGTCGTCGGAACTCATGGCAGCTAGGGTTTGAGAAGTGATGCGTGGTGGTGAGATTGGGTGAGAACGAGTGACGAATTCGAGTTAACCAAAGTGTTTACCACAGCCAAGGCATAAAAGGATTACTCAACCACCAGGATAAAAACAAATTGAACTCACAAATCCCTCTTACCACTGAAAATTTTCCTTTTATTTATAGAGGGCTAGGACACTAAACTAGAAAATATCAAATTAGGAAACCTTAAATTTGAAAATTATCATATTAGGAAACCTTAAACCAAGAAATATCATGCTAGAAAACATCAAATTAAGAAATATCAACCTAGGAAACTTCAAATTAGGAATCCTATTCATAATAGAAAATCAACTCGAAATGGGAAACCTTATTAATATCGGATAACCCCATGTGAAAAATTATTTTCAAAACGAAACTGTTCTTCGATATAAAGAGAAATTAGGGATGAGGAACAACGACTTTTGGACAAAAGAAATGGGTAGATTTGGGACTAAAGTTAAAGTTTGGGGAAGAGTTGGAATGAAATGTAAAGTTGATTTTTCTTAACAAAAAAAGTTAAACATGGATTCAGACTGGATATAAAGTTGGAATTTTTTTTTTTAGATAAAAATAGTTCGGGGCAGAATTTCACTAGTATGAGGGGAATATTAAATTTACTTGAACTGCTGCTCTAGCCATTATTTTAAAGTGAATTTTTATGAAAGGATCAATTCTAAGTAAGTCACACATACACGGTGCTTGAAAGATACCATAAGATATGAAATGGCGAATGGATGTTTGTATTCTTCCAAATTTTCTGAACACCAAAAGCAAACAAAAACAGAACACAATTAGGGAATTTGGATGGAGAAGATAATACATCCCAACGCAAATGAGACGTTTTAATGATACCCATTGGCTCTAAAGGCCTGAAAAAGGCAAGAAGTAGCATCCCGCCAATTGTTCTCGTGCCCTAGTCAGAATTTTATGCTTTGGCATGTCTAACCCTATTTGAAAGAGTACGGGGTCTTGCGGTAAATATACTGCTATCTCAATAAGCATACCTAGTAAGAAAAATATTTTCCAAATTGATCAACAATTCTAGGAAAACGTGCAACCACAATCCAAAAATAAGATTTTGGCAAGAGAGGATTACTCAAAACTATCAAAATTATGCCACCAGGATATATATATATATATATATATATATGATTAATATCACAAAAAATCTAAATTAGTACACTTGTGACAAATTTACCACAAACTATTTTTTAATCATAAAAAATCATAAACTGGTATATCCGTGATAAATTTACCATAAATTAATTCTTTTGACCATGAAATACCCCAAACTAATATACTTGGTGACAAATTTACCCTTCATTAAATTGAGTTAATGTCACAAAAAATTCTAAATTGATAAACTTGTGATAAATAGAAGGTAAAAAACCCAAACCGGTATATCCATCAACCGTCATGTGTCATCAATTCAGCAATTTGACTACCCGTCAACCTGTCATGTGTCACCTCAAGAATTTGACGGATAAATTAATGCAACAAGGCAAGGTTCACACCTTGAGCGGCAATAGTATAATTATGGGTAGGTCCTAGGGGCTTCAATACGAGCTAGACATTGTTTTTGTTAGTAAATAATAATCTGAACCTTTAATTCTATAGTTCAATATGAGGGCTTTTTTCCATAATATGGGAAAAAAATACCAATTTACATATAGTTTAAAAAAAATCTACCAAAATAGGGCATATGCGCCTTTTCTAAGAGGCGCGAATCTTCAATTTTTTTTTTAACGGCACATTTTATTTTTAATTTTTTTCATGTTATATTTATAATAACGTTTATTTATAACATTTATATTTATACAACTTTATAAATATTTCATAACGTAATTATTTATTTATTGATTATATGTCTTAATAAATTTTAAATTAATTATAAATAATTACGTTATGAAAATAAGGTTTAAAAAGAAAAAAAAGTTATATTTATAAAGCTGTATAAATATAAACGTTATAAATAAATGTTGTTATAAATATAAAATGAAAAAAAGTGAAAATTAAAAATAAAATGTGCCGCTAAAAAAAAGTTGACGATGTGCGCCTCTATATTGGTAATTTTTTAAAAATATAAGTAAATTGGTAAAAAAAAAAAATTTGTTTTTACCATATTATGGAAAAAAGCCCTAAATATGAGCTAGGTTTCTGCTATGGTGAGCATATATTAACCGTTGCTGCTATCCAGCCCACATTTCAGCATCAAAACCTTACAAGGAAGTCTCACAACCCCATGTTGAAGTGGGACAGGTGGATCGCCGGCTATCAAAGGGATATTTTCAACCACCGGGAGGAAAAGAGAGTCCCCAAAAGAAAAATTGACACCAGCAAGGTCAAAGACTAAATAACGATACTAAATCATACATTCCACATGATAATGCCCCCTTGTTAATCGAAATCATGATAAAGTTAAGTGGTCGGTTACCTGTAACTTAATAGTTGACTTCCTCTTATTCGTGCCTGGCATTTCTACGGCTGTTCTTCCATCAGCTGCAGCCTTTACAAATGACTTCCCTAACTTAAATCATGCCAAGTACGAAGCAACATGCAGCAAGCATGCTCCCAGAAATCCTTATCATCAAATGACACGCCTGGGATGGGAAGGGGATGTTTTCTAAGAGACTTCATCGGCCATCGGCGACTTAAAATGGCAAGAACGACAATAAGGACGGCATTGCGAATAACGAAAAATGGAGGATCTAACAGAAACCATATTATCCCTCTGCACATTCGTGCCGTGCTGAATGATTCAAGACAACCGTCGGCTTAAAACACAAGGTACTTCCCAGCTATAAGATATTTGCTACTTGCCCTTCAGTATTGAGCTACTTCTCTTACCGCTAGATAGTGGTCATAGTGTACGAGAAAAAACCGCTCTGAGAAAAGCTTCTTCTCTTATGGAAGCAGTAGTGTGATTCATTGGGGAGACCAATCGACAAAAATACAAACCACCAAGGAAAGACATTAGAAGAACCAAAAACGGAAGGTTGCGCTTTGAATTTTTTTAGACGCGAAATTGAATGCTAAATCTTATCAGCTAATGAAGTTTGTGAGCCAGCTCGCATTCCCTTGTCCGACTGATATATTCAAAACCGCGGCCTTATCTAAAAATCTTGACATTTAACTGTCAAAACTAAACCCACCTTAATGTTTCCATTCCACAGGACAAGCAGGATAACTTTGCTTCACTTCTGCTTCCACACCACTTACCGAGCCACCAAAGGCCAAGAAGAGTGAAGAGGCCAATGTATCCGAAAAGCTTGTGCACACCTGCTTTCTCTCCCTCTGAACCAGCAGATTTCTTTAGCAGCACTGCACTAAACCCAGGCGGTTAAAGACAACAAGAAGAGAATTCAAGAAGTACGATCAAAATCATGATTTCGAAGCACAGATTTTCACCTGTGAACAAGCCATATAACACTGCCGAGAGTAGGCCAAATATGTCCCCCATAATCGCGTGCTTTTTTATCCTTGGCAAAAAGAAACAAAGGTATCAGGACAAACACACAAGATATGTCACACACACGTGACGTAGCAAAAGGCGAGCATTCAGTTTGTTGATGTTTGAGAAAAGGTAAAGAATATTTATCTGCTCTTGTGGGGAAATGCAGACTCAACTTTTCCTGCGTCTTCAACAAACTCATCACACACCAAATTAAGTTGAAGACGCATCATTAAAATTGTCAAAGAAGTATCATTTTCACATTCTAATGTGAACTCCATATCTTAGTTGTGCAAGTTCCCTATCTTTCAATTTATTCAGGGACAAAATTGGTGTACACCGGGAGCACCCAAGCTACCAAAGAATATTTTCCAAAAAAAAAAAAACTAGGATATTGGGATTAGGAAATTCAAATCTGCTCTTCTTCTCTGACAGAACATGGGAAAAACTCATCTTGCAAGCAAACTCTACTACATGTTCACACTGTGATGTGCTTAAGAATTCATCAGATGCCCAAGTTTTTCTAACCGTGGCCATGGCAACACCAAATGCTGATAAAGACTGCAAGAACACTCACAATGCATATGGATTCTTGGCCGAGAAGAGCTCCAAAGAAAAGTTGTCAAGAGGGAAAACGTAAACGCTAGGACAGTCGTACTTGCTACACTGGTATTTGCTAGAATGGAATTCGACAGTAGCATGTGATATAAACAGTCAATTACTCAATTTTTTTTTTGCTAAAAATGCAATTAAAACCACAGTACCATCATGGCAAATTTAAATCCAAAGGATTTGAAGTGAATTTCTGTGCGTAGAGTTATTTTTAACAGTGACTTCTCCAAAAACTAAGCCCCTGAAATTTCATACTCAAAAGAATCCCTCGTTTACTCCAGAAAAAGCAGTTCAATATGTGTAAGTGGAAGTACTTTCAGTGTTTGAGTTTAATCAACGGCATCTTTGATGTCAGAAAAAAATTCTGAATTCAGTTCAATTAGTTTCTATTAAGCAAATATCCCACAGCGACTGAATCAATTGGTACTACTCACTCTTGGATGAGGATGAGAATGCTAAAAAAGATACGTGAACGTGCAAGAAGTATACGAAAAAAATATGTTACCCAAGAGAAGTTTCCTTTGGCCCCTACAAATTGAGGTAACAAAGTTATAACCCTAAACTCTTGGATGAGGGCGAGAATGCTCAAAAAGATATGTGAACGTGCAAGAAGTACACGAAAAAAACTATGTTACCCAGGAGAAGTTTCCTTTTGGCCCCTACAAATTGAGGTAACAAAGTTATAGCCCTAAACTCCTGGATGAGGATGAGAATGCTGAAAAAAGATATGTGAACGTGCAAGAAGTACACGAAAAAATTATGTTACCCAAGAGAAGTTTCCTTTTGGCCCCTACAAATTGAGTTAACAAAGTTATAACCCTAAAATAAACAAACCAGAACATATTCAATTGGTGGCATTAATGCCATGTCACAAGGAAGTAGAGGGAAAGCTAGAAGCACATGGATACAAGCAGATGCTTAAACATCTGAACCTTATGCAGAACAAGGAACTAAACGGAGATTCAACGATTGATTCACACTCCATCCTTCAGTGAGAAACCAGCATTCTTTTTACAATACTTGCCCAGAAACAGATGTTCATGAATAGCAAGGGAATGTAGGGAAAAAGGGCAACCTATAACTAATTCTGTCATATGCAGTAAAGATACCCATTCATTATCATCTAGTACACAACGTCAAATTATCCAACTGCAATTGAACAAGACTACGAAGAAATTTTAGCGGATTGGAAGCAGCTCGGACAGGAGGTACCCAAGAAAGATACTTTGAGATATTTGGGATCAATATTGCAAAAGGGGGAGAGATTGATGAGGATGTAAGCCATAGAATCGAAGCAGGTTGGATGAAATGGCGCAGTGTGCATCAGGATTTTTGTGTGATCGCAAAATCCCTCTTAGGCTAAAAGGGAAATTCTATAGAAAGCATGTATAAGACCTGCAATGATCTACGGAGAGTGTTTGCCAAAGCACAAAGGCAACATGAGCATAAGATGGAAGTAGCGAGAAATGAGAATGCTAAGGTGGATGTGTGGCCATACAAGAATGGATAAGATAAGAAATGAGGATATTCGACGAAAAGTTGGAGTAGTATCGGTGGCAAAAGATGAGAGAACATCGTTTGAGATGGTTTGGACATATTCTTCGAAGACCCCTAAATGCTCCCAAGTGAACAGAGTGTGTTATAAGGAGCATGACATGAGGAAAAGGAGAGGTCGGCCAAAACTTACTTGGGGAAAAGTAGTAAGACAGGATTTGTTGGAGTGGGATATAGATTGGCGTCTTTTGTCTTAGGACGAGAGGAGGAAAGCGATTAACATTGTGGAAGGGCAAAAATTCCTATGTTCTTGACTTGTCTTTTCTATCCTACTTTGTTTTTTTATATTGTTATAGCTATGTTATTGTATTTTGTTTTATTTTATAGCTCTTTCGGTCTTGCTTTTTTGGGTTCATTACCGCCGAACCCCATACAAAACAAGGTTCTATATCTAGCTCTCTCATAAGAATCAAATAGCACCTTTTGATTTTAGAAAAAGATATCCCATACAAAAGAATGACTTATGTTTCAAGATCAGCAAAGATGCATTACCTCTGTCATAAACCATATAGGGGTGAGAAATAAGCTACATTTGGCAATATCCAATAACCAAGTCCAGGATTCTCACCAAGTAACAGATTTTCACATTCCTCATTCATTGACCTCAAAGGCTGATCCTCTTCCCCTCTCACTAATATCCCAGTCTGAATCAGAAATTAGATTATGCTTTGAAGCAGTTTCTGTATCGTCGTATATTTCACTGGATATAAGGGGAATGTTAAGTTCGCTTGAACTGCAGCTCTTAACATTGATTTTATAGTAAATACTTCAGAGAGGATCTCTTCTAAGTAAGTCACACACACGAGCCTTGAGGAAGGCGACAGGAAAAAAGACGACCATGGAGAGATCATAAGGTACGTAATGGCTAATGGCTGTTTGGATTCTTCGAAAATTTTCTGAACAGCAAGAACCAAAAAAACAAACAAAACAAAAGAAAACAAAATTAGGGAACTTACATAGAGAAGATAATACATCCAAAAGCAAATAAGACATGTTTTTAATGAGACATGTTTTTAATGACACCCAGCTGAACATACCGAATACGATTTTGGCAGGAACGTAGGCTGCGAAAGAACTGGTAGGGCACTCAAACATGCAAAAAAATTATCCTTTGTAACTTTTCTTTAAAAGTCAAATCTCCCTCTGTTCTAAGTCTGAAACCAAACCAGGGATTAAGAAGCAACCCCTTGAATAAAACATATCATCAAGAGCAGAACAATTTGTCAGGTTCACAGAAATCAGTATTACCAACAACAATTTGATTTGCTCTATTTTAAGTCTGATTCTGATGTATAGTGAATTGGCTGAGAGCTTTACTGAATTTGCTGTTCTCTAAGTTTCATGCATTGCAGCTTCAACGCTGAACCAGCGGATAAAAGGAGTGATAATCGATCGCATAAATATGGATCTCGGATGCATTTATACGGGTTATTATCTCAATAATCTACCAATAGGCCTCTGTGAAGCTCAAACTAAAATGTTAGTCAAGAATGGAGGTGACAAGCGAGTAGTGATAGATCAGTTAATGATGGAGATGTTCCAGTGAATGGAGGGACGCGGTTGTCCAAGGATTGGTGGATGAATATGTGGCTTGTATTTCCAGTGAAGTTAATGGATATTTGAGGGTTAATCTCGTTGGCTCTTGCTGTTGTAGGTGCAATCTTGAGTTGCATACTTTCAATCGCACAGAGAACACACTTCACTAGCCCAAAGGAAAAATAAAGTGAACATGAACATGCATCTAAAGCTAGTAAGAAGTACCAAAAGTAAAAGGGCACCACCTTACTTCCTCTGCTCGTCATTTTGTGGCCATGGTGTATGTGAATAAGACCATTTCATCTCAATTTAGATGTATCTTTCAACGTTTCTGCAAGCTGGTAAATGCAGCTGCGATCAAAGTCATATCTAAAGTACTAAAGTGAAACGAGGCTCTCTACAACAGCGACCATATCGCATTTCATCGATAAATGAAGATCTTCGACTTGTCTTGTGACTGGATTCCAAGAAACTCGTTCGTCACCACCCATGACCATTAGAAGCTCGCCATTCCTCGCGAAGCCACAAATTTCCCTTACTAGTGTACGAGCCTCAAAATTATATAGCTTAGTCCACGACTCAGGCACGCCATACTCCCTCATAACCCAAACAGAACAAACGGAATAAAAATTCCAATGTAGATATCCCTCCATGCGACTAATAAACAATGCCAGCAAGCCATTCAGTACTGCAAAATAACGAAGAATATTGCCGGCCAAAAACTCTTTCGGCAGAGCCATTTCATCAAACACCTCACCTGCGACATCGAACGAAACGATTGATCCGTCTATCAACTCCATTGACACATTATCGTGCTCTAAAAAAAACCAGTGCAGATTCCCATTGAAGAAGACTGCGGGGTCCATGTCTATGACAGGCGGTACCTCACACTCCAAACATCTCCAAGAATCTGTGCTGAGTGAGTAAATCTCGACTTGAGAGCATGGACGATCAAGTGGAAATTTCACAATCTTATAATCATTAGACCTGGCGTCAAAGCCAAATCCTATATCTATCCATTGATGATCTAGACCGGGTAGTAGAACCACCTTGTGCTTTCTGGTGAATAAATTCCACAAATGAATCGTCCGTCCAGAGCGAATTTCGTTTTGTTCTGCGACGCAGATCAAACCATTACAGGAACCCACAATTTGGTAAGAGCTGCCAAACGGAATTTCGATTTGCGACTGAGGAGGCAGGGTAAGAGACTCATCGGAGAACACAGAGCACAGCTTTTGGACAGGATCGCTCCAATCTAGACACACGGTGTGCCATTTGGAGGCACCGAGAGAGGAGCTATTCAAGTGGAGGGAAACGAAAGAAGGGTCATCAATGGTGGAACGCCATGATCGGCAAACGCACCTGAATCGGAGGAGAGATTCCACCGGCAAAAGCTTGAGGATCTCGACAACGACATCGTGAGGGAGCTTCGGGTGGTCATCGGAACTCATGGCAGCTAGGGTTTGAGAAGTGATGCGTGGTGGTGAGATTGGGTGAGAACGAGTGAGGAATTCGAGTTAACCAAAGTGTTTACCACAGCCAAGGCATAAAAGGATTACTCAACCACCAGGATAAAAACAAATTGAACTCACAAATCCCTCTTACCACTGAAAATTTTCCTTTTATTTATAGAGGGCTAGGACACTAAACTAGAAAATATCAAATTAGGAAACCTTAAATTTGAAAATTATCATATTAGGAAACCTTAAACCAAGAAATATCATGCTAGAAAACATCAAATTAAGAAATATCAACCTAGGAAACTTCAAATTAGGAATCCTATTCATAATAGAAAATCAACTCGAAATGGGAAACCTTATTAATATTGGACAACCCTATGTAAAAAATTATTTTCAAAACGAAACTGTTCTTCGATATAAAGAGAAATTAAGGATGAGAATCAACGACTTTTGGACAAAAGAAATGGAGGCAGATTTGGGACTAAAGTTAAAGTTTGATGGAAGAGTTGGAATGAAACGTAAAGTTGATTTTTCTTAACAAAAAAAAAAGTTCAACTTGGATTCAGACTGGATATAAAGTTGGGAATTTTTTTTAAAGATAAAAATAGTTCGGGGCAGAATTTCACTGGTATGAGGGGAATATTAAATTCACTTGAACTGCTGCTCTAGCCATTGATTTTAAAGTGAATTTTTCTAAAAGGATCAATTCTTAGTAAGTCACACACACATGGTGCTTGAGGAACACAACAGGAGTAAAGACGACCATGAGAGATACCATAAGATATGAAATGGCGAATGGATGTTTGTATTCCTCCAAATTTTCTAAACACCAAAAATATAAAATAAAAAAACATAACACAATTAAATTAGGGAATTTGGATGGAGAAGATAATACATCCCAAAGCAAATGAGACGCTTTAATGATACCCA
The DNA here is from genome assembly GCA_021437795.1 of Rhodamnia rubescens. NCBI lineage: Eukaryota > Viridiplantae > Streptophyta > Magnoliopsida > Myrtales > Myrtaceae > Rhodamnia > Rhodamnia rubescens. The sequence continues at coordinate 3,291,146 of JAILYA010000010.1, read as the reverse complement.
TCGGCTCGAAAGGCCTAAAAAAGGCAAGAAGTAGCATCCCGCCAGTTGTTCTTGCGCCCTAGTCGAAATTTTATGTGGTTGGCATGTCTAACCCTACTTGAAAAGAGTACGGGGTCTTGCGGTAAATATAATGCTATCTCAACCATCATTCCTAGTAAGAAAAATATGTTCCAAATTGATGACCAATTCTAGGAAAACGTGCAACCACAATCCAAAAATACAATTTTGGCAGGAGAGGATTACTCAAAACCATCAAAATTATATATATATAAGTACGCAAGATCTGATTTTCTATAAGATACCATAAGCACACGGGATCTGATTTTCTATTGAATATAGATGAAATAACTATCGATGTTCGAAAGGATGGTTATCGAAATAGGTATGGAAAAGATCGTAAACTGGAATATCCAATAATAGTCACAATAATCAATAAAATCGCAAATAAATTCTATAACAAACCGTATAGCATGTGAGCATAAGCAAACTATAAAAAGTAACAAAATAGGATGTATATGCAAGGGATCCGTGTGGATGTTACGACCTCCCGGACTGATCGGTGGAGTTGTGTAAGTGAGGGAAGGGATGTGCGGACCGCCGATAGGAGACTCGACCTTCCGATTTGGGGGTATGAATAGAAAGTACATAAATTACATAAAGAAAGAGAAGGATACCGCCGTTAAACATCACATGCGGTAAAACACCGCCGATTGTGGGTCCGATAGGCAATATAAGAAAATATACACTTTTATTAAAAATGAAAGAAAGTTTACAATATATTGAAAACATCAATAGATCCGTGTATACAAGTGCAGAAAACCAAAAGATAAACTCAAAAAACCCATAGATAATGAGTAGATCATGAGTTTTTAGAGATAGAAACAGGGGATATCCAGGGATAGAAATCTAGAAACTTACTAGATTTGGGTCCATGAAGGAAGTATCAAAAGGCTTTTAGGGTAGAAAATGTATGGGATCTGATCTTCAGAGAAAGGGAGAAGGTATGAGGGTTTCTCGATTTCTTCTAAAGGTGTAAGGGTGAGGATGGAGAGAGGTTTTGAAAGCTCTGAAATTGGTCCTGCCTCTAACGTTCAAAAGCTGGATATTTAAAACGAAGTATGGGTATTGTGGCTACGGTGATATTTCAAAAAGCCACTATAGTGTTCAGTGTCTTGCTACGAGTGTACAATGAGATACGGTACAAAATACTATCTAATCGGAATCTTCGTCTCGTGCTAGGTTGATGCCATAGCACTCGTTTTCGTTTGTGTTGCCACTATAGTGTGAAGACGCTTGAGACTCTTTATAATCGGCCACTTGCTTACTTCATTAGCTGGTAGAAATCCTTTTCGGTGGATGCACCGGCTAGGCTTGAGACAAAGAATTGACCTATTATGTAGAAATGAGGTATTGATCGGAGTTTTTCTATTCTTGAGCCAATTGTGGATGGCTACATTGGAGACTTTGTCCCATAATGTAAAACCATTCCACCATTTGGTTTTATACCTTCTCGATAAAATCAAAATATCAAGAACTCTTTTGATATTCGAGTTCCCATCCCGAAACCCATGATATATGAAAGGTCATAGAAAACATTAGAAATGGGGGTATTCTTTTTCAACAAGTGTGGGTTTATAAGAAGATATAAAAATCTGGTATGATTCCTTAATACTTGAAGGAAGTATTTCGGGAATAGGATCAAAATTTTCCTACCATCTAAGAAACCATAAAGGAAGGGTCGAAATTTCAAAGTCTTCCTCAAAATAAAAGAGCTAGGTATGGGTGTAATTAGGATTTTGTCGGAAAAGGGCATTCCACCAAGCATGTTGGTAGTCAAAATATGTGAAAGAATGCCTAAAAGAAATGGCTTCATCAATCTCGTGTTATGTTTGACTGGAGTATATGGGGAGGTATACCACTCGGAAGAGTGAATGACCCTCATGATTTTTGCAGTGGAATAATTGATGATTCCGAAATTATTCTTGTCCGGAAAATGTTTAAAATTTATTGACTCGATCTGTACTAGTATTTTCTCATAGTACTCATTGTTTTCAAAAGATCATGTGGGGTATAAAATCTATTTTCACTAAACATATTCTTCGCGAATACGTGTGGGTTTTCATGATAGAAACCTTTTTCCACTTGTATAAATTTTTTCAAAACGTTTTAGGAGGGTTGGTTGTGACCAAAGAACCACCTCACTAAAAATATTTTTTGTTTTTAAAGGAGAAGGGGATTATACCTCTTTTTTAATAGAAATATCGATTCCCAAGGATTTCGCAAATCTCTCATAATATCTCCGGGAAGTAATGTAGCCAATTGAGAAAGGGGTATTGAAGATGAAGATTGGCTAGAAGAAATAGAAAGTGAAGGCATTTTTTGAGGTTTCTCCGTAGACCGGGTTGCTTCAAGCCGCCTTCGGATGGGAGGGAGCTTCTTGGGAATTATTGCGGTTTCCAATATGGGTAACTGCTTTGCCCTTGCCTTTGTGTTTTTTTGGTGGCATGGTGGAGGAGTTCTTCCCTATAAAAATTCTCATGTGAAAATCTGGAAGAGAATTGGAATCACCATGTATAAATTCAATATCAAAATCAAATACAAATAATATGACTTGCCATCCGGCAAAAATCTGTTTTGATGCAATATTTAAGACATCTTTTTGCAAAATATCATTGGCGGATTTACAATCAATTCTCAATAAGAACTTTTGATTTAACAAATCACCTTGAAATTTTGATATAGAAAGTACTATAGCAAGAATTTCTTTTTTGCTAGTGGAATAGTTTTGTTGAGTATTAATCCGGTGTTTTGAAATAAAGCGAACAATCCGTTCGCTCTTGTAATTCTTTTGTTTCAAAATTCCTCCGTATCCTATTTCGAAGCATCTGTTTCTACAATTTTAAAAACAGATGGATCGGCTAGGTGTAAACAAGGAATTTCTTTAACAAGAGATTTTATCTTGCGAATAGTATTAGTATGCAAATCGGTTCATGGGATCGGGGTTTTCTTTAACCTTTGATATAAAGGTCTGAGATAATATTAATATTGGGTATAAAATCAATCACATAATTGAGACTTTCAAGAAACCTTTGCAATTGAATTTTGTCTTTCAATTGGATCCGGAAATTTGTCCGCAAATTGAATAGATCTTTCAATTGGAACAATTGTTCCCTGGTGTATATAATGTCCCAAAAATCTGATTTTAGTTTGAAAAAACAAAATCTTGATTGGAGATAATGCTAAACCATTTCTTTTTGCAATATTGAAAAAGTGATTTATATGCTTAAAATGAGAATCAATATTGGAAGAAAATATGAGGACATCATCAATGTAAACAATTATAAAATCGGAGTATGGATTAAAAATATCATTACTTATTCTCCGAAATTCGAAGAAGCATTTTTTAAACCAAAAGGTATTACATTCCATTCGTCTTGACCAAATGGAAATGTAAATGCAGTTTTGTATTTGTCTTTTTCTGCTATTTAAATTTTCCAAAAGCCGATTTCATATCAAATTTTGAAAAAACTTTGGAATTATGTAATCTGTTCAAAAGATCTTTTTATTGGAAATTGGATATCTTATCCATTTTAAAGCTTTATTCAAAGGTTTATAATTTACGATAAGTCTTGGGACTCCTCTTTCTAATTCGCCATTTTTATTGACATAAAAAGCTGAACAGTTCCAAGGAGATTGACTTTTCCGTATTAAACCTTTATCAACAAGATCTTGAATTTCTTTTTCACTAAGTTTCAAAAGTTCACTATTCATTTGTGTTGGTCTAGCCTTTGTCGGGATGTCTTTTTTTGAAAAATCTGGTTCATAAGGTAGATCAACAATATGTTTTTTTCTATACCAAAAAGCATTAGGAAGAGTGGAGCATATGTTTTTTTTTTATACTGGCTTCTAACGGAGAAATTTTCTTTCGAATACTTGGATGAGCAAGATTTTGTTCAATCCTTTTATATTCTAATTCCTCTTTTAGGTATAAAAGATGAGATTCTTTATCTTTTATAAGACAATTAATCTTTTTTATCGAATGTTCCCGAAGTAAATTTAAATTTCAAGTTTGTGGTTTAGTAATAAAATGAAATATAATTTTATTTCCAACAATCTCTCGCTTTAATACCTTCCCGAGTAACTATAAAGGATTGGATCGGATTTATGAAAGGGGTTCCCAAAATGGTTTTTTGTTTTAAATCATTTACTAGTAGAAAAGATGTTTTCCAAGAAACATTATCTTTTGATATGAAAACTTCGGAAGTTTGTATTTAATTTTTAAATGATCACCGGATGGTGATTTCAAAGCCTTAGTGGTTTTATCAAAATATTTTGTTGGTATGAGACCTTCTCGAATGCAATTCAAGTCGGTACCGGTGTCAAAAAGGGCCGTAGTACTTAAAAGAAATTCATTATTGATTTTTATAGAAGTATCAATTATCCATTTTCTAGTGGTTACTTGAAAGTAAGTGCAAAAATGAAGAAGGTTCGATTCCTCGGATTCCTCCTTAGTCTTTCCTTTTAAAACTTGCTTTTTAAATTCTAGAAATTCTTTTTGATGATCAATCTGATTTATTTTGAGAAAATAAATTTCCTTTTTTAATTCATTGATTTCAGATTGAATATCATTTGAATTGGTGTGTCGAGAATTTGACTTCTTTCCCCCGTTCAAAATATCGGTGAGGTTGTAAGTGTTGCTAAATTGTGAGATCATAGAAAATTTTTGAGTAGGTTTTTGAAATTGATCTATGACCTTTTCAAAATCAGAAATATTTTCAATTGTATCCAAAATATCTTTTTCTTTTTCGTTAAAACATTTACTTCTTTTTCTTCGGGTAAAGAACTATCATGTTCGATTCGAAAAAGTTTCAATATCATTGACTTGAAAACCATCTTCTACTTGTTCTTCTAATGAAGAAAAGTCAGAAGTTTCATCTTCAAAGTTAATCATGAGTTGATTTAATTGATTGAGAATATCCTCATCAATATCAAGCTCATTAATATTTTCTATTTAATTTACAAAATTTTCTTGTATGACCTTTCTTTCCACAACCGTAGCAAGTGAATTTGCTGAAATCCTTTTTGCTATATGTTGTTTGGAATCAAGTTTTTTATGAAAACTTTTATGGGGTTTTTTGTGAAAAGATTTCTTCTTTTTCTTATATGTTCTTTCTGGAGGGCATTTGCCGGAACCTTTAGAATGAGATTTTGAAGAAGAGAAAGAATAAGAAGGATCTTATTGTCCACAAAAATCACCAAGTCCCTTGTTGGTAAGGGATTTTTCTTTTTAAAGCTGTTTTTGCAGCTTAATATTATTGCAAAGTTCGGTGCCGAGTTTATAAACATAAGAAACAAGTTCTCAATAAGAAAAGGAGTCAAAAGGAATATTTTCTCCAAATTGTTCTTTGATCCTATTGTGGACTTGATTTCCTATTAAGATGGGAAGATTTCTCTTTCTAGAATGTTTGATTGCAATCTGTCGGAGAAGGACTCTTTGAAAGAAACTATCTTTGTATTCTCGGAATTCTCCGAGGGAACGACATTTTAAATTAGAAAGAAGATCTTGGTTGTGATCTTGGATTACGGAAGGACCACTTATAAAATGCTTGAGATATTGAATATATGAGAGTCGACAAAGATCTTGGACCATTTGACCATAATCATCAAATACAATCATTCGAAGATCATCAACTTTGACTCGCATTGAGAATTTGGTCTCTTTGGTCTTGTGTAAGATAATTATCCCACCAACCTTTTAAAGTGCCGGAAAACCCGGCAATTATCATATAGGCTATCTGCTGATTAGTTGTATCTGGAAGAGTTTTATAAGTGGTGGCCAACATCACCATTTGATTTAGGACTTGCAAAAGATTTTGGTCGAAATACCATCTATATTCCATACATAAATGGCATCCAGTAGAATATTTATTTTTGGATTCTTTGAAAATATTCTTCAGAAATTATATCAAGAGGAGTAGCTCTAGAATAATATAATTTTTGAGGTTCTTTCCAAGAAATCCGATTAACTTCAGGAATTTCTTCCAAATCCGAACATGAAGTTGGCTATCCCGAGCATCCGCTCTAGGATCCGGAGTATTGATTGTTAAAAGTTTTTCAACCTTATGAGTATTTAAAATTGGAACAAGTTTTTTCTGTGAGTTCTCCTAATGAAGCCTTTCTTTTTTTTGCTGAAAAGCTTCATAAAATTGTTTACTAAAATTCTTCGGCATTTCAAAAGTTTTAAACAAAGGAGTTTTTAAAGTATTTGATGGAATAGGAGTATGCTGGGGACGTGGAATGGAATATGATGATGAGGTTGATGTAGTTTTTCCAATGGAAGATTCTATCCTATCCAATTGGACTCATATCGTATGAATATGCTAATTGGTAAATTTATTTTGTTCTATTATTTTTTGAAATTCTTTACTTTCAGAATCGAGGTATTTTGAAAGGTGAAGTAGGAATTTTTTTTATCACGATGAGCAATTTTTATTTTTCTCAAAGGTGGATGGTTAGACTCAATGATTTGTCCATCATCCAATTTCCACTTAAAATTCTTATCTAAAACAAATATTTCTTTTGGTTCCAAAAAGTATAGTTCAAACCAATTGAAGAAAAACATATGAACCCCAATTTGATCAAGAAATTCATAATATTTTTCTTTGATATGTTTGGCTTGAGATTTGAATTTTTCAAAAAACCAATTTCGAATATCGAGTATTTTCTACTAAGTTAAATTCTTTATTCAAAAAGACTCGATTTGGTACAACTTCTTTTTCAAGAACACCGCACTCTAGATCGTCATCTTGCATTTGAGATTGAGTGGATTCGGGGATTTTGGATCCCGTTGTTGATGATAAACAGGTCTAGAGATTCCCGAACTAGTATCGAGACCACTCAAATTTAAAGGAGGAGCACTAGGAGTTGTATGTCCATGTGCGAGATATTGATACTACCTTGACCGCTTCTTGGCAAAGTAATAACATGAGGTAGATTTGGATGAAGATCGATTGACTTTCGAGAAGAAGACCCTTGAAAAGAAGGTCTTGAAGAAATATGAGATGGAATATCAAAAGACGTTCTAGAAAATTGTATGGTTACTCTTCCTTCAGGGTGTTGTATGACATTTGTTGGATCATTATTCGAACAACAGTTTGTGGTACTGAATTTTCAATTTCCCATTGTTCAGGAACAACAACATCATTCCAACTTATCGATTTCAGGACAATGGCATTAGATCTAGAGATATCGATTTGCAAAAGAAGGGTTTTTCCTTTTGGAACACTATTTAGAGTGTGAGTATAAAAAACAAAAGACATTGCTTTATAATGAACTTTGTAGATGAGAGAGAAGGGTATGGATCCTTCATCTACACTATAATTATGAGTTTTGATTTGCAAAACAAGAGATTTAAGAATATTTTTATCCTTTAATGATATAGAAAAATTTGGATAACAATCAAAATGAATGGGCCCATTGCGAGACTGGTTTCTACGGTAGCGAGTATGCAATCTTCATATCTCAAAAGTCTTGCATCTCTCAAAACAAGAAGTGTAGAAGTGTTTAAACCTTCCTTGAGAAGTGGTTTTATCCCAATTTGAATCATTCCAAAGTGAAGATAATTATACTTCGACTATGTTTTTTCGTAGATTCTTTATTTAAAAGTGGTATTAAAGACTAAGAAGAAGAAAGAGGGATATCACGTTCTTCTATCGTGATAATATAGTCATTTGATTTAAAAATCTTTTGGAATTAAATTCAACATAATATTGATCATATTTAACCTTTGGAATTTTTCAGTTTTTTAAAGATTTATTGAAATCGTCTATAGTTATCTCTTCTTTATGCAAAGGAATATCAGTCGAGAAAACTCGGATATAGAACTATTGGAAGAAGAGTTAGTTCTTCTTAAAAGATTCATTGTATATAAAAACCCTTTATTTGCACAATCGGTTCCTCGGTTTACCAGCCCTGGCGACCAACAGACTTACGCACCTCTGCCGGGACCGCAACGGTTAAAATGAGGTTACCCTTTTTGGGCGAATAATTCAGAATTTATATAAGATGTATCAAATAAAACAACTAAATCTTTTTCCCTTGGCTTTGATACCATATGCAAGGGATCCGTGTGGATTTTACGACCTCCCGGACTGGTCGGTGGAGTCATGCAAGTGAGGGAAGGGATATGCGACCACCGGTAGGAGTCTCGGCCTTCCGATTCTGGATATGAATAGAAAGTAAATAAATTACGAAAAGAAAGGGAAGAATACTGCCGTTAAACACCACAGTCCGTAAAACCCGTAGATTGTAGGTCGATAAGCAATAAAAGAAAATATACACTTTTATTGAAAATGAAAGAAAGCTTACAAGATATTGAAAGGATCAACGGATCCGTGCATACAAGTGCGAAACCAAAAGATAAACTCAAAAAACCCATAGAAAATGAGTAGATCTTGAGTTTTTAGAGGTAGAAACATGGGATATCCAAGGATAGAATATATATATATATATACCACGAAAAATCCAAACGGGTACACTTGTGACAAATTTATCATAAACTATTTTTTGACCCCAAAAATCCTAAACTGGTATGCATGTGATAAATTTACCGTAAATTAACTCTTTTGACCATGAAATACCCCAAATTAATATACCGGTCACAAACTTACCCTTCGTTAAATTGAGTTAATATCACAAAAAATTTCAAATTGATAAACTTGTGACAAGTAGATGGTAAAAAACCCAAATTGGTATTCCCGTCAACTGCCATGTGTCCCCAACTTAGCAATTTGAGGGTTAAATTTAACGAAAACTAACAAAGGGAAAATTTGTCATAGGTGTACCAATTTGGGGTAAATTTATCACAAGTGTACTAGTTTGAGTTTTTTGTGGTAAAAAAAAGTTTGGAATAAATGTGTCACGGGTGTACTAGTTTGGGATTTTCCGTGATATTAACCCTATATACAAAGAGAAACTCTCACATATTATAAACTCCCAAAATCTCTCCTTTATAACCGAGAATTCTCCTTTTATTTGTAGGGGGACTTAGGACACTAAACTAGAAATTATCAAATTAGAAAACTTTAAATTAGGAGATATCAAACTAGGAAATATCAAATTAGGAAACCTTAAACCAGGAGATATTAAACTAGGAAACATCAAATTAAGAAATATTAAATTAGGAAGCCTATTTAAAATACGAAACCAACTTGAAATAAGAAACCTCATTAATATAGGATGACTCTAGCGAAAAATTATATTCAAAACCAAACTGTTGTTTGACATGGAGGTAAACTAGGGATGAGGAACGATGATTTTCAGACAAAGGACTAATGGGGGCAGAATTAAGACTGAACTTGAAATTGATGAATTTTTTTAGGAATTACGCCTCCCACTTTGCCCTCATTAAATTAAATAAATTCAAGTTTTACCCTTACATGCAGCAGATGGATTGCGCCACTTGGGTCGTGGGAAACCGACATCACTCCCCTAGGGTCCGGTGACTTCGGCGTCCCGTCACCTGTGGTTCGGCGACTCTAGAGTTTGGTTGCTTGGGTTGAGTCCATGAAGTTGGTCGGCCCCAAGATCTCCAAGATCTCCCCTCGAGCTGAGTCCATGAAGCTCGACAACCTCGGACATCCTGTTGGCGGCCCTTGCCTGGGTGGCCACAGCAGCCTCTCTCTCTCTCTACTTATTTTTCAAATTGCTTTGCATTAGCTATCTGCTTTTCATTAAAATACTTTATTTCCTTTACATAAATGTAAAGTCTTTGGGCTAAAGCTGCCCCAAAAAACACGCCCATAATAAGGTATACAAAAATCTAAAAGCGCCCTTCGAAGTTTATTGCGGACCTACGTTGCGCATCTATTGTAAGTTTCAAGTGATCAGAGAAAATAAGATGATTCAATTGCTAAAGTTATATGAAGTCACCATTCATCTATTGAAAATATCTCTGTCGAGTAGGCTGTTAAAAGTTTTTAATTGGGATTAGGGAGTTTTTTTTATTTATCATATGAGCCTTTCGACTTCTCTTGATACTTTCAATTAACTAGAGTTTCAAGATCTCGGGACTTCACTTTTTATGCGCCAACAAGCTGATTGATTGAATTACCAAGAAAATTGGTGATGCGCAAATTCTTTCACCAATCTCGACAATTGGTGACCATTGATTATGCACACCACATAAAGAGGAAGTGATTCCGAGTTTCCCCGAGAGGACTCTCCGATGCCAGGTGATAGAAGAAAGAGAAAAGTGGGTCATTAGGGTTGTTACAGCATATCTCGTTGGAAAGATGTCTACCCGACATTTTTCTCATGGAAGAATCCACTCTCTCTTTATATGTGGGCCACTCACCTCTAGGCTTTGATACCTTGCAGGCTTTGCGTAAGACTTCATTCGTTTTGTTAAAAAAAAAAAAAAAAAAATGAAAAATGATTGCTTGTATCGTTTGAGATAATTAATCAATAAAAAATAACTTCGTTATCGACAACAATGTTTGTCTAAATATATTCGTGGACGATTATGATATTTTTCGTTCATTCATTTTTGTAAGCGATATAAGTGATTTTTTTTTGAAAATATTTTTCGGATCATTCATTTTTTACGAAATAAATGGAGTGCAAATGTAATGCTTTAAAGAGCAAACTCCTATCTTACCCTAAATGAATAGCATATCATGTGCTATACATTTATTACAAACGTAGGGTTTCTTACTTAGAGGTGTGAGGCCAACCGAGGAGGACTTTGGCTTGGGGATAATTAAGGTCGCTTGTGGCCCAAAAGGCTTGTTTAAAAAACTTGTGGCTGCTTGGTGCGGTTTCTGCTTTTAGCATTAGACCTTTTGAGTTGGAATCTAGCGGTCCATTTAACGCTGAGCATAACATACGAAACCATTGAAAATCAACTCAAATATTTCGTGGCCATTCAAAATAATTCTTCGACTTGGATTACTCCTCTACTCAATGACGACCCATGCGATCACTCATGATCACGACGAACTTTTAGCGGGGAAAATTATCAAATACGTCATAAACCTACTGTAGGGATTGCAATTCATTACTAAACTTTTTAAGTTTGTCAATTTAATCCTATAACTTTGTGCAAAATTCCAACATAGTCCTCCTGTTCAATTTTTCCTGGAAATTATTGACGTGGCAGTGTGTCACCTAGCACGGCCGGCGATAACTATATCATCATGCCAGCGATCCTGTCCGGTTTGGGTGGTTCCCGATTTGGGCGAGATCCTGTCCGGCCGGGTGGTTTTTGATTCAGGCAGTCCGATTTGCTCACCCCTACCGTACAAGGGTGAGATATAAGCTACATTTGACAATATCCAATGAACCAAGTCTACGATTCTCGCCAAGTAGCGGATGTTCACAATCCACGTTCGTTAGCGCGAAGGCCGACCCTCTTCCCTCTCACTAATATCGCAGTCCAAATCAGAAATGAGGTTATTCTTTGAAGCTGTTTCTGCATCGTCGTATATTTCACTGGTACGAGGGGAATGTTAAATTCACTCGAACTGCAGCTCTTGCCAGTGATTTTACAGTAAATTCTTTTGAAAGAACACACTTCACTAGTTTAAAGGAAAAATAAAATGAACATGTAAATGCATTCTAACGCTTGCAAGAAGTACCAAAAGTAAAAGGGCACCACCTCACTTCATTTGCTTGTCATTTTGTGGCCAAGGTGCATGTGAATATGACCATATCTTCTCAATCCAGATGTATCTTCCAACTTTTCTACAAGCCGATAAATGTAGCGGCATAACTCATAACTAAAGTGAAACCAGGCTCTCTACAATGGTGACCATATTGCATTCCATCGACAAATGAAGATCTTCAAATTGTCTCGTGACGGGATTCCAAGAAACTCGTTCTTCACCACCCACAACCATCAAAAGCTCGCCATTCCTCGCAAAGCCACAGAATTCCCTTACTCCTGCACAAACCTCAAAGTTATATAGCTTAGTCCAAGATTCACGCGCGCCGTACTCCCTCATAACCCAAACAGAACAAACAGAATGCAGCAAATATCCCTCCAAGCTCTCTACGAGCAATGCTAGCAAGCCATTTAGTACTGCAAAAGAAAGATCAAAATTGCCAGCGTAAAACTCTTCCGGCAGAGCCATTCCATGGAACCCCTCACCTGCGACATCAAACGAGACGATTGATCTGTCTACACACTCCCTTCGCTGATCATCGTACTTAGAAAAAAACCAGTGCAGATTCCCATTAAAGAAGACTGCTGGGTGCCTGCCGTAGACAGGAGGAACCTCACACTCCAAACATCTCCAGGAATCAGTACTGAGTGAGTAAATCTCGACTCGAGAGCATGGATGATCAACTGGAAGCTTCACAATCTTGTAGTCATTAGACGTGGCGTCGAAGCCAAATCCTAGATCTATAATTTGATGCTCTAGACCGAGTGGTAGAACGACCTTGTGCTTTCTGGTGAATAAATTCCACAAATGAATCGTCTGTACATAGCGAATTTCGTGAAGTTCTGCGATGCAGATCAAACCATTACACCAACCAACAATAACGTAAAGGCCGTCAGGAGCACCAAACGGAATTTCGATTTGTGACTGGGGAGGCAGGGTAAGAGACTCATCGGAGAACACAGAGCACAGCTTTTGAACAGGATCGCTCCAATCTAGACACACGGTGTGCCAATGGGAGGCATCGAGAGCGGAGATATTCAAGTGGAGGGCCACGAAACAAGGGTCATCAATGGTGGAACGCCATGATCGGCAAACACACCTGAATCGGAGGAGAGATTTCACCGGCAATCGCTTCAGGATCTCGACAACAACATCTTGAGGGAGCTTCGGGTTGTTGTCGGAACTCATGGCTAGCTAGGGATTGAGAAGTAATGCAAATGTGGAGAGATTGGGGGAGAACGAGTAAGGAATTTGAAGGTGACCAAAAGGGTTTAATGTGTTGTGGAGGAAAAAATTGAACAACTTTGGAGAGGAGTGTTTACCACAGACAAGGCACAAGAGGATTACTCAACCCCATCAAAATTATACCAACAGGCAAACAAAAAAAAAAAAAAATGAACTCACAGATCTTCCCTTACGAGTGAGAATTCCCCTTTTATTTATAGAGGGACTAGGACACTAAGTTAGAAAATTAAATCAAATAAGGAAATTTCAAATTAGGAAACCTTAAACCAGAAAATATCATACTAGGAAACATCAAATTAAGAAATATCAGACTAGGAAACTTTAAATTAGGAAGCCAATTCAAAATAGGAAACCTATTAAAATTAGAAAATCTTATTAATATAGAACAACCCCACGTGAAAAATTATATTGTTCTTTAATATGAAGAAAAATTAGCAATGACGGACCGTGATTTTTGGACAAAGGATGAATGGGGAAGATTTGGGACTCAAGTTAAAGTTTGGGGTAGATTTGGAATGGAATGTGATTTTCTTTTTAATTTAGTAAAAAAAAAGGTTCAAGGTAGATTCACTAGATTTAAAGTTGGGGTGCTTTTTAGAAAAAAAACTTTCCAAGCAGAAATTGAATTGAACCTAAAATCAAAGGTTTTTTAGGAATTATGTCTTCTACTTTGCCCTTACTAAACTATCTAAATTTCAATTTTACCCTCGCAAACAAAGCAGAGATGGATTGCACCACCTAAGGTTGTGCGACACCAGCATCGCTCGCCTAAGGTCCGGTGATTTTGGCGTCCCGTTGTCTGAGGTTTGGTGACTTCGGAGTCCCGTTCCTTGGATTAATTCCCTCAAGCTGGTCGACCCAAGATCTTCACTCGAGTTGAGTCCATGAAGCTCGAAGACCTCGACGCCCTGTTTGGTAGCCCTTGCTTGGGCAACCACAGCGGCCCTCCATTCTCCTCTTTTATTTTATTATTTTCAGAATTGCTTTGCATTAGCTATTTGCTTTTCATGAAAATAGCTAATTTCCTTTGCATAAGTGGGCCCAATACCCAAATAAGCCCCCCAAACTTTAGCTTATGTCCTAATTATATCAAAAACTTTTTTTGTCTCATAAAAAATCCATAACTTTTACTTTTGTTCCAACTCTACCAGCCTAATATCTAAAAAAATCCCCAACTTTATCATATGTCTCAATTATATATATAAAAAAAATTATCTCATAAAAAACCCCAAACTTTTAATCTTGCCACAATTCTACAACCGTTAAGCTGCCGTTCATCCTCACCGTTACTTAATCCAACGCTGCATTTCTACATCGTTAATGAATTACACCTCAACAAAGTTGATATAAAAAGATTCCTAAACTTTTCTTCTGTTGTTTGCTTCCCCTATACACTGCCGAGAGATATAGAGCCACTTAAGACGGCGCGTTTTGGATTCTCCCCGACACTCAATAGCCCTAAGAACAACTAGACATGAAAATCTGATTATTTGAATGAACGATCTCAATTCTCATCGTCCTTGAAATAGTTTCCGAATTTTCAAGATTCATTGGTAAGTTTGGTGAGAAAATTCGAGCCATGAAGGATTAACTAATGGGGATTATGGACGGAAGGCTCATGGTGGTAGAATTAGGACAAAAGTAAAAGTTGATGCTTTTTCCGAGACAAAAAAATTTTGGATATAATTGGGACATGTGCTAGAATTGGGTTCTTTTGGGTGCTAGACCTATGGAATTAGGATAAAAGTAAAAGTTGAAGGTTTTTCATGAGACAAAAAGAGTTTTGGATGTAATTGGGACACATGCTAAAGTTAAAGTCATCTTTTTGGATATTAGGCTTGCATAAATGTAAAGTCTTTGGGCTAAAACTGTCCCAAACACGCCCCAAATCAGGTGTACAAAAATCCAAAAGCGCCCTTCGAAGTCTGTTGCAGACTTGGGTTGCACATTTGTTGTCCTCACAAAGTTTCTCAAATTTGAATCCTAAGTGACAAGTGATAAGCTAAAATAAGATGATTCAATTGCTAAAGTTATATGAAGTCACCATTAATTTATTGAAAATATCTCTCGTTGAGTAGGTAGTTAAAAGCTTTTAATTGAAATTAGGAAGTTATTTATCATGCGAGTGTTACGAAGCTATTTTCTCTTTATACTTTCAATTGACTAGAGTTTCAAAATCTCGGGACTTGGCTTTTTATGTGCCAATAAATTGATTGATTGAGTTACCAAGAAAATTGGTGATGCGCAAATTCTTTTACCGATCTCCGACAACGTCATGCTCCTCTCGTGACCATTAAATATTGTTGGAAATATTGAAAATTATGATACCGATATCTCGAAGATTGCGATCGGATTGATGGAGTTAATTGAGGATTCTAACTTGATTGAATCTCTTATTTTGGGAAGATACAATCATGTATATGCACCTTCTATTTTTATTCTCTCTTTCTAGGATTATAAATAGACAAGTGTACATTCATTCGAATCATAATGCAATACACATTTTTGCCTAAACTTTTCCTATCCTTTATCGTCTTATGACATGGTATCATAGCCTCTTGCTTTCCTGGCCCAACTTCCGCACATATTCTTTGAGGGCTTTCAAGATCTCCCATGGATAGTTTCTTATTAAGGGCTTTCAAGATCTATTTCTTCATAAGTGATGAACATTCCATAAGTAGCACGATCTGATATATATGGCGGCAATAGAAATCCTGCCATGTTTAGTTTCCTATTAAGGACTTTGAAGATCTATTTCTTCATAAGTGATGAACATTCCTTTAGAGGCACAATCTGATATATATAACGACAAGCAAATCTTGCCATGTTTAGTTGCTTCTAAAGGACTTTGAATATCTATTTCCTTATAAGTGATGAATATTCCAAAAGAGGCACGATCTGATATGCATGATGGCAATAGAAATCCTGCCAAATTTAGTTTTTTATTAAGGACTTTGAGGATCTATCTCTTCATAAGTGACGAACATTCTTTAAGAGGCACGATTTGATAATCCTGCCATGTTTAATTTCTTATTAAGGACATTGAAGATCCGTTTCTTCGTAAGTAATGAACATTCCTTAAGGGGCACGATCTAATATATATGACGGCAAGAGAAATACTGCCTTGTTTTAATTCTTATTAAGGACTTTGAAGATCTATTTCCTCATAAGGGATGAACAATCCTTAAGAGGCACGATTGGATATATATTACGACAATTGAAATCCTGCCAAAGTTAGTTCCTTATTAAGGACTTTGAGGATCTATCTCTTCAAAAGCGATGAACATTCCATAAGAGGCACAATCTAATATATATGACGACAATAGAAATCCAATTTAGTTTCTTATAAGGACTTTGAGGATCTATCTCTTCATAAGTGATGAACATTCCTTAAGAGCACAACGATATATACGATGGCAATGAAATCCCCATGGTTAGTTTCTTATTAAGGTCTTGAAGGTTTATTTCTTTATAGAACATTCCTCAAGGGCATATATATATGACACATAGAAATCCCGCCATGGTTACTTCCTTATTAAGAACTTTGAGGATCTATTTCTTCATATATTCCATAAGAGGCATGATTTGATATATACAGGGGGCATTAGAAATCATGCAATGTTTAGTTCCTTGTTAAGGACTTTTGAGGATCTATCTCTTTATAAATGGTTAATATTCCTTATATATATGGCGACAATAGAAATCCTGCCATGTTTAATTTCGTATTATGCACTTTGAAGATCTAGTTACGCATATGTGATGAACATTTCTTAAGAGGCACAATCCGATACATATATGATGGCAATCGAAATCGTGCTATATTTAGTTGCTTATTAATGACTTTGAAGATCAAATTCTTCATAAGTGCTGAACATTCCACAAAAGGCACGATCCAATACATATGACGACAATAGAAATCCTACAATGGTTAGTTCCTTGTCAAGGATTTTGAGGATCTATCTCTTCGTAAATGATGAACGATCCGATATATATGACGGCAATAGAAATCCTGCCATGTTTTGCTCTTTGTTAAAGAATCTATCTCTTCATAACTGATGAACATTCCTTAAGAGGCACGATCCGATATATATAACGGCACTAAAAAACCTGCCATGTTTAGCTTCTTATTAAGGAATTTGAAGATCTAGTTCCTCATACATGACGAACAGTCCTTAAAAGGCACGATTTGATTTATACGATGGCAATAGACATCCTGCCATGTTTAGTTTTTTATTAAGGACATTGAAGATCTATTTCTTCATAAGTGATGAACATTCCATAAGAGGCACGATATGATATATGTAATGGCAAAAGAAATCCTACCATGTTTAGTTTCTTATTGAGGGGGTTGAAAATCTATTTCTTCATAAGTAATGAACATTGGTTAAGAGGCACGATCCGATATATGTAACGATAATAGAAATCGTGCCATGTATAATTTCTTATTAAGGACTTTGAAGATCTATTTCTTTGTAAGTGATGAACATTCCTTAATATGCACGATCAGATATATATGATGGCAATAGAAATCCTGCAATGTTTAGTTCCTCATTGAGAGCTTTGAGGATCTATTTCTTCAAAAGTAATGAACATTCTATAAGAGGCACGATCCGATATACATGACGGCAATAGAAATCCTTCCCTGTTTAGTTTCTTATTGAGGACTTTGAAGATCCATTTCTTCGTAAGTGATGAACATTCTTTGAGAGTTACAATTTGATACATATGACGGCAATAGAAATCCTGCCATGTTTAGTTTCTTATTAAGGACTTTGATGATCTATTTCTTCGCAAGTGATGAACATTCCTTGAGAGGCACAACCTAATATAAATGACAGCAATAGAAATCCTGCCATGTTTAGTTTCTTGTTAAGGACTTTGAAGATCTATTTATTCATAAGTGATGAACATTCCATAAGAGGCACGATCTGATATATATTGCGGCAATAGAAATCCTGCCATATTTAGTTGCTTATTAAGGACTTTGAAGATCTGTTTCTTCGTAAGTGATGAACTTTCCTTAAGAGGCACGATCTGAAAAAAAAATGACTACAATAGACATCCTGCCATGTTTAGCTTCTTATTAAAGACTTTGAAGATCTATTTCTTCATAAGTGATGAACATTCCTTAAGGGGTACAATCCGATACATGTGACTACAATATAAATCCTGCCATGTTTAGTTTCTTATTAAGGACTTTGAAGATCTATTTCGCATAAGTGATGAACATTCCTTAGGAGGCACGATCTGATATATATGATGGCAATAGAAATCCTGCCATGTTTAATTTCTTATTAAGGACTTTGAAGATCTATTTCTTTGTAAGTGATGAACATTCTTTATGAGGCATGATCTGATATTTATGTTGGCAATTGAAATCCTGCCGTGTTTAGTTTCTTATTAAGGACTTTGAAGATCTATTTCTTCGAAGTGATTAACATTCCTTTTGAAGCACAATCTAATATATACGACGGCAATATAAATCTTGCCATGTTTTAGTTTCTTATTGAGAAACTTTGAAGATCTATTTCTTCGTAAGTTATGAACATTCCTCGAGAGGTATAATATGATATATATGACGGCAATGGAAATCCTGCTATGTTTAGTTTCTTATAAAGGACTTTGAAGGCCTATTTCATCGTAATTGATGACCATTCCTTAAGAGACATGATTTGATATATACGACGGCAACATGTTTGGTTTCTTATTGGGGACTTCAAGATCTATTTCTTCCTATGTAGTGAATATTCCTTAAGAGGCACGATTTGATATATACGACGGCAATAGAAATCTTGCCATGTTTGATTTCTTATTAAGGACTTTCAAAATCTATTTCTTCCTAAGGGATGAACATTCCTTAAGAGGCACGATCTGATATCTATGACGGCAATAGAAATCTTGCCATGTTTGTTTTCTTATTACGGATTTTGAAGATCTATTTCTTCATAAGTGATGAACATTCCTTAAGAGGCACGATCTGATATATATGACGGCAATAGAAATCTTGCCATGTTTAGTTTCTTATTCATCTATTTTAGAGATGATCGATAAAAGACTGGTGACTTGACCCCTACGTGGAAATGATACTATTATGATTAGACAACTCATATCAAAATAGGATTGCTTTATGATCCGAATGAACTATATTTCACAGGATATTTATCTCTTTTTATCACGTTCGAATTTAAAGTGAAATTACCAATAACACCCTTGCAAAAGGTCTATAAGAATGGACACACAACAGCAAAAGCATTTTTGTGAGTTGGGAAGGCCACTAAGTATTATTACGAGAAAGGGAGGAAGACGGCCCCGATGGCTCCACCTTGTTTCTCTTTCCTCATCAAGATCTTGCTCTGTGTCTCTCTCCTGTGTCTTTTGTGCATCGTCCATGGAGCTGATGAGAGGACCGTCCTAGTCAGCTCTCTTTTCCCGTCTCCCAACTGCAAAGCTTCCACTTCTAATGGTTATACTTTCTCTCTCTAATTATCATAGTAATATGAGCAATGTCCTCAACTCCAGTTTAATTAAACAATTACTTAACCTGAATACTACTCACGCCGCTCACAGGGAATTCAACCTTGAAGCTGGTTCACAAGCATGGTCCTTGTTCTCCCTTTTTCAAGGGCGAACAAGTGAACCACACCCAATTACTGCTCGATGATATTGCAAGAGTAAAGTGGATCCAATCTAAGTTGTCTTGCGCCAATGCCCCTGGCAGCTTGGAAGACTCGGCTGTTAGCAGCCTTGGGGCCATATATGGACCTGGCCAAGCAACCTACTTGACAACAATAGGCCTTGGCACGCCAAAGAAGGACCTGACCCTCTGGTTTGACACCGGAAGTGCCCTCACCTGGACCAAGTGCAAGGCATGTGCTGCGCCTTGCTATGATCGCTTTCGGTCCTCATCCTACACCAACGTCACTTTCGAAGATGCTTCTTGCAATCAGCTTGCTTCTGCTACAGGTGATTTGCTAAACTTTTTACCTGTTAGGAGATTTTTTTTATTGATTTCATGAAACTCAATGCAGGTGGAAAAGTTCGTGCCAGTGGCTCGACTTGCCATTACAAGATGGGGTACCGGGACAAGTCCATCATCGAAGGCTTCTTTGCAACAGAAACACTGACCATATCACCAATTGATGGAGTCACTAATTTCAAGTTTGGGTGCGCTCAGAAGACCAGCCAATCGCTCAATCAATTCGCCGGAATGCTCGGGCTCTCCCGGGACCCGATTTCATTCATAGGCCAAAGTACGACCAAATATGGCCAATATTTCTCTTATTGCCTCCCCTCTTCATTGAGCTCCACAGGCTACTTAACCTTCGGTAAGCGCAGCATGACATCCGCCAATGTCAGATTCACGCCGCTATCAACACTCCACGAGAAGCTAGGCTTCTATGGCATTAAAATAATAGGAATCAGTGTCAATGGCAAAGACCTCGGTATAAATCCGAGCGTGTTCTTAAATGTTCCCGCTATCATCGACTCGGGGACCACAATCACACGGTTGCCTCGCGTCGCATACGAGGCCCTGCGCTCGGCCTTTAAGCAGGGGATGAAGGAATATAAGGAGGCGCCTCGGAGAACTCTCCTCGATACTTGCTATGACTTAAGAGGTTACGCGAAGGTCACTGTCCCAGCAATTAGATTCACCTTCGACAGACCAATTGCGGTCGACTTGGACAGCAACAGTGTTCTATATTCAGCTCAACCATCTCAAATGTGCCTAGCGTTTGCAGAGATTACAGATGCCCCGGCTATCAGCATCTACGGGAACGTGCAGCAGAGGATGTTTGAGGTGGTATACGATGTTGCCGGAGGGCAGATTGGCTTCCGCGCTAAAGGTTGCTTCTAAGCACTGTCCTGGAGCTTCAAATACAAAGGGACAGAAGAATTTGCCCTTCACAATGTCCTTCAAATTATGTCCAAGTCAAACAATATGTATCGTTGTGTATTTTGAAAATTACGTTTGACAATAATGATATGGCCTCGCTCTACTTGGAGATACTCTGTCTATGACGGTTTTTCATTTTAGATTTCATCGTTGAATGACTCCATTTCAGTATAACTATGATTCTCTTAGCCATACGTCGTAGGATAATAGATACTATATCAACTATCAATCCCTAACTTTTGAACCACAGTATCATCAACTAGCATTAATTTTGAGTGAAATGGAAGATAGACAGAGAGCTAATAGTAGCATTGTGGAAATTGGGATTTGGTGTGGTAAATATTAGACCTTTCCCAGTAGTATATTTGCTGGGCTGATAATAGGCAAGTCAAGATTTCTCACCTTCTTCAGCAGCTAATTTTCTTCCAATTTCCAGTCAATGAAGGTGATGAAGTTTTCATTTAGATAACTACTTGCATGAAAATTTGTGCAAGTTGAAGATGTTCTAATTCGAGATTAGGAAAATTAAACCAGCGTTGAATTTTATTCTATTTTTTTTTCTCTTCACCTTTTAGCATAGTGCCAAGTTGTTAGGGTAATAATTCAACTTGATCACATCTCTCCATATCGTTATATTCTTAAAATATGCCTATCTAATTGCCTTATCAAATGCTCCATCTGAAGTTCATCTGTCGTAACGGATTCAAGTAAGGATCACTCGAATTCTGTGTCGGGTGAATTTTCAAATCTACTTCTTACTTTCTTGTAGAAAGAGCAATTTCAAAAGTACGAGAACTTTCGCAAAAAGAGTAGTGTATGCTAATACTCACATATACTTAAAAGGTTAACGGCATTAAATAAAATCATATCGATGGCTCTAGAAGTCGAAAAAATGAAAACAAATTCAAAAGTTGAAAAGCGAAAAATAGATTAACTTGTTATATTTTGCATCCCCTTCTCTTCAGTAATTAATATTTGACTTTACATCCCATTGCACTTCTCATCTTCCATATTGCACCAAAACGAGGAAATTGTAATTGTCATCTTCCTTCCCATCGTTTTGAGCATAAACTCATTACTGACTGTGAAATCGGTGTTCCCTAAATTGATGGCTTAGAGATATGCCTGTGTATTTCTCACTTGAGGGCCATTTATAGTGAGATAGATGTCGGGCCTATTTGGTTCAGCTTTGGGGAAATATCCTTGGTGTTGACAAAAACTTCCTTCTGAATAATTTAATTCGACAAAACTATCTTCTTTTGTAAAGAATCTGTTTAATGCAAATGATATTTATATTGCGGAAATGAGCAAGTGA
Source organism: Rhodamnia rubescens (assembly GCA_021437795.1). Lineage (NCBI taxonomy): Eukaryota > Viridiplantae > Streptophyta > Magnoliopsida > Myrtales > Myrtaceae > Rhodamnia > Rhodamnia rubescens. The sequence continues at coordinate 3,269,029 of JAILYA010000010.1, read as the reverse complement.
ACTAAAGCTTATATTGTTCCTAATATGGCGTTCAAACTTAAAGTGGAGTTGTCACCTATTTGCTTGTGAGATAGTTAAAGTCTTGTACTCGGATGGAGGATGATACTCGCCTCTGAAGGCTTGATCTCAAGAAGATTTATGTGACACGTTAGCAAGAATGGAGGATGATACTGCCTCTCAAGGCTTGATCTCAAGAAGATTTATGTGACATGTTAGCAAGAATTTTGTTGGAGCTTAGAGTCATTACTCTACTCTGTTTAGATTCAAAGGGTCTTTATTTCGAAGTCCGCTTCGATTTATGTTCAGAGTCCTGCAATATCTTTCTTACGGATCCCGAAGACCCACGTTTGGCGGGTTTCTAGTTTAACTATTTTATTTATGGAAGTCTGTAATTTTTGATTGACAAGATTATTTTCTAATCGAGATCGGGAGAATATCTTCGATTGGATGTTGCCTTCCAGGAATAAGTTTTGCTAAAGATTTGAATTAACTATACTTATAGAAACTAAGGATTTAGTTGTATGGGCGACCGAATCGAAGAGTTCGGACTCTACTCCAACAACTACTATATCTTTCCAAATACGGTCTCATTCAATCACGATTGATGACATTCAATCAATGATTGAAGAGCGATCCTTTGAAGACTTGTCCAATGGCTAGTTTGGGGATAAAGGAGTATAAAAGGAAGATCCATGGTGACCAGCCGAGTGTGATCGGAACTTACAATTCCAAAGGGCTTGAGTTGTTCATATTCACATACTTGTTCGGAGAGCTTTAAGTTAAATGTTTGAGAGGTTTTGTAAGAGTGATTGAGAGAAATATCTCTTGTAACCTCCGTTGAATCAATCATCTAGTGAGATCTAACCAATCGGTACATTAGCGTGGGAGTGTTGACATCTAAATTTTGGATTTCCTTTAAATCATTCATTTTCCATAAAATGAGAATTAGCTTTAGTTCTCACAAAAAAAAATAATTTCCTATGCCTTTGTATATTTATTTTATGTCGAGTCATGCATTAAAATGTACTCGGGCCTATAGTGAGGCATTAAGCTCAAATTGACAAGTGACCGAATGAAGCATAGCATGTAAAATAAGGCCAAGCATGGGGAAGGTTTGCCGAAATTTCTAAGAGGGCTTGGACCAATTTTTAGATTTAATCCAGCCAATTTATGCTCATTTAAAAGTTAAAGGTGTGACATCATGTATTCCGACTCGCTTTCGAAGCTTTGAATGAATGAAATGTCTCATTGATGTATTTCGGTACATCTCACTCGGGAATGGTCCATCTTGAGCAAACTAATTAAATGAGAATGGCTAGCTAGGAAAATCAAGTACTTAGACCTAAGAACTTGAACATGGACTGACTCTTTGGCCATGAAAATTATTGAGGGAATATTTTGGACCAATATAGGCCGATCCTAGAATGATTAAGGAATGATTTGAGTAATACCCTACGCTTGGATCACGGGTGATTCCGTTTGACCTCGTATGGGTTCCGAACGTCCCTAGATTATTTTCTAACGATCGTGTCTATTGGGACTAGTGATTGACCCTCGCAATTGAATGACAACCAAAGTCGCCATGGCTCGAGAAATTCTTAAACGTGATATTAATCACGGGTCGATACGCGTAACTCCTAAAAGCCGCCCGTTAGTTTGAAATACGCTTGAAATTTCAATTAATTGAGATTGATCGCAAATCGGGCTTCAAAATTTGACGTTGGACCTTCAGGGGTTTCAATAATTAAATTTTGTACGTTACCTCATCCGGAGTACAATTCCTTCGCGGTTCGCCCCAAAAGGTTCAGGAAAATAAAATTTGGGCTGAAAATGGGAAAAGACCGATTTACCCTTGGAAAATATCCAATTTTTCACTTTGGCTCAAGGGCATTTCGGTCAATACCCCTAGTGGTTGAATTTGACTAGTCAACGTAAAGGGAAATTGTCATTTTTCCCTTCTTGACTTTGAAGACCCCAAAATATCTATGCCAAATATTATCCTAACCTTTATTAGTTAATTTTTGGTCTTCTTCTCCATAAATTGCAAGAACACGGTCTCTCTCTACCCCACTCTCTCTCTTGGCCGAAAATTCCCCTCACCCCATCCATCATTGCCAAAATTTCTCAAGCCCCCACCGGCCTCACCTTGAACCGCCCAAGCATAACCACCACCGTGAGCCGCCCGGAGTCTCCGGATTTTCGTGGGTCAAAGTCGGCCATGAGGAGTCGCCGAGCCGCCATTGGATCAAGTTTTCTCTCAACATTTTCACCGAGAAAATTGCTAGATTTTGAAGTAAGTTGGTTTCTAATCTTAGATTAGGTATCTAGGTTGCTAAAGGAACTTGGATTGAGTATTTGTGATGAAAAACAAATTGTTAAATTTGTGCTTGGAGTTGCTTTGGCCGAAAATGGTAGAAGGAGGAGAGAGAAAATGTGTTCTTGAAGTGAATAGTAAAATGGAAGAGAGAAATTGGAGGGCTAGGATTAAATCCAGCTTTATCATGCTTTATTTGAACGGCCTAGAATGAATCTTGCTTAGAAAAGATTAATCATACGGCTCATGTTGAATCTTGTTTATGAAGATTGATTGTATGGTGGAGATTAAATGCACATTAGGATATTTAATCGTACGGTCCCGATTAATTGCCACGTTAGTATAGTTTAATTATATGGTACATATTAATTGTACGTTAGTATAATTTCGATCGTACGGTGATTATTAATTGCTACGTTAGTATAATTTGAGTACGGTGATTATTAATTGCTACGTTAGTATAAATAATATCGTGTGGTGTAGATTAATTTTTGTGGTAGTATAAATAATATCGTGTGGTGTAGATTAATTTTTGTGGTAGCATAAATTAATCGTGTGGTCTGATTGGCCAATGGTTTAGTGTGATTTAATCGGGTGGTCCCGATTTATTAATTCTCTAACGTGAGTGAATCACGTGGTACCGACTGAATTTTTATTCAGTATAATTAAATCGAGCGGTCTCGATTGAGTGGAAGGAAAAAAATTAGAAGGGTCGTGTGGACCCGATCTTTTATTGGATAAAATTTGGAAGATCGTGTGGTCTTGATCCGCTAATCGGGAAGTTTAGGCAGATCGTGTGGTGAAGATTGATAGCTTCGAAGGATTTATGTAATCATGTGGTATCGTACGAGCGATCGAGGAATTATTGTTGTTATATGGTCTTAAGTTGAATAATTGAGAGGAAGTGAGGAATTTTACCCTGAAGCGTGATTACATGGGGTTCGTATTTTATAAGACCATATTTTACCCCGAGGCGTTAAACGTGGGGTTGTGCTTATTATTTTATCCCGAGACGTTAAACGCGGGATATTAACCTGAGGCGTTATTACGCGGGTTATAATGACCTGAAGCGTTATTACGCGGGTCCGGACTATATAATGGCCTGAGCCGTTATTACGCGGGTCTGTCCATCTATATGATAGCTTGATGCCTTAAATGCGAGCTTTGGAGCAACGTAGAATTTTATATGATAGCCTAATGCGTTAAACGCGGGCTTGGGAGCAACGTGAAATTTTATATGATAGCCTTGAGGCGTTAAACGCGAGCTCTAGAGTAACGTGGAATATTTATTTACGAGTCCAAGGCGTGGAACGTTGATGTAGGAGTAACGTGAAATTTTTGTAAAGGTGTGGCAATTTTGGGAGAAAGAATGAAATATTCTGGAATTTATTTGTTGAATTATTGATTGTGAGAGGAATTGTCGTGAATGGCTGACCTAGGTTTGTCCGGAGGCACTAGCGCCCTAACCTAGGATTAGGGACTATCTTACTTGAGATTTATTCTCATCTTGTAGTGGGTTATCTTTTTCGGACCCTCCACCTCGATCATGAATGATCCACCACAGCGGTTCGAGATACCGAGGGACATGGAAACCGTGATTACCGAGTATCCCATGGATGAGGATAAGGTATAGTATAGGCACGCTACCACGATCCGGGTGGACGTGGAAGAACTTTCTTGGAAGCCCCATACATATTTGGCGTGGACGTATCGCCATGGGGATATGCTAGTGGGACTTTTAAGGGGTTTTGATATCCCCTATGACGGAGTTGGGGAATGGGACCCCACTTAGGCTGCCTCTCCCGATGGCGTGGTGACGAGTCCAGATACCAGCCACGAAGATCCGCAATCGGACACGGAGATTTTGGAGCCCAAGGAGGACGTGGAGATCGTAGAGCCATCGGATGTGGAGCTGCCCTCCGAGACCGAGGAGGAGGAGGAGCTAGAGACTTCGTCTCGATGATAGTGAGGATGGGGCCTAGGGTAGTTGGCCTCTTGACTTTTGTGGAGTGTTTTCTTTTGGAAGCATAGTAGGCTTCGACCACTAGACCTTTTTGTTGTAGTGGTCACAGGCTTGTCTGATGGCCTCCGAAGCCTTAGGTTTGGAAAGTTGTAAAGAATATGTGTATATGTATATAAGTTTTTCTTTTACCGTCCCAAGTCATCGTGGTAATATTTATTTCTGTACGGGGAAGGGATTTGTTTTGCTTCCGCAAGTTTTGTTGGCCTTTGGATCCCGGAGAACCGTACGTAAGAGTGGCCGGGTAGGATGTCGACGGGCTCGCGGGGTTCGGGTCGTGACAAAGGGCTTTCAATTTTTTATTTATATAATTAATTAAATCTCGATTTGAGCCCCGAATTGAGTGAATGAGCCCCCAAGAGCACAAATTCGGCCAAGCCCATTGCACATATTAAATAGCCGAAAATTGCAATAAATAAATGCCAAGTTGGAAAATATTAGATAATTGAGCAATTTAATTTGAATAGATCTCTTAGGCTCTAGATTAGGAAAATAACAGATTTTACTCTTAAAGAAAATCCTAAATATAAGCCTATATAAGCGTAACTTTGCTCACAATTTTAGGGGGCCACAAAAATTCTTATACACGGCCGAAGGCATAGAGAGAAATCAGAGGGACGGAGGGGTCTGTCACATGAACAAAGAAGAAGGAAAAGAGAATTACGTGGAGCAACACATGGCTGCATCTGTTGCGTAAGAGACTCGTCCAACACATGAAAAAGAGGCCAAAAAGTGCTCTTCGCCATACTTGGATATTCACGTCAAAAGAGAAGACAACAACACTGTTGAACCAGAATTTTCCTTGGTCAAATCCTGTTAGTATCCTTGCAATCCAATTTTCTGTTTCTATTTTATAGGATTAAAAGTCCCACCAAGTCAAAGGTCCTCTCTTGGCCGAGAACCCCCTTTGTCTGAAACACCACCGTGCGGCTGCCGTGCTCCACCACGCATCACCTTCAGTGTCCAGCTTTGCCGACCAACTCCAAGCCTTATTGGAGTCCCCGAACAGCCGCTGTCCATCTAGCTTAGCCCTGAACAGCCACCATGCTCGGCTCAAGCTGAAGCTCCTCTAGAACGTCCGTTGTCCATCCCACCATCCAGCAGCCTTTTGCGCCGCTGTTCAGCATCATTCGAGGTTGATTCAGCCCAGTTTTCACTCAATATTTGGTGATTAACTTGTGTTTTGCTTGGTGCTAGAATCTCCTGCAATTTGGAGCTCAAATCAAGCTCAAAAGTTGCAACTTTGGGCAAATCTATAGCTTACGCGTGTGCTCGAATTTTGGCTTGGAAAAGGTATAATTCTCTAACTTTTGATTGCTAATCTATGCATATTCGCTTGGAAAATTTGCATTGCTGGTCTTATATTGTCTTGAACACACTTGGTTTGCAATTAAAAACGAAAAAATTGAGCCTTTTTACTCTTTCTTGTTAAGTGCCGAAAGTTGATGTTTGTGGCACGAAAATTTTGGTTTTCCTTAATAAAGCTCAATATTATCATGAATTGGTTGAATCTTGTGATACTTTTTGAGAATTGATAAAATAAATTTGGAACCATGTCTTTTCTCAAAGTAACAAATTATTCAACGATGTTTAAGGTTAAATTGAATTGATTGAAAAGATTGGAAATTTTACGGAGTTGGACTTAGAATTTTCGGCTCACCTATGCTCTCTTGGCGAATTGCTTGATGTGAATATCCTTGCCTTGAATTTTGTCCTGGATTGTTGAATAACATTATCCTTGATTATCTAATTGATCTTTTCATGTTATAGATAAAGATTGCTATAATTGGATAATATCGGACTTTCGAGAATTAACTAAATTGGATATTATTCAATTTGTTTGGGATAACCTTTGGCTTTGGATAGTTGTTTCATGCTTATCTCGGTGGTTGAATTATCTTATCTCTTGTGAATTTTTATAAACTTATTTGATTAGAGATAAGATTTGAATTCGATTGGATATTTATCCAAAATTTGAGAATTATCTAAAATTAAATTTTCAAATCTTAAGGATAATTTTCTCAATTTAAAATTAGATTTTGGATGAGAAAAGATGGACCCCACTTCATATTTTTGGCCACCCTTTTGAATTTTCAAAAATTCAAATTAATTTGCCCTTTTTACTTCTTGTCCGGTCTTGTTTGTTTATTTTATTTTTGCTACAAAGTTTGCACATATATAAATAAACTTGCTCATAATATATGCTCCCATGTACCTTGTCCCGTTGAAAAATAAATTATATGCCGTGGCCATGATCTTATGGAATATGATTATAATTTAGTATAGAATTTTCGTGTTCGCCCTTTGGAAAAAGAGATGATATTATTCTATACATGTATCAAGATACTTGGCTCAAATCTCGGAGGATATAACGGATAAAATTCTACTCTATCCCAAATCTTTGGGAATGAGTGAATTTATCGAAAAATTCGAAATTAAAAGGTTATTATGGGTATTTTTTTATTTTCTTCAAGCTTTTGATTGTTTTTATTATTACAAAAAATCACACCCATTTTTCGCATAGCATATGGTTCCATGTCATATTTTCCAAATTAATCATTCTATTCACATCAATCAATCGAACTGGTTTTTTCATGAAATTGGTATCAAAAGGGTATTAATTTTTCAAATTAATGTAACCAAGTCCCCAAACTCATTTTCTTTGGTTCGCGAGATATAAGATTTTCCTCCCGATATATTATTAAGGTTTCTAATCAAGCTTCCGTAAATGATTAGTGACACCTCTAATTGAATAATTTTTCATGAAATAAAACCTAAGTTGCAGTTTGGTATGGGCTTGAGAGAGTCCGAATCGGAGTTAATTAAATAATTAAACTGATAATCCATTAATTTAAGGTTCCCGAACTTTAGGTCTCGATAGCTTGGCAACTCCATTGGGGACGTATTTTTAATTTTTTTGGAAAAATTAAAAGGAAGCACCGAATTCTAATTTTTGAAAAAATAAAATCAATTTTTTTGAAAAATAAAAAACCCTAGAGTTTTCGGAAAATTAAAATTACTTGTGGACTTAGGCCGTTGATGTTCATGAACTACCCCTGATTGATTGGTTGTGATTTGTCTCGATGGGTTACAAATTGTGATTGTTTTTTGGACCAATTGTTTGGGATACCTCTTGAGTTCTAGTTTATGATCATGCTCCATTGCACCTGATTTTTCTGATGATTTTATGCATGTTTACTTGATTTGTGGCAGTGAATTTATTTATTCTATTTTATTGCAAAATGCCATGATTGAGTGGATATTACCTACTATGCATGATTCACAACATTGCATTAGACCTAACATGTTAGACAAACCTAGGATGGTGTCTCGGCAAGACTCTACCTGGCCTTAGGATGGAGGAATGGATGACCTTGCCCTCGACCCCGACTATGTTAAGAATTCCCGCTTTGGCCTGAATCTGCGGGCATGAGAGGATTTCTTGACATCCCCTAAGCTTAAGAGGTGTTGAATACGACTTAGATCGGTAGGTATGATTCGCCCTCTGAAGCTCTAAAAAAACTCGGCTAATAATGCATGCATGAAAATCATTCTGCTTGTCTCTGAACTCATGGTCTTCGTTCTTATACATGTACTTGTCATATGCTTATTTTTTAGTCGGTCCATGGCAAATTAGGTTTGTCCTTTTGGTCTTGTCGAGTCATATCTTTTTATTTGTATCTTTACATTCCTAGGTCTCTTGTTTAGGATTTTTTTTTCTGGATTTCATGGTTGTAGTACCTTTACTACTTTTTTAGTCAATAAATCAGTTCTGGTTTTTATCCTGACCTCATTTTTTTGCTCTAATTTTTGAACCATTTTCGAGCTAGTTCTAACTCCCATGCATCAATGAAAAACGCAGAATCTTGAACTTTCACGTCAAAAAAATTTGGACCGATCCGCACATTTTCTATTTACCATGGACTTAATGGTCGCCGTGTAACAGGTTGAAATTTCAAACCTTTTTTGACTTCAGGCCCATTCCTCTGTTTATCACTAGTAAATGAATACTTTCATTAAATGGTGAAACATGAAAGTGATAGAATGGGTTGTGAACTAATGGGCTGCACATGTTTGGACCTTAATTCTCAATTTTAATGGCCCATTCACCCCTCAAATAAAAATGGAACGTAGCAGTTTTTTGGACGAAAATTTTTCAAAGATGCATTAAACTATATTGACTCGCTCATTTTCAGTTTTATGTCAAAAAATGAAAGTTGTTCATCATCCTCTTGGCTACAGGCTCGTAAATGTTTGCGCCATTTTAACCACACTATGATTTTTCAAGAATGTTTTTACGAAATTCGAAACTGGAATTTCCTGGTTAGTGGTCGTCGGTCAAGTCAAGTTGTGCCTTTGAGTCTCGGTTTAGAGCCATGGATCGACTCAACATTTTTCACTTGTTGTGCTCATCATATGATCATACCTTGCAGGTAGTTTATAACAAATCCTCCACGAATTACTCGATCTCCGGCAAAGAAAATGGCCGACAGAGCTAAAATCAATGCAAGTAGTCCAAAATGCTCTAAAGGAGCAGTTCGAAGCCATGAATCGGCGATCCGAAGGAATGATGTCGCAGATGATGGAACGAATGGTGGCCAGTGTCGCAGCTAAGCAACAACCATCCGACTCGGCTCTTCCAACTGTCATTCCTCCACCTCGACCGGCGGACAATCTTGATAAAGCCGTAGAACGGGTTCCCTTTTAGACTATACCTTTGGAGGATACTATTATCACAAGCACGAGCTTGAACGCACTGCCCCCTTAATTCCAGTTCCTCAAGTCAGCCTTGTGGCTATGGAACCAAATGATAAAACGGCCAAGCTCTTGGCCTAGATGAAACAGGAGGATACGAGAGGTCGAAGGGACATACAACATACCTCAAGTTGACCTATCCATTTTCTCAAAGGTCGAGTGTGGCAAAAAAATTTATAATGCCCAACTTTGAAAAGTATAATGGCACTTCCAATCTAGTCCCGCATGTCCGGATGTACTAGGCAAGGATGAATAAGTATGTGGCTAATGGCCCTTTGATGGTTCGAGACTTTTCAAGCTAGTCTAAAAGATGTAGCCAAGAGATGGTACACAAACTATAAGATCTACCGCATGGAGGATTGGGAGAAGGCGGTCAATGCATTTATTAAGCATTTCAGTTTTAACCTAGACGTTATTACCTCTAGGGAGGACCCGGAACAAAAAAATGAAGAAGGATGAGACAATTAAGCGGTATGCTACCAGGTGGAGGAATATCGCATCTCAACCGAAACTAATCTCACCCGAGCGGGAGCTCATGAGGTTGTTTGTCTTTACCCTTCCTCGGGTAATGCGGTCACGCATCCTTGAGACTACGGCCACTTCATTCTACCACCTCATCACAATGAGTGAGGAGGTAGAGATCGGCCTAAGAAAGGGATGGTATAGTGATGCTAGTTCGAGTGCAAAGAGATTCCCAGCTTAAGAAGGACAAAGAGCCGAACTTGTAGGTAAATATGACCTACGTGCAAAAAGCCCCAACTCAAGCACTTAAGGTATAAGTCCCCAACCAATAGCATGCCAACTTTGGTGCCCAAAACAAAAGGAGAAATCGGGCCGATGATCGGCAATTTATTCTACTCCCTAGAACTCCATCTCGGGTCCTGGCTGTTTTGTGCAAGAAAGGGGTTTTGTCCATAAAGCCAATGCGACCTGATTGTGACTTTTGCAAGATATGATCCGTCAAAGAAGTGTAATTACCATCGGAATGAGCTTCGACATGACACCGATAACCTGTTTTGTGCCCGAGCATCATGTCCAAGATTTGCTTGAGTTTGGAGCATTTTCATTCCAACCAGCCGATCAACCGAATATGCAGAGTGCCCCGCTCCCGAATCATTCGGGCAATCTTTGAAGAATCATTGGTGGGGATGGGCGTTGGCTCTCAAGAGTGACCATTTTTCAGCTTTCTCATTTCTCCTGCATGGGAACTTTTATTGTTTTTTATGATTTTCCTTTCTATTCCATATTACACTTTAGAGTTCACATTTCCAACAAGATGTAGTTTTTTTATTCATAATCAATAAAATTACAGAAATTTTTCATTATTTTGGAATCTTGATGATGCATATCAAACCAACTGGATTATGATAACCAACGATCGAACAATATGTCATCCATGGTAAGCACCGAGGATTGGGCTTCCTCAAGAATTCCTATCCCGAGGTTGTCAAAAAAAAAACCAAAAGCTTTTCAAGATGAATCTTTTAAAAATAGATGGCATGTGATTTAACCCTGGTTGTTCTACTAATCCATCTACTATGTGTTTCAAAGTTAATTCGGGGGCAAGAGGGCGGATTCTTAACTCCAACTATAAATCAGCCCGATCATTCCTCAAGAAGCCCCACATATTGACATAGTGGGTAGTCCTGTGTATTGACATAATGCCTCGAAGTTTACAAATCGAGCTAGAAATCTATGGTCGATCCTAGTTCCTCGACCGTTTGAGGCGAATCCATACTTCGCCATCAATCATTTCCCACAAGATAGCGAGACCTATTGAACGATCAAATGCTCAACGATCCCCGATTATAGAGTCTTAACAAGCGACCATCGGCGATCCCCGCATCAATCGACTGCCTGGCGTAGTACGGGATCATCCATGAAGCTTCCATCCCCTTAATGATTCAAGACCAGAATTCAACCTAGCAACAAACAGGGGCATCTATGGCTGTAGATGGTTTATCCCTTGATAGAATGATGTCCTCAATGCTGGTGAATCAGCTTGATAAAGGTATTAGAGCAAATCCAACTATGTGAAATGCACCGGCCAACTCAAACACCAATCCACCGGCCGTTGAGGCTATTCCATGCTTCACCCTCAACCGATTCTTTGATCAGGCCATATCGGTCGATGAAGGACGAAACTTAACCAAGGCCGCCGATCCCAATGTGAATATATTTTGCCAGGCCCGATCATTTTTTACAATGACCTTCTATTTTCCTTCTTGATCAAGTACAAAAACAAGCTGTTTGCTAGAACTTATAACCGAGTTCCCAACACTCCATGTCTAGGGCAATCTCGCATTTTGGCAAACCTATAACATCCGATATACCCCTCCCGGTTGAAGATAGGTCAAATTGACAGCGAATCTCGAGTAGGGAAAGGGAGTATTTTTCTCTAACTCGGTGCAATTTAGAAGATGACATTTTCCTTCTTGCGGGATCATGCGTCGGCCGTGGCGGTCATCACAATTGAGTGGGGGAAACAGGAGCACCTCAAGTCTTCACTTGACTCGTTCATACACATGTTTCCTTGCTCTGGGGCAAAGATAGGAATGAGCTAGTCCTCAACCCGAGGAGTAGTCTTTCCGATTTGTTTGATTTTTTCATATGTTTTGGGGCGACTCCGGATTCATCCTATTCTTAAGAATTCCCTTGCATATTTGCATAGTCTATTTCTTTACTAAATGCATACACTTTTCATGAAACATGATTGAAGTTGAAAATTGTCACATTGGTATGTTTGAAAAATGCTCTCACATTGCATGTTTTATGCATGATTATTCTTCATGTGTAATTTACCAACTCGAGTAGGGAGCGTAAGCCGCATATGATGCATCGAATATACGGAATGAGGCATGACCAAATGATGAAAGCCAAGCCATTTCCATACATGTCCCGCACTATAATCCCCGATGAGTTGAGCAAGTAGCTAGGTTCCGCATTCCATGAGATAAAAGGTTTTATCGCAAAAGGTACGATAGCCAAGGTAAATGAGGCATTCATTTCTTCGTCCCAAACAATACGAGATGTCCATTGATTAACCCCCTTTGAGCAGCGATTTCATTTCTCACCCCTATCAAGAATGACGCCACATCGGGGCCCGGACAAAGGTAATTCCACTAACAGCAAGAGGTACATAGTTAGAAATATTCTTACTTGGAGCAATATCAATCTTCAAGTGTTTCTTTGCATTTATACTCGAACTTTAATTCTAGTGCATTATGATGACAAAGGGCATTCATTTCTCTATCCTACACACTTATACCCTTTGCATAGCCCACTTGAGCCTGCAAATTCATTTTTTAAACCATTGTTGATGATCATTTGCTCATTCCAAGGTTAAAATGGTGCTATCCCCAAGGAATAGATCCGACACACCCCGACTCTCGAGCACGCAACATCCCTATCAAATCGCCATAGGTCATGAAGGATAATGTCCCAGGCACATTATCGACCCATTCAATTTATCTTTTCTTACGTAAGCGGAAATGTATAACTCCCCGACAACATAACAAACAGGGTAAGAAAAACTGAAAAGCAACACAATCATTCAACCAAAAGACATTTTTCATTCACCAAAATGTTAAACAATGGAATAAGAATAATCTCGATAAGTCAACCCATAAGCCCGGCTAAGGCGTTGATTTGCTCGAAGCATCCTAGCAACCAATCATAGAACATAGTGTATACGTCAATCACATACAAACTTACTAGCCTTCACCATACATAATGCAATATTCGATTTGACCCAATAGTCACATCGGACAATCAACGAGCAGGATATCACATCAACTTGCATGCATGGAACACCACACGAAGTCCGTTTATTAACGAGATAACCCACGTGACTAGCGTGGTCGGCGCACACGACCGGTGTGGCCCTAACCCTACGACTAACAATGTCTACCGGTAGGACCAGATATCGTCCCTTACTTTCGACGATGGTGACCGAAAGCCATGTATCCGGTGCGTGCGGCACAAGATGGCGAGATAGACATTCTGGTTAGGAGCATCGGTCCATCACAAGATGCGATCGGTATCGACATTCGTGTGATCCGTACGATCGACTCGGGCACGGATTGACGTGCATCTAACAAGTTGAGTGGTTTCGAACAATTGGCACGGTATGAACTTGTCAAGGATCTCATTACAATCCCATCATATGACCACTCGAGCACATCCAACTAATCAATTTTCATCTTCGCTTTTAGCCGGATACTCATTCAAACGTGCTCAAAGACTCGGCCAAGGCCACTTTCATGCTAAAACATGCTTGTTTGATTTCACACGTGGTCATATGAATCCACGGTTTATCGACTAGACTTTGCATCTAATATATGGTGACCGACACTCATAAATCCATCCAAGTCACTTAGCAACCAATCGAGCATCAAACCAAGCAATAGATCACAATGACCAATTAAATCTAATTAATTAAATCGACTACGATCAATAATTCTAATTTTATAAAGTCGAGCCAATATAACTCAAACCATTAAATAGTCAACCGCCCGCTCTGCTTCTAACCTTATCGCTCATTGGCGATCAAATAATAACATTTAGCCAATCAATTCGATCTAAACATCAACTAGCCACGGTCAGCCTAACTAATCAATCCAACTTAATTTATTATGGTAATTTACCCTAAATCGAGTTTCTAACTAATCCAACCATAACCGGTTTACCTAAACACCATAATACACTAATTAACCAATCCTAAACGCAAGTAGCGTCCTAACGAAGAGTTAGGAGCTAACTCACACTAATAACGACGGTGACGACTACGGGCGGCGCGATGACGGGCGACGGCAAGGATTAGTGGCGGCGGAGGCTTGCGGGCCGGGTTCACAGGCAACATCGAGTCCTCATCGGCGATGGTAAGGCTCGGGAGGTCTCGGACCGAGGGCTCGGGCAGGGCTCACAGTGTCACGGCGAGGGTTCGACGACGGTGGGATAAGGATAGGTTGGAATGGTGGTCGCACGAGGCTTACTAGAGGGAGAGTGAGAGAAAGAGAGACGGCGGTGTCGGGGCGAAGCGGGAGGGTCGGGAGCCGTGGTGGGGCGCAACCGCAACGGCTAGTGGTGCCGGGCGGAGACGGCGGAGCTGCAATGTGAGGCGATGGCTGGACAAGTGGCTGGTGGGCCATGCCGGGAGGTTTCGTGGCTAAGACAGAGGGAGAAGGAGCCGGGGCTTGAGCTGGGGTTGCGACCTCAAGGCGGCGAGGTGCGGTGATAGGGGACCGGCGCGGCAGTGGAGTGTGGCGGAGTCGGGCTGCAGCTGAGTGGCGAAGAGGTAGTGGAGGTGGCCGACGCAAAAACATGGAAGGAGTGGGAAATGGAGTGGTTGGGTGAGGAAGGGGAAAGAAGCGAGAAAGAGAGAAGAAAGAGAGAAAGAAGAGAGAGAGAGAGGTTGATTTGAGTTGACTTGAAGTGACATGGGTGGGTGAGATGTAAGGGTTGGAAGAGTGAGTGAACCTAGGTGGGGCCCAAAAAATTCAAATCTTTTATCTCTTGTGCATAAAGATAGGGGTAAAATGGTAATTTGGTATTTTAGAGTTGGTTGGACATTTGGCTCAATCGACGGAGGGTATTTTGATATTTTCACAATTCGGCCTTGGTCGGGGTTGGGCTCGTGGGCGCGGTTCTTGAAGCTACTACGCGACGATTGAACTAATGAAGCCTAATCTATTCCGATCGACGTTTTGGAAAATATCCAACTATTATCACTTAAATCCTCAAAATTCAATTTTATACAACAAATTGAAATTCATAGTTGGACCTAAACCGAGTCTAATTATCGTACAAATGTCGAAATTCTAGGGCGTCACAACTCTCTCCACCTTAGAAAATTTTGTTCCCGAAATTACACTACGACTACAATCCTTCAAAAAGAAAAGGATAACTACGCCACATGATCTCTTCGCGTTCCCACATAGCTCCTTCAGTCCCATGCTACTGCCAAATCACCTTGACCAATAAGATCGTCTTGTTCGAAGCACTTGCTCTTTTCTCGTCCACGATCCCTACTTGGCGCTCCACGTACGTTGCTCGCTCACCCAACTCGATCTCCTCATAAACTTGGCACATGAACAGGGTTCGGTTCGTACTTCTTTAATATTGACATGTGAAAAATATT
Source organism: Rhodamnia rubescens (assembly GCA_021437795.1). NCBI lineage: Eukaryota > Viridiplantae > Streptophyta > Magnoliopsida > Myrtales > Myrtaceae > Rhodamnia > Rhodamnia rubescens. The sequence continues at coordinate 3,253,801 of JAILYA010000010.1, read as the reverse complement.
ATGCACCCGAGTAAGTCTCGAAGGCAACGCAATACGATACGCAAGATTTCCAATCCGCTCTAAAATCTTGAACGGTCCCATATACCGGGACTCAACTTTCCTTTCTTGCCAAAATGTGATGTCCTTCTCATAGACAACACCTTCAAGAAGACATGATTGCCCGCTCGAAACTCCAAAAGCCTATGCCTCCTATCGACGTAACTTTTCGACAACTCGAGCGATCTTCAATCTATCTCTCGATAACTTTAACAGCTTCCATAGACTGTTGCATCAACTCGGGGCTAGTGATCTTTCTTTCGCCTAAGTCATCCCAACGCGATATTATTTTCCAAGCTCGCCATACAACACTTCGAAATGTACCATCTTAATGCTTTGTTGGTAGCTGTTGTTGTAGGTGAATTCAACCGGATGTAACTGCTTCCTCCCAGCTACCCATGAAATCCAAAACATAAGCTCGTAACATATCCTCTAGCGTCCGAATCGTCCTTTCGGTGGCCATCCGTCTGCGGATGATAAGCCGTACTAAACCGCAACTTCATCCCTAAAGTAGTCTGCACTCTTCTAAAATGTGGCGATGAACTTGGGATCATGATCCGAAGTGATCGTCACTGGCACTCCATGTAACCTCACAATGTTCCTCACATATAGTTTTGCATAACGATCCAAGGCAAAGTCTTTCCTCACGGGAATGAAGTGCCTCGACTTCGTCAACCCGTCTACTACAACCCGATAGAATTATGGCCTCTCGACTCCTCGGAAGCCCATCACGAAGTCCATCGTAATATGCTCCAACTTCCATTCCGTAATCTCTAAAGGTTGCAACAATTCGCCAGGCTTACAAGATTGTGCCTTGACTTGTTGACAAGTCAAACACTTAGCTACATGCTTGGCTATGTCCCTCTTCATACCATTCCACCAATAGTGTTGCCTTAGATTCGATACATCTTCGTATTACCCGGATAAATACTCTAATTGCTCCTTAGACCCTCATCGGTAGGAACGCACAGGCGTCCTCAAAACCTAAGTATTCCATCCTCAACTACCCGAAAGTCAACTCTTCTCTTAGCCGAGCCCTCTTGAAGGATTTTCTAAATGGCGGGGTTCGTCGACTACAAGACCTTAACCTTAGCCTACACTTCCGGCTCTATTCTCAACGTAGCCAACGGACTCGAAAGGCGACTCACTTCCAACTTAAAACTCAAATCTCCGACTTCCACCAAAAGATGCCACTCTTGCACCATCATCCAGGCTATCGCCGACTTCCGACTCAAGGCATCCGCAATCGTATTCGCCTTTACCCGAATGGTATAAAATCTCATAGTCATAATCCTTAAGCAGCTTCATCCATCGATATTGCCTCATGTTCAACTCCTTTTGAGAGAACAAGTACTTCAAACTCTAGTGATCGGTAGACACCTAAAAGCCTTTCTCCAACCAGATGGTGTCTCTAGATCTTCAACCCAAAGACGATCGCAGCCAACTCCATATTGCGTATTGGGTAGTTCAACTCATGCGACCTCAACCGACAGGATGCATGAGTTACCACTCTTCTATGTTGTATCGAACACAATCCAGGATCTCTAAGAGATGTGTCACTATAGATCTCGAATCCTTCAGGACGGATGGAATCATCAAAACAGGAGCCGTAGTCATCTCGTGTTTAAGCTCTTGAAAACTACGTTCGCACTTATCGATCCAATCAAACCTTGCATCCTTCTTCAACAGCTTCGTCAAAGCCAAGGCTATGGTGGAGACCCTTTCCACAAAACGTCTATAATAGTCCGCTAGGCGTAAGAAACTCGAACCTCGATTACTATCGTGGGCCTTGGCCAATCCATGACCGCTTCGATCTTCGGCGGATCCACTACAATCCCTTCACCAAAAATCACATGGCCTAAGAATACCACACGAGTTAGCCAAAACTTGCACTTGCTAGACTTCGTATACAATTGATGCTCCCTTATGGTTCCCAAAACTTCCCTCGAGATGCTTTGTTCGTAATCCTCCATACTCCTTGAGTACACCAAGATGTCGATCTATAAACACAATCACTAATCTATCCATAAATTACTTAAACACCATATTCATCAAATCCATAAAAGCAGCAGGAGCATTTGTCGACCAAACGGCATCACGGTGAACTCACAATGTCCATAACACGTCCCGAAAGGCATTTTCGTTTATCCTCGGCAATGGGTACTTAATCTTAATTGTCACCTAGTTCAACTACCTATAGTCGATGCACGTCGCAATGATCGATCCTTCTTCCTTACAAACAACACGGGTGCTCCCCATGGCGACGCACTAGGGCGGATAAATCCTTTATCCAATAACTCATGCATCTGCACCTTAAGGTCTTTGAGCTATGACAACACCATCCTATTCGACGCCTTAGAGATCGGCTCTGTCCTAGGGACCAACTCTATCGCAAACTCTACTTCCCTTTCCAGCGGCAATCCATGCAACTCTTGAGGAAAAACATCGGGAACTCACACACTACTTGCAATATCCTCTATCCTTTGCTCCTTAACGTACACATCCACTATAGTCACCAGATATCCTTGGCATTCCACTCTGCAATGGACGCGTCGCCTCCAACGACGAAACCAACGTAGTCGAGGTTCCACCTCGACTTCCAACGAACTTAAAGCTAACCCCATCCAAAGGACTAAACCTGAACTACCTTACGATAACAATCCACTATGGCCTTTTGCTTCGTTAGCCAATTCATCCCCATAATCGGGTCGAAGTTGTACATCTCCAACATAATCGGATCTATTCTATCCTTATGACCATCTATAACTAACTTACAATCGGACAACCTACTGTAGCAACTACATTATCCTTTAAGGGCGTAGAAATCTTAAAAACAACATCCAACGGCATCAAACTCAATCCAGTCAACTTAACAAGTCTATCGGCCACAAACGAATGCATAGCACCCGAGTCAAACAAGGCATCGCCTACTTGATCATGGAAGAGGATTGTACACGAAACGGTTGGCGAATCCTTCACCTCCCGTGGGTGACATCGAACATCCTTCCTTACGCCGATGACCGGTTCTAGAAGTTCTGCGACATGGCTCCTCTCACCGGTCCTCCATGCTTGTAGTGGCGCTGATATGCCTTGCCGCCTCTCGGGCGCTCTCTTACTTGGTGGCCAAATTGGTCATACCAAAAATAAGCTCCGTCCTTAAACGGGCACGTACCAGGCTCTTGCTTCGACGGCATAAGTGACACACCCGTCCCGACGGAATGCAAGCTTGTTAATCGCCCTTCTCTTGTTGGGCGAGAACATGGTACACGCCACTGGACATCGGCCTCTTTCCTTGTAGAATACACCTCTTGTTCGAGAGCGCGAGCAGCTGACCCAGATGCGGCGGCCCTTTGTAACAAATCTCGCTCCACCAACCGAGCTCTCTCGTATAGGTCATCGTGGTCCTTTAGGTTCGAGAGACACCAGGATACTTTTGACCTCGGGCTTCGGCTCGTCTTTGAACCTTCTCACTCTATCCACAGGGTCTTCTACCATCCTAGGTACATACTTAGACAACTCAACAAACTTAGCTTCGTATTCGTCCACGATCACCTGGGTTCCGGCGCAAGAGAAGGAATTCAGCCATCTTCCGTTCTCTCGCGATATCCAGAAGTACTTGTTATTGAACGCTTCCACGAATGCATCCCATGTTGGGACCTTATCCTTAGGAAAGATCCTATCTCGCGAGGCTTCCGACCAAGTACTTGCATTCCGCATGTAGGTGATACACGGCCAAGATGACCTTATCTTCTTCCAAACACCTTAACAAGACGAATACCTTTTCCGGATCTCTTATCCACAAGGTGGCAGCCTCGGGATCTCCACTTTCGGCAAACCTAGGCGGTTTCAACTTCATGAACTGTTCCACTAGCTTCTGTGTCTCACGTCCTTCGATCCCATTCCCAACTAACGGGTTTCCTTGCGAGGCCTCGGTGGTAGCAACCTTGTTCCTCATCTAATGTCTCATCGGACTTCCTAGCACTCCCAGCGTTTGCAAGATCCCGTCTATTCTTGGATCCTCTCTCAGGGCCTACCCCGAGGTGCCCTTCCACCGCGGTCGCTCATTATACGGGTATCGTGTGGAGTTATGCTCACCCCATAGCAACCGAGTGATGAGAAGGCAACTCAACAACGTGAAACGCAAACAGCAATCACATGCACAAAGCTTACAATCTTACTAACTATCCCGAATCTCATCGCTCCTTATCACTCCAAGCCAATGACTAGATGGATCGGCGACCTTTCTCTTATATCACCTTGGGCGGGGATGTCACGCCCTACTCTCGATCACGCGATATCCCTACCAAATCGCCACATGTCATGAAGGATAATGTCCCAGTACGTTATCAACCCATTCAATTTATCTTTTATTATGCAAGAGAAAACGTACAACTCCCCGACAAGATATCAAATAGGGATAGAAAAGCGGGAAAGCAACACGGCCATTCAACCAAAAGATATTTTTCATTCACTAAAGTGTTAACCAACGGAATGAGAATAATCTCGGTGAGTTAACGCCTAAGCCCGGCTAGGGCGTTGATTCACTCGAGCATCCTACCAACCAATCACAAAATCACAATGTATATGTCAATTACATGCAAACTTACCAGCCTTTAGCCATACGTAATGCAATGTTTAACTTGACCCAATAGTCACATAAGACAATTAACGGGTAGGATATCACATCAACTTGCATGTATAGAACACCACACGAAATCCATTTATTAACGGATGACCCATGCGATCGGCGTGGTCGGCGCACATGACCGGTGTGGGCCCAACACTACGACCGGCAATATCTATTAGCAAGACCGGGCGTCCCTTAATTCGCAACGGTGATTGAAAGCCATGTATCCGATGCGACCGGCATAGCATGGCAAACAGACATTTTTGTTAGGAGCGTCGATCCGTCACAAAGTCTGCGATCGACATTTGACAACTTGTGTGATCCGTACGACTAGCACGGGCACAATTGACGTGCATCCGACAAGTTGTGTGGTTTCGTATGACCGGCACGATCTGAACTTGTCGGGGATCTCATTACAATTACATCATATGACCACTCGGATACATTCGACAACTAATGAATTTTCATCTTCGCTTTTAGCCTGATGCTCATGCGAGACATGCTCAAAGACTCACCCAAGGCCACTTTCATGCTAAAACATGCGGTTTGATTTCACACATGGTCATATGAATCTACAAGTATATCAACTAGACTTTGCATCTAATACATGGTGACCGACGCTCATAAATCCACCCAAATCACTCAGCGACCAATCGAGCATCAAACCAAGCGATCGATCACAATGACCAAGTAATTTTAAGTAATTAAATTGATTGCGATCAATAATTCTAATTTCATAAAGTCGAGCCAATATACGCTCTAACCATCAAACAAGCCAATCACCCGCTCGATTCTAACCTATCACTCGCTCGCCATAAGACAAATATTGGCATATTCCCGATCACTTTCACATTCCGTATCGCTCCACGTTTCTGCCGTTAAAGCTTTCTTGGATTTCTCATCCTTTCCTTTCTTCTTTAGAAGATGGCAGTTTGGTTTAGTGTGTCCTCTCTTTTTGCATTTATAGCAAATAATCTCTTTTGTCTTTGAAATTTCTTCCTTTCTTAGCCATTCTTCTAAATCTCTTGACCATGAGTGCTAGTTTCTTATCGTCTTCATATTTAGAGTCTCAAGCATCATAATCAACATTAGATTGAAAAGCAATTGATTTCTTACCTTTTGACACTATTTCCTCATTGATTCTTTTATCCTCGTAGAATTGAAGAGTTTCAATGAGTTCATCCATAGATAGAGGTGATATCCTCGGAGTTTCTCGAATGGAAGTTTTGACATTATCCCATTCCTTCGTGAGTGCCCTTGGAAGTTTGTTTACATGTATCGGTCCACAAATAGGTTGCCCATGATAGATGAGGCCATTCACTATTTCAATGAATCTATCAACTATTTCTTTCATTGTTTCATTAGGCTTCATTTTGAAGGCTTCGTACTAACCGAGAAGGATGTTGACTTTAGTCTCCTTGACTCTATCTGTTCCTTCATAAGTGACGTAAAGTTTGTCCCAAATTGCTTTTGGCAAGGAAATATCTGCAATATGTTTGTATTCAATGGGAGATAATGCACTATAAAATGAATAAATAGCTTTAGCATCTAGAGCATCTCTCTTCGCTATTTCCGTGGCGGTTAAAGCCGCAATGGGAGTAATATTAGCATTGTCCCCTGCATTTGTTTCGCCTAAAGTGCTTGCGGTAGTATTAACGCCTCTTTGGACAGCATCCCAGATCTGCGGATCTTGGCATATAATATATGCCTTGAATTTATTCTGCCAGTCACTATACTCTTTTCCTTGGAAGTAAGATGGTCTATTGTTATTTCCACCTTCAATCCATGTGGAAGAAATATTGTTAGCCATATAGATTGTTAGCTCGAAGTAATAACACTTCAATAAAATGTGAGCACCGGGCTCGATACCAATTGTTGGGACCAGCGTTATCACCTAGAGAAAGGTGAATAGGTGATTATAAGGCATTTTGAAAAATAGTGTGGAATTATAAATAAATAAGCTCGCAGCTTAATCCTCGAGATGATGAATATAAGTACGATCCAAGACAATCTCGGAATGGACAAAGTGCATAGTTTAACTATCACAAAATATAAATAGAGAGAGTAAGAGATAGAAATTGCGCAAAGGGTTTATAGTGGTTCGGCTTAGTTCAAGCTTCGTTCGCTTCTTCATGCTAACAGCCAATCGGCTGGATTCCACTAATTAATAGCTCGGAGGTTACAGCTCGGTTATCTCTCTTGAGTCGAAAGACTTCCCGCCTAATACTTAACACTCATGTGTACACTTCCAAGAATTACGAGTGTAAAGATCAAGGTGAATATGAAAAGTTTGAATATCCTCTCAATTTTGGAATTTAGAATTCTATTCCCTCTTACGCCAACTTTTTTCTCTTCGGCCTTGAGATGTCCTTTTATACTCCTCCACCTCAAAATACCCTTTGCAAGGCCTCTAGAGGATCGCTCTCCAAAACTTCCCGTTTGGACGAGACCGTATCTCAAGGAAGATCTCGTAGCCATTGAGGCCGACAAAGGAAAGAGTTTCCCATTGGATCAAATCACCCATACAATTGTGATTCTAGGTTTCCATAGATGGAGTTCTTCATTAGAAAAGTCGTGCTCGTCTCCCTTAATATGTATCCTTGATTGTCTTCAAGATAGAGAATCTTCAAGAACGATCTAGCTCGATTACTAGCCGTTGTAATATATCAAGTTTAAATCATCTTGAATATGTCTATTGATATTCTGGCCGTTGTGTATGAAATACTCTCTCAAAGCTTGAGCATCATTTCAACATATGAGCTCCCGCCCAACGTCCGAGCTCGACAAAGCGTCTCGAGTCCCTCGAACAATATATGAGCCCTTTCTACCAGATTTAATTCTATGTATCTCATACTTTTGGATAATCTACAAAACAAGTATTTTATCGCATTAACTCAAATATAAGAGATTATGGATTATTTTTGCCAACTTTAAAATCACTTAGGGATTTTCTCAACAACCCTAAATCGACAAAAACCCTCTCTCAAAATTCTCTCACCCTCTTCTTCTTCAAAATATCTTCTTCATTTCTCTCTCAAAGTTTTAAAATTTCTCATCCATGGCTCCAAGGTCATCTTCCTCTATAAAGAAAGTTGCTTAGGAAAGTGAAAGGCGATGAAGAAAATTGTCTAGGTTTACGAAGGGTATCAAATCTCGTGATTCTACTCCAATTTATATTTCGGGGTCAAAATGCGAAGATGCTCGAGATGTTGCTTAGGAGAAGTCGATTTATCTAAGACTGAATTTGATGAAAGGGTAGCGCCGGCTATTAATATCAAACCCCAAAGTGATTCCCTCAAGTTTAATGGGTCAGGAGATGACATGATTAAGATACTATTGGCATTCATAAGTTTGCTAGTGAAGAGGATTTTCTTGCGATTCTAGAATTGCCATACAAACTGTGACGCCTCTTGCTACGAATGTTCCTAAAAGTGTGTCCCATATGACATCGAAACCAAGGGAAGGTTTGATGATCATGACGATGTTATGATAAATGACTTTAAGAGAAAAAGAGTTTTAAAAACAAGCTTTTTCTCGCTTAGAAATATCTTGACAGGTATGAGGCTTTGAAGGAAAGGGGTATTATGTCTCACAGGCGTATTTGACGTAAAGAACTTTCATAGTGTTGGTATTCCTATAAGAAAACATCCTAAGCGAGATGAAGTTAAGGAATTTTGTAACTTTCTAGAAGAACTATCTTTCCTAACATGGTGGCATACTTTTACTCAACCTTGGCTTTCAATGATTTTAACTCTTTATTTTACAACAATGGAGATGATCGATATTATCTACATATCTCCCGAACTTACCAAGTTGATGGATGTTGTGGCAAGGGAATTCAAGCCCATAGACATATGACCTAAAGCCGCTTATAGTTTCTTGACTGGAAAAGAGAAATATTCCCGAGATTCCAAAGCTCACATTGCATATAGTAACTTTCCTTTGAAGCACATTGTTATGCATAAGGTTGTGATTGAATGTCTACGACCAAAGGCTTCTTTGAAGATAGATATCTCAAAGTATGAAGCCAAGTTGATGTGGGGCTTGTTGACAAGGTATGAATTCTCTCTAGCTTACATTGTTCTCCCGCATATGTACGTAACCGTATGGAAATCAAAGGGACTGTTGCTTTACGCAGGGTTAGTCTCTCAAAATTTGATTTATCACAATGTTAAAATTCCAAATGAGTTGGCTCAAAATCAGAGTCAAGCCATGGTTGCTAGAGAATCTATGATCTAGAAGATGGGATTTAGACCGATCGTTGGAGGATGGCTGAACAAGAACAAAGAAATTGTTCAAGTTGAACTAGAGGAGAAGAACGCAGAAGCAAAAAGTTCTACCAAGAGAAGGAAGAGCATTGCAAGAAAAGGAAAGAAGGTTTTTGAATCCTCGGAGGAAGAGGATCCAAAGAAAGAAGTAGAAAATTCAAAAGATTCGAATACTAAAAACACTTCATCGGTTCCATCTATTGATATCCCTAGTATTCATGCCGATGATGATAATCTTAATGATAAGGGAGAAATCGTTGTTCTCGAAGATGCTAGGAGATCACATGAGCGGGAGGCTCCTACGGACAAAGAAAAGGACCTTCATAAGACTCATGATAGTGAGAAAAGTAGGGATGTTACGAGATGAAGAGAAGTCCGCAAAAAGAAGAGAAGATGAATTTTATTGTGAATAGCACAATGAATTATGGGATGTTCGGAGGAATGAACTTGAGCATGCAACAAATTTTGATGAGCCTATCCCAAGTTCAAAAATTTCTGAAGATGACATGCAAGTAGATAAGGCGATGAGTTTATGATTGTTGGTATGGAAGTTGCTACTATGATTCCTCTTCAATCAACAGAGATTCAAGGAGAAAAGAAAGATGAATCCGAAGCCTCGATCGTTATTCGGAGGCAGAGTGAATCTATTGCTCGAGATGGAGCAACCTCCTGATCAAAGGAAGCAACCCAATGAAGATGAAGCAAATATTCGGGGGAGCAACCTTTGCTTTGAAGGAATCCATTGCTAATATTGGAGAAGAAATTCCAAAGGAGAAAGAAACTATTGTAGTTGAACCTGGAAAGGAGTTTTCGGATGCAACCACCGCTCGATTCAAGGGGAGGCCAATCTACAACGAGTTCCGGACTTTTTGACAAAGCCAAGGCACGAGCGATTAATGAAGGTACATGCACAACTCTTGCAAGGAAATTGACACCAGCAGAAACGATGAATGCTTCTATTAAGGAAGTATTGGACATGAAATCTTCTCGAGAATCTTATTCGGGAGGGATATTGAAAAAGTCCATACTAAAGTACTTCGAAGAGAGATGCGATTGAAAAAATAGTCGAAAAGAAGTTGAATCACTTTCGAAGATGCTCGATCGTGTGCCACCTCTTTTGTCTTGAGATGTCAAGCTTGAAAACTTACACACTAATACAAGATGAGAGAATCTCTCGTGAGTTTCCCTAGTTAGAGGTTTTTCGGGATATAGCTACTGCTGTCACTGGTTCATTTGGAGGAAATCAAGCCCAGCCTAAAGAAAATGCACAAAAGGGTGACAAAAAGCCAATGAATGTCCCCTCTTCTTCAACAAAACAATCTCCACCACCGTCTACTTGAACCTGTTTTTCAAAAAAGCCTATGTTTGATTTGCTTTTGTTTTGTATCGAACATCTTTGAACTATCTTGACTAACTCTATCACGTCCTTATTATGGGCTGATAATATTTTACTTAAATAAAGTTTGGTTTGTGTGCTATTCTGTTGTTGATCTATCTTGCTGATGACAAAAGGGAGAGAAAGTGTAGCCTCCTTTACTCTACATTTTATTGCGGAACTAGCAGTCTACATTCTACGAAAATTGTTATTATGGAGGAGCATAGGTCATGAACGATACATATGAACGACATATATTACTTGGTGATATCTTTTAGATTTTATACCTTGTTCAAATGCATATTGTTCAAATGCATATTTACTAATCTATACCTTGTTCGAGATGCATATTGTTCAACTGCATAACTACTCTTGAAAAAGATTCACTTGGATTATAAACTTACACCTTTTTGAAGTCTTTTACGCGCATATATCTCGTATATATCTCTTTTACAAAATATTTGAAAATCTATTTGATTGAGGAAGTTTTGTCATCATCAAAATGGGAGAAATTATTGAGAAAACCTTTCTTCCGAATATTTTGATTCGACAAAACTATCCTCTTTGTAAAGAATCTGTTTAATGCAAATAATATTTTTATTGCGAAATGGGCAAGTGAATTAAAACTTATATTGTTCCTAATCCGGCGTTCGGACTCAAAGTGGAGTTGTCACGTATTTGCTTGTGAAATAGTTAAAGTCTTGTATTCATATGGAGGATGATATTGCCTCCGAATCCTTGATCTCAATAAGATTTATGTGACACGTCAACAAGAACTTTATTGGAGCTCGAGTCATTGTTCTACTGCTGTTCGATTCAAAGAGTCTCTACTTCAAAAGATTGCTTCGAATTATGTTCGGATTCCGCAATATCTTTTTACAGATTCCGAATACCCACATTTGGCAGGTTTTCGATTTGACTATTTTATTTATGGAAGTCTGTAATCTTTTATTGACATAATTATTTTCCAATCGATTAGAAGAATATCTTCGATTGGATATTACCTTTCGGGAATAAGTTTTGCTTTGAAAATGTGAATTAACTCTACTTATGGAAAATAAGGATTTAGATGTATGGGAGATTGAATCAAGAGTTTAAACTCTACTCCACCGATTACTATATCTTCCCAGATACGAGTCCCGTTCAATCACGATTGATGGCGTCCAATCAATTATTGAAGAGCAATCATTTGAAGACCTGTCCAACGGCTAGTTTGGGGGTAAAGGAGTATAAAAGGAAGATCCATGGTGACCAAATGAGTGTGATCGAACTTACAATTTCAAAGTCCTTAAGTTGTTTCGATTCACATACTTGTTTTCGATAGCTTTAAGTTAAATCTTGCAGAGGTTTTGTAAGAGTGATTGAGAGTGTATGTCTTGTAACCTCCATTGAATCATCTAGTGAAATCTAGTCAATTGACTCGTCGGCATGGGAAAGTGGACGTAGGCTTGCTAAGCCGAACCACTATAAATATTGTGTGCCTTTCTCTCTACTCTAAACCTACTTTACTTTGTTTAGATCTTTGCACGTGATATTTTGAACTTATTTCTAAACTATCTCGGTTTGTGTTTTGAACTTGTTTGAATTCCGCAATAAAGTTTCAAAATTGTTTAGAACCACCTATTCACCCTCCTCTAGATGATATTGCTAGATGCAGCACTTGGGAAAATGAAAAATACCTTTGGGCTAAAGGGAATTTTAGAAATGTAAGTAGTGTTGGTAAAGTATATTTTAAAGCACAATGAAAAACAGCTTTGACATAAATGCCGTTTGGTAAAAAATACACCTTGTAAAGTATTTGTAATATTTTAAAAAAATTAAACTATTTGCACCAACAACCTTCGAAATCATTGTCTTGTTGCTTGCATGTCAGCCGGATTCCCCAATTCTTCACAATTCCATCAGATGGTCTGAGGCTAACGTGGAAATGATTTAAATCTTTTTACAAAACCTTGCTTACCTCCCGCAGCGCACTATGCCGGGTATTCTTGAACCATACATGATGCCCCGTTTTGATGAATTCAAGCGCCTTTTGCCTTTTCTTCACAAGTTAGTGGAATCAAATTCTCGATCTGGCTTTGCCTGCGAACCGTGAGCAAGCACTTTGAGCTAAAAATGCTGACACCAATTCGAGATCACCGAAACTAGTTGAGCCTCAAGCTCTCCGGCCGAGTCATGGCCGATCGCCATGCTATCGACGATCGCCGAGGTTCGCAGGTTGGCGAAGGAAGGAGGAAGGAGCGGCAAAGCGGAGAAAGCAGGAAGAAGGAGAAAAGAAAAAAATAAAAAAGAAAAAAATTAAGAAATAAAGAGAAAACATATAATAAAAAATAAAAAAATTCAAAGTTTTAAGAAATAAATCAATTTTAGCAAAGGAATGGAGGGAAAAAGGGTACATATACCTAATTCTGTCATATGCAGAAAAGATACACCATTCACTGTCATCTAATCTAGTACGCAACATCAAATTATCCAACTGCAATTAAACACAACTATCAAGAAATTTAAGTGGATCGGAAGCAGCTAAAAAAACTCACAAATACTAAACAAGCTTCTACATCTAGCTCTCTCATAGGAATCAAAAAGCACCTTTTTGTTTTTAGAAATAGATATCCCATATAAAAGAATGACTTACGTTTCAAGATCGCAGAGATGTATTACTTCTGTCAAAACCATACAAGGGTGAGATATAAGCTACATTTGACAATATCCAATGAACCAAGTCCAGGATTCTCGCCAAGTAATGAATGTTCAAAATCCTCATTCATTGGGCTCGAAGTCCAAGTCAGGAATGAGGTTATGCTTTGAAGCTGTTTTTGCATCATCTTACATTGTTAAATCCACTTGGACTGCAACTCTTGCCACTGATTTTATAGTAAATTCTTCTGACAGGAAAAAAGATGACCACGAGTGAGATCATAAGATATGTAATGGCGAATGGCTGTTCGTATTCTTCAAAAATATTTTGAACAGCAAGAATGAAAAAAAAAAAACAAACCAAAACACAATTAGGGAAACTTGGATAGAGAAGATAATATATCCAAAAGCAAACAAGACATGTTGTTAATAACACCCATCGTAACATACTGTTGTCTCAACCAGCATACACCTGGTAAGAACAATATTTGTCAAATTCTTGAACAATTCAAGGAGTACGTGCAATTATACTCTAGAAATAAGATTTTGGCAGGAACTGTTGGAACCAAAATAATAACAAGGACGTTGGAATTTAGAACAAAAGACACAAATAATGATCGGAGGAAGAACTTTCATGGCAATGCAAAATGCTCAAAGCTCACTTGTAGTTACGTGGCTTCGGTCGTATTATACAAACTGATCGAAGCAACCTCTATAGAGGTTGGTGCATATGAGAAATCTAAAATGCGTAAATAAAGTAAAAGAAAAAGATAAGACGAAGCAAAAAGGAACCTCGCGTGGCTGAACAAATTTAATAGCAGTCGGCCTTCATTTATGGTAAATAGTGTTTTTTGTCTTTTTTACTATTCATGAATACTTCTCAATATTCATGAATAGTTTTTCTTCAATAGCCGTAGGAATCCTTCGTCTTCTTCTATTTTCATTATCCTTTCTCGGCGCCTACCATGAATCAAGGCCACCAACAACACAATCTAGAAACTGTAACAAACGTGCTAAAATCCAAAAATCAATTTTATGTTATCCAAACAGCCTCCCTTAAAATTGATTTTTGAATTCAATAATACCAAGCATCTTCTTTAACTTTTCGAACGAATCTTCATTTAATGGTTTCATCAAAATATCTGCAATTTAATTTTCTAATGAGCAAAATTTAAGCTCAATTTCACCATGTCACGCCCCGCGGTCCTTTGAGGACGCGGCACATCCACCAAAACCGCCTCTAACCCGGATACGACTCACACGGGGGACCATGAGATGAAACACGCAAGCGGAAGAGAAAAGAAACACAACCCCAACATTAAATACATGGATGATAGGGATAGCAACCAGGTAAGCATACAAATACAATATTCACATTCAGGTCTACATGCAAAAGTCAAAAAGGTTCATAAACCGAACACACCTAAAGATAAGTCGGAAGGTCTAGGGTCGACATCAAAATACTATAACAACACCCATCAAAAGTCTAGCTCAAAAGAGTGCTCCTCCGGATCTTCACCCCGGCAATCTAACTACTCGGTAGAACTGTCCGTCTCGTCGTCGTCTTCTACTTCTTCTTCGTCCGGAACATATTCGGAGAAAGTCTCGGAGCGTCCACCTACGAGTATCATCCTCCATGACGTCCTTCTCAGATCGGATATCTTGATCACTTCATGGTCATCTTCAGCCGTTGGGGTTTTCTCGGGGATATTTCGGGAATCTACAACTGAAGCCTCTACCTCAACCTCGATCTCAAGACGAGTGGGATGACACCAACCTAAGACTACTCCTAAAGGTACTTGAGAAGGACGCAATGGACCTATAGGGCTACTATTCCCGACACTGCGAAATCAGGCTTCAAAATAGTGCGAATGTAAATTTTCCTTACCCTCGTCGACCCAAACTATAGTGCGCTTTCGAACATACACTATACCCTTTCTCGCTGGGAACTCGTCAAACTCAGCAATCATCTCCTTCGGATCGCCTAAGCGTATCGGCAACATATCTCACGGCCTGGGGTCCGAAAAATGGATCCCATGACGGAGTGAGATTTACATCTTAGCAAGTGAACCCTAAACCTAAACTAGACCACCCGTCCCACCGGACTATGCAATGCGATCACAAACAGGAATGCACCAACACATAGCTCATGGTAAGCAAACATTAAACGCTTCCATAAAATTGGCACGAATAAGAATAATTGTCAAACACATCACATATACACCATGAGACCCCAAGTTATCGCACTAGCACAGAATGAGTTAATAACTTCAGAAATTATCATAATAGTACTACATACTCTCATCGTTAAGGGCTCCTAGCCACAATGTGTTTCTCAAAGGGCTCAATAAGCAATTCCAATTATATAAGGGCTCCACAGCCAATTTCGATCATATAATGGCTCTACAAGCAAATTTCAGGTCATATAAGGGCTCTACAGCCAATTTAAATAATACAAAGGCTCTACATCCAATTTTAATAATATCATGGCTCTACACCAATTTCAATAATATCGAGTTCTACGAGACAAATTCAATCACATAATTCACCAATCAATCAATTTCGCAACCCAATTCGCCCGGTCGTGTCCAAGTGTTCAAGTAAGGTTTAAGGAACACTTACCCGTAGGTCAAGCTAGCAAAGTTCCAATCCAAATGAGCCTCCTAGCTCAGCTCGGTCACAGCCACAAGAGTAATTCGCGCGTACCTACGAAAATTTCATCGAAACTCATTCATTTCTCAAATCCATTGTGCCAATACTTCGCTAACACATCAATTAACATCCTAAGGTGCCTTAACGATGAATTTAAGGCAAGACGGCACCATCTACAGCCCCTAATTGATTCGGTTCACTAAGTCTCAGAACATGACAGTTTTCGGTTCTGCTGTACCCCATATCAATCAGTCCATAAATCAATCCCAAGCTTCAATTTATCACGAAATTAACCTGCCAAAACCTCAATCTACATGTCTAGTATACTCATCAAAAATTTGAAGTCAAAATGACCCCTTTAAGACTTCCAATCAGTCTGATTCCTTTAAGCGCGCGAACGGTCAGAATTTATCCTCTAGAAATCACCTCAAATCATCCATGAAAACTCTTCAAATCTCAACTAAACTTGCAACCCTAACTCAACCAACCCTAGTACAAGATGTCTAGAAGATCCCACATAAAATTTGAAGCCAATCGGAGTCTCTAAGAGGAAGAACGAAGGTTTTACCTTAGCTTGGACAGATTCTGTCCACTTTCGGGTTTGGGTCGGGTTCGACCAAATGGGACCTCCAATCAGCGAACTACCACTTGGAACTTATAAAGGAGAGGCTGAGAGTCATGTAGGTAGTTGGCACACAGCAAGATGAACACCGGAGAAGCCGCTCGAGATCAACGAAGAGGGCGGTCTGGGCTGGTCGAGCAAGCAGGTTCTGCTCGTGAGAAAAACAAGAGGAAGAAGTGGCAACATGGAGAGGGAGAGAGAGAGAAAGTGATCAGCTGAAGCAAAGAGAAAGAGAGAGAGAGATTTTATCACCAATAATTGGGTTGGTCAAAAATGTGAATAGTAGGTCAAAAGGTTAGTAATGGATAATTATCCAAAAATTTACATTTGGCCTTATGTTCATAAATATCTTGAAAATCATTGACCATCTTCATCTCAAATTTTCAGCAGCCATGGAGGAGAGCCAATTGACCAAAATTCCCTTTAAATAACTTAAGGCAAGGTTAAGGCTTGATGGGCGAAATGGTAATTTTACACTTGTCGTACAAAAATTTTGATTTTGTTTTCCAAATCAAATTACGAGGCGACGTCCAAATTCATATCCAATGTTGGAATTCTTCATTTCCATTTTCTCTATTTCAATATTCCATTTCCTGATTCATTTTATTTCGAACGTAATTTCGGTTTATCTCGGTCGACGGACGTCTTTTGCAGCGACATTACGCGTATCGACTCAATAATTTTCATCACTCTTAGGCTTACTCTAGTCATGGCCATTTTAGTTGTCATGTAACTGCGAAAGTTTATCACTAGTCCCTTAGGTCTCGATCGTCGAGTTCGATTTAAGAAAATCTCGCAAATCATACGTTGTTTAAGCGGAATTACCCACGCCCCAATCGTATAACGCTAGCAATAGATTCCATAATCGACCTTAGATCGGCCTTTACCGGTTCTAAATATTCCCTCGACAATCCTTATGGTCAAAATGCCAATTCCTATTAGAGTTTCCTAGGTCCACGTACCTTGTCGTGCGTTAGCCATTCCCTTTTTGGTCGGTGTACTCGGGATTGATCGGGTCCAAGCGAAATAAAACTGAATTACAACGATATATATTCTTCATTCAATAGTCTCAAAATGGTAGGAAATTCATAATGTCAAACACCATTTTTTACTTGCTCACAAATGTAGTGATACTTGATGTCAATGTTGTTGCTTATGCCATGAAAAAATGGGTTCTTGGCTAATGCATTAGCTACCCTATTATTCCACATCATTTTAGTAGGACATGTTTGTTCATGCATTAACTCATACAACATCCTACGAAGCCATATTGCTTGTCAAGCTGCTGAAGTTAACGCCATGAATTACGCTTCAGCTGTAGAGAGTGCAACAACTTGTTATTTTTTTGATGACCAAGACATCACTCCTAATCCGAGAAAAAAGCATATCCAGAAGTACTTTTCCGATTCTCAATATCACACCGCCCAATCACTATATGTGAACCCTACTAGACTAAAATTGTCAATACAAGAATATAAAACTTCATGGTCACAAGTTGCACTTGAAATATTGTAAAAAAAAAGTTTTGCTTGCCTGCAAATGTGATTGGTCCAATTTTTCCATGAACCTCTTTGTTAACACATGATTTTTAATCATTTTTATTTTCAAAAATTAATTAAAAATAGTAAAGAATTATAAAAATTACAAAATCAATCTTGGAGGCCTTGGCCTAGCCTTAAGAACCAATTTTGAACAAAAACTATTTTTCATAATTTTTAATATTTTAAATTTTATTTTATTATAAAAATAGCCAAAAAAATCAAAAACAAAATAGTATTTTTGGTCAGAAAAATACACAAAAATATTTTTTTTTTTTTAATTTCCTCTTCACATTGGTCACTCTAAATTTTGAAAATTCAATTGGGGTCACTATGTTCCTTCACAAACATAAATCGAATCGAGCTCACAAATTCCATTTCAAGTGTTTTAATTTTCAATTTCCACTTTTTATAAGTTATGACATTGGTATCTAGAGCCTTGAATTGCAATTGGGTCCATTTGCATAACAATTTGCTCAATTTTAAATAAAAGGACTTATTTGCACAATTATTCTTTAATTTAATACCCAGTTTCGTTCTAAGTGAAATTAAATTTTTCTAGAGACACCCATAAAAATTCAAACCTGGCACCCTATAGTTCTCTTCATGCCAAATCCATTGGTGGACTTGGTTTGGATCAATTTGATCATTTAAGACTTGAACAATGCAAAAATCATTTTCGGGTCAAATTTAAAATTTGGGATTTTTATGGAAAATCAAGCTATTGATTTACTAAAACACCCATTTTTCATGTAAAACATATTGGGAAACCCAATTTTGGGATCAATTCCATGAAAAATAGTCGATTTGGGCTTCAATTTGACTGAAACTTCAAAATCGAATCTGCCGGGTCGAGCCGTCCCAACCCGGCGAATCCGAGTCTACACCAAAGCTTGATATAATTTTTTTTGCGCACTCCTTCCTCTCTTCGACAACTAACACTCGCCCGATGCCATCCAAAAATCTTTCTTTTGTCTTCTTGCACACCTTAAACGTACAAAGCAGCTGGCACCTCGAATTTCTAAAAAGGACAATGGCGGTTAGGAGGAGGGGGTGCCGAAAGAGAGGAGAGGGAGACCGAGAGGAGCACAAAAAGAGGGAGAGAAAGAGAGAGAGCGGTTCATTTGGGGGGGAAGGGAATTGACTCGCATTCGGAGATACCCGGACATAGAGAAGGCCGTGGATTAGTCACGTGTCGCGATTTGGCATTTTCAGAAAATATAAAAGGAGTTTCATAATTTAAAATTGATTGTCAAAAATTATATATAAAAAAAGGGCGATCTAACGGTTCCAATCGTGCCAAGTGGGGCTATCGGGACCGTCGGACCAGTTGTTTTTTTTCGAATAAATTAAACCAAAATCGAAAGCACTAGGGAAGCCACGTGGCACATCCTGGAGCATTCAATGGGGGTATTTGCAGATAATTCAAAATTTGATTAAAAAGAAATTTTCAAAATTAAATTAAAAAGGTGTCGTTTAGTACCAAACCGACCCTTAAGGTTTGATCGGGCGCCCGAGAGGATCGAGCCTGGTTGACCAGGTTCGAAAAATTATTTTAATATCTAAAAAAAATTCGGATAATTAAATAATAAAAAATCAAAAAATAGGAAAATCATTAAAAAAAAAGGAAAAATCATAAAAATTCTAAAAAAATTGAAACAAATTCCAAAAATTTCAAAAAATAGGAAATGGCCACAATCAATGGCCAAGTCCTATTTTGGGTATTTCGCCCCGAACCTTCCGAAAGATGACGATTTTGCCCTCTCGGCCAATTGTCCCAAAAAAAATTTCAAAAAATCTTGAAAAATAGGAAATGGCCACGATCAACTAGCCAAGACTTATTTCGAGTATTTTGACCCTCGATCTTTTCAAAAATGATAATTTTACCCTTTTGGCAAATCGTCTCCGAATTTTCCCAAACCACCCTTGAATTTTACCCTTGATTGCGCTTTCATTATATTATTTGTGAATGATAGGATTAGTCTTACGATGCATGAAAACCCCTATCCGAAGTTACCTTACCCAAAATTGTGCTTGTATGAAATTTTAGTTAGGATAATCACTTGCGTTAAGTACCGAAAGGGCGTTAGTAATGACATCGACGTAACCAAGTCAAAAAATCCAAAATCTCGGGTTCCGTAGAACCGGACGATCTCTATAATCGGTCATTGAGGTTTTCGGTTTACCTTCCAAGAAAGGTGGTTGCAACTCCAAATGCATGCACATGTTGCATATGCCATCCGATCACACCAAGGTCGAACCCGATCGACTCTTATAGTCAATTTTCCTTTTAAAAAATCAACTCCCGCCGTGATTTGGTATGGGCCTAGGAGGGCACGTGTTGAGGGTCGCAACACCTATTAATAATCCGTCCGTTGGATCAAGGTCTCGGCGGAGGGTCGCAACACCTATTAATAATTCTCACTCCATATGCAATATCCGGTCTAATAGAAGCCAAATATCTTAAACTACCAACAATGCTTTTGAAATAAGTGGGATTTATCGGTTCACCGATTCCTTCTTTCTTTAACTCCAATCGTTCTACTACGGAGTCCGAATTGATTTGAGTGATTCCATTTTCAATTGCTTCAAAATATCATTCGCATATTTCTCTTTGTGAAATAAATATTCCATCATGTGCCTGCTTCACTTCAAGGCCAACAAAATAGGACATCAATCCCAAATCTATCATCTCGAATTAGCTAGTCATAGCCTTCCCGAATTCAATGAACATTTTTTCACAGCTCCTCGTAAATGTCAAGTCATCAACATAAAAGCACACAAATTATGATGTCACCGTTATTATTTGACTTGATATGAAGTGTATGCTCATACGGGCACTTTTGAAAATCATGCTCTATTAGGTACATGTTAATCCATGTGTACCAAGCAAGAGGTGCATGTTTTAGCCCATACAATGCCTTTTTCAACTTGTTGTTGACACCCGATTTTTAATCGGTATTTTTTAGAAAAATATTTTAAAAATCCATAAAAGCTCATAAAATTGAAAAATCAACATTGGAGACCTTGGCCAAGCACAAGGAACCAATTTTGAACAAAAAATATTTTTCGGTATTTTTCGTATTTTATAATATTTTCTCAAAATAGAAAAATACCCAAAAAAACTACAAAACCAAATAGCGTTTGTAGCCACAAATGGAAAAATAGCCATTATTTTTATTTTGATTCCCTTTTTATTTTTGCCATTTAAAATTTGAAAAATTCAATATGGGATCACATGATTCTTCACAAATGTGAACCCAAATTGAGCCAAAAAAATTCATTTGAGGCCCTTCTAGTCTTTCCCTCACTAGGTCCAAGTTTTGACATTTGATTCTTACATCTTTAATTGCATTTTGGTCCAATCAATTTCAATTTTTCAGCTGATTGCAAAACGGACCTATTTGTATTTCCAATTTAGTCCCCGATTTTTTATTAAGGTCATATTGAACATTCCGAAAGAGAACCCACGCACAGATAAACCTTGACCCACAGGTTTTTCAGCATTCCAAACACATTGGTATGGTCGGACCGACACGATTGGTCGTTAAGGGGTCTAATTGGACGAATTTCATATTCGGGTAAATTTTGAAATTTGGGGCTTTTGCATAAAATTGAACCGATTTTGTTTCAAAATTGACATTCCTAGATGGTATCCATGTTGTTGGTTCAATTTTGACATTAATTTCATGCGAATTGGTCAAATGGACAGTTAATTGGACCAAAAACTTGAAATCGGGTCGGGTTGACCAGGTGACTTCGTTGACCAAGCTAACCCAAAGAAACGCCACTGTGACGTTTCTGCAGGTTGGTCTTCGGTGGGCATAACAGAACAAAAGAGGGGAAGTTGAGGGAGTAACGGCTTCCTTCCCCAACAAAAAACAGAACAAAGGGACTCCCCAACGCACAACAAACAAAAGAACAAACTCCAAATAGAGAGAGGGAATAGAGAGAGAGAGAAAGTAGTCGCTAGGGGAGGTGTGGGGACGGGTCTGCTCAGAGGCGAAGAAGAAGGAGTTCGTCGCCATTCGGGGACGATCCGGACGAGTTGGAGCAGTGAGACCGCTTCTTTCGAGTTCAAGGAAACACCGGGACCATCAAGGACCACCGTCAATCGTCGTTAAGCTTCGCTACGGCCGCCGTGAAGGTCAGCCCCTCTCGATTCGAGTATGCTCTGTTTTTAGATAGAATCCGTGCTTGAGTTTGATCACACGGTTCAAGGCGTGTACATGCATTTTCGACCTTCGACTAGGAGTTCATACAAATGGGAGTAACTATCCTAACAATCACAATCAATAAGATAAATGCACAAATCAAGGATCCAAACGTGCGGATAAAACGCATGAATACAACACATGGCTTCCCTAGTGAAGCCGTAAGAGCTTAGAGAAGATGTACTTGGGAGTTTGGGGAAGATTGGAACAATTTGGAGGCGATTTGCTCGTGAAGGGCAAAATCGTCATTTTGGAAAAATAAGGGACAATTTGCCCATAAGGGGCAGAATTGTCATTTTGGAGGGAAATAGGAGCCAAAGAGCATCGAAAAGGATTGGTCAGTTGAAATGGCCAATTTCCTATTTTATGACATTTTTTGGAATGATTTGCCCATGAGGGGCGAAATTGTCATTTAGGAGGGATTAGGAACCCAAGAGCGTCGGAAATATGATTGGCCGAGTTGATTTTTTAGGGCTCTCACACCAAGTCATCTGCATGAAATTTTTTTTTGTTAGAAAAGTCATTCAACTTAGGTACCGTAAGGGTATCAATAAACAACATTAGGCGTAACTAAGTCCCCGATCTCGCTTCTCTGGTTCTCGAAGAATCGAGTAGTGACTCTCAACTATTCAATAGGATTTCCAATCATACCTTTCAAGAAATGATTGGTGGCGACTCCGAAGCATGTACACGTACGCACGTGTCACCCGACCATGCACGTTAAGGTCGACCTCGATTCTAATTTCTCCGCCAATGCGATTTGGATACTTGGGCCTTAGGAGGGGCCCGCATTTGAAATTCAACTACTGCAAGTTGGAAGACAATGACCCATTAACCCGTGAGAATGTTCCACCCCAATGAACGCTCGAGAGGGTCGCGACACTTGTAAACTTGATTTTCATGCCCTTTCTTCTCATAACATTGTGGTTGCTCCATGTAGACTTCCTCTTCAAGAACACCATTATAGAATGCTGAATTCACATACATTTGATGGATCCTCCTACGATTTTGAGCTGCAAGTGCTAAGATCATCCGAATGGCATTCATCGGGCCACTAATGCAAATACTTCAAAATAATCAATACCTGCTCTTGCATGTAGCCCTTTACAACTAGTCGACTTTGTAACGATCCACCCGACCATGAGGTTTATACTTCATCTTATACACCCACTTGACACTAATGGGTTTCTTCTTGGGTGGGAAAGAAGTTAGCACCTATGTGTCATTCTTTTCAATGGAGTGAATTTCTTCATCCATTGCTTGGATGTACTTTTCCTCTACTGGCTTCGACATATGTTATAGGGTTACATTCAGCAAATAAACAAAAGTTTACCATTGTTTCATTAGTGATTCCATGACTATCATTGTCACCGTGTCTCTTATAACAAAGATAATCCTTCAATTTTGCTGGCGTCTCCCTTAGTTGTTGTGGACGATATAGTGGTGGTTCTAAAGATGCCGTTGGTGAAGATGTACCAACAATCGAAGATGATGGAGCTTTTTCTATTTCTCTCTCCTATGGTTCATCTCCAATGGTGATGCTTTTTGGTAACCCTTTTTGGTTCCAGTCTCAAGTTTCATCTTCAAAAGATTTGACATCCATGCTAATGATTACCTTTTCAATAACTAGGTTATACGGATTGTAACCTTTAGTTATGTCATCAGTAGCTAATGAAGATGCACTTCTTGCTTTTATCATCCAACTTCTTTCTCCATTCGTCCGGTATATGGGGGCATGTCACGCACCCAAATACTCGTAAAAAAAAAACATCTAGCTTGTTGCCGTTCCAAGCCTCTTTTGGGGTTCTTCCAAGAATACTCCTTGTTGGACACCTCTTTATTACAAATACAGCATAAGCAACGGTTTTAGCCCAAAACTTGTTGGGCAAATGTTTAGCTTTTAGCATACTTATTGCCATTTCAAAAAATGTCCTATCTTTTCTTTTTGCTATACCATTCTGCTAAGGAGCATGGCTGCAATCAAATGATGTTTCATTGCATGAATTTTACAAATTCTCCCCCTCTATCCAATCTCATCGTCTTCACATTAAAGCCACTATGTTTTTTAACATAGACTTTAAATTCTTTGAACTTGCCAAAAACTTCAGATTTTTCTCTCAACAATATACCCAAGTTTTTCTAGTAAAATCATATACAAAAATTAGCATGTACCTTTTTTATCCGAATAATTCGACCTCAATAGGGCCACATATGTCGGTATGTACCAACTCTAAAGGCTGCTTTGCTCTTCTAGCTTTTCCAATTGGAAAGGATTCTCGACGTTATTTTCCGACGAGACATTCTTCACATGGGTGGTCCGGACTATCAATACAAGGTATGCTAGTCACCATCTTTTTCTGGACAAGTAATTTTAGTCCACGAAAATTTAGATGATTGAAACGAAGATCCCACAACCACTTACTATCTTTCACCATCGCTTGAAAACTCAACGAGTTTTCGTCGAAAGAGCACAGAGAATATTTGGTTCTCTCGTCATTTGCATCACCGTGATCAACTTATTGTTTACACCTTTGATGGTGTAAACTTCATTTTCGATGTTAACTTTGTGACCTTTTTTAGAAAGTTGCCCAACACTAAACAAAATCCAGAAAAGTCCTGGCACAAAGTAAATATTTGCAACATGAATGATATTACCATCTTTTGACTTGATATTAATTTTACCTTTGTCCATCACGGGAATCTTTGATTTATTCCCGAAGTTAAATTCACCACGATTCGTCTCATCCAACTACAAGAATAATCCCTTCTAGCCGGTCATGTGATTGCTGCAACCGATTGTCTAGCAACCATATAGTGATGTCTACGGTGCTCGAGTCATCCTTCTTACATGCTAACACCAAGTATTCTTTAGCATCGGTGGCATATGCATGCTCTTCCTGGTGGTATGTCGCCTTTGCCTGGCATTCGAATTTGTAATGTCCAAATTTGTTGCACTTAAAACACTTAACTTTTGATTTGTCACATGTTTTAAATTTTTCGATGAAACTTAAATGTCCACCTCTATCTCGAGCTCCTCCGCAACCTTGACCGCCTCCTCGACTTGATGGAGCAACCCAACTTTGCAATGCTTGCTCAAGAACCGAACCAATAGACTTTTGATTCATTCTTTGTTCATACGAGCACAATGAACCCATCGATCATTCCAATGTTAGGATTGACACATATTGCCCTTCCTTGATTGCGGCGACGACGTAGTCAAATCTTTCAATCAAAGCCCTCAAGATTTTCTCTGCAACACATGTATCATGGAGTTATTCACCATTAACCCTCAATTGGTTAACAATGGTTTACACACAATCAAAATATGCCGAGATTGATTCAAAGTCATTCATGCATAAAGACTTGAAATCACCTCGAAGCATTTATAGCCGCACCTGCCGAACAGGATCGTCGTCGTTGTAGAATTTCTATAAAATATCCCACGCTACTTTTGTGGTCTCTACAATCGATACTTTTTCGAATATCATTTCTTCCAAGGCTTGAAAGATTGCATGCAATGCTTTTTGATCGCTCTTCCGGGACTCAATTAAAGATTCTTTCTCCTCTTTCTGCAAGCCTTGAATGATTCGATATCGGCCACTTCATTGTAGCCATTTTCAACCAAATTCCACAAATCTTATGATTTGAAAAGAACTTTCATCCGGATGAACCAGCTGTTGAAATTCTTTCCATTCAACTTTAGAAGCTGCAATCGAACGGAATTAGTGGACGTTATTTCTAGATCCGGTACCAAATGTTGGAACCAAAACAATAATAATGACTTTAGAATTTAGAACAAAAGGCACTAATAATGATCGGAGGAAGAAATTTATTGGAATGCAAAATGCTCAAAGCTCACTTGGAGTTCAATGGCTTTGGTCGTATTATACAAACCGATCGGAGCAACCTTTATAGAAGTTGTTCCAAATGAGAAATCTAAAACGCGTAAATAAAGTCAAAGGGAAAAGATAAGATGGAGCAAAAAGGAGCCTTGTATAATCGAAGAAAGTCAGCCGGCTTTTATTTATGGCAAATAGTGTGTTTTTTTTTTTTACTATTCATGAATAGTTATTTTCATGAAAGTTTTCTTCAATAGCCATAAGAATCCTTCGTCTTCTTATGACTTCATTCTCCTTTCTCGACACCTACCATGAATCAAGGCTACCAACAACCAATTCTAGAAACAGCAACAAACATGCTACAATCCAAAAATCAATTTTATGTTATTCAAATAGGAACATAGGCTACGAAAAAACTTGTAGGGCACTCAAACATGAAAAAAAATTTATCCTTTCTAACTTTTCTTTAAAAGTCAACTCTTCCTCGATCAAGTCCGAAACCAAACCAAGGATCAAGAAGCAACCCCTTAAATAAAAACATAACATCAAGAACAGAAAACATTTGTCGGGTTTGCGAGAAATCAGTATTATCAAAAACAATTTGATTTGTTCCATTTTAAGTCTGATTCTCATGTATAGTGAATTGGCTGAGAGCTTTGCTGAATTTGTTGTTCTCTTTGTTTTATGCATTGCAACGTCGACGGTGAACCGGCGGGAAAACGGATTGATAATTGATGGCATAAGTATGGATCTCGCATTGCATTTATATCGATTTGTATTCAACACTCTATCAATAGGTGTCTGTGAAGCTCTAACTCAAATGATAGTCATCAATGATGGAGATGTTCCAATTAATGGAGGGAGGCCGTTGTCCTATGATTGGTGGCTGAATATGTGGCTTCCCAGTGATTTTGATGGATATTTGAGTGCTAATCTTATTGGGTTTTGCGGTTGTAGATGCACTCTTGAGATGCATACATTCACTCGTACAGATAACACACTTCACTAGTCTAAAGAAAAAATAAAGCGAACATGAAAATGCATTCTAAAGCTTGCAACAAGTACCAAAAGTAAAATGGCACCACCTCACTTCCTCCGCTCATCATTTGTGGCCATGGCGTATATGAATAAGACCATTGCTTCTTAATTTAGATGTATTTTTCAACTTTTCTGCATGCAGAATCAATCTTTCATACCGGTAAATGGAGCAGTAATCCAGTCATTTCTAAAGTGTGACTTTCTCGAGTATTTGTTGAAAGAAAAGAAGGAGATTATACATTGATGTTATATGGATTTCTCATAAGAACCACAATTTACGTGTAGATCAATGATGGCATGGCAAGTATGACATGACGCATGATGACATTATGTGACATGTTTTGAAATGACAGAGTCAACATCATTATGCAGCTTATCTGGGGGTGGACCGTTGCGGAGGACATGCTCATTCCTTTGCCCGATATTATGCAATACTAGATTTGGAAACATTAAGATAGTTGCTAAGGAAACATTTATGATTTTGCAAAGTATTGTCAACAGAGGAACACACAGTACCTCAGGTCCGGTATTGTATCGGACAGCATTTCGACTATGAGTTAATCTGGCATTAAGTTCATACTATATTGCGTGCGATTCCGTCTCTACATCGCATGACAGGGCTTTGATTGAATAAAGTGTTTTGCAATGCATAAATTCCAACCAATACGAGTAACGACTTATTTAGATGCAAAAATTCTGTTTCGGATTCGATAAAGTGACAAGCGTATATATGTTTTCATATTTGTGTCTAAGCATGGTGACGATTCAAGGGATGCGTGATTTTTAGGATTTTCTTGTTCTTTAGAGAGGAGGAATGCGCTCGGAACCCTAGGAGGACACGGTAGAAAATGTTAATGTTTAGAGTCGAGAGAGATAACGACAGAGTGTTTATGATGGCTCAACCCAAACTAGAGTTGTATAATGTGTATTTATATGAGTAACTAATTACAATAATGGTATAAATAAACACAATTACAAAAATACCCAATATACATATAACTACACACTAATACTCTCCCTCAATTCAAAGTTGGTGTAACAACCGAGAGATTGGATCTCAATAGCACATGACGCAAACTAGGTAACCCATTTGTAAATATGTCCGCGCTTGATTCGCCTTAGGTACGTAGCGAACTCGTAGATCACCGGAAGCAACCCGTTCTCGAACAAAGTGAAAATCCAACTCAATGTGTTTGGTGCGAGAGTGAAATACGGGATTAAGTGCAAAATATGTAGCAGAGATATTGTCACAATAAACAGTGAGAGGAGTAAAAAGCAATACTTCAAGCTCACAAAGTAAATGCCGAATCCAAATGGTCTCCACAACACAATGAGCGACAGCACGATACTCAGCCTCTATGCTAGAATGAGTCACAGTAGGTTGCTTCTTGGCACTCCATGAAACAAGATTAGTGCCTAGAAATACACAAAAAAAACCTGATGTGGAACATCGAGTATCGGAACACTCAGCCTAGTTTGCATCTCGCATAAGCTGTTAATGAAGTGGGAGAACACCGCTCAATGAGTAATCCATGGGTGGATGTGCCAGCTAAATACCGGTATATACACTAGACGACTTGCAGATGAGGTAATCCGGGTTGATGCATAAATTGGCTAAACCAAGTTCACATCAAAACTAATATCAAGTCTTGTCATGGACACATATCATAAAGCACCAACCATCTATCAATATAGCGTTGGAGAAGCAAGAAGCTCACCATCATCAATAGACAACAGTGTATTCGATGTCAAGGGAGTAGATACGAGGCTTTACCTTAACAAGGTCAAACTTGCACAAAATGCTATCAACATACTTAGCTTGAGATAGAAGCGTACCGTTAGATCGGTGATGAGCCTCAATGCCAAGAAAATAGTGAAGTGGTCCAAGATCCTTCATAGCAAATTCTTGTGAGAGTCGAGTAATCAAAGACCGTAATAAATGAGGAGTATCACCAATAACAAGGATATCATCAACATATAGCAAAAGATATGGACGACCCGAAGAAGAAGTATAGATAAATAATCGAGGGATCGGCCTTACTCGCCATGAAACCCAATGATAATAAAAAAAAAACTGCTAAAGCGAAGAAACCATGCACGTGGAGCTTGCTTTAAACCATAAATAGCTTTTCATAGACGACACACGTGATTTGGATATTTAGTATTAGAGAAACCGGGAGGTTGGCGCATGTAAACTTCCTCTCAAAGAATGTCGTGTAAGAAGGCATTCTTAACATCAAGTTGGCGTACGGCCCATCCCGATGAAATAGCAATAGAGAGAACAACTCGAATTGTAGCCGATTTAATGACAGGGCTAAAAGTCTCGTCATAATCCAATCATGTTTGTTGCTTAAATCCATGTGCAACTCGACGAGCTTTGAAGCGTTCTATAGTTCAATCGGATTTTTCCTTAATCTTAAAAACCCATTTACAACCAACTAAGTTCTTAGAAGGGTCGGGTGGTATAAGATCCCACGTGTGATTAGTGACCAAGGCATTAAATTCATCTCGCCATGGCCGCTTTCCAACTTGAGTCAAGAATGGCTTTAAAATAGCAAGTCGGTGTCTCTTCATAAAAAGAATTAGAGAGATTAAAAAATTTTCTAGGTTTATATATTCCGGAGTCAATACAAATTTGCATAGGATGAGTGGGAAGAGAAGATACATAAGTAGAGGAGCTAGCTAGAGATGTAGAGAGGATTTGTGAATCGAGGTAGGAAGAATCCGGTCGGAAGTAGAGTTAGGTTGGGACACAGTGAGTGGGTTAGAAAGGAGGGTCAGTGGAGGTGAAAAACAATTGAAACCAGATTGGATAGGTCGGAGAGGAGAGAGGTATATTAAGAAGTTGGGCTAGAGGAGTTGAGAGAGTCGGAGGAGGAGCTTGATGCTCAAAGGAGGTAGAAGGAAGAATAGATTGATTGAAGGAAACAATAAGTGAAGGAATTGAATTGAAAGAATTATTTACGGAACTAAAAATTGAAGAAATATGCGAAAAGGGAAAATTCTCCTTATCAAACCGAACATGACTACTTATAAAAACTCGACCACTTGACCGATCAATGCAACAATAGCCTTTGTGATTCGACGCATATCCAAGAACTACACATGGCATAGAAAGAGGTGCAAGTTTATAGGAGACACGGGATGGAAGAAAAGGATAACAAACACAACCAAATATTCAAAAGAATGAATAATCAAACTGGAACCCAAATAAACAATGAAATTAATAATGAAGCATATGAGCATGGATTAATAAGGTTCGAGACATTTCGACTAAATGTCTGATTTTGCGTTCGACAAACCATTTGGAGATGGGGTGTTTGGACAAGAAAAGCGTTGAATAATATCATTTTCACGTAAATATGTTTGGAATGAATTACTGGTATATTCACCTTCCCCATCGGTTTGTAGGAATTTAATCTTGTCATTGCACGGATTTTCAATAAAACAACAAAAGCAATGAAAGTGAGTAGGCACTTCAAATTTATTTTTCATCACAAAAATCCAAGTGAACCGAGAGTAATCATCAACGAATAACACAAAATATTTAAAACCAAAATTGGATAAAATGGGACTTGTCCATACATTAGAATGAATTACAACTAAAGGAAAAGAAGCACAATGACTAACAGACTCAAAAGGCAATCGATGAGATTTGCCCACAAGACAGGACTCACACGATAGCGATCTAGAACTAGAATTGCAAATACGACTCAAAACTTGCATATTTGGATGACCAAGACAAGCATGCCAAGAGTGAGTGAATCAAAAGAAACCACTATAGGATGCAAGTGAGATGACACCAAGGAATTGGAAATCGGATAAAGACCATGAGAAAAATCAGCTTGGAGGAGAACTTTCCCGATTCGTTGGTCCTTCAAAGAAAAGGATGAGCTATTAAAATCAATAGTACAAGAATTTTTACGGCAAAGTTGAGTGACCGAGATAAGATCACGAGCAAGACTAGGGACATGATAGACAGGTGATAACAACAACGATCGAGAATCGGTATGTAAAAAGGCTTTACCGACTTGCGTAATAGGCAATAAACGACCATCACCAACTGAAACTTCTGTCGAATCATAAAAGGGTCTAGGATTTAGAATTTTACCAATGTCACTAGTCATGTATGCCGACGCTCCACTATCAAGATATCACATTGGATCGGAGGTCTCACCAACCGAGAGAGCCGAGAAAGAGTCCAATAGATCAATTGTAGTGAAGGCATGGTTAAATCTTTGCCGACATTATAGATCTCCATTATAGATCTAACAAGAAAGATTAGGCCTAGATCCAAGAATGCCTCCCTGGGTGAATGGGGGAACATAGGGCTTCGAACTACCACGAGGCCGACTAGAGGAAGAGGAGGACCGATCAGCATAAGGGACAGAGAATGATCAGTAAATCAAATCGATCATTGGAGGCTTTCCAAATCGATTGATCACGCGAGAATCGTCCACCTTATCCTCGACCAGATCTTCGGCCCCTAAAATTACCCACCACGATTCCCTCAAAACGGTGAATTTGATAAAGGGGCATGACCGATCAAAGCATGATGAATATTAAATGAAGATGAGGCATTCGATTTTTGGAGAAATCGTTCTTCTTGTATGAGGAGGAGTGACCGCATATCGTTGAATGAAAGAATAGTAGGGCCATTGGTGATCATTGTGACAAAAGGATCATACTCTAATGGGAGCTCATTGAGGGCTTGAATCACCAAGTCCTTATCGGAGACGGAGCAATTGATTGCGGTGAGAGAATCCGCAACCGACTTTAGATGCTGAAGATAATCGGATATTGACTGATCGATTTTCTTAACGGCATTCTGAAAATTAAGCTTTAATCCAATTTCCTTGGCCATACATCAATCAAGTAAAGCGTCGCCCTAGAGCGAGCCAATACTCCCAAGATGTCCGAAGATCATGAACTTCACGGAAAATCTCAACTGTGATGATTGAGTTACTCAAACTACAAATGCATTGATCCGTCTTGACCCGAATGGAATAAGAGGGATTCGACACCACAATTCTGTGCTGATCATTGATAAGCCTGTCACGTCCCGAACCCTACGAGCCGTCGACATCCCACCTGGCCAACACTATGTACAGGTTCTCCAGGATCCAAAGGCCAACAAATATAACACTTGCGGAAGCGAAACAATTCCCCGTATAGAAATTAATTAACATCACGATGACTTGGGACGGTAAAACAACTTATGTACATATACACAATTGTTACAACCTTCAAACCTAGGGCTTCAAGGCCCCACTTGTACAAGCCTGTGACCACCTATAACAAAAAGATTACGTGGTCGAAGCCCGCTATGCTTCCAAAAGAAAATACTCTACAAAAGCTCAAGAGGCCAACTACCCTAGGCCTCGTCCTCGCTATCCGGTACGATATCGACTCTCGCCTCCAACTCATCCTCGTCAAGCTCGGGTGGTCGTTCCGCATCCGATTGCTCTACAACCTCCCCATCTTCTCTTGGTACCATGACCTTGGGGAATATCGAATTTCCCGGGCGGATTATTCATTGCTGATGCGGAGTGTCCGAAAAACAACGAACCCACGACGGGGTGAGATAAAATCTCGATAAGCTAGCCCCTAACCCTAGTTTAGGGCTCTAGTGCCTCCAGACAAGTTTTAAAAACAGCAACTTTTCAACATATCCTTCTTCACCTCAATAATTCAACTAATAAATCCCGGAATATTCCATACTTGTTCGAAAATTCCCACACTTTCTCAAATATTCTACGTTACCCTCATATTGATATTTCACGTCTCGAGACTTGAATAAAAAAAATATTCCACATTGCTCCAAAGCCCGCGTTCCACGCTCAGGCTATCGTATAAAATTCCACGTTACTCCAAAAATATTCCACGTTACTCCACGACTTCATACAAGTTCATAACATTGAGCCTCGAACTTTTATGGAACACGGCCCCATATATATATATATATATAACCATAAGGGGACTAAGATCGATAAGCCTAAACATATAAATGAAATTAATGATGAAGATTAAAATTTATCATAAGGATGGAAATGTAAATCATAAAGAACTTGAACTGGTATATCAAGATTAAACCATTCACCAAAATCACAAATAAATTTTATCCAGGATATGTATACAATGAATCAAAAGGAGAATGATGAATGTATGTAGACGGATAGTAAAAATAAACAGAATTAAAAGATATAAAGTGCGAGGAATCATAAAATGCGTATGCAGACCACCGATAGGAGGCACGGCCTTTCCGATTCTGGGGTTTTAAACTCTTTTAAAGAATATACAAAATAAGCGAAAATCACGGTATTGTGTTTTACATGAGACAATCACTGCGAAATTAATCAAGCATGGAGAGGGGCCCCGCCGGACTCGCACTTGTCTATGCACAATACGCAGATCTACTGCTATATTTTGGATAATCTTAAAAGATATATGCAAAATGCATTACGAGAATATAAATACATAATATAATAAACAAAGCTTTAAACACCACAAGTAGGAGGCAAAGCCTTCCGCAACAGTGGGTATACAACTTTATATGAGGTAAAAATTCACAACTTTATTCATAAAGATGAAAGATTACAACAAAAGATCCGTAGATCGTGCACAAAAACTCAAAAACGAAAGATCCGGAGTAGATCGAGAAGAAGTAGAAGAAAATAAAAAGATCCGGGAAGATCCGGGTATAAGTTCTTACCGGATGAGATCCGGGAAGAAATAGAAAGGGGACTTCAAAAGGAGATCCGGGGATTCGGGAGGCGGAAAGATTCTCGCTTGGCTTCACTCGGTCGAGAGGAAGGGCTCGGGAGAAGAGAAGCTTTCAGAATGGAGAGAGAGAGTCTCCGGGTTCTCGCTCGAGAGGTTCTCTAAAGTTCCAAGTTCTCCAAGTTCAAGTGAACGTTAGAGACGACGGGTATTTAAAATAGAAAAATTCACTGTTGCTACAGTGAATAGTGCAAATTAAAAATCCGCTACGGTGTACAAAGTATACATTGAAGCTACGATGTACAGTGTACGGTGTTATACGGTATTTAAACAGTAGAATACATCAAAAAATGAAGAAAAAGAGGAGATCCTCGGTTGATCCTTCTTCTTCTTCATCGTCTACTAGGTTGATACCGTAGCAATCATCCTCGTTGGTATTGCCACCGTGATGGGACAATCCTTGGGATTCTTCATAATCGATAACACCTTTTTCATTAAGGCGTAGAAATCTTCTTCAGAATGGCCCCTTAGTTTGGAAACCGCCATTGCTCTTTCACTCAAAAATGCTTTTCCCACCATTCTGGAACCAAAGCTTTATTTCGCTCCGGAGCCATTGGAGTACCGCAGTGGTAGAAACTTTGTCATAAAAGTTGAAACCATCCCACCATTTTACTTTGTATTTTCTTACAAGTATGAGGATGTCGAATTGAGGGTATAGGGTTTGTATTCAAATTCCCACCCAAGTACCCAAGAAATATTGAAAGTGGCACAAAAATCAAAAATTGAGGGTATTTACTTTCTTCCCTTGTAGGTTGGAAAGCGTAACAAAAGTTTTTGTACGGCTCATAAATTGTAGGGGGAAGTATGTCGGGGAATAGGTCCTAGTAAATCCCACCATCTCACAAACCAAGAGGGTAAGGAGATTATGTCAAAATTGTCTTCAAAATAGAAAAGCCAAGTATGTGTCCGGTTAGGATTTTGCCCAAGAAGGTATCCCACCAGGCTTGTTGGTAATCAAAATATGTGAAAGAAGTCCTATAGTTGAGGGTTTCACAAACGGGCTTCATGTTTGACTATAGAAAAGGAGTAGGACTCCATTCGGAAGGGTGAATGACCCCGAGCAACTTTGCGATTGAATAATTCACAATCTTCGGATTTATTTTGTCGGAAAAATGTTTAAATTTTATGGAACCAATGGATCAAAATGTTCTCATAAAATTCAATTGGTTTCAAAATATCGTAAGGAGTATAAAATTGGTTTTCTCCAAACATATTTTTTGCAAAAACATTAGGATCTTTATGAAAAAATCCTTTTCTACTGTCAAAATGTTTTCGTATTTTCTTAAAATAAATTTCGATTTTTCCTTCTTCCGAAAATAAGAAGGTTTGTCAAAATTTTGTTTTGATTTTAAAAGAGGGGAGAAGTTACCTCTTCAAAAATGGAAGCATCCCGTGTCAAGGATTGCTGAACTTGTTTCAAAACTTCCGGAGGCAAAATGGTAGCTAACCGGTTTAAAGGTATTGTGGGGGAGGATGCCCGGCCGGGGTTTGTCCGGCTAGGCGGGGTCAAAAGTTTGGGTTGAGGCGTCGCTTTGGTTCCGTGACTTGGTGGCCTCAAGCCGCTCCGGATTGGGGTGAGTTTTCCCCGAATCATGGAGGCTTCGAACGAGCTTCTTTGCTCTTTCCCTTGTCTTTTCTCGGGTGGCATGATGCCGAGTCTTCCCCCGTAAAAATTCTCTTGTAAGAAAATCGTAGAGAATTTGAATCGCCGTGTATAAATTCAATATCAAAATCAAAAACAGACAAAATTGCCCGCCATCGTGCAAAAATTTGTTTTGAAGCAATATTCAAAATATCTTTCCGCAAAATGTCTTTTGCAGATTTGCGATCAATTCTTAAAAGAAATTTTTGATTCAAAGGTCACTTTGAAATTTAGAAATGGAAAGAACTATAGCAAGAATTTCTTTCTTTACAAAGGGAATAATTTTTCTGTATCATTCCAATGTTTAGAAATAAATTGGACTACTTGTTCTTTGTTAAGGTCATTCTTTTGTTTCAAAATACCTCCATAACCGATGTCGAGGCGTCTGTCTCCACAATTTTAAAGGCGAAGGGTTCGCAAGATGTAAACAAAGAATTTCTTTTACAAGAGTTTTAATTTTGCGAATCGTTTCGAATGTAAAGAAGTCCAGGGATAGGATTCTTTTTCAACCTTTGATGTAAAGGTTTGCAGATGATATTAATGTTTGGAATAAAATCAATAACATAATTTAAAGATCCAAGAAATCTCCGTAATTGAGTTTTGTCTTTCAATTCATCGGAAATTTTTCCGCAAATTGAATAGACCGCTCAATGGGTACGATCGTACCATGTTCAATATAATGACCAAGAAATCTTATCTTGGTTTGAAACATCAAAATCTTTGTCGGAGACAAAGCTAATCCATTCAATTTTGTAATCTTCAAAAGTTGATTAACATGTTTAAAATGGGAATCAATATCGAAGAATACCAAAATATCGTCAATATAAACAATGATATAATCGTAATAAGGATTGAAAATATCATTCATAATTCTCGGAATTCGGAAGGGGCATTTTTCAAACCAAAAGGCATAACGTTCCATTCAAATTGATCAAAAGGTACAGTGAATGCCGTTTTATAACGGTCTTTTTCATCAATTTGAATTTGCCAAAATCCAGATTTCATATCAAATTTGGAAAAAACTTTGGAACGGCATAATCTGTTCAAAAGATCCTTTTTATTTGGGATCGGATAACGAATCCATTTTAAAGCGAATTCAAAGGTTTATAATTAACAACAAGTCCTGGGAACTCCACGCTCTAATTCTGCATTTTTATTGACGTAAAAAGCGAACAACTCCATGGAGATTTACTTTTGCGAATTAAATTTTTCTTTAAAAGGTCATCAATTTCTTTTTACACAAATTCAAAAGTTCAGAATTCATCCGAGTGGGTCTAGCCTTGGTAGGAATATTTTTTTCAGAAAATTCTGGTTCATAAGGTAAATCAACAATATGCTTTTTCCTTTTCCAAAAAGCATTAGGAAGAGTAGAACATACTTATTTTTTTCAATTTATTTTCTAAAAGAAGAATTTTCTTTTGTATATCGAGATGAACTATCCTTTGTTCAATCCTTTTATACTCTAGTTCTTCTTTTAAAAATAAAAGGTGAGACTCTTTATCTCGTATGAGACAATTTATCTCTTTGATAGACTGTTCTTGCAAAATATTCAAATTTCTTGTCCGAGGTTTAGAGATAAAATGGAACACAATTTTGTTTCCCAAAATGTTCGTCTCGATTCCTTCCCGAGTGACCATAAACAGTTGAATCGGGGATATGAAAGGGGTTCCGAGAATAACATTCTGTTTTAAATCTTTAGCAAGTAAAAAAGATGTCTTTAAAGAAATATTGTCTTTAACAACCGAGACCTCATGTAATTTGTAACGAATATTTAAACGACTACCCGAAGCGTTTCAATGCTTCATGGTCTTATCAAAATATTTTGTAGGAATCAATCCTTCACGAATACAATTTAAATCGCACAATGTCAAAAAGAGCAGTTGTATTCAAGACAAAATCATTAATTCGAATAGAAATATTAATGATCCATTTCCTGGATGTAATCTCGGAAAGTAATGAAGAAAAGATGACGAGTTAGATTGATCATTAGTTTGATCATCGTCATCGTTTCGGTTCTCTTTTTGTCAAAATTTGTTTCTTGAATTCTAAGAACTCTTGATGCTTGTTCAATTTGATTTATTTTGAGAAAACGGATTTCCTTTTTTAATTCATTAATCTCAAAACGCAGATCATCGAATTTGTTGGTCTAGAAAGTTGTTTCTTGCCTTTATTCAAAATTTCAGTTAAGTTATACGGTTTATCAAAAGGTTTTGAAGTAGAAATGTTAATTTTTTGAAATCGACTCATAACAAATTCAGAATCGAAAGATTATCAATTTGGCCAAGAATTTCTTCTTCATCTTTTGTTAGAACACAAACTTCCTTGGGCTCTTTTCGAGTCCTCGGTTTCGTGTGAAGAATTAAGAAGATCTTCTAAATCATTGATTTGGAGTCCATCTTCCTCTTTTTCTTGTTCGGAAAAATCGATGTCTCACTTTGAATCAATCATAAGTTGGTATAATTGGTCAAGGGTTTCCTCGTCCAAATCCAACTCATTAATCTTTTTAGCCATTTTGCAAAATCTGCGGGTATGGCCTTTTTCCCACAGTTGTAACAAACAAATTTGAAAAAGTCTTTTTCACAAAATGTTTGGAACCGGAAGATTTATTTTTGGAAAAAGTATTAATTTTTCTAGAAAATTTTTCTTTTTCTTCTTTTCCGGTTTCTCGGACGGGCAAGTTCCTTTGCACTTCAAGGTCTTTTTGGAAGTAGAAGAGAAAGAATATGAAGGATCATATTGACGGCAAAAATCTCCCAATCCCTTATTTCTAAGAGATTTCTCTTTCTTAAGCATTTTTGCAGCTTAATACTATGCACATCTCGGATCCAGTTTTAAAAACATAAGACACAAGTTCACCGTAAGAAAGATTATTAAAAGGAATTTCTTCGCCGAATTGTTCGCGTATTTTTGTATGAACTTGATTCCCAATGATAATGGGAAGTCCTGCGAGGAATTCCTCTTTCCAG
Organism: Rhodamnia rubescens; assembly: GCA_021437795.1. Classification (NCBI taxonomy): domain Eukaryota; kingdom Viridiplantae; phylum Streptophyta; class Magnoliopsida; order Myrtales; family Myrtaceae; genus Rhodamnia; species Rhodamnia rubescens. The sequence continues at coordinate 3,215,567 of JAILYA010000010.1, read as the reverse complement.
TAATGGTTGGTTGCAACTGTCCGAGCAAAACACGTTGAAAGAATTCGTCTTTATATTGTCCGAAATCTCCAAAGGATTTGCATTTTAAATTAGAAAGAAGATCTTGATTAAGATCTCGTATGACGAAGGGTCACCAATGAAGTGTTGAGAAATCGAATAAATTAGAGTGGAAACAGATCTTGGATTCTCCGTCCTTCATCATCAAAAACAATCGACCGTTTTCATCGGTTTTACGCATTCAAAATGTCGTTTCTTTGGTTTTCCGTGAGATAATTATCCCACCAACCTTTCAAAGAACCAGAAAAACCAGCAATGATTAAAAACGCAACTTGGCGATCGTGGTTTCAGGGTGGTTTTGTAGGTCGTTGCTAACATAACCATTTGATTCAAAATTTGGATTAAGTTAGCTTCAAAACGCTTATCGATATTCCATTCATAAATTGCGTCGAGGAGTATTTGTTTTGAATTTTAACAAAAGATTCTTCCTTGACGAGATCCGGAGGAGTGGCGTGGGAATAGTAGAGTTTTTGAGGTTCTTTCCAAGATATCCTATTGATTTGAGGAGTATCTTCGAGTCTAGAATAGAAATTTTTGGTGTATCCGAAATTTTAGAATTCCGGTCATAATCTAAAACGCAAGTCTTGGTGTGTCGAAATTGTTAAAGGTTTTTCAACCTTTGGTGTGTTTAAAACAGGTTTTTGAGAAGGAGAGTCCACAGACCTTTTGTTTTCTTTCCTTTTCTCTTAAAAAGAAATTTCTTTTTCTTGAAGTGCCTCATAGAATTCTTTGCTGAATTTCTTGGGCATTTCAAAATTCTTAAAAAGTGGCTGTTTTAAAACGAAAGAGGACGAAGTAGAAGTTGGTCCGATAGGAGCAGGATACGAATACGTCGTTGGGTCGAGATGCGTTTCGATCCTGTTTAACCTGTTCACCTATCGTAAAAATATGTTGATTAGCAAAATTATTTTGTTCAATAACTTTTTGAATTCTTTTTCTACCCTAAAATCCTTGTCATCTTCACAAGGTTTTTTAAAAGGTCTGCAGGAATTGATTGAGTTCTAAAATCAATATTAATTTTTCTCAAAGGTGGATGATTTGATTCAATCTCTTGACCATCATCCAATTTCCATTTAAAAACTTTATTTAAGTTAAAAATTTCTCTTTGTTGTAGAAAATGGTTCTCAAACCAATCAAAGAAATACATATCTTGTCCCAGTTGTCCTAGGAACTCATAGTATAGGTCTTTGATTTGCTTGGTTTGTCTTTTAAAGTTTTTAAAAAACCAGTTCCTCGATCTCGATATTGTAGTCAAAATTAAATTCTTTGTTCAAAAGAATACGATCGGTAAAAAAAATTTCTAAAACGAGGACTTCGGGGTCTTCGTCATGCTCCATCTCGTGAAGGAATGGGTTCGGGAGATCCCGGATCCCATTGCGATAAACAGTCCGGAGATTCCCGAGCTCGTGTCGAGACCACCTGAGATTTAAATCGGAATTTAAAGGGGGAGCACTAGGAGTTGGTTGTCCTTGTGCTTGAGAAGCGGGATTACCTTGGTTAATAACTGGAATAGTTATAACAGAAGGTAGGTTTGGTCGTAAATCTACAGATCTTCGAGAAGAAGAAGCGAAAAAGAAGGTCTTGAAGAAATATGAGAAGAAACTTCAAAAGATCGTCGAGGAATTGGATGGTTACCTTACCTTCGGGATGTTGGACGATATTGGTTGGACAAACGTTTTGAACTATGGGACGAGGAATAGGATTTTCGATTTCCCATTGTTACCGGCAAAATAATGTCATTCCAATTTATCGCCTTAGGGACTATACAATTTGATTTTTTGATGTCTGTTGTCAAAAGAAGAGTTTCTCCTTTAGGAACCGAATTTAAAGAGTGAACGTCAAAAGCGTAACTCATCGCTTTATAATGAATTTTATAAATGAGAGAAAGCGGGATTGAACCGTCGTCTATCGCATAATTATGGGTCTTGATTGCAAAACCAAGGACTTCAAAATATTTTTATCCCTTAAGGAGACAGAGAAATTCGGATAACAATTAAAATGGATAGGACCATTACACAAGGATGTTTCAATCGTAGCCAAAATAGAATCTTCATAACGCAAAAAGTCTAGAATCACGCAGAACAATCGAATAGAAGTATTCAATCCTTCTTTCAAAAGTGGTTTAATTCCAATTTGAACCATACCAAAGTGAAGGTAATTATACTTCGGGCGTGTTTTTGACAAAATCCTTATTCAAAAGTGGAATCAAAGAATAAGAAGAATTAAGAGGAATGTCATGTTCCTCAGAGTAATAACATAATCGAAGATTTAAAGATCTTTCTAAAAGAAGATTGTTCATAAACCGGTCATAACGGACCTTTGGAATTTTCCAATTCCTAATTGATTTATTAAAATCTTCAATAGTAATTTCTTCTCTATGAAGAGGCCTTTCGAGAAACCTCGATATCGAACTAGAAGAAGAAGAATTAGTACGTCTTAAAAGATTCATCTTATATAAATAATGTTTTCAAATCACTTGATCGGTTCCTCAAAATCCCGCCGACCAACGGACTTACGCACCTCTGCGGGACCACGCGATATACCGAGGTTACCCTTTTCAAATGATCTTTCCACAAAATTTATGTAAAATTTCACTCAAAAGAAGCACTAATTACTCCTCTCTCTTGGCTCGATATATATATATATATATACTAGGGTCTCGTACACATAGGAATACGACCCATAAATCTCGGTCTCGGACACATAGGAACACGACCGGATTAAGTCTCGGACAATTAGTCGAACACTACTCACTTTGGTCTCGGACGACTTAATTGAACACGACTTTCACACTTTCTCGGTCTCGGACAATCGGACGAATACAACCTCACTTTGGCCTCGGACGACTTGATTGAATACGACCTTCATACTTTCTCGGTCTCGGACAATCGACGAATACGGCTCACTTTGGCCTCGGACGACTTGATTGAATACGACCCATAAATCTCGATCTCGGACACATAGGAACACGACCGGATTAAGTCTCGAACAATTAGTCGAACACGACTCATTTTGGTGCGGGGACGACTTAATTGAACACGACTTTCATATTTTCCGAGTGTAATACGCCTCAGGATATTATAATACTCATAACCCCGCGTTCAACGCCTCGGGGTATAATAATAATAAAGCCCGCGTCACAACGCCTCCGTGCAACATATGCTCTTATGAAATACGAACCTCGCGTCATAACGCCTCAGGGTAAAATCCCACATTTCCTCTCTTTCATTCCACTTAAGACCATATACCACAATAATTTCCCGATCGCTCGTCCGATACCACACGATCCTTTAAATACTTCCGATCGATCAATCCTTGCCACGTGATTCTCGCTAGATTCCTTGATTAGCAGATCGAGACCATCCGGTCTCACCAACTTTCTCCAACAAAAGATCGGGACCATGCGATCTCTCCAATTTTTCTCAATTGCCCAATCGAGACCACTCGATTAAATTGTACTGGGCAAATACTCGATCGGAACCACGTGATTCACTCACGTTAGAGAATTAATACATCGGGGCCACCCGATTAATTTATGCTACCACGAAATTCAATCCACGCCAGAGCGACCATATTATACTAACGTAGCAGTAAATTAATAGCGTACAATTAAAAGTACACTAACGTGGGAATTGATCCAGGCCGAACCATATTAATTTCTAACGTACAATTAATTCACGACTATAGTACTAAACTATAGTAACACCACATTTATTTAATAACGTGGCATAACGATATGTTGTCACATATAAAGTAACTATAGTTAGAATATAATCCAACCATGGTTAAAACAATAACTAGAGTCAAGGAATAACCTAACCATGATTAAATACTTGCATAAAGTAACCATGGTCAAACTTTGACCACACACAATCTCTCTTGACTTTACTATTCATGCAAGATCACCAATTTCTCTCTCCACTCCCTCTCATTCTCGGCCATGGCATGAGAATGACCAAAAACCATCAATTTTTCACCTAAATCTACTAAATCTCAAGTCTATTAGCACCCTAGATACCTAATCTAAGGTTAGGAACCAACTTACCACTATTTTAGCAAGTTTTCCGGCGAGAAACCGAAGCAAAAAGGCCCTCTCTCAAACCGGGTCAGATTTGTCTCGTCCCGACCTTTGCCCTTTCAAACGGACCTACGGGAAAAACTACCCAGCCAAATCAAGCTTATAATATGTCCCTGGAAAGCTAAGACAATAAGCTTTCAAATGGAAGTGGTCTTACCTCAAACCGACGTCGGACGAAAAAGTTATGGCCGGAACAGTGGGGCTGTCGGAATAGGGCAGTGGGTTGGGCGAGAGAGAGAAGTGAAGAGAGAGAAAGTGGTCACAAATTTTTGGGTGGAAAAGATGAAGATGATCAATAGTGAGGCAATTATTGATTTTGAAGTGATTGAAGGGCAATTTGGTAATTTTATCCTTCTTTGACTAGTCAATTTTGGCCACCCTAGGGGATTTGACCAAAATGCCCTTTGGCCAAAGTGAAAAATGGGAAAATATCCAAGGGTAAATGGGTCATTTCCCATATTCAGTCCAAATTTTATCATTTCCCGAACCCTTTGGGGCGAATCGCAAAGAATTCATACACTTTGGATGAGGAAACGTCCATAATTTATTTATTGAAACCCCGAAGGTCCGACGTCAAATTTCGAAGCCCGATTCGCGATCAATCTCGATCAATTGAAATTCCAGCGTATCTCAAACTAACGGGCGGCTTTTAGGAGTTACGCGTATCGACCCGTGATTTACATCACGTTTAAGAATTTCTCGAGCCATGGGGACTTTGGTTGTCATTCAATTATGAGGGTCAATCACTAGTCCCGATGGGCACGATCGTTAGAAAATAATTTAGGGACGTTCGGAACCCATACGAGGTCAAACGGAATCACCCGTGATCCAAGCGTAGGGTATTATCCAAATCGTTCCTTAATCATTCTAGGATCGGCCTATATTGGTCCGAATATTCCCTCGACAATTTTCATGGCCAAAGAGTCAATCCAGGGATCAATTTCTTAGGTCCACGTACTTGATTTTTCCTAGCTAGCCATTCCCATTTGGTTAGTCCGCTCGAGAGGAATCAACTCGAGTGAGATTAGACTGAAATATATCAATGAGATATTTCATTCATTCATAACCGAAAGTGGGTCGGAATTCGGATGTCACAAAGCCTCTGCAGACACGAAAAGATCCATCCACATATCCCAACAGATCGTTACAAATCAAAATCGGTTCAAACTAAGATTTCCACAAAAGATAATTGTCTCGCATCAAGTTTGATGGAGACAAGATTAGTGATGTTGAGAAGAACAAGAGATGGCGAGGCTGATTGCATAGCGGTAATTTGAGTAGCAGCAGAGATCGGAAGAGAGAAAGGAGAAGAAGAGGTGAAAGCGGGGGCATATTATTGAAAGGTGACGGGAAATTGGGATTAACGGAAAGAGAAGATGATGGCCAAAAAGATGGTAGAGAAGAAGAAAAATTCGCAGATGTATCTAACATTGTTGAGGCAGAAATTGGAGCAAAAGAAGTGTTGATTTGAGGCAAAAATGTTGAAGAACGTTATGCGTTTTCCCGCTCCGATACCATGTTGATATTTAAAGTCAAAGAGAGACAACAACAAAGTGTTTATGATGGCTCAACCCAAATTAAGGTTGTATAATGTGTATTTATATGAGTGACTAATTGCAATAAGGGTATAAATAAGCACAATTATAGAAATACCCCAATATACATATAATTACATGCTAATACAAACTTGACCGCCGGATTTTCCTTCTTCTCCCTTGAAATCTTTTGAAGGAGACCACTGAAGCTTAGAGATGGATAGAGAGAGCCTTAATAATAGAAGTTGACTTGACAAATATAAAGAAGAGAGGAGAGAACTCACTGTGGTTGGGGGTGCGGGGGAGTGAGTTCCCGATCAATACAAGGACGACCATGCCCACGGCCGGTGCACCTTGGGGTGATGGCTAACTATCAGCTAGGCCGGCTCACGATAAATCGGGCATCGGAGTCAGTCTGGCCACCATAGACTGAACAGAGACAGTATCTGGTTCAATCAGCACAATGTCTCTCCATTGTTTCATATCGGGTCTAAGGGATTTACAAGGCATCAAAATCTTGAGATGTTTAGTTTCTTGTCATCCGCTCAAATCACAATATCGACATGGAGATTTCAAACGATGTTTCCGGTCGTATTTTGATGATCGGGCAACAAAACTACAAGAGTTGGTATTTGATATGGCTGACCCGCCCTTAGCTCTTTTAAGCTCTCTCTCTCAGAGATCCGTCTGAGTTTCAAAGTTTGTCCTCGAATGCCCCATTTTTTGTCTTTTTACGTGTTTTTATCTCTATTGAGGTCTTTCTCGAGTCTTCTTAGGGAAGTTTAACCTAAAATTTGATTTGCGTTTGTTCATTCATTTTAAAACCTAATGACTCACTTGTTTGAAACGTCAAAAGGCAACTAGATCGGGGGCTAACATTACCAAAATCAGACGACCCATATCAAAAAACGGGTTACTTTATGACACGAATGTCAGATTTGGGTGAAGTGTATATGGACGAAAATGTCTCGACCAATACTATCCAATTACACCCTTTGATCAGGTCTTCCATGAAGTTTGGCCTCAAGTCAATTTTGATCAAAATATGATCAAAGTTGAGAAGCCATATGTGTGAAATGAAGCGCCTACATACAGTTTGAGTATGGAAAAATTATCCCATCAGTCCTAAACTTGTTGTACAAATGTCAATTCAATCCTAAACTTTCTCATTGTGTTTATTTAGTTCCCAAGCCTTTGCGCAAAATTTCAATAAGGTTGTTCCGGCCAATTTTCTTTGGAAAATGCTGACGGAGTAATTTTCCTATTTGAGTACTATATTGACTTTTATTATGATTAGAGGATTTGTTGTATTTTGCTTTACTTACTGATCTTTTTCCATTGACTTGAATGACTAGGCAAATTTGTTAATCTCTTTAGTTAAATTCATTTTCATTAGGATGTGCTCTTTTTCCGGTTGCAATAAAGTTTCGGGGAACCAAAGACACGTCCTTGAATAATATTTGAGAGGTTAGTAAGGTAAGGAAATTCACAAAATTTATCATACAACCCCAGAAATTATTGGCGCAGCTCCCAGCTCGAACAAGAAATTCAAAAGCACCTATACTGATCAGGGGATATCTAAATACCAGTTTTCTCGAAAAAGTCAAAACAAAATGACTTATGATTTTGATAGAATTTGAATATACACCTCTGAAAAATAAAAAAGAAAATGAATGTATGTTGTTATCATATTGCCCCTCCCTGGAATCAAGAAAAGGTTGTGAATTTGTGGGTTAAAAAATTTCTTGAGAAATGAAAAGACAGAAAAGAAATATCCAACCCTTACTTGTGGAGGTGATCATAGAGGGGCGCGAGCTGGTCCGAAATGTCGAGCGTGTCGAGCGCAAGCCACGTATTAGGGTGGAGACCAAGAGCCGTGCCAGTCGTTCGCAGCTCCTTCGATCTCTCGAGGGCGAGCGCTCGGACACCGACCTTCTCAAGTGGTTGTACGATGGCTTCCGGCATGCAAAATGTGAAGGAATTCTATACGCATCCAGCAAGTCGATCCATGTGATATTTTCTGGCCCTTTTCAGTCAAGTTGGCGATTTTGGATCCGACACAACGCGATGGAAGTTTATTAATTCAAGGGTAGCAGGAATCTTACATGCTTCTGGTCCGACTTTGCTTTGACATCATTTCGGGAAAAGACCAATATCTTCGTGGACCTTGACTTGTTTCTGATACAGATTAATCATTGTGCCATTTAGGTCAAATCCAATGAATGATCAACGCGTTTGCCTATGGCTTGAAATACTTGTCAGAGAAGCTGCTCGCCGACGCTGGAGAGGTGGCCCGTTGCAACCGGAGGTGGCCCACCGCCGAAGAGGTGGCTAAGCGTGGCAAAGAGGTGGATAGGGCGTGGCAGATGTTGGAGTTGGCTAAATCACTGGCTAATATAGGTGATAGACCTAGTCAAAGGAGTTAAATTTGATCGCACGACGTTAAATGTGACCATAGTTAGATATGGAGCATTAGATTAGTCCATGAAATTGACCATCGGGTAAAGCAGCCGTGATGGCCAGTACTGCAGCAAATTCTTCCCAGCCTCTACTTATAACAAAAAAAGCTTTCTATATCCGTTCATTTACGGTTGGAGTTCGCTCCTGTGAGCTTGGAAAATAGTTACAGCTTGCAGGACTGTTTTCTATTTTTTCTTTTTCTTTTTCCCGCAACAAATTAAAACCTTTCCTGACGGGCCTTACCTTAAAATTCTTTACTCGTTCTCCCCCAATCTCCCCACCACGCATCACTTGTCAAACCCTATCTGCCATGAGTTCCGACAACGACTCAAAGCTCCCCTTCACGACGTCGTTGTGGAGATCCTGAAGCGATTGCCGGTGGAATGTCTCCTCCGATTCAGGTGCGTTTGCCGATCATGGTGTTCCACCATTGATGACCCTTCTTTCATTGATGACCCTTCTTTCGTGGACCTCCACTTGAATAGCTCTGCTCTCGGTTCCTCCAGTTGGCACACCGTGTGTCTAGATTGGCGCGATCCTGTCAAAAAAACTGTGCTCTGTGTTCTCCGATTAGTCTCTTACCCTGCCCTCCCAGTCGCAAATCGAAATTCCATTTGATGCTCCTGACAGCCGTTACGTCATTGTTGGTTCGTGTAATGGTTTGATCTGCATAGCAGAACTTGACAGAATTCGCCGTGAACAGACGATTCACCTATGTAATTTTTTCACCAGAAAGCACAAGGTTGTTTTACTACCCGGTCTGAAGTATCGAACGTTAAGTCTAGGATTTGGCAATGACGCCAGGTCTAATGACTATAAGATTGTGAAGCTTCCAGATGATCATCCAATTCCACGATACGGCAAGAAAAAGTCTCAACTCGAGATTTACTCACTCAGTACAGATTACCGTTGTAGAGAGCCTCGTTGCACTTTAGATATGACTTGATGGCTGGCTACATTTACTGGTATAAAAGATTTATTCTACTTGCAGAAAAGTTGATACACCTAAATTGAGAAGAGTTTCTGCTTTGGATTTGAGGTGACTTTGCTGAGCAAAGTGGGCAAGTTCGGGCCTTGTGATTCATTTCCCGATGGTAGATTAGGTTCGTAATGTTGATGGAGCTCTTGTGACCTGACGTTGTCCTCATTTTTTCTGCAATTCGCAGAACCGTTGCTCCATCATTAGTCCTCACTGATATTCGAAGTGCTTCTCCATACACACAAATGAAGACAGACTTCATTCTGTATATCTTCACAAATCACGCCAAAATGAAAAGAAAAAGAAATAAGCTGCAAAATCTTTGGTTAGATTTGAGTGATGAAGAGTAACCTTCGCCCAGGCCAGATCTGGGCTGGGGCTGACCTCGCCCAATGTTAGTGGGGGGCGAGCCTCGCCTGACCTCGCCGCCCTCTGGCTAGTCGCCAGCAGCAATCGGCTAGAAGAAGAAGGAAAAAAAAAAGGAAAGAAAAAAGAAAAGGGGAAAAAAAGAAAAAATAGAAAAATAAAAAATTTAAATATCATTAAATTATTATTAAAATTTATTCACGTTAGACCATGGCCGGCATCTATGTTAGTGCCGACCATCAATGTGGGTCGGATGGATTGAATTGGTGCAAATACAAGAGTTTTAGAACCGAATTAACACAAAAAAAAAAAGTTTAGGATTGAATAGACACAAATGCAAAAGGTTTAGGACTGAATTGGCGAAATTAAAAAATTTAGAACTGAATTGGTAAAAATGCAAAATTTTTAAAACTTTTTTGATAATTTTTCCATTTTGGGAGTCGCGATTTATGTGAAATAACGCTTAATGACTTTGAGGACTCATTTCTTTTCATATGTATAAGATTTCAAGAGGCGCGATTTGATGGATATGTAAGAGAAATTTGATTCGTCGGGTTGGAGGAAAATTGAATTGGATTTCACATCCTCTTTGTTGAGGAGGAATATTAAGAAATCTACAACTCTACCCAAAAATTGTACTAGGAAAATTTGATTCTCTATTATGCAGTTGAACTTATGCAAGAATCAGAAACGTTAGAGATGACCGAGAGAAGAAAGTGAATTGAATTTCGATCCTATAAACCCTACTTTCGTATGGATATACATATCAAGACTAGCCGATCTTTTGTAGTGTAGGAAAAGGAACTCGCTAGAGAAGCAAACGAAATCAATGCGGCCGCCAACCAGAACCTTCATGTCAAACCTTCCCATCGGGCCGGTTCACGTAGCTCTCCCTCTCATAAACCGGCCAACAGCATTGCTAACTTTGCTAGGGGAGCCGGCCACTGACTTGACCTGTCAAACTCGGTAAAAGGAACTCGCGACAAAACGACCTGTCGCTATTGGAGTTACCTAGCAGGTACTTCAAATGCCCCATATGAAATGAAACCCATTCGAGACCACACCCTTTTTTTTTTTTTGGGTCGGACGAGACCACGCCTTAAGCGTAAAGCGTAGCAACATCCGAGGACCACATGAAGTGAAAAGGAGATGGAAATACAAGAAAAATGAGGGAGACGACACTGAGGACAAATGACAACAACAAATGACAGCAAAAGACAGTGGAAGCCGGGTCGACTTTTGTGGTTTTATTTGTTTAGCAAAAGATGAGTGGTTTACAAATTTCTAAAAAATGATGATTTATATCTCTTAAAATAATTAATTAATAAATTTTATTTTCATTAACGATAAAAAATTTTGTCTAAACCTTTTTGTAAATGATGAAAATATATTTTTTTTCATTCATTTACTTTTATAAGCAATACGAATGATCATTTTTAAGAAAATCATTTCTCACGAAGCATTTCTCTCAAGAATCTACACACCACACAACTTGCCCAAGAATTAAATTGGAAAATAAAAATAGTATGGGAAGAAAGATTCGTAGTCAATAAATTAGAAGTGGACTGATGGGAAGAATAACCAAAAAATTCCTTAACCTATTGTAATTGAGTCAATTCAATCTTAAATTTTATTTTTTTTGGCCAATTAAGTCATAAACATTTTACATTTATGTGGCACGGCCAATGTTAGCGTGGAGATTTTTTAATAAGTTTTTTTTAGTCTTTCATTAATTGTTTTTCTTGTTTTATTTTCTTTTCTTTACCTTTTCTTTCTCTTTCTTTTTCTCTCTCTTTATTTTAATAGGTTTAGAACTTTTTTGGTAATTTTTTCTGCGGCGATGTATTTGGAGATAACTATGTCATCGACCTATTCTGCACTAACTACGGACCTAACAATAGTTTTAAAAAAGTCATGTATCTATTAACTAATTACCGGTAACAAAATGAGAACGGTGGGCATGGCGTAATTGAATACTCATAGCATACATTTTTATCAGCCTATGCCAAACGAAGTTCTTCATAACAATGGAAATCCTACAATTGAGACGAGACATTAGAAAGGCAATTGAAGTCTAAGCCCACTAATTTACTTTCTCATGAATCAATCAATCTTAATAACTTCAAAATTATGTCTAAGACATTGCACTGATGTTTCTAGTAATTGTTCATTTACAGTCACCTTCTTCCTCACAAAGAGTTTGAAAATTTCCCCCATTTTCCACGTCATTTTACGGCCGGTCCTTTTCTCCTCCTTCATCAAGTCTTGTTCGTGAGAATTTCAAGATGAAATGTCTGCGATAGAAACACCACTCCATTCGAGACTCATCAATAATAGTTTGTATGTCCGAAGTCGGCAAACGCCGCAATTAAACAATGCAGCGTGAAACATTCGAAGGTATGACCGCAACGTGAACCGAACTCATTTTATCTCGGGAATTAGGATCGACCTTTTGCCATGAGGTCGAATATCTCGACCACATCATGAGCTCGTACCCTTGGATTGTTGTAGTACCATAGAAATCAATCATTTGTTGCCTAATTAGCGCAACTATACATTTGTCTGGTTGGCTAAACAAGAAGTTGGGTGTGCAAAAGGTTGTATCCTCGTACAGCCAGAAGAATTATGGATCCTATGGGACCAAAAAGGAACAAAATGGAATACTTCAGGACAACTAGACAACATGGGAAAAATGAACATGTGGACTAAAATGTCCAAAAAATACCTTTAGAAGGCCACCCCAATTTCATGTACATAGAGTGGAAAATGAGCTAAAGTTGGAAAACACATTAGATAGGATTCTACCCATGGATATTTAAGTACGTTATAAGGGTTTTACGTATTTCGTGTCAAAGAAAGTCCAATCACGAGAGCCGCATGATCAGCCGAAAATAACAGATCGAAAGCGAAATTCGCCCTTTTAATAGCATCGCTACGCGGTGCTTATAGAAGGATCAATCTAAGGAGCTGTGGTTAGTTCACCTGGACCCATCGGGGACAACACAAGAGCGACGTATAAGGAAAGTTGAGCACGAGAAGTTGTTTGCTCCGGGGACGCGGGGCCCTAAATAAGACAACTTGGAAAACCTTGATCTAGCAAAGGACAACGTTTGCAGAAGGCATATAAAGAAGCATCTGTGCAAGCTGCCGAAGGAAGAAGAAGAAGAAGAACAAGATGGCTTCACTGTCTCTCTCTTTCCTCGTCAAGATCTTGCATTGTGCCTCTCTCCTCTGTCTTTTGTGCCTTGACGATAAGGCCTGTGTCGTTCATGGAGCTCAGGAGATCACCCTCCCAGTCTCCTCTCTTTTCCCTTGTCCCATTTGCAGAGCTTCTACTTCCAACGGTTACTCTCTCTCTCTCTCTCTACCAAATAGTTTTGCGCAATTTATGTCTTTGTTAAGAAACTATTTCGATGCAAATGTAGTGTCTAGTCCGGAAAAATTCGATCTTATGGCCAACAAAACTTGGATTAAAACATTAATATATTGCTATTTGCATTATGGTAGAGACCCCGAATGAATAACCAGTACTCTTAACACCAGAAATTTTGATGATTTGTTCTTAAGGAGCACACGAGATTGAGCCAGCCATTCTTTTTTTCTTTTTGGGTCGAAAGACCAGCCATTCATGTGGCAAGAGATGAATGGAGACTTGTCCTTTTAGTCTCTCGCATGTATTTTTTCGTTTATTGGGTAAGTGGTGGCCATGCCGCATTCGCTTATCCCGAGATTTCGTTTGTTTCGTTAAAAATATAATTTTAAAGAATATTTGTTTTATATGTGATCATTTATATTGCTTACACAAATGAATGGACAAAAGATATTTTTATCATTGACGAAAATATTTAGATGCATGTTGTTATTTATAATGAAAGTTTTTTCATTAACTAATTAATTTAAACTAGAAAAAATTATCCAAAAAGATCTAAACCTATTGCACGTTTGTCAATCGGTCTTAAACTTTTTAGTTGTGCAAATTGAGTCATAAACATTTTCATGTTTTGTCAATCGAGTCCACTCGGTCAATTTTAATCGAAAATCCATAGACGCCGATCATCCTACGTGATACCGCATGCGCTAAAGTTAATAATATTTTACTATTTATTTTTTTTTCTTTTCTTCTCTTTCCTTCTATTATTTTTTTTCCTTGGGCTAGCAAGGGCAGCCGTCACCCTCGCCTACCCTGGCACGAGCATTCCTTGACTGAGGCCAACGAGGGTGGCCTTTGCCCAAGGTTGTCCTAGGAAAGAGGGAAAAAGGAAAAATAAAATAAGAGAAAAGATTAAAAAAATGTAAATATGGAGAAAGAATAAAAAAATACAAAAACCAATAAAATTTTTAAAATATCATAAAAAAAACTATCCATGTCAATGTCAACCGTGCAATGTAAGGCTTTCGGTGTCCACGTTAGTAATTTTTGCTAAAATTGATTGGATTGACTCAATTGGCAAAACGTGAAAAGGTTTAGGATTTAATTGGCAAAATTAAAGGTTTAGTACTAAATGGCAAAAGTGAAATGAGTTTAAGATATTTTGGATAATTTTTTCTTTTGATTTATAGAAGCCATCATTTTGAAAAATATTTTCAAAATTATTCATTTTCAAAAAATAAAAATGGGCTTAAAAACCTAACTAGCTCATTCGAGTCTGCATGAAGTCTACTTGTACCAAAACCGTAGCAACTTACTTTGGCGCAATTGAATAATCAATTTCCATTCAAGCTGACTTTGCTTGACGTGAATCTGATTTGTGTGTAGCCCATTCAACTACAGATGACAACTTCGACCGAAAAAAAAAAAAAGAAACTACAGATGACAACACATTTTTTTTAACATGGTATGTGTCCAACACTAGGTCTATTCCGACCCCTCGAATGGCTGCATACACAACCAAGTTAAACAACAAAGAATTATCGACAAAAGTACCCTATACAGAAAATGCAAGTTTAATTATAGCGATGATCGAAAGGGCTGGCACAAATAGTCCATCATGTGAGATTTTGTGTGACCATTGTCAACTATTCTAAAAACTTCAACCTGTTAGATGAAAGTGTGGTCTAATATCAAAATTTAAATATTTTATCCCCTCGCATCTCTTTTTTTTCTTTTTTCGAGGGACACCATTGTCTATATTCTAAGAAAATTTGACTCTGTATAAAACACAAACCTTGTGTCTGAACCTGTAAATCCATTAGTGAAATTTCTATGTTTAGAAATTTTAATTTGAATAAGAAGGGGAAAAAGTGTGCTTTGTCATGTTAATTTGAATAATTTGCTCCCTTCTTTGTATATAAATTCTAAGTTCACTTCTCATCACGTAAGAGGAGTAATTATCAGATAGATTACTCAATACAATGGGTGATAAAAATTGGCATTGAAGTGATCTTTCTAGAGGTTCTCTTCTTTTCAAGTTGGTAATGCGAATTGGGCCCCCAAAAATCTACTATCCTCTCGTGGTTTTAATCTTGAATGTGAGCGAAAAACTAAAAGATATATGAACGAGGTAAGTTGTTTAAGTTTCAACATCAACCTCTAAAATTTCCCAAACAGATCGGGGAACAAAGTTGGAGCATGCACAGTGTATTTATTGCTTTAAATAAAGGTATTTAAGTCTACGAATAAATACACTGGAAGTCCTAAAACTTGTTATGAAAATGCAATTGAATCCTAAAACTTTCACAAAATGTAATCAAGTATTAAAATTTATACGATCAAATCCTAAAATTTGTTAACATTTTTCATTTTTCAAATTGGACAGGTTTAATGAAAGGACCCGATTGCACTAACTTCACAAGTCTTATGACTTAATTGCACTTTTTTTGAAAGTTTTAGAACTCAATTACATTTTTATAACAAGTTTTATGACTTGATTGTATTTTTTTTATGATAGGTTTTAAGACTTATAGTATACTTTTGCCTAAGTCTAACAAAGTTCTTTCATTAAAAGGGTTGTGTACGCAGCCATTGAAGGGTAAAAGTAGCCCCAGCCGTTTGAAATTGCAAGATGCTTCCTTTTTTAAAAGCTGCACGGTGTCCCATAATCTATGCTGATCTTTAATGTCAGTTAATTGCTCGAAAACCTTTCACCTTAATCGAATTTCCATTCTATATGCAGCGAACTCAACTTTGAAGTTGGTTCACAAGAACAGTCCATGCTCTCACCTTTTCAATGGCGAACCCGTGAACCACACCCAACTTTTGCTTGAAGACATTGCGAGAGTGAAGTGGATTCGATCCAAAATCTCTGGAGCCAATGCAGCTAACAGCTTGAAAGACTCGGCCGTCAGCATCACGGCCAAGTACGGTGCTGGCGGCGACAGCTATTTGGTGACGATAGGCCTCGGCACACCGAAGAAGGACGTGACCCTTTTGTTTGACACTGGAAGTGCGCTCACATGGACCCAGTGCGAGCCATGTGCTGTGTCTTGCTATAGCCAAGCTGAGCCAATCTTCGACCCCTCTCAGTCCTCCTCCTACACCAACATCTCTTGCTCTGCTCCATCTTGCTCTCAGCTTCCTTCTGGCACTGGTAATTAACAAGACCACACTTTTAACTCAAGGCTCCAATTGAAACTATACATATTCAACTAAGAAGAAACCTCTTAGGACTTTTTCCCGTTAGAAGAAGCTCATCTTGTCTTTAATTTTACGATGCTCCACGGTATGCAGGTCGACCACCTCGTTGCAGTGGTTCGACATGTGTTTACGAGACAGGGTATGGTGACCAAGAGTCCTTTAGCATTGGTTTCTTTGCAACAGAGACACTGACTTTATCATCAACCGACGCAATCACCGGTTTCGAGTTTGGGTGCGGCCAAAACAACGGAGGGCGATTCAAGGGATTTGCAGGATTGTTCGGGCTTGCCCGAGACAGGATTTCATTCTTAGAACAAAGTGCGACCAAATATGGACGATATTTCTCGTATTGCCTCCCACCATCGACGAGCTCCACGGGGTACTTAACCTTCGGCATGGGCAGTATGACATCCACCTCGGTCAGCTTCACACCAATATCAATGGTCTCGCAGAGTTCACTCTTCTACGGCATTGACATAACAGGAATCAGTGTTGGAGGCAAACCGCTTTCTATACCATCAACCGTGTTCTCAAATGTTGGCTCCATCATTGACTCGGGAACCACAGTCACGCAATTGCCCCCGACTGCGTACAGCGCCCTGCGCTCGGCCTTCCGACAGGCAATGTCGAACTACAAGATGTCGGCTCCAGCTTCTCCCTTCGACACTTGCTATGACTTGAGCGGGTCCACCATGGTCACTGTCCCAGTGATCACATTCTCCTTCAGGGGACCCATTGACGTCCAGTTGGACACCAGCGGTGTGTTGTTTCCCGTAACTCAATCACAAATGTGCCTAGCATTTTCATCGACCGGCGACGAGACTGCTTTAAGCATCTACGGGAACATACAACAAAGGTCATTTGAGGTGGTGTACGACGTACCTGGAGGGCGGATTGGTTTCGGCTCAAAAGGTTGTTCCTAACTTCCTAAACATTGCCCTAGAGCTTCCAAGTAGCAAAGCAATTTGCTTGTTTGGTGCACTTCAATAAAGTCCAAGACACTTGAATCAAGGCGAGTTATGTGTATCACTCTGTACTCTAAAAACTACGCTGGACATTAATGAATAGTTGTCTTCCATTTCTATAGAACAAGGGGGGCAGATTGATAGATGCACATCCTAATGAGAATTGCAATTTGCTAACTATAGAAGGGAGAAAGTTTTGCTAACAACAGTGATGAGTGTCAGTTTACTAGATAAAATGACATGACGGTGCTCCCTCAAAAATCATCTCCATTGAATCGTGGATAAATGACGAATAAACACCACAATTCACAAACCAACGATTTGATGTAGCATATCGAGATTTCTCAAAGAATCTTCCCAAATTCAAGGTTAATCCATAATATGCAATATGATCGAAAACTCAAAAATCAAGACTAGAGTCGCCACTAATCAAATTAAGAAAACCTAGGCCGATCGGACAACTAACGCCTAAGGCAGTGTTGGGGGGCGTCAAACTACCTAAGTTCACTTGCGCACTTGTGAAGGAACCGGTCAAAACGAAACCTCGATATCCTAAGTCCCAGCTTACAATGAAGCGTTGCACAAAATGTCCGATTGCTTAACAAGTAGATATAGTTGAATGAAATGTCGCATAATGGTATTAACACCTAGTTACCCCATGATAAAACAACGGCATTCTCAAGCATGTTGGAGACTCACAACTATTGAGGATATGTGAGACGACACGCCATCATGTCACGTGATACAAAGTGGTATCCTAATAGATCCGAATCTTATCACTAGTCAAACTCAACCCCCATTGAATCCAAGCGACAGTCAAAACCCCTAGAGACAAAAGAAATAACATACGGATGGTTTTCATGTTCCGTACCATTTCTTTCATCTTTAGTTTACCACTAAATCACTCATAAAGTATGTCCTAAACATGCTCGCGAAACCTTTTCCGTGTTGTTATTTACTAACGACACCATTTTCACGAGTTATAGTTGTGACTCCATTCGTGTGTGAAAGTGTGAATCGAAATGAGATGTCAATTTATACGACTTGCATTAAATGAATTAGGATGTACTTTGGAAAAGACATACACTTCAAATGCAACATGTAAACTCTAAATTCAAACGGGCCAAATTCCATTAAAAAAAAAACCTAAAACTTTTAAGTCTTGTCCCAATTAGGTACAAAATGCCTATCATATAGGTTATTACCAAGTAACTTCCTATCGGACACCATACTGCACAACTTCAAACAAAACTAAACAGGTACACCTCACAAAGCAAGCACAAGAATAAAACATTTTTTTAAAAGTAAAATGTAAAAAAGTTTCCAAGGGCAAACCGACATAAAAATTCGTGAGAAATTGAGAACAAGAAGGCATGGACAGATCGATACCGTGTGCAGCCTCAAGCCCGCCCAAGCCATGCCCAGGCCCCGCCATCGGCCTCTCCGGTGACGGATCTAATTTGGCCGCCGGCCCTTTGTAGTCGAAGAAGTTGCGCGTGGCTCAGAAGCTCGAATTCTTCCAAGCGGTCAACCACGGCGCCATCGTGGACACCTACGGTGGCACCACCGGCAACCACTGCCTGGTGGTCGTTACTATCGGCGACCACGACACCATGGTCACAGCTCTCAAGTAACCACCATGCAGTGGTGGCAAGAGCCTCTTCTTTTCTTGCCGTCGTAGATCTAGATTTGAGATCGTGAGCACGGCGGGTCGTTGAAGTCCTCAGGCTACTATCATCGGAGAGAAGACATGGATTGAAATATGATTTTTCTTTTTTGGGGCATAATTGTTATATCTAGGAAGTGTATATTTTTCTTATTTTTTTAAATATATATTTTTTTTTAAATTTGATTGGGTTGTGGGGGTGGGGGAAAGAGAAAATGAAAAGAACAGGAATGGTGGTGACCAAATCGGCAAACGACCATGCCATGCGAAGCGTGCATGTGGGCGCAGGATCGATGCAGACCTTGAGATCTCGGGGCGGGGGAAAAGGAAGAGTCGCAGGAAGAGGGTGCCACGTGTTGCGGTTGTTGTCACGGTCATTACACCAATTTTTCTTTTTTTCTTTTTTTCCTTTTTTTATGTGAAGAAGATGAGGAAAGAAATTGGAGAGAACGCGCATAATGGACCAATGGCATCGGGATTTGGATCACTTGATATTGAGGTTTTAGGATGGATCTTTACATTACTCAAATTAAGTTCGTATAAATAAAAATGGAACCGATTTGAGAGATGGTTGGGATTCAAAACTTTTGAAACCCAAAAAAATTCTCGTCCAATTTCTTTCCCTCCTACTCAACAAATAATGTGGCTCATTCTTGAGCCGTCCATTTTCTTTTGGACTAACGATTTGAATAATGATAAACATGTCACGAAACTCTATTATCAATTGATCCGAATCCATGACATCGACGTTCGTCTCACCAACACATCCAGCTCCACTTTCCCAACCCCCACGTAATGGGCCAATCAGCCACCCTCTCCCCTCATCCCACCCTTTCTCCCACCCTTTTTCATATACCCTTAATTACATAAAATCCATGGCGAAGGGATCGTCCCTACGCACCGAGCTCGCGTGGGCCTGATCCATCATGATCATTTATCATGTGAGTCTCACGGAGATAAAATGGAATCAAGCCTATTACGTAGATCTCGCTACAAGATCATCGGCATGCCCTATCAAATTTGCGCAGAATTTTATGGAATCCAAGTCGAGGTGGATACCTTTTAAACCATCGATCGAATTCTTTCAGTCCGGATTTTATGCGGGATCCCATTTGGTTACTTAATGAGTGTGCTCGAGACATATTTTCCGAGGCCCTTTACATATTTATGGTCGTGTCATGGGAATGAATAGCCATGTTTTGGGGCACTTGCAAGAAGAAGGAAGAATAGGAAAAGGAAAAAAGAAGAAGAAGAAGAAGAAGAAGAGACACAAACAAAAATAATCTAATATGTATCATAAACTTCGTAACAAAGAAAATCAAGGTTCCGATTATTTCAGAACAATTTATGCCTAAGTACTTAAGTAAACAATGAAAATATTTTTCGTCCGAATTTCATTTGTTTCTAATCATTTCTTTAGAATTAGTTTCTTCTATACATTTTATCTAAGGGACAAATGCAACTGAAAATCTTGGATTCATTTTTGAATAAGGGAATTTTGACAGGTGATCAACACTCGGACTACGATTTAATCCATGGCTGACTTTAAAAATAAAATTTAGGCATTCTAAGGAAATTTGAAAAAATAACGAGCGATCGCGAGAACCTGAGTCAACCCAGTTCGGCCGTGGTTGATCTGGTCCAATTAAGCCCAACAACATTACGGCCGAAGCAAAGCCCAGCCCATTTGGCCCATCAAGGGAACCGGCCACACCTGTTGAATATTGAGTTGTCCTCTTGAACCGGACACAACTAATTGCCACCTTATCGAGTAATCCTCTTTTTCACCAAAAAAAAAAAAAAAAAAAAAAATAATCCTCTTTCGACAACCAAAAAAAAAAAAGATTAATCCTCTTAATTAATCAAGTAATCCTCTTAGGCTCCGTTTGTTTCGCGTAAAATAACTTTTAAGAAAATATTTTTTCAATTTTGCGGCATGTGGTTGGCGAAAAATAACCTAGTCTAGAAAAATATTTTTAACCAATGAAAAATTCCATTTAAAAGTGAGAAAAATATTTTCCTGTTTTTTTAGAAGAGAAAAAACATTTTCCTCATTGTTCCTTCCTCCTTTTTCCACATTTCCTTTCTTTATAACTATTTGTTTACTTTCTTTTCAAATTTTTTATTTATTTTTAAAATAAAAATTCATATTTTTTTCTCTTTATAATTTTTAAATTTTTATGTTCTTCTTTTTTCATTTTTTATTTTCTCCTCCTTCGTCCTTTCTCGCCTGCCACTACTTCCTTCTTCCTCCGCCAACCACAAACCTCAATGACTTCCTACAACCCGTTGATCGGTCATTATGTAGGCGGACGAGCCCCAGAGATCAATGACCTTAGGTGAGCTCAAGCTCACCTACGATTGGCAACCAGCCAAAACAAGAAGGAAAACAATATAAAAAAAAAAAAGCAAAAAGAAAGATAAATAATTAAAAATTTGAATTTTTATAAAAACATAAAAAATGAAAAGATAAAAAAAATTATTAAAAGGAATTCATGGAGGACAATCAAATCCGATTTTTTATATCAAACGATGAGAAATATGTTTCCGGTATTTTTATATTTTAGCCAAATACCGAAAAACATTGTCATTTTTCTGGAAAATAATTTTTCAAAAAATATATCCCCAAAAACCCGTATTTTTTGCAAAACAAACAGAGTCTTAATTAAGAATAATCATTCACATAATTACAAAAAATACATAGCCATGTCAATCTTTACAATTCCTTTTGATTAGAATGCATTACTATGTAACTTAGGAACCCTATGCACTTTATGTGCACTTTGTGTGCATTTTGCATGGAAACGATACTAAATATAACGTGACAAGACAATACGCACATACATAGCAAGATAAAGCCCTAAATTTCATTATTAATCTAATACTCATTATATTCACTATGAACTCAACTTTGAAGCTGGTTCACAATCCGGTTCGCTAAAAATAAGTTAATCTAGAAAAATATTTTCTACCAATAAAAAAAAAATCCCTTCAAAAGTGGGGAAAATATTTTCCTCTTTTTGAGAAGAGAAAATGTTTTCCTCACCTTTCCTTGCTCCTCTCTTTAACATTTCCTTTCTTTATAATTATTTTTTTACTTTCTTTTCATTTTTTTTTTATTTTTAAAAATTAGAAACTGTTATTTTTTATTTTTTCTTCATTTTTTATTTTTTTTCATTTTTTTTCCTTCTTCCTCCTTCCTCCTTTCTCCCCTACCACTACTTCCTCCTTCCTCCGCCGACCACGAACCTCGTGACCCGTTAATGACCTGCCATTATGCGGGCCGGCAAGCCCAAGCTCGTTGACCTTGGGTGAGCTCGAGGTCACCAGTGACGGCGACCGCGACCGTCCAAAATCAAAAGGAATATATATATATATATATAAGAAGCAAGAAAAAGGATAAAGATAAGTAACTAAAAAAATTCAAATTTTATAAGGAAATAATAATAAAAAAATTAAAGAAATTATTAAAAATTCATGGAGAAAAATCAAATTCGATTTGCCATACCAAATGACAAGAAATATTTTTTGGGCCTTTTTCATATTTTAGCTAAACACCGAAAAACATTGTCATTTTCCTGAAAAATAACTTTTCCAAAAATATTTTTCAAAAAACTCATATTTTTCGCAAAACAAACGGAGCTTTAATTAAGAATGATCATTCACATAATTACAAAAATACCTAGCCATGTCAATCCTTACAGTTTCTTTTAATTAGAATGCATTACGATGTAACTTAGGAATCATGTGCACTTTACGTGCACTTTGCATGTAACATGTAAATTCAAAATTCAAACATGACACTAAAGATGATGTGACATGATAATACGCATATATATAGCATGATAAAGCCACATCTTTGAACATTACAAGATGTATGATTTTTTCAATAATGCACATTGTCAATTTATCTATGCTGATTTATAAACTACATTTATTGCTTGAAGTCCTTCATATTAATCTAATGCTCATTCTATTCACTGTGAACTCAACTTTAGAGCTGGTTCACCAGCTAGTTCGCAAAAAATGAACTAATCTAGGAAAACATTTTCTATCAATATAAAAAATCTGTTCAAAAGTGAAGAAAATATTTTCCTCTTTTTGAGGAGAGAAAACGTTTTCCTCATCTTTCCTTCCTCCTCTCTTTAGCATTTCCTTTCTTTTTAATTATTTTTTTACTTTATTTTCATTTTTATTTATTTTTAAAATTAGAAAGTTTTATTTTTTATTTTTTCTGTTTTTTAAATTTTTATTTTTTTACTTTATTTTTTATTTTCTCCTTCTTCTTCCTCCTTCCTCCTTTCTCCCCTACCACTATTTCCTCCTTCCTCCACCGACCGCGAACCTCGGGACTGCCAACAACTCGTGATCGGTCATTATGTGGGCGAAGCCGAGCCCCAAGCGCACCGACCTTGGGCGAGCTCGAGGTTACCTATGACTGCCCACGGTCCAAAATCGAAAGGAAAAATATATATTAAAAAAAAAGAAGCAAGAAAAAGAAAAGATAAGTAATTAAAAAAATCAAATTTTAGAAGAAAATAAAAATGAAAAAAAAAAATTTATTAAAAAGAATTTCATGGAGAAAAATCAAATCTAATTTTCCATACAAAACCACAAGAAATATTTTTCGAGCCTTTTTCATCTTTTAGCCAAACCCTAAAAACATTATCATTTTCCCAAAAAATAATTTGTCATAAAATATTTTTCGAATGATTCATATTTTTCACGAAACAAACGGAGCCTTAATTAAGAATGATCATTCACATAATTACAAAAATACCTAGCCATGTCAATTCTTACGATTCCTTTTAATTAGAATGCATTACGATGTAACTTAGGAACCATGTGCACTTTACGTGCACTTTGCGTGCATTTTGCATGTACTGTGTAAACTCAAAATTCAAACACGACACTAAAGGTGACATGACACAACAATACGCACATACATAGCATGATAAAGCCACATCTTTGAACATTACAAGATGTCTGATTTTTTTAATAATGCACATTGTCACTTTAACTATGCTGATTTATAAACTATATTAATTGCTTGAAAGCCCTTCATATTAATCTAGCTCATTCTATTCACTGTGAGCTCAACTAGAAGCACGGTATGCTCTCTCTTTTTTAAGGGCAAACAAGCGAACCACAACTAATTTCTACTCGAAGACATTGCGAGATTGAAGTGGATTCATTTCGAATTCTCTAGCATCAATGCCATGGATAGCCTGAAAGACTTGGCCGTAAGTGTCAAGGCCAAGAATGGTGGTCATTCGGGCGGGCCTGATGATAGGGCTCGTATGCGTAGAAGAAGGACCTGGCTTTCTTGTTCGACACCGAAAGTGCGCTCATGTCGACCAAGTGCAAGCCATGTGCTGTGTGTTGCTATGAGCAGATTGAGCCAATCTTCGACCCCTCTTAATTCCCATCCTACGCCAACATCTATTTCTCTTCACCATCTGGCTGCGAGCTTACTTCTTGCACTAGTAATTCACTACATCTCACTTTTAAC
This sequence comes from Rhodamnia rubescens, assembly GCA_021437795.1. NCBI lineage: Eukaryota > Viridiplantae > Streptophyta > Magnoliopsida > Myrtales > Myrtaceae > Rhodamnia > Rhodamnia rubescens. Next base: position 3,191,375 of record JAILYA010000010.1, on the reverse strand, counting down.
TCAGGGTCACTTTTAAATCAAGGTCTTATTAAATTTTGTGTTGCTCCATGGTATGCATCAACAACTCCACCCCAGTGGTTTCGATATGCTATTACACAATGAGATATAATGATGAGTCCTACACCGAAGGCTTCTTTGCAATAGAAACACTGACCTTATCATCAACCGATACAATCACATTTTATTTAATGAAAAAAGGGGATCCCCTTTTTTTTTTTATTTAAAAAGACTCACTCGATTACAACCGTTGATCTGTCATCTAATCTATTGGTGAATATTGCAACTCCCCCTATTGACCAATGAGAGTACGCCTACCTATCGATCAATCGGATTATGAAGAATTCTCTAGAATAATGTACATTTACAATATTACCCGCCATTAGTAATATTCTAGAGAACTCAAGAGGGATGTCCGTTTGGATGGTTCACTTCATGGTTCATCGAGTTAGGAAACCTCCCGACATTGACATTTGCATACAGGGAAAAAAACTAATATAAGTGTACCCCTAAAACTATTATAAGTATATACCATACAGAAAGTATCTCATCTTTAGTTGCGAGCTTATTTTTTTTTAAACAAAAAAAAGGTACTAATTTTAGTTTGTTTGACAGATGCAAAAAAAATAACGAAGTCACATTGGACTTGTTATGTGTCTTAGTTAAGTGTTCTTTTTTTTTTTTTGGTTGAAATTAAGTGTTCTTTTAATATTGTATACTCTTATGCTTACCTTATATTTTTTTCACAATAATATTGTATTATCTCTTTCTTCTTACTATTTATTTGTTGGGTAAGAAATTCGTTATTTTTTTCACTAACATTATATATGCGCCTCGTATGGATTTCTATGTTGTTTATACAAATTTCTCCATTCTTAAAAACCTATTATTGAAATTTGGATGAAGACATCACTAATTGAACGTTTATATGGAAAAGGTCTTGCTAAAAGATAACTTTTAGAACATTATATAGCAACAATTATGAGAATTGGCAAAAAAAAAAAGATATATATCTATTAGAAAGCCAACAAGGATGGAGAGCAAAGGGTTTTTGGAAGGGGGCTTGCACTCACCCTTCCCGCAGGCGATGTCAAAAAACAAGATGTCGACTCTAGATCCTCCCTTCGACACTCGCTACGACTTGAGCGAGTCACATAGAGTCAATATCCTAGCGGACAGATTCTCCTTCGGCGGACCAAATGAGATTGACTTGGACCGAAGCGGTGTGTTGTATTCTATGAGTCCATCACTAATGTGCCCAGCGATTGGACAAAGTGGCGGCAACATGGATCTCAGCATCTACGGGAACGTACAGCAGAGGTGATTTGAGGTGATGTACGATGTGGCCGGAGGGCGGATTGGTTTTGACGCTAAAGGTTATTCCTAAGAATTGTCCTGAAGCTTCCAAGACAAAGGGTAAACCAATTTGCTTGTTTAGTGTACTTCAAATAATGTCCAATACACTTGAATCAAGCCAAGTAATATGTACCGCAACGTATCAATTTCCAAAATATATACTAACTTGTTTAGCGTACTTAAAATCTCAGTCCTACTATTGGTTAAGTATGCTTTGAAAATTGAAATATCGCCAAAACACTTATCCAACATGGTCATCAACTAGAGACGCCATTTCCCAGTGTTATAGCGGCACTCTATTCATGTGTGAAAGTATGAATACATATATAATGTTGATTGATAGTGCATTATAATGTGCGCTTTGCGTGCAACATAGGAGGATTCCATTAGAATATGTCTCGAGTTTAAGCCTAAAGCGAAAATATTAATTTTGAAAATAAATAAATAAAGGGGGAAATCCAAGATCGGCTAGAGAAAGAATGAGAAGAAAAAAAAAAAAAAAATATATTAAAATACTAAAATAAAATTTTCTGAAAAACTATTAAAATATTATCTAAAATTGTCAAGTCGGCGCTTACAGGCCAAAGTTGGTTGAATGGGTCGAATTGAAACAAATGCAAAAGGTCTAGGACTGAATTAGCTAAAAAAAATATTTAAGACTAAATTGTTACAAATACAGTAAATTTAAGACTTTTTTTGATAATTTGTTCAAATTTCTTACATCCCAACGTGGGAGGGATTAGCATTCTATGACACCTTTTGGGTATTGCAGCCCTACTTTCGGTTAAGCACTAAATCACTCATAAAATAATTTCGAAATACTTGCCATGATTTGCTTTGAAATTTGATTTATCTCAAAAACACTTATTCAGCTTGGTCGTCGTTTAAAGATACCATTTCCACGTGTTATAGTGGTATTCCATTTACGTGTTAAATTATAAAGGAAAAAAGAAATGTCGATTTGCATGACCTATACGTAGTGCATTATGACGTGCAGCTTGCGTGCAACATATAAAGTCGAAATTCAAACGCAACACTAAAGATGACATGACATGACAGTACTTCCGCATACAACATAATACAACAAAACCATATCCAAACATGGCGGAGTGAAATGATAATGATATGACAATACTTACATGTAGCATGACATGACACGACATATTCCGATACAAAGCATGACAAGTAAATAACTCGATACAAAGAACAATCACATGTGTCCTAACATAACAATTTTGAGCAACATGGCAAGAAGATGATATTATATTGCAATAACCACTTGCAACATTACATGACATGACAATTTTGATCGCTTGGCAATGAGGATTGCATTTACTGCGATTTCGAAGACTTGTTTCTTTATGTATAGATGATTTTTAAAACAGGCGTGATTCGATGGATATGAGAAAAGAAATTTGATTCGTCTAGTCGGTAGAAAATTACATATTTTGCTTCTTCTTATTTTTTAGTGGGAATCATGACTCTAATTAGATCTTCGGTTCCAACCCAAAAACGACCGAGGAAATGATTCTTCGTTCCGCAATTGAGCTTGTTTAAGAACTAGAATGCAAAGCATGAAAGATAGAAAGTAATGAATTGGATCATTTTTATCTATAGCACTAGAAAATAAAAAGCCAGAACTATAAACGATCAAATTGGAAAATTAATTACGATAGAATAACCACTATTCTTGTAATTTAAAGTTCTTTTCTAAAATTTTACCTACTTAATTGGAAAATCTTTTTTTTTTTGTCCATCTTAATAACAACTATATTCATACAATATCAATTTTCTTTTCATAAGGGTAGTTCTTAAATTTTGCTCCTCCACCGTATTGAATACCTAAATAGCAATTTCGGAAAAAATACACAGCCTTCCCTAGCCTTCTTCGAGGGCATCGTCGGGATAGGACTAACGGGCCCCAATAAAACCAGGAGAAGCGTTAAAAATATTAGAATTTGAGTGCCAATCTATCGAGAAAATATTTCGTGCTCATCAAACTCCACGTCATCTATGCATTAGGCCTTTTGACCCCAAAAAAAAAAATCTATGCATAAGGCCATTCAGTTGACGACAAGTGGCATTGTGGGCCCATCGTCTGAAAATTAGAAAACTCTTTTTCCTTCTCTTTCCTTGTCTGTGCAACTCCACGGAATGAAAGCTCCACCGTCTTCCTCCTCTTCTCTGCCCTCCACCGAGAAAATATTGCGTACGGACCAGGTAAAGCTGACCTGATCCAAAGAACCATTTATTTTGTGACACGTGTACACCGTGGGGTCCACCTGTTCTCTCTGGCTCTTTCTCGTTGTCTCTCTCCTCCCGGCGAAGCTCTGAGGAAGGAGGACTCGAGCTCCATGGCCATGGCGGCCGCAGGCCGTCTTCTCGATTCCCCATCCGCGAAACTCGAGCCTAAGGCTCGCGGCCGCCATGGCCAAGGAGCTCGAGAGCTCGAGCCCACGGCTCGCGACAGCCAGGGCCACGGACGTCGAGCTCCAAAGCCATGGCGGCTGCAAGTTTTGCGGCCAGGGACAGGGAAGACGTCGTGAGGCCGATTTGTCCGATGGCGTCCACCTCTTTTCTCTGCCCATCTCTCTCTCCTCGCGCCGAAGCTCCGTCTGATGGGTAGAGCAAAGAAGCAACATCATCCCCCGCCTCCACGACAAGGCCCTATTCTAAGTCGACGGCAAGACGCTCATCCATGGCTGATGTCTTCTCCGTCCCCGGCCGCGGAGCTCGAGTCCACGTACTCGCGGCCTCCATGGCCGCCGACGACTTCTCTGTCCTGGGCGCGAAGCTCGAACCCACGGCTCGAGGCCGCCATGGCTGTGGAGCTCGAGGTCCTCGGCCATGGCGGCCTCGAGCCTGACGCTCGAGTTTCGCGGCCGAGGAACGGAGAAGAGCGCCTGCGGCCGCCACGGAGCTCGAGTCTTTCTTCTTCTTCTTCAGAGCTTCGACTTCGGCGGGAGGAGAGAGAGGACGAGAGAGAGAGCAGAGGGGAGAGCTGACCTGAGCAGAGGGAAAAGAGTCGGACCCACATTGGACATGTGTCGCAAAATAAATGGTTCTTTGGACCACGTCAGCTTTACCTGGTCGGTACGCAATATTTTCTCGCCCTCCACCGCCAACATCATGCTCACCATGCCCGAGAAGATGACCATCTCTGTCGATAGCGACAAGCTTCTCCGCCCGTTCATCGCCGACAACTTCTCCGAGCGCGAGGCCCAGAACCTCGAACCTGAGCTCCAGAACTTGAAGGACCCTCTCTCTTTCCATTTCTTTGTCCCACTCAGAATTCCCTCCTCTTTGAACCCAAAAGCACCAACAACAATCGGGAATGACCCGACAATCCCTATTCGACGCGCCGGTCGCCAACCGGAGGCAGCCCGTGCTTCCGAATCCTAGCGAGTAGGGTTGAGTGGTTCCCGATCCGGTTCTTAGGCGATTCCAAAGAACCCGTGTTCGTGAAAAATTTATGCATTTATAACTTTAAAATCTCAACAAGATAATTTAATAACATTTCACGATATCTAATAGGGATAGGCGCATTGCGAATAATGCATTAGATAATAACATTGGAGGCTCAAAAAGCAAAAGTGTGAACTCACTGCCCACAATCCAAGCTCAAAGAGGTTTGCACCTGAAGTAAAGCAAAGCAAACTCTAAGTCTAAACAAGTAAATATTATGTTTACTTTTAAAAAAATTAAAAAAAAAAAAGATTGGTTCACTCGCCGTTCCAGGTCTCGGGCCCTGGAACTAAGAACCACCGCCTAGTCACCGGTTCCAATTTTAGGAACCGAGAACCTGGATCGAATCCCTCTAAAATTAGGAACTGGACCATTGATCCTAGTCCCGACCTGGACGATTTTTTTGCTCACCCCGTCTAGAAGGGAGGCGAACGAATCGATGGCTATTGTAACAAAGACGACGACGACGACTACAGGATGGGCCCGCTTAGCCAAGGCGGCAGGCGGGGCTGTTGCGAAATGTGCAGCGTTGTGTAGCTGCTGCCCGTGCACTATCGTGAACCTCCTCCCGCTAGCGGTCTACAGGGTCCCCGCAAGGCTCTGCTATCGGCAGCGCTCCGCGGCGGTGAAGTGAAAAAGAAGGGCCAGATCCTGAGCTCTCTGGCGGCTTGTGGGTGCTTGTTATAGCCAGATCGGCAGCGAGAGAGAAGGAGAGAGAAAGGAAAGGGAGTTCTTTAATTTCTGACGGTGGGCCCGACAGTGCCACTTATCGCCAACTGAATGGCCTAATGTATAGATGACGTGGATTTTGATGAGTACTAATATTTTCTCCAATCTTAGAGAGCGAAGTTCAAATGGAAAACAAAAAGAATGAGGAAATAACTTATCTTGAGATAATTTCTCATATAATATAAAAAACAATTACCTTGAAAAAGTGAGGGAGTTTTGGCTATGTACAAGGAAAATAAAACGCTATTGATCCATATTAGGTCGGACAGATGATCATTGTATTCTAATTTAACCAGAAAAGTTTCCTCATATGTAAGTTCCTTTCTTTGCCTAAAATTTCATTTCTACGCATTTCAATTGTATTTTAAAAATAAAATAAAAATCAAAAAATTATTGGTCCGTGTGGGCGGTCCATCGGTCCGGCTCTCCCTAGAATCGGGCACTGGGCCGCCCGAACGCCGTTCCACCTTGAGGAACTTAAGTCACAAATTACCTAGCCCTACACGTTTTTTTTAGAAAAAATTATATCACATACAAAATGTCACGGTTCTAACGATGATGATCATATTCGGTATTCTACATAAAACACAAGATTATTCATATTGAGGTTGCTAAGATTGCTCTATAGAGGAAAAATAGTTGTGGGTCTATGAATTTGATTTACAACATCGATCTTAAAATAGTACGAACTTTACAAACTATCGACAATAAGTCGAAAAGATGTTACTCTGTCTTACTTAAATGGTAAAGCCATCGTATAATAAAATGATACATAAAATATACATATATATATATATATATATATCAAGTACTTATAAGGCGCATGGAATAATGAGTGTTCCTGCCAAGTGAAATACATAATTATATCGCAAGAACCAACTCTTTTAGAGTTCCGTAGTCCGTGCCTTATGTTAAAAAAAAACGGCATATTATACAAATAACCCAATTAAACTTAGGGAAATTGGCACTGCAGAGGGTGTCAACGGATGGTTCGGTTCGGTTTTTTTAATAACCGAACCATTATGGTAAATGGATGAACCGAACCCAATCGCCACCCGAATCTAATACGTGCCAAACCGAACCGAACCGAACCGAATTTTGGTTTGGTATGGTTCGGTTTTTCGGTTTTCCTTATTATTTTTTCCCTTTTTAAAAAGAATTTACCCTTTAAAACAAGAAAATAACTTTGTTTCATGTAATTGTTGCATCGATGGACCTTATTCTTCTCCCAAAAGCGATGATAAACAAAATAGAATCAATTCTAACTTTACCGAAAATCAATTAAGGATCCAAACCGCTAATTGCAATTATGAATCTCCATCCCCGTACTAATATTTTCTAAAAAATATAATAATAAAGAGCAAGAACCCCAAATAAAAACAATGGGCTATTACAAGTCATTTGTATATGTACAACTACAAAGTCGTTGCCCTGTTAGAATCCCATGCTCTACAATTCGGGGACTTAGTACAAAGAAAATGACCATCGTCATGCTCTATAATTCGGTGGTTTATATCTCACCTACAAAAACGATTGACTTTGCAACCTTCTAACAAGCATCACTAAGGAAAACCTTGCTACTATTCCGCATATCCACGAGCGCAAACAATGAAACATGAAAGATAGAACCAAAAGCAAATTATGAAAACCGAGCCACTGAACCAAAAAATAAAATAAAGATATAGCTACGACATCCACATATACAAGTTGCTCTCCGATACAATGAGGAAATGGAATTACGATAGCAATGAGCATTCTTGATTTTACAATTTGACGTTATAAATGGCGAGTCCGTGAAGTTTCCTCCGCCAATATTCTTGATTTTACAATTTGAGTTTACTCACAAGTTACAATCATGAATGCAATTGTCTATCATAACAAAGACCGATCGACTCAAAATTTTGGAGTTCTTCTAAGTCCTCCTCAATTGAAACCAAAGTGGTGTGGATCTTATCCAATCTTGAGCACATATAAGAGCCTTCGCCATGCTTGGGGTCAATGAGCTATGAAACACGTCAAGTACACGACCTCCTATGCCGAATCCGCCTCCGATGCTACAAGAAACGGGCACAACCAAAATATCTCGAGCAATGGAAGAGAGGATAGGATATCTCGACGAATTGACTTTCCACCAATTTAAGATATCAAAGTTGGGGGTATCGTTCACATCCTTCTTCCAAATATTTATCTAATTCGGATTTTTCTTCCAAATATTCTTGACCTGTTTGGCTAAGATACGTTTCGATCATAATGTCCGCACCAACCACAGGAGACATTGACATGCTCATTGTCCTTGTACCCTTGAACCTAAAGTTGCCTTGGGGGCATATATCGGTGCGATCTGCTCAAACAATAACATCGAAATGTTGTTACTTTATCTCGTAATGTTTCGCTCGCGTGCTTTCATAGACATGATTAATCATCCATTTCACATACTCCAACTTATGTCGAGGGTTAAGTATGCAGGCAATGAACAATGTTAAGTTGATGTTGTTCACATTACCAAAATACTTATTGAATTTGATCTTCATTCTCTTGGCCATATCTTGCAAACTCTTGTCTTTGTTCTCACGATATCTTTGAATCATCGTATAAACACTAAAGACATTTTTCGCCATATCATTACTAGTAACATAAGAAGATCCGATACTTTTAAAGTTGTATCATAGAACAACTTCAAGAAAGGAAGAAATAGGCGGGCATATTCCCAATCATCTCTAGTACAAACCTCTCATCTTGGAAAGCTCTTCAACAAATTTTTGTCACCAATTTCTAATGACATAAAAGCTTTTGAAACTTCAAAGCCGCTTCCAACATCATGTATGCCGAGTTCCAACGAGTCTCTACATCCAAACATACAAGACTCTTGGACTCGATATTCTCTACCTCAATGCACTTCTTAAACCTTTTCATCCTCGAATGAGATGACCTCACGTAACGCATAGCCGAGCGTATTCTAACAATTGAATCGTCTATATCCTTCAACCCCTCTCTCACAATCAAACTCGAAAATGTGCACAACATCTCACATGGAGTAACTCACCGCCAATACTAAAAAATTTCAATAGTTAAGCATTTTTTCAAATATTGAACTCCCAAATCATTTGAGCTCGCATTATCTATGGTGACGAAAAAATGCTTTTAATCCCCCAACTAGTCAAGCAACTCTCAACGCTTTCCTATAATCTCACTAGAATGTCCCGAGATTTGACAAAAATTCAAAATTTTCTTTTGCAACTTCCAATCATCGTCTACAAAATGAGCAATAGACACATGTAACTTAAATTTTGACAAGATGTCCACTTGTCCTTGTCGAAGAAACTCTTGGAGATGTATCAAAAAAATATTTCTTCAATTTCCCTCTTTCCTCCAAGTATAACTTATAACGATCTTGCCCTAATGTGTTTCTTGAGGGGATTAAAAATTTCGGCCGGATTCTACTCACAAATCGCCGAAAATCCCTCATTTTCTACAAACTTGAAAGGTAATTCACCGATAATGAACATGGCCGCTAGATCCTTTCATCCAACATCTTGGTCAAGTTTCCATGGTCCGATGAACTAGAACTACCGACCCCAACAATCGACCCGATGAACTTTTTGCCTTTTCTCCATGTTTACATATGGATATTCCTTGCATCTAGCTAAATGATTATGCATCCCACTAGTTCCTTGACTACTAGAACAACCAATGAGAGCCCCACAATATATACATTCAGCTTTATCTTGGTTATCATTTGACCTTTTAAAGTGTTCCCATGTAGCGATCTTGTCCTCTTTCTATTAGTGCCAGTAGGTTCATTCATTGAAGACATCTATAAATCAAGAACAATTTCAATACCATGATCACAGACATTTCTACTTAAATAGAGCTGAAGAAGAAAACGCAATTCTCAAACAAAACGATAAAAGCTAATGTAAACTCAGATGATAATGGGAAAAATGAATTGAATCAACTCCACAATTAGCGAATGAGTAACAAAGATATATATTGCCCTTCTTGTCTCATTCTTTTTAGCCATTAACGAAACTCATTTATCCTCGTTCAAATTCCTAAGTCAAGACAAAGTTGGACTAAAGCCGATTTGTGCTCATCGAAAGGCTGAAATTCTCCAATATACTTGTCAAAAAATTATCCGTTCAAAAGATTGCAAATACAAAATGCGAAATACACTTAAATTCAATTATCATGCTAAAAGAAGTTGTGCCAATACAATTATATCACAAAGGTAATTTAAGCTATCAAAGGTGCAAAGAGTAAGGGGATTAGTGTAGTTCATCTACCAAAAAACAATAAGGATTATTTGGATAAGTCAAACGCAAAATCATCGACATTACAATTAAATAACGTATCAAAATAAGCAAACACTTACCACATATATCTATATTTCATACGGATGTAGCGAAGTAGAAAAAGATAACCCAAGTGTTTAGAAAATCAACAAGATTATCTAAAGATTAAAATAGTTACGATGGAGAGTAAGGATGATAAATGCAAGCTAAGATCGCACGCATTGAAGGTTGAACAACCGTATTACTATGGAGAAGACCCAAAGAGGTTCTCTACAAGAAGAAACCTTAAAGCAGGAGCCCCAAAACCTTTTTTTTTCCAAAAGAAAATCAACTAGAAGTAGCAAGAGAGAGATACCTATTTCACGCATGGAATGGCAAAGAAAAAGCTATAGACCAAAATCGATTATCGAGAGGGACTCACAATGTCTTCTGTTTGGATGCGAACTTGCATCGAAGGAACCAAGCATCCGAAGCGAACAGGGTCGGTTATTGAGTGGATAGCGAGGCAAGGAGCCGAAGCGTTGCATGCAATCTAAGGAGAGGACAAATCGGGGAGGCGGAGGCGAGGCGCGAGGGATTGTGAACTGTTCGCTCCAAATAGGTCGGGCAAGCCGTAATCGTCGGACTTGGTGGCGAGGCAGGATCGAGATCGATCCGGAAGATGGCGTAGGGCTTGAGGTCGCCGTTCTTCCAAGGCGTGCTTAAGGTGCTCGACGTTGACGATGGTGAGGTCAAGCTCGAGGGCTTCACCTTCAACGACATTGACGATGCTAGAAGAGAGGCAAATTAGCAATTAGGGTTTCAAAAGGAGAGAGGTACTCTAAAAGGTTAAATTAATAAAACGGCCTTTTCGGAAGATGGGCCTTTTTTTCGCCTTCGGTTAACCGCTACCGAACCAAATCACCATAAGTATCCCGAACAAAAAAAAAGAATGATTTTTTATTTCATTATCTAAATCGAAAACCATACCGAACCGAAATACATGAAATTTTCGCTCGATTTCCGTGTTAGGTTAACGGTTTAGTTCGATTTTTCGGTTTTATTTTGACACCCCTCACTGCCAGTACATAAACTTTCTGTTCGTTTTACAATTGAATGCCTAATTTATTTATTTATTTTGTAAATCAAGTACCTCAACTTTTAAAAACATGGCTCGCTTAAGTAGCTAAACTTGAACCGCATCCATTTAGGGGTCAGTGAAGAAGGAGAGAGAGAGAGAGAGAAGGCGTGTAATATGGAAGTTTCCTGGTTCATATTTTTTTTTTAGTTAGACCGGTATTCGGAAAAATTACCAAAAAAGTTCTAATCTATTACGGTCCTAATTTTTTTTATCAATTTAGTCATAAAAATTTTTAATATAGTTTGGAATTCGGTCTATTTTGTCTTTGGGTGACATTTCAATTTTTTAACAATTTTTTAATATTTTTTGAATTTTTTAATTATTTTTTCTGCCATTTTCTTTTCTTTTTGTAGTGTCGGCCACTAGCCCTGTGGCTGGCCCAAAGCCCAATAAAAAGAAAAATTAAAAGGTAAAAAATAATAATAAAATTCTAAAAATATTAATATATTATTAAAAATTTCCCATGTCGGCGTCGACAAAAAAATAGATTGAATTGGCACAATTGTAAAAGATCTAGGACCGAATTGTCAAAAAAATCAAGACCGAATTAACATGATTACAATAGATTTAGGACTTTTTTGACATTCTCCTCTTGTATTTCGATAACCTTGGCAGTCAGTAACATAACCATAATAAAATGAAAAAAAAAAGCTTTTTAAACAATCATGTCACACATTTAAACATGTAAATTTTGTAACAAAAAGAAAAGGAGGAAGAGAAAATCATATATTATTCGGCACGTAAGCCTTGACTTAAATGTTGCTATTTTACAAGGCACCTTGCGTGAGTTACATAGTAGATATGATTCAAAGCCTAATATTTATGGTTCATTCACTATATCCTAAATTTTAGAACTTGAAACCTATAATCATCATTGTCCATCTCGAAATCTAATCCTACCATGTCGGTTTCATAAGTCTCGCAATCCCACCTTTTTCATCGCACGCACTTACTGTCGTGCTTGCCCACCCGCCCTAGTTATCACCATCCCTAGCATAGTGGAAATTGAATTCTCCAAGTCTCCGGACAAATCGAACGCAAAGAAGCCGCAAAACTCAAAAAGAGCTTCATTTTCGTAACGAATCATTCTCGAATTCGACCTCACAAGTAGACAATATTCGTGTTGCATAGCTTAGTTACGTTGGGCAGGCATGCGCCATCATTTGGAGAGATCATCATTAGAGAGTCCAAATTCGATTAGTGAACATATCTATGTTTGAACCCATCTTCATTAAAAAATTTTAAAAAAATGAGTTTTTAGTTAACTATCATAATATTACTTCGTACGCATCACACTAAAACTCCAACATGAATCTCCTCCACAATTTGTTCTTCAATTCCAATTTATCACGATTCCGTGACAATGTTGACATACATGAAATGTTTTTCACCTTTGTGGTACTATATTTTTTTCTTCATTACTATTTCACCGTTTTAAAGTTTTATATATTGCCAATCGTCTCATATAGAAAAAAGGGTTAAATCTAATTTCGGGAGCCAAGACACCTCAAATTAGCTTCGACCATTTCGCGGTATTTACAATTTGTTATTCTTGCGCAATTCAAATTGACTCCAACGGTCTAAATTAATCACACTTAAACCATAATTACTTTCAACATAACAACCCAATACACGAAAGTTAATTATCAGTAAGGAAAGCAATCAAAAATCGGAGCAATTAATGTTATCGACCGTCGCCCCGGGTCGCTTAAAAAAAAAAACAAAACTTCCAAAAACAAACGAATCTCCCCTCCTATCCCACAAAAAAAAAAAAATCTCCGCTCGCGCAAATCTGCGCCGTCCATTAATCGACAAGGTCGTTTAACTACTCGGATTTGAAAAATTCATCAAATAATTAATGCCGTGGGGGCCCACCCTCCGCCCCGCATGAGCGCCACGTGTACACCTCAACCACCAGATAAGGACGATCGGCCGTTTCGGCAAATTGACCGGGTCCCGTTCCCGTTTTCGGCGTTTCCTACAAACAACCAAACCACCCCACGACCCACTTTTCAAGCCCTAAAATATTACACGCTATTTTTTTTTGTTTTGTAAATTCAGACTTTGAAATTTCGAATTTGAAATATAACGCGTTTCGAAATCGGAAAGTCCAACCCAAAAATCTAAACTGACGTATGAAAATAGATCGTATATGTATATAAAGAGAACGCAAGCTTTCGATCTCCATTTGCTTCGAAAAAAGATTGATTCTAAAAAAAGAAAAATTCCTAAAAATAATTGTTTGTAATAATCAATTGAAGATGGTATTATCATATTTAAATATTATTATAGATTATATATTATTTTTTATTTATTTTTATAAGCTGTATATGCGATTATTTTTAAGAAAAAATTATTTTTTTGTATGAAACAAACGAAGCTATAATTAAATAAGTAAATTTACAAAATGACAAAAAATTTATTATTCCAGAACTGAGATTTTTTTTTGTACTTTTTTTTAAGTAGATGGGAATTTGTTTTTCTCTCTCTCCGGTTGCGTCTAGTCTCAACAAACCAACCCAACCCAACCCAAGGCCCTCGGAGACGAATTCGCCATTGATTTCTTCTTCTTCTTCTTCCGCTGCTCTCTCTCTCTCTTAGAGACGATGGAGTTCTCGTCCTTCGCTCCTGAATCGCAGATCCAGCGTCGTTTTCACCTTTAACGCCCCTTCGCGAAGATCTCCTCCTGTTGCATTTCGCTTTCTCTCGCGCTTCTTCTGGTACTCTCTCTCTAGAACTTTCTCTTTCCTTTTCCCTTTCACGTTTGGTTCTGCTGAATATGAGTCGATTGATGCGATCTGTGTGTTGGATATGGCTTGAGGGTTCTGCGTCGAGCGGTTTTTTTTTTTTTTTTTTTTTTGAGCGAGAAATGATGTTGGTTCGCAGGTCGAAGGTGGAAAATCCGGAGATTGAGGCGATCTCATGAATGTTAGGGCCATAGGGCTTGATTGCAATCTGCAAATAAGGAGTTTCTTGGCCGAGTATAGGTTTCTGCTGCTTGCGTTGACCTTCTGCCTATTGATTAAAGAGAGCATAGAGTTGGAATTGCGGGATTCGAGCAACGGGATGGGTTACCTCAACTCGATTTTATCATCTTCGGGCCAGATTCATGCTGACGATGCCCCGGTTAGTGGCGGGGGACTCAGGTTCATTCCTTATCCTGCAAACGAATGATCATCATTAGCTAGATCTCGAGTGCTTCATCTGTGTATTTTAGCATCCAGTTTTTGGTTTGATATTACTCATCTCGATCATTGTTTTCTCTTACTCATTGAGTTAGGCGCTACATATATTTTATGCCGTTATTGTGAATGATATTTATGCCTACTTGTCCTGGTCTTTTTATGTAGGAATCCCTACTTGTCCTGAATTGGGCACATTCTATAGTTTCTGTATGTTGTATCAAACTTGAGAGTCCCATATGTGTGTCTTTTGTGTCAATCTCTTCACTATGCAATATGAACTTGACAACGTGTTCCAGGTCATGATCTCGGCAAAACACCTTGTGAAACTGTTAACGAAAATGTCAGCGATCTTTGATAACTGAAACCTTTTAATTACTTGCGGTTGACTTGGATCTTAAGATCTTCATGGTAGATAGTTTGATTGTTTTGGTCTTCTCGTTTCATTAACAATACCCAACCATTAATTTGCCAACTTGCAGAGAGTGATTGGGCATGTCATTTCTTCTCAAATGGTTGATTTTTGAAGATAGAAGCTAGTGTTGAAAGACTCTTTAGCTCTTTCAAACGCGTCTGTTTCGAAAGAGAGCTGCTTCACTATTGTTCGTTTATGGAACGCATGTAGCTCTCCTTAATCTTTAGGCTGCATTAGTGTCTGTTGTCTTGTTGTCGGGTTTTGACTTACTATATGAGGAAGATTACGAGAGTTTCCACTGACCAAAAAATTAAGAAATTGGCATATACTTCTCGAAGTCCCTTCGTTTAGGCCTCCTTGCTGTGTCTCCCACATTGATGTGCTAACTGTGCAATGGTCAGCAATAGGAAATTGATGGTATTAGTGGGATAAATAGTCCCTAGTGGACTTTATAGAAGCTTATCCTCCTTTAACCCTGAGAAGTCCCAGAATATCTAGACAGTCACCAAGCTTCTAGCTGGTCCACGACCTGCCTGGACCTATCAAAAGCTTCCCTACCACACACTGTGGGGTCCCAGATTCTTCTCATGATCAAACTTAGAGAGCTGACCCTAATTTCTTACAAGTGAGCCACCGCTTTTAATTTCTAGATTTATCATGTGATTGGAGATTTGTTTTGTCAGAATTGGAGAGTTGGGCTTGACAACAAGTTTGACAATAGGTTGTCATATGCGATTTAGTGATTATTGTTTTGACAACATGATGTCATGTTGCTGACTTCTACAAATTGGATCTACTGCATAATTGAAGGTCTTTCAAGTGAACAAGAGCTATTTATTTTGATCCATTTAGTGCCATCAGACAGCTAAATACACTCTGAATGAGCATGAACTGTCCATTAAATGGTTACTGATTTAAAATGCCCCCTCAATGCATTTTCAAGGAAAGTTTCAATTATGTTTGTTAGCCAGTTTCTTCTGACATAAGGTTTCTGTCCCTGGAACAGTCAGAATGGGAAATTCAGCTATGGATATGCAAGCTCTCCTGGGAAAAGGGCTTCAATGGAAGATTTCTATGAGACCAGAATAGATGGTGTAGATGGGGAGATAGTTGGTCTTTTTGGAGTTTTCGATGGTAGCTCTCTCTCTCTCTCTCTCTCTCTCTCTCTCTCTCTCTCTCTGCGTGTGCCTCTGTGTGTGTTTGCGTGCGCATTTGCATGTGTGTATGTGTGTTGGGATGTGTGTGTGTGGATGTTTGTTTGTGGTTCTTGTTTTTGATATTCTAAAGATAAGGCATCCTTATAAATTCATACTATGATAACTTTAGGCTTGATATTTGTCAACCATTTAGGGAGGCACTCTTTTGCAGACGGGACAATGTTTGATTAGGGTCATTAATTTCAGTGATCCAGCATAGCTGCGGTCTTCTCTTTTTCAAACTGGATTTAATCAGCATTTTAATTTGTTTGTTGCTAGGTTTTTTCCTTTTGTCTGTGACCATTTTCCTTCGTAAATTCCATGTGAACTTTTCACCATATGCCTGTTATTAGAGTTTTGATTTGCATGATGTCCCCAGCGGGTTTCATGGACTGCCAGTCGGATGTGGCATGATACTCGAGAAAACCTAAAGCAATTTAGGTTGCCATCTGCTTCAATTATGTGGCAATACCTGAAGTTGAAGCCCTTTGTGCATGATACTGTGTGATTCTGCTGAACCGAAATATCTGATTTGGCTTGGGATGAGATGTCACCTTAACTCGGGTTGATGTGATAATTCATTGGGTTTCCACAATGACATCCCCAAATATGGGGGCAAATTGGCTTCCATTATTTTAATTGGGAAGGCAACTAGCAGGTTCTCTGAATTTTATAGGATGTCAAATTTTTGTAGCTTGGCTAAGGAGGTGGAAGAGGTGGGATGACAGTAATGAGGAGAATATTCTGGATGGTGAATAGGGAAGTTGTGAAACTTCCATGTATGGGAAGGGCTAGGAATGAAGTCACTTTTCCTTTTCAATTAAGTACTTTTAAGCCAGTGGCTTGGTGTTATAACAAGGATGCTGATCATTTATGGAGGAGAGGCGAAGCTTGATCCAAAACAGGTCGGATGGATCTCGAAAGAATTTGAGGGTGCTTATGGAATAGGTGTGTTAAATAAATTCAACAAGGCTGGCAGGAAATGTGGAACCACGTGGAAATCAAGGAGCAAAATGATGTCAAATCAGAATATCTGTGCGATAAATAGCATGTGAACACCATTTTGATGACTCTTTACCAGGAGATGTAATGCAGCTGGAGGGAAAACAGCAATATCCGCTCTTTTGGTACCTTTACGAATGGAAGAATGGTTTTACATGTATATCAATTGTAATGACTCGGAGGTGGAATCCCTCACAAACTTTTTTGATACCATATGCAGGCAGTGTGAATTATGTACTGAAGGAGATATTGATGTCGGCTAGTAGTAAGGGAAGTCCTTTCTTTGAAAAGCTATCATGGCTGCTTGCAGGATGAGGCTAGTCATGTGTGAAGATGGAATTTACCCTGGGGAGAAGCATTGGGTAGAGGAGAGTTTCTGTCTGGTGTTTGTGGTTTTTGACCATCTTGAAAAGAGAAGGATAATGATGGTTAGCTTGTGCTTTCTTTGTAAATAGAGGAACAAATAGTCTGCAATCCATAGCCATGTATTGTAGCTTATCTTGTAATGCTTCCCCACCCTCTTTTTGTCGCTGCCTGGAAGACTGTTAAGGGCAGAGGTGTAGGCGTGGAACTAGAGCTTGCAGAGGAGAATAGTCATCTACATGATTTATCCCTCCAACTTTTGGCTTGTTCAGGAAGAAAAACGTGAAACATATGATTTTCTCATGGATGCATGGTTCAGGATTTTATTTTTCTTTTTTGGCTCTAGCCACACTGGACTCTAGATATCTCAGCCAGTACATGTGCTCCATTTTTTTAGGAGCATTACGAGAAATGGGATAGCATCCACCTTGGTGTGCTTCCATGAAATTTTGAGTTCTTGTATGTTTGTGCTTTCAAATTTGGCAACTTTTGGATTGGGTTATGCTGGGCAATGGTGAAATAGGATTTATAGAGCCAACCCATTTAGTGGGGTATGTGTGTGCGGGTATATATATTTGTGTATGTACGGATGTATGTATGTATGTATGTTTCTTCCATGATAAACTGAATTAGGTTGACCATTTTTTTTCTTCAATGGCTATTTCAGGTCATGGGGGTGCACGAGCTGCTGAATATGTTAAGCAAAACCTTTTCAGTAATTTAATCAGGCATCCAAAATTCATCTCTGATACCAAATCTGCTATAGGTTTGTTGCTTCACTATCAACAAATGGGCTCTTGACATTTCTATTTTATCATTAGGTAAAAACAAACTGCAAATAAGAAGTGGCCATGGTGGTGGTTGCACTTTTTCAGGATCAAGTTTTAATCTTATAATTCCACATTGTGTACTCACATTGATTATTGGAATTCGTAAATGTTTTCCTCACACTTCTTTATCAACCTATTGCAGCTGATGCATACAGCCATACAGACTCTGAGTTCTTGAAATCGGAAAATAATCAGAATAGAGATGCTGGGTCAACTGCTTCCACTGCCATCCTTGTTGGTGATCGGTTGCTTGTTGCCAATGTTGGAGATTCTAGAGCTGTGATATGCAGGGGTGGTAACGGTAAATATAATAAGTACACACGTTCATTTTCGTTCCACTAGAAATTGAAACTTTGTTTAAATGTTTCCCATGTGTCAACTTCAAGGCAAAATATGCTCCGATGTGTTAAGTCTTTGGTGGCGTTCTGTGTCTGTTATAATTACCCTTTCTTTGCTATAGCCAAGAGGCCATATATGTGTTTCTTAGATCCCAGCATTCAGTCTTTTAGAAATTTAAGACTTGCCATACTATTGCTGGCTGTTTAAAATATGGTCCATATATAGTTTGTAAGGGAAAGTTATAAAAATGTCCTCAAGTTTTTCCTTACTAGTGTGTTCAACACTCAAATTTTAAAATACTTGAGACTAAGAGGTTTTAAAAGCCCACATTTGACACCATGGAGTCTTTAACACCTATAGGAAAAGGTTTGGAAATTTACACAGATAGTGCTCATATATAATCTGTAAGGGAAAGTTATAAAAATGTCCTCAATTTTTCCTTACTAGTGTGTTAAACACCTCTAATTTTAAAATACTTGAGACTAAGAGGTTTTAAAAGCCCACATTTGACACCATGGAGTCTTAACACCTATAGGAAAAGGTTTGAAAATTTACACAGGTAGCGCAAGGGATGCAACTTGTATGGTCTCGAAACTAGAGGATGTAAAGTATGGGTCTTGAAACTAGAGGGTGCCAAGTGTAGCTAAAGGAAAAGTTGGGTATGATTTTAATAATACCCTGTCTATAATGAATGAGTCGTTTTATTCCTTAGTTTGGGGCTATGATTGTGCACGTGAAATTCTTAAACATTGTCTTAGCAGGGTGGAATACTTTGACTATTACAAGTGATGGGCAGCAGTGTTAATCTTTGAGAATAATCAAACTTTTTGCTTACTCTTTGATTCAGTTTGCCAATTCTTCCATTTTATATATCAGCATTTGGACTGTGTTGTGAAAATTATTGTTCCTTATATTGTGGAATTTGTACAATACAATTTGCTTTTGATACTCCGCTAAGTGTGTACAGGGATAAGCTCATAAGATCGTTATTCCCTATAGATATATAGATTTCTCTATGCGGAGACAACTAATAATCTTTCTTGGTAGCCTACACATGCTAATAGTCTCAGTTTTGTACCGACTGCTTTTTTATAAAGAGGAGTAAAGCTTATAAAAAGTAGTCTAGAGTGCATTTCTTTGATATGCATTGATTCAATTATTGGGATTCCTGCTTTCTTTTACCAGAGTGGTGGATTCCCTGCCGACTTTTAGGTACTTGGGCAATTTTGATTGTCTAATCATAGGATTTAGGATCTGAATTTCTCGTCCAACAATGGGCTTCATCTGCCTAAAAACTTCCTGAAGGAGACTTCTTTTCTTAGGAAGCAGCTGGAGGGGGCTGACTTCTGGGAAAGTTACAGGACATTAAATAATGCGCAGATCATTTGATTTCAATTGTCTCCTATAAATTATTTTGTTAGGTCGAGATCAAGTTCTTTGTAAATATACTTTGACTAATCTGATGTTGAGATCAGTGTAGACTATCCCTTGGAATTCTTTTTAAGGATATTAGGTGAACCTACTTTTGGAGGTCATTTTCTATAAAAACTACCCATTGTTCAAATTTCAAATTGTTTCACTTGTTTTTGGCTTGCTGGTTATTGTTTGATCGAATTAATTCTGATATGATGACTTTAGAGAATTGATGGGATCAGATCTATGGGTAATGTATGTAGATGAAGCCGATCAATTAGTTGCAACCTGCATATCATTCTTCTTTTGATTAGTTGATTTATCTATGAAATTTCGAGCAGCGAGTAGGTTTAGCGTGTGATTTTTTTCGCCAACAACTTCTCTTATTCTTTTGCCAGCTATTGCTGTTTCTCGAGACCATAAGCCGGATCAAACGGATGAGCGTCAACGCATTGAAGATGCTGGAGGATTCGTTATGTGGGCTGGTAGATTTTTCATTTATATCATTCCTCAAAATTAATTTCAAATACTGATGAGTACACATTTTAATCTTTTTGGTTGCTCTGTGCTTGGATGATTGCTGAACTTTCTACAAATAGGTACTTGGAGAGTTGGAGGTGTTCTTGCCGTGTCACGTGCTTTTGGGGATAGGCTTTTAAAGCAGTATGTGGTGGCTGATCCTGAAATTCAGGTATATATAGCTCTTCTATGTGCATGTGCATTTGTTCTTACATCACTTGTGTATTTGTGGAGCACGTATCAGAATTCAAACTAAGAACTTTTACCGAGGACTCTGGAAGTGCCACTGAATTACTTCATGATTACATTAAAATATTGATGACTTTTAGTTTTGGCAAGAGCATTACAATCAATTAGTGATAAATTTTTCATTTTAAGACGGCTTTTGACAAATTTCTGTTTACACTGGCAGTGTTTTAATAAAGATCCTTTAGCAAAATTTTGCATTTGATGTCTTATTGTGATATGTTTATACTTTGATTCGCACTGTTGAATAATTGGAACTTGATTTACTTTTATAGTGGCAGCACTTGTCCTGAACTTTAGCCTCTTACAATCCTTTTAAAAATTGCAGGAGGAGAAGATTGACAGTTCACTCGAGTTTCTCATTCTTGCTAGTGATGGGTTGTGGGATGTTGTGACAAATGAGGTTGGCATTTCATTTAATAGGCTGCTTTCTTTGTGATGGCGGATAGAGTTTTTCTTCATGTTAGTCTCTTGAATTATCTTAGCAGAGTCTCAAATAACTAGAATACATTTGCTTCATGCTGTGATGGATTGACCCTAGAATTAGTTGGTATCAGTTGTCATTGGTCACTCTGATATTTCTTTTATAAGTGTATGTAGATCCATGGCGAGCGCATTATAGTTTTAGATGTTTCTTTGTGATGAGCTAATGAGGTTTGCAACTGTACTTTTTACTTCTGTACTTGACTTTGCGCAGGAGGCTGTTGCAATGATTAAGCCAATCCAAGATGCTGAGGCAGCAGCAAAAAGGCTCATGCAGGAAGCGTACCAGAGAGGGAGTGCAGATAACATTACTTGTGTTGTCGTCCGTTTCTTGGCCAATGAGGGTGGTAATCAGGGGGGTTCTTCTCAAAGCAGCTCTATGTAATCACATCCATGCCGTCGTTTGTTCTGCAAAATTTCTACCTCTTTGGTAAAATCTGATGCTGAATAAATGCAATGGTCAATTAACTGGACATAGGATTTCTTCGGTAGAGCATGATACTAAAGTAAAGACAGACCTAAAATGAGGCCTTACCAGACTGCTAATGTGCATATCAGCAGCTTCTAGAATAGAGCCATGTGTGGATTTAGTACGTGTACTCGAGTCTTTAATCTAGATAGAAATATTCATGAGTTGGAGCTGTTATGTCTGTAACTTGTAAATGTGTTCCTAAGTTCAGTCCCTCAATTATGTTCTTTGTTATTTTTCCATGTATTTTAGTTGTCCAAATCGCATGGTGTCTGTACCAACTTTTGGAGTTATCAAGTTTTGTTGGTCAATCAGCTGCAGCGGTTAGTTGTGGTGACTGACAAGATGACCTGACAAATGGTCTAATTAATTCACTAATTTTCCTTTCTTCTCCTTTTCCTTCTTCATCTTCCTTTTACTAAAGACCTCGGAACGAAGAAAGGAACAAACAACACACAACCAACTCTCTCTCTCTCTCTCTCTCCCCTCCCTCCCTCCCTTCCTCCCCTCGTTGGTGTGTGTGCTGCTTTCATCGCTGACTTTACTTTTGGCAAGCAAGTGACGCCGGACCATTTGTTTTGATACGATGTGTTGTTGATTGTTTGGGCCACTAAAAGCGATCGCTTTTTTACCAAACTCGTTAAGCAATCGTTTGCAAAGTTTTGATACTGTCGTGCAAAATTTATGCCACTTGTAGTGGACTTTTCTCCTTCAAAATGTGTTGGGGATACGAGATGGAGTCCTCACTTAAGTTCTCTTCTTAATTTAGTAATTATGCTTGATTTGTCTTGTTCTACTATCATTAGATGTGGCATCTCTGCTGACTGAAAGAGTTGAGATAATCGAGCTTATAATATAATCATATCATTTGAGTTTACGTTCATTTTACATTATATTGGAGAACTCTAGCTCGAAAGAGAACATCTTGGAAAGAGTCACGAAATTTTGGCCATCCCAGGGCAAGCATTTAGCTCATTTGCAACGCATCCCTTTGCAAGCTTTGCCAGGAAAAAAGGCCAAGTCTAAAAGATATCGTTATTGAGTGAAGAATCTACGAAGCCTTGCAGATTCTCCCTCGCCTTTTGTCCGTGAGCCACCCTCTTGATGGTTGCGAACAGCAACTCCTCTTCATTTTTCTCATCTCCAGCAGTTTCTCTTCTAGACCACAACTCCTCACGTTATGAAAATCTACTGAAAGCCCTAATTTTGCCCCTATTTTGGTGATTTGGGAGAGAGAATGATCAAATTCAGTTTTGTCTTTGTACAAATTCCCAACATCAGTTCATTTCCTTCAGAATTGGCTTCCCCACAACAATGTCATTTAATAAGACATTTCTTCTCAAGTTTCACGTTGGATCCACGTTAAATGAGTCGCTTGCCATGCTTGTTTCCATGTCAACAATTCATGGGGACATTGGATAGAAGCTAACATAGGGCGACTTATCACAAGTATATCAATTTGAAATTTTTCGTAAAACTAAAATTAATTTTGGGGTAGATATGTCACAAGTGTAGCAATTTGGGATTTCTCGTGGTACTATTCCTTAATTAAAGTATTAAAAATAGAAAAAAAAATTAAATACCACTACTAATATTAAGCGATAAGAATTTTTAAAGTTTGATAAATGTACCCACTTTAATAGATCTGAATAAGATACTTTATGAAAAAGAATGAACACAAATCAAATAAAAAGGAAAAAGGTTTTAATACAAAAAGGTCAAGTGACAACAGTTGGCTACTGGTTATGCATATTCAAAATGACGTCCTTGACTTAAAAAACAAAACAATTCATCGAAATCCAATGTGATTTCCCAATTTTCTCATTGATGAATTGATTTTCCTTTTTTGCTGTAATCAACCATATAAAAATATATGACAAAGGATTAAATCTGTAGTAGAATGAAAGTTCAAGAGAGTAATGTGTCATGGTTGGAAGTTTCGGGAGTAAACTTGCACTGCCGCTAAATTTTGGGGGAGAATTGTGTAATTTCGTCCAAAAAAATTATGTATCCTCTTGTTGATATATTGATTTGGACAGTTTTGCTGTAGAACTGCAGAGAGTGAAAACTACAGTGACTTGGTAGAGTTGTTTGTAAAATCTATTAAGTAGTCATTTACACAATATTGTATAAACTATCAAAGTGTACTAGTATGAAGGGGGAACATTTGCCCCCTTTCGTCACATGCTAATATTGTTGGTCGTCTAATTTATGTCATTCATAGTACTAGGCCTAATAATTCCACGCGACGCGATGTTAGGAGTATGCATATGGCCAATCCATTTTCACATTGTGAATCTATGAAAATGGATTCTCCTGACTTCGTTAGGGAACTGCATGCACCGGTTTGTATTGTAGAGGATGTAGTTTGGATGGTGGGGCGGTGGCTTAGTGTTTCAACCCAAGTCAAGTAGGAGACTAGAGAGTGGTTTGTGCCTTCGCTTTTATGACATGTGATGTGAGTCTGTGACCAAAAAGGTGTCGTAGAGAGATCATGGCAGTTTCGTTGATGAGCATGGTCTAGAATATAACGATGGTAGAACAAGGGAAAGGGCTCTTGCTTCCGTTCGTCCACCCCTGCTCTCACGGGTACTTCCCTATAAGGCGAAACGCTCTGACTGATCGGGCAACTTGGTTAATGACGTTGGCCGATGGTACCACGGGAGAACCGAGTTCACTAGAGATCGACAAGTTTGCTTCAGAAACGTCTTGTGGTGAAGTATCCCTTGGACATGCAGACAAAGTTTACTTTGTCTGCATGTCCCCTAGGGTTTCTTCTCCACAGTCCCAGCCTCTATCGTTTTTCCCCTGCAACTTCGTCCCCGAGGGAGAGAGGGTCCTGCCTCCCTGCCCCTCTCCCTCTCCTCCATATTTCTTTAGATCTCTCCATCCCTCTCTTCGTTAATTTCGTGGACGAGTGATCAACATCCTCTACGAGAATGAGTTCTGAAAATGGAATCACGAAGTATCTCGAAAGAATTTGTTCTCTTCATATATGCTTGCTCGCTTCGATTCCAAGGTATTTGCTCTCTGCCAATTTTCTAAGTTTTTTTTTTTTTTCGTCAATCGAATTATTTGAAAGTGATTTTGATCAACGGATATTCTTTTGCAATTATTCTCTCTCGATTTAGAGTTAAAATTAGATTTAGGTGCTATTATATTCCGATATAAATATAGAATTGGGATGTACAAGACATTTTCTCGTACTTTCTCAACATATTTACGTTGTTCTTGTTTCTATACGTTGATAGTCTTTGGGGACGCCAATCTATAGGGCATACCTCCTTTTAGCAAAGTCGTAATTACTTGAGAGTGATTTGTCGGTGTGTGCTCATATAGTGATACGAGATTCGGTGATCGGCCACCGATTATATTATCTTGGATCTTATGACAGATCCGTCTCTCGAAGGATAAGTGAGTTTTTTGCAGGATGTACCAAATTGATTCACTTGCTTTGTGGGATTTTCATTTTTTACTTGCTTTATGGGATTTTCATTTTTATTTTGAAGTTGTATCGCTCTTTTATATGAAATGAAGATCTTTTTTTAAAAAAAAAATTGGTCTCGAGACTCAAGCCTAATCTCATAAATCCGGGTGCGTATATTTTTCTATTTTGCGTCATTCCTCTATTATTTGAGGATTGTGGTAGATTGTACGGTGCCATTACACATCACATTTCACAATATATGGGATTTCTAGTTGTGAAAGTTGTTCATACGGAACTTCCAAAACTAGATAAGAGGATGATTTGCAAATTACTTCATTACAAATATTGAGAAGGATACTGCACATTCTTTTGATTTATATTCAACATAAGATGAGTTTGACACAATCGAAGAACGTTAAGCTAAATTTAGGGTACCACCAAGGTGATTGACCTATTGATAAATAAGTCACCATTTTCTACTAGGCTATGAGTTCAATTCACGTTGTAAATGAACTTCTAAACAGCTCGCGTGATATTACCGACTTGTGGCATGGTGGTATCTAGTTGTGGTATATGCTCTTGTGGATAGGCTTCTTGGCAATTAGCATTTTGGTGGGGCCACGATGTAAGGCTCTCCAACCTCTGGTTTTCAGAGCACGGGCAGAGCGGAGCAGATGCATACATCGGATTTATAATTGATGAAGCTTATTCAAAATTGAGGAAAAATTGACTAAGAGTCATAAAATTATTGTATGATGATCAATTCAGTTATAAATTTTTTAATTTAATCAATTTAGTCATTAAACTTTTCGATAATTTTTAGAGAAATTATCAAAAAAGTCATAAACTTATTGCAATTCGCCAAATCAATATTAAACTCTCTCTTTTTTATTCCAATTAAATCTTAAACATTTTGCATTTACGCTAATTAAATCTATTCGATTAATTTTAACTGAAATCACGACATGTAGACGATTGCAGATAATAATATGCGATGTGACAGATTTTAATTATATTTTCATAAATTTTTTGAAATTATTTATAATAATAATTATTTTTTTTAAAATTTTTTTGCTTTTTTCCTTTTGTACTTAGGGTCGATGAGGGCGAGGCGTCCCAGCCCTTGTTTGCCTAAGCCAGGGAAAAAGAGAAAAATTATTTGAAAATTTAAAATATCACTAAAAATTATCTACGTCAATCTTAATCGTACTACGTAGGATATCCATGTCAGCATTTTCACGCTAAAATTAATCGGACGACTCAATTAACAAAACGTGAAAAACTATGACTTAATTGGCCCAATCGTAATATATTTATGGCTTTTTTTTTTTGTTTTGTGGATAATTTTGCCCCTTTCAATATGGTCCTTCCACTTAATTTTAGTCAGAAATCCCTAACATAGATATTGTCTATCCTATGTGACAGTATCAACGCTGATATGGACGATTTTCACAATGCAATGCCCTCGTCCAAATTAAACAAATCCAGAGAAATTGAAACAATTGCCAAAATCATCGCTTTTCGGGATTTTCGATCAAAATTGGCTGAAACAATTATATTGAAAAATAATCAAAGTGTTTAAAACCAAATTGACCAAATTTAAAAAAAAAATCTAAATCTTAATCGCCCCTAGTTTGAAAGTTTGCGTTCAGCACCAGCGTGGGAGGAAGAAACTGTTTGGCGGAGGAGCCGAAATTTCAACTCAGGAGGCCAAATGTGATCTACTCCTAAAGATTTAGAAAAACAATAGAAAAAAAAATTATGAACAGGCGATAAGAACACTCAGTTATTCCCTTCACACTTAAATCAAGCACGATCTAAAAAGTTTCATTTCTATAAAAAAAAAAAAAAAAAGAAAAGAAAAAGAAAAGATAAATGAATCTAGACCAACCATACCAAAGTCCAGACAAGAAAGCAATGACAAACAAGCAATAGGGCTGCCCTGTTAGGACACTTTAATGATTGATTAAATCACTTAAACCAATGATCATTCAGATCTTGATCTGCCTTGACTTTATTAAACTCCTAATCACACTACTTTATTCCCTAATCACATTCGTTCCGTCTCCGCAAATTTCCGCTTCCATTTGCATCAGCAAAATCCTACTTTTTTTGGGTTTATCGACAGCCGACCCAATTAGTTTGGATTAAAGGTGATGTTGATGATGATGATTTGCATCAGCAAAATTCCACAAAAATTCACCATAAAAGACTTGCCCTCCAAGATCAACGGTCAGAGAACACCAAAGTCTCCTACTATATACAAAAAACAGATCGACATCGCTAGAAGATAGGAGATGAAAGCAGCAGCCACAAGAAAAAAAAAAAAAAAAAGCGCAAAGCAAAGAGCCTCCCCCCCACAAAAAAAAAATATTTCTCAGAAGGAGGGCACGACCCCGAACCCGAACATGCGCTCCGCCTCCGCCTCGATGTCGGCGCGCTTCGCGAACCTCCCCTTGATCCGCGGCCGCGTCTCCGCGTACGCCTTCCGCGACGCGTACCGGATCGTCTTCTCGAACCTGCGGTTCTTCCTCTTCTCCCTGTACCTCAGGACCCTCGCCTCCCTGTCCACCGACGAAAGCTGCAGCGCCCGGCTCGCGGGCTCGAACCCCGCCCCGGCCGCTCTCCCGCCGCCCGGGTTCGACATGTCGGTGACCATGCTCCCGTCCGGCACGACTCCGACGTCGAGAGAGGACGACGATACCTGCCACGATGAACAAATCCTCCTGGTCAAGCTATATTGAAGCGAAGTGAATCGAAACAGTAAATTTGCATTGATTCAGCGCTTGAGCATAATCTAAACAACATGAAATGATTTGACGGGACGCAGAAGAGATGCTTACACTCTGGCTCAAGCAGTGAGCGCCATAGCCGAACCCGAACCCCTTGGACCCACCAGTCAACTCCAGGTCGAACCCGCCCTCCCCCACGAACGGCCCGTGAACGACGCCGTCGCTCCGGACAGGGACGACGCCGTCCGCCGTGCCGGAGCTGTTCTGGTCCCCACTGGGTTCGAACTTGGGGTCGACCGACCCGTAGTCGACGTCCAGGTACGGGTCCACGTCGTCGTCGCCGAACAGGAACTGGTGGGCCGAGTTCACGTCGGGGGTCTCGGCGGCCTTGGAGGGGTTGGGCAGCAGCCAGGAGGCGGCCTCCTCCTCCTCCTCCCTGCTGACGTCGTCCTCCGACTTGAGGGGAAGTCGCCGGCGGGCTTGGCGAAGGGAGGGGCGACGGCGGGGTGGTGGTT
The DNA here is from genome assembly GCA_021437795.1 of Rhodamnia rubescens. NCBI lineage: Eukaryota > Viridiplantae > Streptophyta > Magnoliopsida > Myrtales > Myrtaceae > Rhodamnia > Rhodamnia rubescens. The sequence continues at coordinate 3,163,285 of JAILYA010000010.1, read as the reverse complement.
TGGGGGAGGGAGTCGTAGAAGGGGACGACGGGGACGCGGTCGTGCTTCTGGGCGACGGGGTTGGCGGAGTGGATGTCGCGGTCGCAGGAGAGGCAGAGGGAGGCGGCGTCCGCCTTGCAGGTCACGTGCGCCGGCGACTGCTCACAGACCTCGCAGACGACGACGCGAGCGTGGCGGGACGCGAGCTTGTTGGCCGCGTGCACCTTGGCGTCGCAGCTCGGGCAGAGGAAGGCCGAGTCGGCACGGCAGAACAACGCGGCCGTCGCCGATTTGCACGAGTCACACAGCTTCGACGCCATTAGCCCGATTCTCGCTTTCCGTTCGCACCGAGTCTCAACTCAACTCAGCTCAGCTCGGCGGGCGATGCGAAGCTCTGCTCTGATCTCTCTCTCTCTCTGTCTCTCTCTCGTGAATAGCGTGTTGCGCAATTATTTGGGTTGAAGAGAGTGGACAAACTGAGTTCTATCTAGTGGGCCCGAGGAGATCTGTGTCTCGACTAATAGAATGGAGACACGTGGCACAGGCTTAGCCAGATGAGAGGATTTTATTTTATTTTTATTTTATTCTTGGTCAAAAAGGGTATTTTATTACAAAATTCTGGGTGTTCTGGGGACGGGAAAAAATTTGTCAATTTGTCGTTGTGAGGGACCCACGTGAGGAACGTGGGACCTCCTCATCTAATCATGGAGTTTTTTTTTTTTTTTTGGGTCGGAATCTTATCATAGAGTTTAAACACATCGTTTCATTCGGGAATGCTGAGAACGGACTTTAATATAATGTAATGTAATTATTCATCGCGTCTAATTATCCCTAGATCTTAGCTTTTTCATGATCAATGGTCCTAAATTCTTTTGATCTTATGTTTTGAGATTCTGTAAGCTTCTGATTTGAGATTTACAATGCACGATTTTTGAATAAATAGTTATTTGGTACCAAATACTGTAGTGGGTTTTATGTGCCCCGACGGGAAATCGATTAACTTAATTAAGCAAGTCTTGGAATATTATATCAATACCCATTAAGGTTTTTGAAAGTAATAGCAAGCTAATAAAATGGGTTTGGGACAATAATGGTTTCACCTCATAATATGTAACTCCACGACCGACACAAACTCACTGCATTAGGCTCACTTGTTGCCCCAGCATGTAGCGATCGTCATGGCCTCGACTCCAACACACCCACTAGCCCCTGGGGAGGAACTTGCCTTGCCAACGTCGCCAAAGCTCCCATGGCTTCCTATTGACTGACCGCTATCATGGTGGTGGGAATGGCGGTATAAAGAGGGGGGCGGTATAAAGCAGCCCGGGGGTGGGGTGTTCCGCGGTGATGTTGTGTTAATTCATCTGTAGCAGCTGCTGTTGCTAGAGAGAGAGAGAATTCCCGAGGGTGAGCGGAGAAATTAACTCATATGAATCGATATTATTACATTTTAATTCCTTTCCGATACCTTCCAAGGAAAATCTTGAATCGTGAGCAATGAGGGATAGGGTCACTTCTCCTTTCAATCTCAAAGCAAGCTGTATGTGATTGAATCCTATTATATGGTTAGGATGTCAACTTGGCAAACATCAGCCGAAGCTGAAAGAAACTAAGATCAATTGACAAATTATAGAATAATCGTAGAGAGGAGGAGAGAAGATTAGGGTTTCCTAATTACGATACTTTTTTGGTTTACGCGATTAGAAAATCATATGGAGTAGCCAGCAACCAGTAGCTTGGACTGCATCTGGTTGTGTCTTGTTACACCTTAAATTTAAAAACTCGGGTTTTCCTAGATCTGGCAAACCCATTTTCTGGACAACATGGCAGTTGACTATTTCAATCATGTTTTGTGCCTCTAGTTAAGCTGTCTCATCTATGTGTATGTGTATTAAATGAGGCCCTCCCCACATGATGGGAGCATGATCCTTAAGATCGTGTTGAGCGGAAAATATTACGATTCGAACACAAAATTACATCATTCTAAGCCGGACGCCTCACCACTTTGCCAACTTCTCTTAAATTCAACCAACGAAGCTTTTGGCCCGGTGGACCGGTAATTCACGAGGTTGCTCTTGGGAAGCCGTGCTGGAGCATCTTGGTACGACGTCTTTTGTTCTCTCTTCATCGGGTTTGAGTAGGGCAAATACTGCCCTTTTGATCATTTCTTCGCACAAATGTTGTGTCCGTTCCATGTTGCCCATATCCTTTCATGTCGGGCTCGTCTTTTGCTCCACAGACTTTCGAGTATAATCCATCCGATCGAATCTCATTCTCATGCCCAACTCGTCCCCGCGAACGTCTCCTCGCCACCATGTTTTCTTTCTACGAAATTTAGCATCCCCCTCCAGTCCCAAATGAGTAAGAGAGAGAAACAAAGTAATCATCTCTCAGATAGAGAGAGAATTTCAGTGAGGAGAGGATAGTAATCCCTCCCTTCACATAAGATGCGTAGTGGGCACTTGATCGCGAGGGGAATGCGGTTCTAATTCTTTCCCTCCCGTCTCCAATTTAAGCGGAATCTTTACATGGCAAAGTCCACAATGACTTCCCATCTTTTGTCCAAGCAAAAGAAGATTTTAGGATATTAAAGAAGGGTCACCTCGTGGATGTCAGTTGGGGGGGGGACCGCAGTTGGTGGGGGCAGAACTCCCGCGGGAAGGACAGGGATGGTGGGGTTTGGGAAGTTTGTGGTAGCTGGCCCGGCCTGATCCATGCAAAGCGGAGACGGTGGAATACTGATGCGACGACCTGAGGTTGCGCATGGATGACGTGCGTGCTTGAAAAGGGCTCTTTTCGAAGATTTTGGAGCTCTGAAGATGTATGGTTGGATTCGTATACGGACAGAGGAGATGGTAGACCCGAATTTTGATACGAGATATCTACAGCCTCTCTGTCTCTGTCTCTGTCTCTCTCTCTACTCGTGTTGTTGATAACGGATGATGCAAATGGGATTGTCATGTGGCTCACTTAGGAGTCACCTCGAAGGTTTTAGAGGTCTGACGCTCGAGAAATCGGTCGAATGATTAAGCCCTCGATTTGGAAACGAAGGGTTTTGCGCTCGAGTAAATCGTGGCATCTCCCTTTGAAGTGGTTCTTGTGTTTTGTCGAAGAACATCTCGAGTGTTCATGTTGGCGACCTTTTCTATCCTATTTGGATGCCATAATCACGGGGCATGGATGTATTGCTGTAATTCTTCTTATTACAAGTTGAAATGCTTCAGAATTAATGAGTGGGATAGTGTTTCCCCTTGTCAAGTGTTGCATCTAATAGCAAAATAATATGTCAATTCATATGAGAGATGCATCTTTTGATAATACACGACTATCCGTCGCAACATGTGTCTTTCGATTTGCTTTTGGAGGAATAGTTTTGAGAAGATGTTTCACATTCACATTCATATTTAGTTTTCTACTTGGTTGGTAAGTTTAATATGGACTTTACTTTTCTTTCTTCTATGAAATCCACAATTTAAATTGTCAATTAAAATTAAGTGGCATTTAAAAAATTTCTTGCCTTTATAATACAAGTGTGCTTCATATTTTCCAAATCAATAAGTCTATGTGTGTGTGTGTGTGTATGTATATAATGTAATACTAATGCATATACTTATCTCTCAATCATTTGAAAGCAAATACAACCTTAGGCTCTATTTATTTCATGGAAAATAAATGATTTCGAAAATATTTTTGTAAAAATGATCAATCCGCTAATACGATGAATGAATTGAAAAATATTTCACTATCCATAAAAATATTTACATATAAATTATTGTCGATAATGGAAATATTTTTCGTAGACTAATTATTTTAAACAATACAAGCAACTATTTTTAAGGTTTTTTTAAACCATTTATTTTCGCAAGACAAACAAAGCCTTGGAGTGTCATAGAATTCTTGTATGGCATATTCAAATACAATGTGGGTGTAATGTTTAAGGAGTTGCTTAATTCAATTGACCAGCATTATTAGGAGACCGTGAACACAAAATTCTGATAATTCCTTATTTAATTTGTATAAATATTTCTTACATTAAAGCAATTATAGGAATTTTCATCATTTTTCTGTATAAGTTTGATTTCTTAGAAAGTTAGAAAAATTCACCTTGATTCCAATTTTCTTTCTTCTTTTGTCTTTTCATACTTTCCGTTTCAACTTTTTTTTTCAACCATCTTCAATGTCCAATGAAGGCTGTCTGTAAGATAATTGTCATTGAGGCATTCATTCTATCACTATATGCAACTTTTTTAGCATAATGTTCCACATATCGCACAACAACTCTGGTTTGCACAAGAGAATAATGAACAAAAGTTACTGATTATACACCTTAATTCATACAAATTGCTATTAACAACAAAACAATTAGACCAAAGATGACAAAGCATTTAAAAGTTTGGTGAAGAATAGTGAGGTTGCTCTGGATATCTATGTCGGAAGAGAGTTTTAAGCACTCAAAGAGACCACGACTTACCAAGCCCAAAATGATATGCTAATAATTATTTTCCATTCAAAATATGAAAGGCATTGTATGTCTCATCGATAGTTCACTGTCTTCCGACCGATTTTTTTTTTTTGAATTTTCTAGTACATTCGCAGCTCACGTTGGTTTTTCTAGGTTAAACTTTTGGGCAGTGGCACATGATGTAGTATCACTCCCTACAAAATTATGTGTTCTTTGAGAGTCAAAAGATGGAAAACGAGGGGAAATGAACTTGCTCGAGTTTCACTAGTTGTTGAACTTGGGCGAGAAACCTGATGCAACACATCCAGAAATGAATGAAGCACTAGAAGCAGCCAGCTCTGTTGACCAGGACTTCACTTTGTGAGGTAAAAATGCCTACCCCATACCCCATAAGCTGATGATGTGGTAATTGCCAATTACCAAGTACTTACCCCCAAAAAGGCATGGGTTAAGTTGGGTCAATCATAAAAGTCAACATTTTGGCTTTGACTCTCCTTGAAAAATAGATCAAAAACATCTTGACAAGTTGGTGAGTCGATTATCCCGTGGCAATGACACATGAAAAAGTCAATATGAAATGACATTATTTAACATTTTAACTTGCCGGATCTAGCAATGGGAACCCTCGTGGTGCTCGCCCTTGCTGGCCATGGTCTGTCCCCGACTTGCCGGCCACCGGCAAAAAGAAAGGCAAAAGAAAAAAACAAAGGAGAAAGAAAAAAAGAAAGGAAAAAAAAATTATAAGAAAATGCTAGCCTCGTAAGGTGGCCAAATCATCATGAGTAATTTCCGGCCTAAATTGGTTGGATGGACTTAATTGATAGAAAGTGAAAAAGTTCGTGGTTGAATTGATCAAATTAAAAGTTTTAGGATGAATTGACACAAATGTAAGTGGTTTAAGTCTATTTTGTTGCTTTTCCCTATTTTCATCTGAATGGCCTCCATTCAATTTTTTGGACTTTATTCAAAGAAAGAGAATTGTATTAAACATTACACTTTTTCGAATCAGAGCTTCTCTATTATTCTCAAACTAAACTAGCTTGGGCAATGAAAATGAATACTATCTGCACAATTACATACTCTTCGCAAAATTAATTAGGATCAGCCATCTGATTCTTTTCGATTACTAGAAATTGGAGAGAAAACAACCTCTCAAATAAAAAGGGAAATTTATCATGCTATATGATCCATGAAATGAGGACTTGTGCTGACTTGGGAACTCACGGCTGATTGAACAATAAACTCACTGCTATGTTTTCAAAAGCAATTTGAAACAGTAACATATAGTGATCAATTATCATGACCATGTATACAAAAGATTGTCGAGTGCCGGAAATTGGAGAGACAACAATCTCTCAAATAAAAAAAGGGAAAGTTATGAGGACTTGTGCTAACTCGGGAACTCATGACTGATCCAACAATGAACTCACTGCTATGTTTTCGAAAGCAATTTGAAATAGTAACATATAGCGATCAATTATTATGACCATGTACACAAAAGATTTTTGGAAATACCGTTCCAAAAAAAATAATTAAGCCCTCATATGCATTGGCACCCTCACATTTCACAACATGGATTTTGCATTTCCAGGCAAAATCTCTAAACTCCAAAGACCAGTTTGCCTCTCTCAACAAAGGCCAAGGAGAAAAGACTACCCTCTCCATCTGGACACCTATCCCAACACCCAAACCCTAGACCAGCCAGCCGCGCCGCGCCTGCCGTTTGTGCGATGCCAACCACCATCACCCGGCAGGCCGACCCCTTCTCTCTCTCCCCCCCTGGTTGTGGGCCAAGCAAGCTTTGTTCAGAGCTTCATGGCCCGTGTTAGCTCTGTTCCGAGCCCGCCCATGATGGAGCGAGCTCATGCCGTTCAAACTTGCCTCAACAAGCTCCGAACAAGAGTTGCATGATCAGATCAAGGTGGGGGTCGACCTCCATCTGGGCCTTAATGGAGGTCGCCATCGCCACCGACTTTCAATCTAAGGTTGGTCATGGTTGTGACGCCACCTGAGCGATGCAAGAAGCATTGTGAGGAGATAGAGATGTGGGCTCAAGTGAGGGATGCAGCTTGAAATTTAATATAAAACTACAGGGTGCAAAGTGTAGAAATTAAAAAGTGGTGGTGCAAATTGATAGAGATGAGCAAAAGTGAGAAGGCCATTTGTAATTATCTCAATGATGTTCGATCTATCATTTCAAACCATGCATCCTGTATCAAAATATACATGTCATGTATCATCTCTTTCTTCTCTTTCAAAATGAGAACAAACCCTCGCAAAAGTCGCAATATCACACGATCCAGATGGAAGCATAACTTGAAGTAACGAAGAGAACGACATTAGTTGGCATTCCTCAAACCGACCAATTACTAATAAAACACACACTTCCGAGTAATTTCTTCGTCGAAAGCTCCAAATGCAACCCAAGTCAACGATGCTCATCTTAGGAACAACCCTTGGCGCCGAAACCTAATTTGTCCACCTGGTACATCATAGATCACCTCAAATATCCTTTGTTTTATGCTGCCGAAGACGCCGGTTGGTGCCTGCACGGTTGGGCGCGAATGCTAGGCAAACTTGCGACGCGCTCACCATGTAAAACACCCTGCTTGTGTCTGGATCCACGTCAAGTGGCCCGCCGAAGGAGAACGTGATCATCGGGAGATTGATGGTACTTTGCCTGCTAAAGTGATAGCAAGTGTTAAATGGTGCAATTTATTAATTTCTTTGATTTATTAAGTGTTACGTTATTGATTGCGCAACTGCATGATTGCCCATTGATATGCTGACAATTTTAGGATATTTCCAAATTACCACACGGCTCTTAAATAGGTAATTCTAAACTAGAATACTTATACAATGCAATACATGCAATGCGATTTTTTCATTTTCGTACTTTTCATAATAGGCAAGTTCGCTAACCTTTTTTTTTTTTTTGGGTTGAAAGTTCACTAATTAAAAACATGCAATATAACAAGCCCATATAATTCACATATTAACCTCAACCAAAAATAGGAAACAAAGTAATCGGGAATCCGATCTTAAGCCTTAAAAGTCGGATTCTCGATTCTACGCACAATTCAAAAAGGGAAATATCAACCATTCAAAGTAATTGGGAAATATCAACCATTCAAAGTAATTGTGAAATAGGCAATCGAATATTTGTTTAAATAGGATTTGAACAATTACTTAAGTTGGAATTTGACCCAAAAATTCGACGATTGGGGCGGAAGCTTTGTGGTGTTGGCCGCCAAGGAGGCTGCGCGACCGGGACTGTCCCCCCACTTTTCAAGAGAACACATGCTTATATAGAATGTGATTAGGGTATCCCTGCAAGATTACGATATTGCTTAATTTCCAATTCTAAATTTTGTGATAGCCCCTATTAAGAAAGCAGTGCATTCTCTTCTTATGTGGCAAAATTTTAGAGACAATGTCCTTATCACTTTCAATCCTAATTAGATAATGCAATATTTGATACTACATACATTTTCTTTTTTTAAATCCTTGATGCTGTTGAGTAATCCTTTTAGAACTTTGAACACTTTGGTTACCTTAAATTCCTTACTCCTTTTTTGACCCAAAAAAAAAAAAATTCCTTACTCGTTCTCATCCAATCTCGCCACCTTACATCACTTCTCAAACCCTAACCATGAGTTCCAACAACAACTCGAAGCTCCCTCATGACGTCGTTGTCTAGATCCTGAAGCAATTGCCGGTGAAACCTCTCCTCCGATTCAGGTGTGTTTGCCAATCATGGCATTCCACCATTGATGACCCTTCTTTCGTGGCCCTCCACTTGAATAGCTCTGCACCTGGTGCCTCCAATTGGCACACCGTGTGTCTAGATTGGCCGGATCCAGCCCAAAACTTTTGCTCTGTGTTCTCCGATGAGTCTCTTACCCTGCCTCGTCGATCGCAGATCGACATTCCGTTTGGTGCTTCTTGTTGGAGTTGGAGAATACTTTGGGGACTCTTGTTTCTCACACCGGGTACGCCCATGTGAGCTTAGGAAAACGAAGTATGATCCGACGATATGTGATCCCCGGGCACGGAATGCGGGGGTTCAAGGGCAACGCCCTGACACGGATGTCCCATTGTTCGGTTAGCGGGCGGGGGTTTTCGCTTCCCGATGAGCGGACGGCCGCCTGCCTCCGGTGAGCGGAGTGGGGGTTCGGGCGCGCCCAAAGCTCAACGGGTTTGGGCTTTTGTTTAAATTAGCTTATTTGTTGACGGATTAAAGGGGTTTCAAATAAGTTTAGGATTTGGGCCCTTTTTAGGGCATATATATATATTTACTCGTTTTTGGCGATCATTATAACGAGTTGTGTGGCAGTAAACCTAAATCATAGTGAAATCTCTTTGCAAGACGTAGCTCTATTCTCGGGTGAACCTGGGTAAACCGTGCGTCGTTTAATTTTTCTTCTTTTATAGATGATTTTTCGAGATATAGTTGGATTTATTTTATTAAAAGTAAATCGGATGTATTCGAAAAATTTCGAGAATTTAAGGTTTTGGTTGAAAATCAATTGGGCGGAAAAATCAAGGTACTTTGTACGAAAAATGGAGGTGAATTTTTTTTCGGACAAGTTCAAGTAGTTCTGTGTGAATAATGGTATTGTGAGGCGAGAAAATGACTCTATACACGCCTCAATAGAATGTGGTGGCCGAAAGATTAAATTGGTCACTAATATAAAAGGGCGAGATGCATCTTGAGTTGGGCGGGTTTGGGGCCCGAATTTTGAGCGAGAAGCCGTAGCCACGGCCGATTATTTGAAGAACCGGTCACCGACCTCATCGGTGAAGGACCGTACACCATATGAGGCGGTGTTTGGGAAGAAGTCGAATCTATCACATATTCGAGTGTTCAGGTGTGATGCGTATGTTCATGTATCCAAGGAGAAAAGGGGAAAGCTTGACAATAAATCTAAAAAAAAATATTCGTTGGATACAATGAAGGGGTCAAGGGCTATAAGTTGTGGAATCCAGAATCAAAAGACCATTGCCTTTTGTGAAACACAATCCTAGGCAGGCACACGGAAAAGTGATGAGCCGAAGCAAGTAGTAGTGCTTGAAGAAAGTTCTAAAGCTAGAACTCGTGCGAGATGGTTCCACAAGGTATGCCGGTGAGTCCGATTCGATTCGGAGTAAGGGGATTCGGTTAATGAAGTCGAGGATGCGGATTCGGATGAAGACCCGGACACGTATAGCATACCGTCTCTCGGGAGATCAACGCGAGAAAGGCGTGTACCACTTCGATACTCGCTTAGTGCATTAAGTACATATCATGCCTTAAGCATTATCGGAGATGATCCTAGTTACGTGAAAGAGGCGAGATCCATGGATGACGCGAATTAGTGGGAGCTAGCAATGATAGATGAGATGCATTCGCTTGATCGAAACTAGACATGGAGCTTATGTAAATTGCCTAAGGATAGAAAGGCAATTGAGTGCAAATGGGTGTTCAAGCGAAAACTAAAACCGGATGGGACTATGGAGAAGTACAAGGCGAGGCTTGTAGCCAAGGGATATTCTCGGATCGAGGGAGTTGACTATGACGAGATCTTTTCTCCCGTGGCAAAATTGACCTTGATACGGTTTATTCTATCAATTGCAACTGCATACAATCTTGAGGTGGAATAGATGGATGTAAAAAGGCTTTCCTTCATGGAGCCTTGGAGGAGGAGATATATATATGAGACAACTAGAAGGCTTTGAAGTAAAAGGAAAGGAGAATCTGTGTGCAAACCGAAAAAGTCATTATATGGGCTGAAGCAATCACCGAAGATGTGGTACCGAAGTTTGACATATACATACTCCAGCTTGATTTTGGGCGTTTAAATTATGACCACTTGTGTTTATGTGAAGAGAGCGGTCGATCAATTTGTCATTCTTACGCTATACGTGGATGACATGCCGTTAATCGGAAATAGCGTGAAGATGGTGAAATCCGTGAAGAATTTGTTGGTTAAGAAGTTCGAAATGAAAGATTTGGGGCTTGCAAATTTTATTTTGGGCATGCAAATTACGAGAGATCGTGAGAAACGGAAACTATAGCTAGGACAGGAGAAATACATCAAAGAAGTGTTGAAGAAATTCAATATTACGGACTGCAAAGCATGTTAGTACCCCTATACCTTTAGGTAGACGAGGCGGTTCGCGGAACCGGCGGTTCCGGCGGGTCCGGTTCCGAACCCCGGTTCCGGGCGGTTTAGGGCCGATTCCGATTCCGTTTTTTAAATATAATTTTTAAACTAATAAATAATATAATAAATATAATAAATTATAAATTATAATCAACTTGTATATTGTAATAAAATTTGGGGAAAAAAAGAGAAAGGAGGAATGGGCTTGAACTTAATGAATTATCATTAAACGCCTACATATCTTCTTGGGGATAGAAGAATCAAAGCCCATGTAGTTCTTTTACCTTTGATAACCCCAACTTACCTCATCGTCAATCGTCGCTACCCGTTGTGGTACCCGTGCCGGTGGTATCTCCACAATCCTCGCTAAAGAATTCGTGTTCTCGATCCAATTCTTGGTGTCGAAATCGGCTTTCGTCCAATCGTCAACACAAGCTTGAGCTTGCATGCACTCCGGACTTAATCTTGAACGACGAGAGTCCAAAACTAATCCTCCAAATGCTAAATGCTTGTTCAACTGCAACCGTCAAGATGGGGTTGCTAATATCCGCGAGCGATGAGGGCGAAGACCGGGTAGTCGGTTGAGTGACTCTGCCACCACTCCAGGGATTTGAAAATCTGTACTATTTTCACGTATCACGAAACTCAAATTGAGTGGTGAAATATTTTTCTATTTCATAAATACTACCCGTTGCCCCTTTATGTTTTTTTTGTCTACTCTTGAGCATATCATAACCTCTACCAAGTGAACTACCGGTTTCGTTTCCTGAGGCGGTAGATGGTAAAGATCCACCATCATTTAAACTATATCTATTACAAAATTCTCCATGTAATGATACTATAGATTCTCTAACCTCTTTTTGTACAATTGAAACATCTATCATATCTTCCAAATGTAAACAATCAGAATAATACACATTCAAATAATCTAAGTAAACCATCTAATTTAATACGTGGATAAAAAACAATACCAACTAAATAGACAAGAGGAATTTTGAAATAATAATGCAACCATTTTTCTCGCATTACTGAAATAGTTTGAGCTAATTCATTATCTTTTTCATATACATTAAAAACACTACCAATATTAACACATTCTATTAAAAATAAATGCGTAGTAGGATAATAAATACCATATAAAGCATTAGTAGCATCATTAAAAATTTTCAAAAAATCTAAAATTTTTTTGCAAACGTCCCAATGTTGCGGAAGTAAAGTAATTTCGGGAATATTTTGCGACATAAACGTACATAATAAATCTTTGTAATCAAAAGTTTGACGAAGCAACTCATACGTAGAATTCCAACGAGTCGGAATATCTTTTGGAAACCTTTTGCCCTTCTCCCATGTTGTTTACAAAAATTTCCCCATGCTTTCATAAAATGGGCACGACTCCATAAATATTTAATTGCGCCCTTTATTGGGGCGAGAGAAAACTCGAGAGTTCGTAAACCATCTTGTACACATAAATTTAAAACATGGCAATCACATCTAATGTGAAAAAATTGTCCCCAAAAGAGGGTTTGCAAATATTTTCTAATTCGGGAATGGAAGCGGTATTTGCGGCTGCATTATCAAAACCAATTGAAAAAACTTTATTTATCAAATAATATTCTTCTAAAACTTGTTTAATTATTCTATAAATATTATGAGCCGAATGCTTTTCATCAAAAACTCGAAATGCAAGAAGTCTTTTTGAATAGTCCAATCATCACCTTATCCAATGACACGTAATACCCATATAAGAATGAATTTGCCAAGGATCACTCCAAATATCACTACCTAAATGCACATGTCCATTGAATTCCGCAAAAAATTTTGCTAAACTTTTTTTTGTTTTTTATAAAGATGAAAAAGTTCGCGTTTAAGAGTACTTCGGGAATAGTTGGTGCTTGCGAACTAACACAGTATTTATCAAATATTTCATATTAAAATTTTCACCAATAGTAAATGGAGCATGATCAAGGGCAACATATTCAACTAATGTTTGTTTATAAAGTGCATCGATTGTAACGGAATAAAGGATGAGTATTAGGATTGGCGTACCCAAAAATTTGTTGTTGTCTAAGTGTCGATCCCGCTTGCGTTGGATGTTTTTTCGTCGAATGCCGACGGAATGTTCCATAACCATCTCCTTTGCTAAATTTATATGTTTGGGAACAATATTTACAATTTACATTATACTTACCTTCGCTTTCGTCATATACCTTGTCGAAGTCTTGCCACAAGTCGGATGTACTCTCTCGGCCTTTCCGTTCGGCTCATTTGCCGTCGACGTTTCTTCGGCACGAGTAGGCGGATGAAGACTTTCTTGTGTTGGGATGTGCTCGACGTTCGAAATGGGAACAACGTTGATATTGTCGTCATCGTCTTCCCAACATGCATACTCACGAGGATCACATCCAGGGAATAGGATATTGAGAATCTCCCATCGTCATCTTACCCTTTCCAAAGTATTTCTGCTTCCACTTGCCATTTTTGAGAAAATTGAGGCGGGATTCGGAGAATTGAGAATTTGAGAGAATGTGAGAGAATTTGAGAGAATTGTTGAGAGGATTTGTGAGAAAAATGAAAGAGGAAGGATATGTATTTATAAAAAAAAAAATCTTTATTTTTTTTTTAAAAAATTTAATCAACGGCCAAATGCCGTTGCGGGCCACGAGCCTTTTTTTTTTAAAGCAACGGCCAAATGGCCGTTGCGAGCCTCGGCGAGGTAAGAGCCAACGGGCTCTTTCGGCCGTTAGAGCCCGGGGGGCCCATCCCAAGGGGCCCCCTTTTTTTTTTTTAAATGGCCGGGTTGGAACCGGCCCGGAACCGCCGGTTCCAATTTTTTCCCAAACCGGAACCGGCCCGCGAGGGCGGTTCCCTTCCTCGTTAGGCCCGCCGGGCCCATTCACGGGCAGTTCCGGGCCCACGGGCCCAAATGGCCATCTCTACCTTTAGGGACCAAGTTATCTCAGAATACTTGTCCTAAAAAGGATGAGGAAGGCGAGGAGATGGCCCGAGTTCCATACGCAAGTGCGGTGGATAGCTTGATGTATGCTATGGTGTGCACTCGTCCTGGATATAGCTCAAGCAATGGAGTCTTAAGCCGATACATGTCTAACCTAGGTAGAGAAACAGTGGAATGCGATCAAAAGAATTTTCGGGTATTTTCGTGGAACTTGAATTTTTCTTTATGTTTTGAAGGTACGGGGAATGTAAACATGCTTGATATCGTAGGCCATGTAGATATAGATTGGGGTTGAGATATTGATAGTAGACGGTCCACTAGCGGGTATGTTTTTACATTGTTTGGGGCTGCATTGAGTTGGATGAGTGGGAGGCAAAGCGTGGTAGCGCTCTCTTCTACGGAGGCCGAGTACATGGCTCTTACTCCCGCTGAAAAAGAGACCGTATGGTTACGACAGTTTGTGCTTGGAGCTCCGTTTTGAGCAAAGTGCCATAGAGGTAAAATGTGACAATCAAAGAGCTATTTATTTAGCTAAAAATTCAGCATTTCACTCACGCACAAAGCACATTGATATACAATATCATTTTATTCGAGAGAAAGTGGAGAAGAAAGTGGTTCGATTGGTAAAAGTCGACACGGTGAAAAATAGTTCGACTTCCTTACTAAAGTCGTCACGGGTGCGAAGTTTGAGTGGTGCTTTGCTGCGATTGGATTGAAGAGTAATGATATTGGGAAGACTCATTTGCACGAAGTATATACTAAGTGGGAGAATGTTGGAGTTGGCGAATACTTCGGGGACCCTTGTTTCTCACACCGGGGTATGCTCACATGAGCTTAGGAAAATTGAAGTATGATCCAACGACATGTAAACCCCGCACACGGAATGCGGGCGTTCGGGGGCAACGCCCGACATGGGTGTCTCAGCTGCCCGGTCGGCGGGGCGGGGTTCCCATTCCTCGGTGAGCGGACGGCTGTCCCGCTCGCCGGTGTGGCAACTGCGGTTCCCCGAAACTTCAATGGGTTTGGGTTTTTGTTTAAGTTAGCCTATTTGTTGAGGGATTAAAGGGGTTTCGGATTGATTTAGGTTTTGGACCCTTTTTAGGGCATATATATATTTACTCGTTTTTGGTCGATCATTGTAACGAGTTGTGCATTTGTAAACCTAAATCATAGTAAAATTTCTTTGCGAGGATGTAGTCCTATTTTGGGGTGAATTTGGGTAAATCGTGCATCATTTAATTTTTCTTCCGATTTCATTGTGATCGTTCGATTCGTGTGCGATACAACCCTTCAATCTTGACGGCCGTTACGTTATTGTTGGTTCGTGTAATGGCTTGATCCGCCTCATAGAACTTCATGAAATTAGCGTGAACAGACGATTCATTTGTGGAATCTATTCACCAGGAAGCACAAGGTGGTTCTACTACCCCGGTCTAGAGCATCAAACGGCGGATCTAGGGTTTGGCTTTGATGCAAGGTTTAATGACTATAAGATTGTGAAGCTTCCGGGCGATCATGGATGCTCTCGAGTCGAGATTTACTCGGTTCGGATTCCCCGGAGATGTTTGGAGTGTGAGGTTCCTCCTTGTTGGAGTTGGCGAATACTGGGGACCCTTGTTTCTCACACCGGGATACGCCCACGTGAGCTTAGGGAAACCGAAGTGTTACCCAACGACATGTGACCCTAGCGCGCGGATGCGGAGGTTCGGGGCGCGCGCCCAGACACGGTGTCCCGCTGCCCGGGCCGGTGGGCGGGGTTCGAGGGCGCCGCCTCCCGACGGGGGTTCTTTCGGGGGTTCGGGGGCGCGCCCCGAAACCTCTACGGGTTTGGGCTTTTATTTAAGCGCCCGTATGGTTAGAATTAAGAGATTTTAGGTTTTTAGCCCATTTTGGGGCATATATATTTCATTCGGTTTTATCATTGTATAATGTAAGAATTGGTACATAACCGAAAGAAATATAGTGAAATCTGTTTGCGGGACGTAGCCCTAATCTTGGGGTGAACCCGGGTAATCTCGTGCGTCATTCCAAATTTTTCTTGATTCTACTGTGTGATCGTTTGATTCGTTTTCGATAAATCCCTTCAATTGGTATCGAGCCTTGTGTTCGAGAGATTAGGGTTTATCGAGAGATGTTAGGAGGGTCACGGATTGAGATCGAAAAATTCGATGGGACGCGATTCGATCCAGTGGAAGATGAAGATGGAGGATCTACTTTGCGATTGAGATCTTTGGTCGGCAATTGAAACGGAAAGGCCTGTTCTTTGCGAAGCCTGGTGTCGTGATAAAGGAATCGAGGCAAGGAAGCGGGGAAGGATGACGAGACGTCTTCCAAAAGGGCAGATCCAAAGGAAATTGAAGACTGGGATCGGATTGATCGGAAAGCAAAGGTTTGATTCGGCTTTGTCTCACGGACTCGATTCGACGAACGTGATGAGCGAACCTACGACCAAGGATTTGTGCCGAAACTGGAGTCATTGTATCAAAGTAAGTCGTTGGTTAATAAGCTATTTTTGAGAAGAAAGGCAGTATAATCTTCGGATGCATGAGGGCGACTCGTTTTCTGCACATCCGTATAGCTTTAATACCGTGATTAGTCAACTCGTATCAATCGGTGTTAAGTTTGAGGATGATGATAAGGCGATAACACCTTGCTTTGTTCACTTGCCGGATTCATGGGATAACTTGATTGTGGTGATCGGTGGTGGGGATAAGGAATTATCATATGAAAGTGTGTGTTACGCTTTGTTATCGGAGGAGACACGAAGAAAGGGATCGGGAAATTTCGGTAAAGAGGCATTGGCGGCTAGGGGAAGGCCAGCAGAGAAGACTACGAATTGGAAAGGGTCCAGGTCCAAATCTCGTGGGTGATCGAAGACTAGGGAGAAGAGGGTGCAGTCTTTGGAGATGTGAAGAATGGGGCCATGTGAAGCGAGACTGTCAAAAACAAGCCGTTTTTAAGAAAGAAGGCTGAATCATCCTCGGGTAAAAAGGAGGTCGATGCGGGAGATATGTATGTGGCTCTTGCATGTATGGGCGCAATCGAAAGGGATATCCGGTTGATCGATACCGGTGCTTCATACCACATAACGCCTCATAGACACCTGGTTTTGTGAATATGAGCAATATAATGGTGGGGATGTCATGCTCGGAGATGATCTTTGCTTGATTGTCGGGCGTGGCGGGGTGAAGGCGAGGATGAGTAATGGCACCGTGAAGACTATTCCAAACGTGATGCACATACCCTTGATGAGTAGAAATCATTATCGGTCGGTACGATGGGCTGATTCAGGGGGTTACTTTTAGTCGTGATAAGGATTCGTGCAAGATGACTCTAGGTTCTATTGTGATTGCACGAGGAGTCCGTTACGGGACATTATACAAGCTGCTCGGGAAACAGTGACTATTGGTAGCGGATTTGTTTCGAAAAGGCCAAGGAAGATGGACATGATATGTCCATGTTGTGGCATCGAGAGGTTAGGGCACATTGGTGAAAAGGGGCTCTACCTTAGTTTCAAGTCGATGGTAGAAGGAGTTCCAAAATGCTCTATGGGTTTTGGGTTACGTGAACACCGTCTTCATGGAAAACGAACCGAGTTAGCTTCCAACACACCGGTACGAGAGCAGTGAGGTTCTCGAGCCGATTCACGAGAGACGTTTTTGGACCTACTCCGATTCCATCTATTGGAGGATCCAGGTACTATGTATCATTCATAGATGATTTTTCGAGATATAGTTGGATTTATTTTATTAAGAGTAAATCGGATGTATTCGAGAAATTTCGTGAATTTAAGGCCCTGGTTGAAAATCAATTGGGCGGGAAAATCAAAGTCCTTCGTACGGATAACGGAGGTGAATTTTGTTCGGATAAGTTCGAGCAATTTTGTGTGGATAATGGTATTGCAAGGCGAGAAAACGACTCCATATACGCCTCAACAGAATGGGGTGGCCGAAAGGTTAAATCGGTCACTCATAGAAAAGGCGAGATGCATCTTGAGTTGAGGTTTGGGAGCCGAATTTTGGGCGGAAGCTGTAGCCACGGCCTTGTTATTTGAAGAACCGGTCACCGACCTCATCGATGAAGGATCGTACACCATATGAGGCGGCGTTTGGGAAGAAGCCGAATCGTCACATGTTCGGGTGTTCGGGTGTGATGCATATGTTCATGTACCCAAGGAGAAACGGGGTAAGGTTGACAATAAATGAAAAAAAACATATTTGTCGGATGCAAGGAAGGTGTCAAGGGCTATAAGTCATGGAATCCGAATCAAAGACCATTGTATACAGCGATGTCTCTTTCGTGAATCACAATCCCAGGTTGGCACACGAAAAGGGATGAGCCCAAGAAAGTGGTAGTGCTTGAAGAAAATCCTAAAACTAAAGCTATGGAGATGGTTCCACAAGATACGCCGGTAGAATCGATTCCGAATCGGAGCAAGGAGACTCGGTTAATGAAGTCGAGGATGTAGATTCGGATGAAGACTCGGATACGAATAGCATGCCGTCTCTCGGGAGATCGACGCGGAAAGAAAGGTACCACTTCGATACTCTCTTAGTGCTTTAAGTACGTTTCATGCTTTGAGCATTACGGAGTTGATCCTAGTTCCGTAAAAGAGGCGAGATCCATGGATGATGCGAATCAGTGGGAGCTCGCAATGATAGATGAGGTGCAATCGCTTGATAAAAATGAAACATGGAGCTTGTGTAAATTGCCTAAGGATAGAAAGGCAATTGGGTGTAAATGGGTGTTCAAGCGAAAACTGAAACCTAATGGGACTATGGAGAAGTACAAGGCTAGGCTTGTAGCAAGGGGTACTCTCGGATCGAGGGTGTTGACTATGACGAGATTTTCTCTCCCGTGGCGAAATTGACCTCGATACGATTTGTTCTATCAATTGCAGCTGCATATGATCTTGAGGTAGAACAGATGGATGTCAAAAAGGCTTTCCTTCATGGGGCCTTGGAGGAGGAGATATATATGAGAGCAACTAGAAGGCTTTGAAGTAAAAGGAAAAGAAAATCGGTGTGCAAATTAAAAAAGTCCTTATATGGGCTGGAAGCGATCACCGAGGATGTGGTACCGAAAGTTTGACACGTATATGCTCCAACTTGATTTTGTGCGTTCAAATTCGACCATTGTGTTTATGTGAAGAGGGCGGGCAATCAATTTGTCATTCTCACGCTATATGTTGATGATATGTTGTTGATCGGGAATAGTGTGAAGATGGTGAAGTCCGTGAAGAGTTTGTTGGCTAAAAAGTTCGAAATGAAAGACTTGGGGCTCGCAAATTTTATTTTGGGCATGCAGATTAGTAGGGACCGTGAGAAACGGAAATATGGCTAGGGACAGGAGAAATACATTAAAGAAATTTTGAAGAAATTCAATATGATAGACTGCAAGCATGTTAGTACCCCTATACCTTTAGGGACCAAGTTATCTCGCGGAACACCGTCCCAAAACGGATGATGAAGTTGAGGAGATGGCCCGAGTTCCATACGCGAGTGCAATGGGTAGCTTGATGTATGCTATGGTGTGCACGCGTCCGGATATAGCCCAAGCAATGGGGAGTCTTGAGCCGATATATGTCTAACCCAGGTAGAGAACACTGGAATGCGATCAAAAGAGTTTTCGGTATCTTCGTGGAACTTCGAATTTTTCTTTATGTTTTGAAGGTACGGGAATGAAAACATGCTTGATATCATAGGCCATGTAGATGCAGATTGGGGTGGAGATATTGATAGTAGACGGTCCACTAGCGGGTTTGTTTTCACATTGTTTGGTGCTGCATTGAGTTGGATGAGTAGAAGGCAAAGCGTGGTAGCGCTTTCTTCTACGGAGGCCGAGTATATGGCTCTTACTCATGCTGGAAAAGAGGCCGTATGGTTACGGCGGTTGTGCTCGGAGCTTGGTTTTGAGCAAAGGTGCCATGTAGATGTGAGATGTGATAATCAAGGGGCTATTTATTTAGCCAAGAATCCAGCGTTTCACTCACGCACAAAGCACATTGATATTCAATATCATTTCATCGAGAAAAAGTGGAGAAGAATGAGGTTCGACTTGTAAAGGTCGACTACGGTAGAAAATAGTTCGAGACTTCCTTACTAAAGTCATCACGGGTGCGAAGTTTGAATGGTGCTTTGCTGCGATTGGATTGAAGAAGAATGATATTGGAAGGGCTCTTATTTGCGCGAAGTATCCACCAAGTGGGAGAATGTTGGAGTTGGCGAATACTTGGGGACCCTTGTTTCTCACACCGGTACGCCCACGTGAGCTTAGGGAAACCGAAGTGTTACCCAACGACATGTGACCCCGCGCACGGATGCGGGGTTCGGGGCAACGCCCCGACATAGGTGTCTCGCTTGCCCGGTCACGGGCGGGGGTTCATCTCGATGAGGGCAGCGCCCCCCGATGGGGGCGCTCCGTTGCTCGGGGGTTTTTGTTTAAGTTAGCCGTGGGGATTAAGGGGTTTCAGAGATTAGGTTGGACCCTTTTAGGCAAACCTCTACTGGTTTGGGCTTTTATTTAAGTTGGCCCGTAACTAAATCATAGTAAAATTAAGAGGTTTTTTGGTTTTTAGCCCATTTAATTTTTGGGGCATATATATCTTCATTCGGTTTTATCATTGTATAATGTAAGAATTGGACATGAAACGAAAGAAATATAGTGAAATCTCTTTACAGGAGCACGTAGCCCTAATCTTGGGGTGAACCTAGGGTAATCTCGTGCGAATCATTCCAAATTTTTCCGATCATGGATTCTTTGTGTGATCGTTTAGATTCCTGTGTTTCGAGTAAATCCCTTCACTCCTAACTATGGCGAACCAGCGGTCTTCTTCAATGGGAATCTGCATTGGGTTTCGTTTTAATTACGATGATCTGCAGAGGGAGTGGGTAGATGGATCAATCGTCTCCTTCGATGTCGCAGGTTAGGTGTTCCATGAAATGGCTTTGCCGGAAGAGTTTTGCGCTGGCAATTTAGATCTTTCTTTTGTGGTACTGAATGGCTTTCTTGCATTGTTCGTTAATTGCATGGAGGGACATGTGCCTCCTGAATTGCATTCCGTTTGTTCACTTTGGGTGATGAGGGAATACGGTGTTCCTGAGTCTGTGACTAAGCTATATAATTTTGGGGCCTGTATAGTAGTAAGAGACCTTTGTGGCTTCGCGAGGAATGGCAAGCTTCTGATGGTCATAGATGGTAAAAAGCGAGTCTCTTGGAATCCAGCCACGAGACAATTCGAAAATCTTCCATTATCGACGAAATGCAATATGATCACCGTTGTAGAGAGCCTGTTGTACTTTAGATATGACTTGATTGCTGGCTGCATTTACTAGGTATATTGTTGTTAGTAGGTGTATGCTGGTTGAGATAGTGATGTATTTCAATGGTTGTCATTAAAAACATGTTTTATTTGCTTTTGGATATATTATCTTCTCTATGTTCCCTAATTGTGTTTTTGTTTTGTTCTGTTTTTTTGGTTCTTGTTCAGAAAATTTCGAAGAATACAAACAGCCATTCGCCATTACATATCTTATGGTTTCTCTCATGGTCGTTTTTTTCCCTATTACTTAGAAGAGAACCTTTCAGAAGAATTTACTATAAATCAGTGGCAAACTGGCAAGAGCAGCAGTTCAAGTGGAACTTAACATTCCCATCATATCCAGTAAAATGTACGATGATGCAGAAGCAACTTCAAAGAATAACCTTATTCCTGACTCGGACTGTGATGTTAGTGAGAGGGAAGAGGGTTGGCCTTCGAGCTTAATGATTGAGGATTGTGAAAATTCGTTACTTGGCGAGAATTGTGGACTTGGTTCATTGGATATTGTCAAATGTAGCTTATATCTCATATATGCCCGCAATCATTAGAGCTCTTTCAAATGAACCAATTTTCTCCCCCACACTAGTATGAAGATGAGGAAGACAAATTGAACATGGTACTTCATGAGTATTGGGGTGGGTGGACTAAAATCTTGTCGCAAATTAATCAAGTTTTGACAAATCTGAATAGAAGGAGAAAACAAACAAGTCGTCCATCTATTAAATAAGCAGCTATTTATCTTTGACATCCAGCACTGTTGGTCGTGAATGCTAAGCAAACTTGCGACACCCTCACCACCTAAAACATCCCGCTCACGTCGAGATCCGCGGTTATTAGCCCGCTGAAAGAGAACGCGATCGCTGGGACGGTGAATGGCACTAAACCTACTAAAGTCATAGCAAGTGTCAAATGGCAAGTGGGTTCCCTCCTACGTTGATTCCTATTATGTTGATGCCGTAGAAGAACGAAGTCAGTCTGATCATCGCCATCGACGAGAAGCTTAACGAGGGAGACGTAACTGTGCCCGTACCAAAAGTCAAGTGCCCTGTGGAGCTACACGAAGAAGGGAGGCGGTACGAGAAGTATTGGCCATACTTGGTCGCATTTTGTACTAAGAACTATATTCTATCTCGGGCGAATCAGAGGAGTCCGGCGAACCCATCGAAGTTCCCTTGGTTGTTCTCACCACAACCGTATTTGAAGTTGGTAATGACATCCCTGGGGGTTACTGCGCCGCGTAGATGCATGTGGATCCGCTACAGCGAGGTCGCTGACCTGCTCATCCTGAAAGCTAATATGTAAAGTGACGTGATATATTCTCAACGTGTTTTTGAAAACCTCTCACGACTAGCAAGTCATTTTCTCTGTCTTAATTATGTTAGATAAAAATCTCGCCAACGTGGTTGATTAGGCGTGTTTTCCTCCATCTATGAGAATAGAGGAAGGCTTTCGACTGGCTGAGTTACAAACATTGACATGACATATCATTATTCTTAGTTGTTATATATTGATTGTATATAATTTTGTAATCCACCAATTAAAAAACTAATTGGACATGAAACATGCACTCATCAATTATTACTAATCCGACAGTAAGTATAGTTTGAGATTTTTGGGCATAAATACACCTCAAGTGCCAATATTTGTGTACGGCGCTAGCTTTGATGCCAATATTTTTTTTGGATCACTTAAGTATCAAATCGAATAAACAAAAGTCACTTTAGTGCCAACCGAGAGAAATTTGAGCGATTTCACAGGAGTCAGCACTTAAATAATCATTTTTCAAAAAAATTGGCACTTAAGTGAACTAAAAAACGATTACTTTAGTGCCAAATCGGAAAAAAAAAGATCATTTTAGTGCCAACAAGCAATAAATTCTGACTACCTCACTCGGAGTTGGTGCTTAGATAATCGTTTTTTAAAACATTTGACACTTAAGTGATCAAAAACAAAATATTGGCACTAAAGTGAGGACTGTACACAAATATTATCACTTGAGGTGTCTTTTCACGCAAGTTTTTTTTGCCTTTAAAAAAAAACACTCTTTTTACAGGAAAGTTACAAGTTGATTTGAAAGTTCACCTCGAAAAAATGTCGAAAATCTTGCACCTTGTAGAGCAAAAATAGGTCAAACCAAAGACAGTCCAAATACATTGGTTCAATGTACATTCTTTGACCATAAAAAGGAAAAAAAAAGTCATTCATCCACTGGAACTTCATAAGTCAGTTCCGCCGCTAACTGGTGCAGTATGTCTGATGTAGGGAATTGATGCTGCCTCAGTTCAAGTTCCAGTTAACCAACCAAAAGCAAACGTAGTTTTTGTAGTACAGAAGGATACACATTACATGCCTTGATTCAAGTGCACAGGACATCATCTAAAGTACATTATAACGGGCAAATCCCTGAGCCTCTTTTTTCTTGGAAGCTCCAGGACTGTGCGTAGGAGCAACCTTTAGCGTCGAAACCAATCTGCCCTCCGGCCACATCGTATACTACCTCAAATGACCTCTGTTGTACGTTGCCGTAGATGCTGATAACCAGGCCTTCGCCAATTTTTGCAAATGCTACACACGTTTGAGATGGACTAGATGAATACAACAGACTCCTACGGTCCAAATCGACCACAATTGGTCCGTCAAAGGTGAATCTAATAGCTGGGATAGTGACAACCACTCAAGTCGTAGCAAGTGTCAAGGAGACTAGTTCGAGCAGACTTCTTGTATTCAACATCGCATGCTAGAAAGCCGAGTGTAGTGCTTTATACGCTCGATGGGGTAATCGTGTGATCACGGTTCCTGAGTCAATGACAGTGGGAATCTTTGAGAACACTTTCGGCTTTATACGGAGGTCTTTGCTGTTGGCATTGATTCTTGATATTTCAATGCAATACAAGTCTGGGCTCTCTGGGACCGTTGATAGGGGCGTGAAGCTGATCGAGGCGGATCTCGTGCTGCCCTTGCCAAAAGTTAGCTATCCCGTGGAGCTCATTGAAGCGGGGAGGCAATATGAGAAATATTGGGTGTATTTCGTCACGCTTTGTTCTAAAACTGAAATCGGATGCTGGGAGAGCCCCGAGTATTCCAGCATATCCCTCGAACCCTTTGCTTTTCTGACTGCACACAAACTTGAAATCATTGATTGTGTCGGTGGGTGATACGGTTAGGGTTTCCGTTACAAAGAACCCTTCGCTAAACGACTCGTCCACATACCTTGTCGTGTAATATCAAGTTGAGCCGTTGGGCTGACGTTCTGGACTTGCATAGGCCAACATGAAATTAATAAAAAAATATCCTAACAAGTGAAAAGTTCAAGAGATTGCCAGTGCTAGAACCAAGCGAACCGAACCGAACCATTAGGG
Organism: Rhodamnia rubescens; assembly: GCA_021437795.1. NCBI lineage: Eukaryota > Viridiplantae > Streptophyta > Magnoliopsida > Myrtales > Myrtaceae > Rhodamnia > Rhodamnia rubescens. Next base: position 3,139,065 of record JAILYA010000010.1, on the reverse strand, counting down.
AATATGCTTGAACCGAACCAAAACTCGCCTTGAACCGAACCAAATTAGTTCGGTTTGGTTCGGTTCTAAGCTCGATTTTCATATTTTTTTTCTCACTCCATATCTCAAATAAACTACTATCATAATGTCACGGGTCGACAATTGAGCGTCGATCCATGCGGTGACTAGCCAAGTCTTTTCTTAATTATTCAAGAAAGGAAGTTCTAGAGACAAACCGTGGGAAGAATATTTTTGTATTCTTTCTTGTCGATGATCAAATGAGAAGAATGACATCTCTTTATATAGTAGAGGGCCTTGAATTACAACCATTGATCTATATATGATCCAATAGCTAAGATCGAATATCCCATCTACCTAACCACCGACAATAAATAGGAAGCTTCTAGAGAGGGATAATTACCGTAACGCCATGGATATTCGTTGTCCGTAAAATGCCGAAATTCAATAGAAATGATTAATATTGAATCCCGGTCGGTATAAAATTTCGGATCATATGGATGTAAGTGACGAATTTTGGATGATTCCCGAAATGTCGATCGGTTTAGATTAGGTTTCAAAATCTCGATCGGCGATTTAAGATTTTTAATCCTCGCGCCCGAGCCTAATCGGAACCGAGCCTAACCTGTGAAAATCCAAACTTTATTCCCAATCGGTTGAGCCAAATATTCGTTCGGTCCCGATTTATGAAATTACATTTTTGCCCCTCCAATTATGTGCTAGGGGACAAAAATTTTCAATTGAGACTTGTTGGGTGGGGCCCACAAGTCAATCCCCCACCCACTAATCCCATTCAATCAACTCTCACACCTTTTTAAGGATTCTTGTTAGTTCCGTGCCATGTCGACAATCATTGTCTTACTGTTGGTCGAGTGGGGTCACATGGACTATTAGAAGCCGTTACGGAAGTAAGGGACGATGCCTGGTCTTGCCGAAGAGCATCGACTAACTAGTGTGCTAGACCTACGGGTCGTTTCTAATAATAAATGGACTACGTGTGGTGTCTTGTACATGTAAGTACTATGATGCTTTGCCAATGGATTGAATTGGTTTGGATGGTCCGATCATTGCGTCGAGTCCGCATTACATTATGTATGGCTTGGAGGGTAAGCTTACATGTGGCCGAGATATCTCGATTTGTGGTGATGTGAATGGTTGTTAGGACGTTTGAGCGAATCAACGCCTAGCCAAAGCTTAGGCGTTGACTCACCGAGATTTATTTCTCACCCCATCGTTTAACCATTTCAGTCTCAAGTGATGGAGCCCTATTCCGATTTGGGTTCTAGGGCTTAGTTGTGACAGCCCTCTTTTTGGAGCCCCGTGGATGCTAGGGTATGGTTGGTAGAGTAGTTTTTTGGGAGTTGATGAAGGTTTAACCTTAGTCGACCATGTATCTTTTGAGATCTTAGTGAGCAGCCAAAGAATGGGGTTGTATATGTTTACTATAGTTCTATAGGGTTAAAATTCATCCCTTTGGCTTTATGAATGAAATTATATTTTGTGAAATGACCGTTGTGTTTTCCTATTGTACTATCCCCGTTGATCTTGTTTGTTTGGGAGAGTTGCACGTTCCGCATGCGCTGTAATTTCGTAGGTCAATAGTATACCTGAAACGCTATCCCTTGTGACCTGTGGGGAGTAAGGTAGGGATGTCACGGGCCCGGAATTGGGGCGTGACATCCCCGCCCAAGGTGGTATCATAGCAAGGTCACCTGATCCATCCGGTCATTGGCATGAAGTAATAAGGAGCGATGGGAAATGGGATAATTAGTGGATTAATAAGCATTGTGCATGTGATTGCTGTTATTGCCTTGAATTGTGGGGCCGTCTTCCGACCGCGCTTGCTATGGGGTGTGCAGGATTCCGTACTTTACCCGTAAGATGAGCAAACGCGACGGAAGAGCACTCGAAGCACCCCGAGTTAGGCCCATCGAGCCAATTGAGGAAATATTGGAGGAAGAAAGAGCACCGCGTGCCATTGGGCCGGTTGGGCGGGAGCCGACTATGGCTGGGATCCTCCAAGCTTTGGGAGCTATTGGGGACTTAATGGGGCAGCGAGTGAGGAATCGAAACGTTCTTTGCCGCCGCCGCCGCGCCGAAGCCCCACCTGTGAATCGGCCACTGGAGCTGCGAATGATGGGTGCCAGGCTCAAAAGTTGGTGGAGCAATTCCTTAAGTTGAAGCCACCTAAATTTGTTGGGGAGCGGAGATTCCGAAGCTACCACTTCGTGGATTGAGGAGCCGGAGAAGACTTTTGATCTACCGAGGTGCATCGATGAGGACAAGGTCACTTTGATCGTGTACCAATTGCAAGGAAATGCAAGTACATGGTGGAGAGTTTCAAAGGATAGAGTCTTTCCCGAGGGTATGGTCCCGACATGGGATACCTTCGTGGAAGGATTTAATGGGAAGTATTTCTCGAGACACCGCGAGGGAACGGAAGATGGCGAGTTCTTTCGTGCGCACTGAGAACCACCGACAGTGGATCGGTATGAGGCCAAATTTGCTGAACTGTCTAAGTATGCCCCGAGACCGGTTGAAGACCCCGTGGATAGGGCTAGAAGGTTCGAGAGATGGGCTGAAGCCCGAGATTAGGAGTGTGCTGGTACCATTCAACCTGAAGGACTACAATGACCTCTATGAGAGAGCCCAAATGGTAGAACAAGATTTATCCGAAAGGGCTGTCGCTTCCGGATCGCGGTTCCAGCCCTCGAGTAGATTTGATAAGTGGCAAGGGAAGAGGCCGATGCAAGGTAACAAATTCAACATCCCGCCCAATCGTCGAGGAACGATTAGTAAGCCGATGCCTCGCCGAGATGATTTCGCTGCCCGTGTAACTAGAGGCATAGGTCCGCTCCGTGTTTGATGCGTAGAGCCTGCTTTGGATGTGGCTAGCGGGGCCATCTTGTGAGGGACATCCCGCAGAGGCAACAAACAAGGCCGTTGGGAGGCCAAGTTAGAAGGATCGCGCCACCGAATTACCGGGACGGACCTCGGGCGCAAGGACGAGTATTTGTGATCACCCAAGAAGAGGCGAAGGATTCGCCGACCGTCACAGTACGGTCCTTTTGCACAATAGCGTAGCCTATGCTTTGTTTGACCCCCGGTATTACGCACTCGTTTGTTGCGAATCGGTTTGTTAAACTGTCTGGATTAAATGTGGTACCATTAGATGTTGTTTTCAAGATATCTACACCTTTAAAGGATAGTGTAGTAGCTACAAGTGTCGTCCGGATGTAGACTAGTAGTAAATGGTCATGAGAGTGAAATAGATCTAGTTGCACTGGAGATGTACAATTTTGATCCGATCGTGGGCATGGATCGGTTGATGAAGCAAAGGGCTACGATGGATTGCTATTGTAAGGCGATTCAATTTAGGTCGTTGGATTGGGGCCAATTTTGAATTTGTGGGAAATCGAGGAGGAACTTCGATCGTAGCGATTTCGTAGCTAGAAGCGACTCCTTTGTTGGAGAGTGGTTGCCAAGATTATTTGGCCACAGTAATAGATACGTCTATTGGGGAAACTAAGTTGGAGGATATTGCGGTAGTATGTGAGTTTTCAGCCGTTTTTCCCTAAGAACCGCCTGGACCGCCACCAGGAAGAGAAATAGAGTTTGTGATAGAGTTAGCTCCTAGGACAAAGCCGATCTCTAAGGCACCGTATAGGATAGCTTTGTTAGAGCTGAAGCAACTCAAGGTACGGATGCGGGAGTTGTTGGATAAAGGGTTCATCCGCCCTAGTGCATCACCTTGGGGAGTGCTAGTGGTGTTTGTGAAAAAAAAAGAATAGGTCGTTGCGTTTGTGCATCGACTATAGGCAAATGAATCAAGTGACGATCAAGAACAAGCACCCATTGTCGAGGATTGATGATCCGTTCGACTAGTTGCGGGGAGCATCGGTATTCTCTAAGATCGATCTACGGGCGGGATATCCCTAGTTGAGGATTAAAAAGTAGGATGTGCCAAAAACAACGTTCGGGACGTGTTATGGGCATTATGAGTTCACAGCGATACTTTGTTTGGTCCGACGAATGCTCCCGTTGTTTTTGGATCTAATGAATAGTGTGTTCAAGGAGTATTTGGATAGATTCGTCATAGTGTTTATAGACGACATCCTAGTGTACTCGAAGAGTTCCGAGGACCATGAACAACACCCGAGGATAGTATTGGAGATCTTGAAGATGCATAAGCTGTTTGTCAAATTCGGTAAGTGTGAGTTTTGGTTAGCTCGTGTGGCGTTCTTAGGCCACGTAGTTTCAGGTGAAGGAATTGCTTGTGGATCCGTCTAAGATTGAGGCGATCATGGATCGCCAAGACCGACGACCGTGACAGAGATCGAAGCTTCTTGGGATTGGCAAGCTATTATAGGCGATTCGTGGAGAAGTTCTCCGCTATAGCCTCGCCCATGACTAAGCTGTTGAAAAACGATGTGAAGTATGAATGGACAGACAAGTGCGAGCGTAGTTTTCAAGAGCTTAAGCATAAGCCGACTACGACTCCTGTATTGACGATTCCGTTTGGTCCCGGAGGTTCGAGATCTACAGTGACGCGTCTCTCGAGGTCTAGGTTGTGTTCGATGCAACATGGAAGGGTAGTAGCGTATGTATCTCGCCAATTAAGACCTCATGAATCGAACTATCCGACGCACAACCTAGAGTTGGTTGCGGTGGTGTTCGCCCTGAAAATCTGGAGGCATTATCTAATTGGGGAAAGTTTTCGGGTGTGTGTACCGACCATCGAGTTTAAAATACCTATTCTCTCGAAAGGAATTGAACATGAGGCAAGCATCGATGGATGGAGTTGCTTAAGGATTATGAGTGTGAAATCTTCGTATCATACGGGTAAGACGAATAAGGTCGCGGATACCCCGAGTAGAAAATGAGTGATTGCTCAATTATGTGTTCATGAGTGGCGTTTGCTTGAGCAAGTGAGAGACTCGGACTTCAAGTTGGAGATAAGTCGATTGTCAAGTCTTGTGGCTACATTGAGGATCGAGCCGGAGGTGCGGACCGGAATTAAGACCTTGCGGTCGACGAACCCCACTATTCGGAAGATCCTTCAAGAGGACTCGGTTAAGCGAATGGTCGACTTTCAAGTGGTTGAGGATGAGAGATTGAAGTTTCGAGGACGTTTGGTTGTGCCACCGATGAAAGTCTAAGGGAGGATATCTTATCGGAGGCACATCGTAGCTGTTATAGTATCCACATTGGAGGTACGAAGATGTATCGGAATCGAAGCAACATTTCTGGTGGAATGGCATGAAAACGGATATAGCCAAGCATGTGGCTAAGTGTTTGACACATCGTCAAGTCAAGGCGCATCACCGTGAACCCGGAGGACAACCTGGAGCTTTTAGAGATTCCGGAGTGGAAATGAGAGCATATCACGATGGATTTCGTGATGGGATTGCCAAGAAGTCAAAGAGGACATGATTCAATCCGGGTTGTGGTCGACGATTGACAAAGTAGGCGCACTTCATTCTAATAAGAAAAGACTTCGCTTTGGACGGATATGCAGATTTGTATGTGAGGCACATCATGAGGCTGCATGGAGTGCCGGTGACGATCACCTCGAACGTGATCCCAAGTTCACCGCCACATTTTGAAAGAGTCTATAGACTGCGTTGGGAACGAAGCCTGCGATTCAAGACGGCCTTATCATCTCAGACAGATGGGCCGGTTTGAATAGTTGATTCGGATCTTGGAAGACATGTTGAGAGCTTGCGTCTTGGATTTCAAGGGCGGTTGGGAAGAGCAATTGCACTTGGTTGAGTTCGCCTACAACAACAGTTATCAACAGTATTAATATGGCACCGTTTGAAGCGTTGTATGGTAGAACGTGTTGGTCGCCGACCTGTTGGGGCGAAGTAGGTGAAAGGAAGATCACCGGTTCCGAGTTAGTAGAACAGTTTATGGAAGCTATCAAGGTTATCGAGACGGTCGAGGACAGCTCAAAGTTGTCAAAAAAGCTACACATATAGGAGGCGCGGACCTCCGGAATTCCAAGTGGGCGATCATGTTTTTCTAAAGGTATCGCCTATGAGAGGGACATCTCATTTTGGCAAGAAAGGAAAGTTGATCCCTAGGTATGTTGGGCCTTTCGAGATTTTGGAGCGGATTAGAAATCTAGCATATCTTCTTGCTTTGTCGTCGAGACTTGCTCAAGTGTATAATGTGTTCTACGTGTCTATGTTAAGGAAGTACGAGCCGGACCCCGCTCATGTGCTTAGTTATGAAGAAATTGAGTTAGATGAGCGAGCTGCATATGTAAAACGTCCGATCGGGATCGTGGATAGAAAAGAGCTAGTGCTCTGAACAAGACAATCCTAGTAGTTAAGGTGGCTTGACAACACCACGGAACCGAAGGAGCTACCTAGGAGAATGAGGAAGTTATGAAAAATAGCTATCCTTATCTTTTTGAGTAGTTATGGGTAGTATTGTAATTTTGGGGACGAAATTTTCTAAGGTGGGGAGAGTTGTGACGCCCGAAAATTCATTGTTTGTAAAATGCCGAAATTCAATAAAAAAGATTAATATTGAATCCTAGTACGTATAAAATTTCGGATTGTAATGACGTAAGTGACGAATTTTGGATGATTCCCAAATGTTGATTGGTTTAAATTAGGTCTCAAAATCTCGGTCGCCGCGATTTAGGATTTTTAATCCTCGCGCCCGAGCCTAGTTCGGACCGAGCCTAACTAGTGAAAATCCAAATTTTATTCCCAATCGGTTGAGCCAAATATTCATTCAGTCCCGATTTATGAAATTACATTTTTGCCCCTCCAATTATATGCTAGGGGACAAAAATTTTCAATTGAAACTTGATGGATGGGGCCCACAAGTCAATCCCCCACCCCACCAATCCCATCTAGTCAACTCTTTCACCTGCTTTCTCTCTCTCTTTTTTTGACCGCTTTCTCTCTCTCTCCCTCATGGTCTCTCCCTCTTTCTCGCTCTCACCCACACGACACCCCTTCCTCTTTCATCCTCCAAGGTTTTTTTGCGCCACCACCACCTCCGACCACCGGCAGCTTCCTCCGTCCGTCACTACTCGCCGCTCCGCCTCCTCCGGTAGCCTCCCGTGTAGCTGTGAAGCCCTAGAAACGACCTCGACGCTCTTGCTGTTTCGGCCTCAGTGGGAGTTCGAGTTGTGCCGGCCTCCGGGCCTCTTTTCGACCACCACCGACCACCTCCTCGCTATCCCACCGACCCTCGCCTACCACCACGACAGCCGATAGCCACCGCGAAGCTGCTCGACCATCGTGAGCAGCCCCCACACTTGGCATCCCTTGTTTCTAGTCGCCCGAGCACCGCGTCTGTTGCGGCCGCTCCGACCTCGTTCTCGCCACCCCGCACCACCCTCGATCATTGACCTTCACTCCTCGTCGTCCCCTAAAGCCACCGGAATCCGATTGCAGCCCGTAAAGCCCCGAACCGCCCGAAAACCACATTCCTTGTTTTTGGAACCTTTGTCCTATTTTGGTGCCGGATCTGTCCAGCCGCGGTCCCACCGCCTTCGGCCGTCCGCCGCCGCCACCCGTAGTAACCCCAAAGACACATCAACCTAGGCCGACCATTCCCCCAATTTATGTCAGCCAAACCCCTCGAATCGGCCCCGAAGTCATCAGATTGCCTTGTTTTTCCTCCGCCCGACCACGACCACCACCTCGAGTCCCGTGCCGCTGTCCCGAGTGTCGCCACGACCCGCGGACCATCCTTGACCGAGTTGGAAGCCCTGGAGCCCTAGTTGATCGCGAGTCGCCTTTAATTGTCGTCGAGCCGTTCCGTGGTAGCCACCGAGTTGAGGCTGCCCGAGCTAATTTTAATAGTGAGTTAGCCCCTAACTCTTGGTTAGGATGCTAATTGCGTTCGAAATTAGATTAATTAGCTAATTAGGGTGTTTAGGTAGTTTAATTACGGTCGAATTAGACAAAACGTAGTTTAGGCTAAATGACCGTAATTAGTTAATTTAGTTGATTAGCTAGATTGTCCGTGGCTAATTGATGATTAGAATTGATTGATTTTGTTGATTGATCGCGAAGCGAGCGATAGGTCGAGAGACGAGCGTGCGATTGATCATCAATTGGAATTGAAATTGTGATTAAAAATCGACCGGCTGCAATTGATTAATTGATTTGTGAATTATTGGGTGTGAATGCCGAATTGATCGTTGATTGTCATGGGGGTCCGATTAGAGGTTAATCACCCTAAATTGCCTGATTTGTCGGTTGATATAATTGTGCATTCATGTGACCACGTATGAGATCAAATTACATGTTTTAGCATGAAAAAGGCCTTGGGCCGGTATTTAAACATGCGTGTATGAACATTCGACTAAATTCAAAGAAATGAACTGGCTGGATATCGAAGTGCTTGAGTGGTTATATAATTGGATAATTCCGACAATCATTGTCTTATGGTTGGTCGGTCCCGGCAATCATTGTCTTCCGATTCTTTGGATGCGCGTCGATCATTGTCTTCCCGACGCTTCGTTTGCGGGTCGTAGCTTGTGAATGGCCGAAGCCTTTTTAAGGATTCCTATTAGTTCCGTGCCGTGTCGATAATCATTGTCTTCGATTGGTCCAATGGGGTCACATGGACTATTAGAAGCCGTCGCCGGAAGTAAGGGACGATCTCTGGTCCCGCCAGAGAGCATCGACCGACTAGTGTGCTAGACCTACGGATCGTTTCTAATGATAAATGGACTACGTATGGTGTCCTGTGCATGCAAGTGCTTTGTGATGCTTTACCAATGGATTGAATTGGTTTGGATGGTTGATTGTTGAGTAGAGTCCGCATTGCCTTGTGTGTGGCTTGGAGGGTAAGCTTTCATGTGGTTGAGAAATCTACTTTGTGGTGATGTGAATGGTTGTTAGGACGTATGAGCGAATCAACGCCTTAACCAAGCTTAGGCGTTGACTCATTGAGATTTCTTTCTCACTCCATCGTTCAACCATTTCGGGTCCCAAGTGATGGAGCCCTCTTTTGATCGTGGGTCTAGGGCTTAGTTGTGACGACCCTCTTTTTAGAGCCCCGTAGATGCTAGGGTATGGTTGGTAGGGTAGTATTTTAGGAGTAGATGAAGATTTAACTTTACATGACCATATATCTTTTTGAGGTTCTAGTGAGCCCCCGAAGAATGGGGTTGTATTTGTTTACTATAACTCTGTAGGGTTAAAATTCATCTGCTTTGGCTTTATGAATGAAATTGTATTTTGTGAAATGACTGTTGTGTTTTCCCACTCTACTATCCCTGTTGATCTTGTTTGTTTGGGAGAGTTGCACGTTCCGCATGCGCCATAATTTCGTAGATCGATAGTATACCGGGGACGCTGTCCCTTGTGACCCGTGGCGAGTAAGGTAGGAATGTCGCGGGCTCGGAGATCGGGCGCGACAATTACAGTATCGCCCGCCTTTGAGAAAATTCTAGAGAGTCCTAAAGAACCTTAAAAAACCCTAATTTGTCAAGACACAGCAAGTCTTGGGGTTCTTCTTGGCCTAATGATCGACTAGTCGCGAGAGGAAAACCCTTGGCCCGTCACAATAACCTACTGGCGAGTCCTAAGTAATGACCCTTTGCCGATGATTTTTTTCCGCTCATACGCATACCAATTGACTAGTTTGTGTTTTCTTTCTTTCTTTTTTTTTTTTTTTAAATTTAAGTCTATATCTCGCTTAAAGCTAGTGATCTCTGAAACTTTTCCATGGATTAATGACCAGAAGTACAAATTTTCCTGGTGATTAGGAAAGTAATTGACATAATATAATGCACTGGAAGAGCCTAAAGACATTCTCAAAGAGTTGAAATAATTGATAAGGTGAACCTGTCCATTGCTATAAACTGTACCACTCTTTCTTTCCCTAACAAATAAATGCATCATACTAAGCAAAAATCCATGTTCTCACCGCATTAAGCGATGAGTGAAAAGCAAAAGGAGATCAACGCATGGCACCACGAAAAAATGCAGTTCCAGCTTTGAAGCTGACCAAGCAAGTCTATCCAGGGCACAAGCAAAGAGAAAGGAAGAAGACAACTTAAGCGAAAGGAGATCAACGCAGCACGAACTCCAAACTTCTTCAAGGAAGTTCAGTTGCAAAGGCCATTTTACAAAATATATTCATGCAATGTTCCTAAAAGTGTATTCAGATACTAAACATAGATGTGAATTTAAAGCTACAAAGGAGATCCGCTATATCCCTCACAATTTTGTAACATGTCCCTGACGTCAACCTCCCAGAAGAAGGAGAAGTGAACTCCACTAGTCCCACAGAAGAAAAAGAACAAAGAATCAGATGGCAACTCTTTGAAGAACATTCGGTGACCTCTCCAAGCTTTTTGCTTTTCTATATAGTCGATGATAACTGCGGAAAACCAAGACCCTCATAACCCTTTTTGGCACTACTGACTCCACGACTTTACCCTTTCCAAACTCTGAGGGTGGCAATGATGTTGTTTTATTGAGTTTTACCTTGAATTTCATCTTGAAAGACTTTAACTCCATCGTAGATGATTTCTCCTGCAAGTCAATTTTCAAGAACTACAAATGTATTAGGAGAAGGATAGCAAAAATATAAAACATCATCAATGCTAGATCTAACTGAGCATATGGAGTCATTCAGCCGCTAAAGATAAATAATAACTTGCCAGCATGTGCTGGCTAATGGCATTATGCCAATGGAGGCCAGAGGCAACAGAAATAATTTGGCCTCCTAAATCATTGCAGCCCGCGAAAGCATGAATCGTTGCGACAAGACAAGGCAACAGAAACAACACACTATTACTGTCAATAACTTTGAAAAGAAAGAAATGACATTAATCTTAGCTGCATCTAAATTTTTTTTTCTGGTCGATTAGCTGAATGGAACTTCAACAGACGTAGACTATTCTCAACTATCATAAGTTTCATGGCATACAAACAACATTAAAAAACAATGTAGAGGCCATTAATAGCAGCTTAATGAATCCAGAATACTAAAGCAAAAGAAAATAGGTGGAATATGGTACACGGTCCATGTTGCACTTCCAAATTATCTAGAGACCAATATTGTACATTTAAAAATCTTACCATAAACTCTTTCAGAAACTTCCAAAACCCCATATGGTGGTTTCTGCGAAAAGTATCTACTGGGTAAGGCCATCGTTCACCAAGATTGAATCAATAAGAAAATGGTTAAATAAGTACCAACCTCCACGTTCGTCAATCATCAAGAGAAATCAATATTGAGTTAAGCTCCTCGGTCGTAGTTGACAAATCTGCATTAGATTCACAATGAAAATGAGAATTATAGTATCTATTGACATTTTGAAGGGTATAAAGATTCCAAAATTTCTCACCCGATTCAAAATTTTCGAGTTCCGCTAAGTCATCTTCAATTGAAACTGAAAGTGGTGTGGAATGTAACCAATCTTGAGTACATACAAAAGCCTCCTTTATGATTGGGGTCAAGGGGCTACGAAACACATCAAGTACAGTACCTCCCGAGTTGAATCCAGACTACGATGCTAAGTTGAGACGGGCACAGCCAAAATATCCCAAGCAATGGAAGAGAGGATAGGATATCTTGAAGAATTGACTTTTCAACAAGTTAAGATACCAAAGTCGGGACTATAACGTTCATGATCTTCTTCCAAATACTTATCTAATTAAGATTTTTCTTCGAAATATTGTTGTCCTCTTTCGCTAGGATACACTTTAGTCACAATATCCGCACCAACCACTAGAGACTTTGCCACGCTCATTGTTCTTGTACCCTTCGACCTTAAGTTGCTTTGGAGGCATAGGCGGGTGTGATATTGCACAAACAAGAACTTTAGTGGTGTTGTTACTTTATCTCTTAAAGTTTCTGCCTGCTTGCTTCCATAAAAATGATTAATCAACCATCTCACATACTCCCACTTATATCGAGGGTCAAGTATACAAGCAATGAACAAAGACACATTGATGTTATTGACATTGCCAAAATACTTATCGAATTTGATTTCATTTTCTTGGCCACGGGAAACTCCTGTCCTCCGTCTCACAATATTTGTTAATCATCATAAGAATCCCATAGACATCTTTCACCAAACAATTACTAGTGACATAAGAAGTATCCGATACTTTTAAAGTCATGTCATAGAACATCTTCAAGAAAGGAAAAATTCCACGGGCATATTCTCAAATGTCAATAGTAGGCAACCTGGTGCCTCCTCTCACCTTGCAAAGCTCTTCAAAAAATTTGCAATCCTCAATCTCTAACAAGATAAAAGCCTTTTCAAACTTCAAAGCTGCTTCCAACATCAAGTATGTTGAGTTCCAACGAATCTCCACATACAAATATACAAAGCTCTTATCAATATTTTCTAACTCGATGCACGCTCATTGTTCTTGTACCCTTCGACCTTAAGTTGCTTTGGAGGCGTAGACCGGTGCGATATTGCACAAACAAGAACTTTAGTGATGTTGTTGCTTTATCTCTTAAAGTTTCTGCCTGCTTGCTTCCACAAAAATGATTAATCAACCATCTCACATACTCCCACTTATATCGAGGATCAAGTATGCAAGCAATGAACAAAGACAGATTGATGTTGTTGACATTGCCAAAATACTTATTGAATTTGATTTCATTTTCTTGGCCACGGGAAACTCTTGTCCTCACTTTTACAATATCTGTTAATCATCATAAGAATCCCATAGACATATTTCACCAAACAATTACTAGTGACATAAGAAGAGGACTCAAACCTCCGCGCTCCTAATATGACCAAAGACAAAAAAAAAATCCGCGCTCCTAAGAAAGGCCGAACTCCCTATGAAAGCCATCTCCGGCTAGTCCCATCCCCAATGAACGAGCTCCATCAGTAGATCATCGATTAGCATACCTCCTCTGAATAGTTATGTCTGTGTGTGGGGACATCAAGGTCTTTTTCATCAACAAACTACTGTGGAATTGATGTTATATGCACTTATGCACTAGTTGCAGATGTTTGCTTCCCACAACAATGACTAGAAAAAATAGGCAAATTACCAAAGTAATTATTTTGCAAGAGTTATGCAGTTCTCTTATATTAATTTCATTGCACTATTTCACACATAACCGGCCATATAAAAAGTTAAATTAATATCCATGCTTGTTATAGAAATGAGTAATATCGGTAAGTAAATTGATAGTCTGTCGACACCTAAATTTTGACTAATCTTTTTAGTTATTTATTGTACAAAAAATTGGGGACTAGCTTTAGTCCCTATAAAAAATAATTGAATTATTTTTGATTTCGTAAAGGATATTCGCATTGCACTTGCATTCAAACTGGATCGGTGGCAGACGAGCTCGAGTGTATAATTCCTAACTAAATTAGTTGAGCTAAATCCGTATAGATATCAATATGGCTGAATGGTTGGAGATTATCACACGAGATATTCTGCAGAGGATTTCTTTTGCTCAACAGCTCATACTCTCAAGCCTATAAGAATAACCCTTCATGGTGCTTTCGAAATGAGAGGCCACATTCATTGAAGACACGGCAGATTTTGGAGGGCTTCACAGTATCAGGAGGCAGAAAACTAGAGAGAAAGAGAGGGGGCCATATTTCATTGAACATTCGGCCAGAGAGAGAAAACGTGAGAAGGAGGAGAGGGTGTGAGCAGAGGGCTTCCCAATTGCACACACGGCCACGAGATTGAGAGAGAGAGAACTGGTCTTCATCCTGAGAGAATGGAGAGAACAGGAGAAATCCTCACATCCTGACACTGAGAAGAAGGAGATTTCTCGGTTCTTCTCCCGGTGAATGGTCTCCATCCATGATAAAAGCAGAAGAGGAAGTACAAGAAACAAGGAGAACGAGAGAAAAGAGGGGAGGCGGTGGTTTTATCCTTTAATGGGATGATCTCACGTTGATTATTGCGAGCAAATCGTGGAGTTTTTTTTGGGGACTGCACCCGGTCTCATGTCTCACAATGATATGCTTTTTGTCATCGTGCTCACCCATTTCGATGACCCAGTCCAGACGACCAGCGAAGGACTAGCACCAGCCGATCCCTCAACGTGTCCGAGTTCGTCCTGTCCGATGTTCCCGCCTTCATAAGTGGAGTCCCATCCATCAAACGTGGGAAGTCAATTGGAGGCCCGTAGAGCAGAATTCATGAACAAAAATTCTGCATGGCAGAATTGAGAAAAGAAACAAAAAACGTGGAGAGAGAAAGGTGCAAGGAAAAGACAAAAGGGACTTTGCTCATTTGAAAAATTACCCCTTTGTGATTTTGTTGCACCTCTTAGCATCTCCTCTCCACTCCATGTCCGCAGCCCAGGAAGACCTTCGACAAAGACTTGCCACACCTGCAAGCTCCTTGGTAGTACCTAGCATATTTTTTTCGTTTTGTGCAGGTTTCTATCCGACGAAGCCATTGATCTGTGACGGCTGTCCAGCCACCGGGAGCCTACCCAAGAACCGCTGGCCACCGCTGCCATTGGTCCACTCGTGGGCGAGGTCCCCGCCAATCTCAATCCACAAGTCCACCGGTCTAATTTGGCGAATATTCAAAATCAGATAAAATATTATCTAATTTTGATTTCCTGATATTATGGCCTATTTTTGAATCAATCTTATCTTCAAGCATATTTTTCGTTAGATTAGAAAATCGGTCGTGTAAATTCGGACTAATCTTAACCCCTCGATGGTGCGGGAATTGAGATATCTAATCTTAACCACTAGATTTGATTTCTCGATTCAATTTGTTATCAAATTTGAATCTGAAAATATTTTCAAAATCATTTATAACTTTTTTTTGTATATTCGATTGGTTGTTTTTTATTTTAAAATTCAAAAAAATATTTAAAAAGGTAAGTTTTATTAGAAATCTTATCTCAAAATTTCAATTGCCTTAGATAGATAAGATTTCTTAAAAATCTTGTCTCATAGAATAGGCATTTTTACTAGAAATCGTATCTAATAGATTAGGTGCATTAAATTTAATTTGCATATTAGATATAGATTGCATCTTCATTTAGATAGGATATTACATCTTTAAAAATTTAGGCTTAGGATCAAAGATTTCCTAGATAATTTTAGGATTTAATTCATATTATTGCCTAGACATTTAGGATAGTTTTAACTTCATTAATAATTAATCCCGAAATTCATTCAAAATTCCAAAAATATCTTGTGCATATGCATTCATATAATTTAGACTATTCCATGTCATGCATCTAGATAATGCATTTTATTTTATATGCAAGTCATATAGGTTAGAACCATAATCGTCATGTCATATATTTTTCCACGTCATTTGCCATGTTACCAATTGCCTACTACATCATTCCCGTGTCACATAATGGCCATGTCATTATTCGCGTAGCCTAATGTTGCATGTGACTTAGGTTAGATTCGTGACATTTTCACATGCCATTCGACTAAGTTATTTCAGTCAATTTGCATGCTATCCAATTAGAGTTGCATGGTCGTCCTAGTTAGCCTCACTTTCGCCGACATTTTAATAAATGTTTGCATGTCATTTCATATCATCTTAGAGTAATTGCATATACATTGCATTTCATTTGCATCTTCACTTAAATAAATGAAAACCCATGAAAACCTTGCATTAGACTAAATCTTACGCTTGGGAGATAAGCGTTAGTATTTAGGTTGCAGCATCCAAGTACGTTTCCTTTCCCTTACACTTGCAATTTATTTAACGCTTTGATTATTGGGTGTTAAATAATGTTTCCGCAACTCCATGATCACCTCACATGTGAGGACTTCAGATTAAAATTAATGCAAGCTGCCTGCTTAAATGTTTTTCATTGAAATTTAAGGTACCAAAATGGTGTTAATAGAAATATTAGCATAACCAAGTCCCCAAACTCAATGAATCTCTGGTTTGTACGAATAAAGTATTTCTTCCGATACTTTATTTAGGTGTCTAATCAACTTATCATAAAATTATTAGTGACGACTCCAAGTATAAAATCTTTGCATGAAATTGAACTTTAAGTTGCGATTTGGTAGAGCTTGAGAAAGCTCGTACTAGGTTAAATGATCTAATTAACTTGGTAATTCATTAGCCTAAATTTAGAAGCCCGATTTTTAGGTCGCGACAATAACTTATCTTTTGAATAGGTAGTAGTTTAGGAGTATTTTTTGTTAGTAAGAGTGCTAAGATGTACGTCCGAATTGTAATTTTTAACCATAAAATATATTAATACTTACTCATGGTGCAAATTTTCTAAATTTTAAAAAGTCAATGTTTTACAATTTTTCTATAAACTGCAATTTTGTATGGTAACATTTATGCATATTGAGTCACATGAACGGTAATTGTATATGTGCTTCTAGCTTTAACACTAAGTAGTGTTAAAAATAGTTGATCTCTAACTCAATATCTCGTACTATTGAAGAAGGTAGAAGGAATACGAATATTGTTACCGTAAAATTTAATAGAACTGTTGATGTAATCATCCATCGAACTTATAATATTTCTTGCCCTAAACATCAATGAGTTATGTATCTAATACATAACTTACTAGTAAAAGGTATTCCGAGGAAATAACCTTAAGGAAAACAGCACGACAGGCATTTAAACATCCCAACCTGTTATATTAATGTCTCGAGTTTGAGTCGTTCATGTAACCCAATCCGATTGGAGGATATCGGTTTGTCAAATCGAATTTGTTAGTAAACAAATCCAAGAATTCTAATTAGATTAGAATTCCTTTTCAAAGACATATATATATATTTATTTGTTTTCTGTTGAAAAGGAAAAGGTCGATCAAGATAAGGTTTCTTCAATGACGTACAGTGGACGTGTAACTCCAAAAGCAAGAAGAACATTGTGTGGGTCCCGATCAACATAGTTTTGTTGACTCCTTTATAAGGGCACACGAAAGGCTTGGGGTAATACTCTAGAGAACGCCGCACAAGCCGAGAAAAAAAGACTCACAAAAGGTCTGCGTGCCGCATAGTGAAGGAGCAGGAATTCGTACGAAGGGAAGAGGTAGAACCGAACCTACCAGCCGTTCTTGGGTTGTACCCGTACGTAGCTCTTTCTTGGGGCTTGAACGTCGGGCGATTTTGTGTCGTGAGTTCTATATCCAATTGAGTTGTTTTATCTGTAAATGATTTGGGTTTGGATGATAATTTAGGTGCAGAAAACACTCGAGTGCATGAGTAATTGTAAATTCGACTCTTCGATTATAGTGAATCATATTCTTTGGCTCTCCCCGTGAACGTAGGTACTAATATTCGGACCGAACCATGTAATCTCCGGTGTCCTTTATTGTTCCTCATAATTTCTCTGGTGATTTCATATTGACTTATTTGCAAGATCCGTTAGCGTTTCCGCAATTTTATCTCAACAATTGGTATCGAGCAACGGTTAAAGTTTCTGCAGTTGATTTGGAGCTTTTGCTTGTCCGATCATTGTCCGGGAATTCTGTTATTGCAATTATGTCCGGAGCGAAATTTGAGATTGAGAAGTTTAATGGGAGGAACAACTTTGGGTTATGGAGTCTCAAGATGGAGGCATTATTAACGACTCAAGGTTTGGTCGAGGCATTGGAGGGCAATGATAAGTTGCCCGAAACAATGAAAGATTCCAAAAAGGACCAGTTATTGAGGAAAGCGAGAAGTATAATCATGTTGCACTTATCGGATGAGGTGTTGATAGAGATAGCCGAGGAGAAAGATGCCGCAACACTGTGGGCTAAACTTTAGGCACTCTATGTTATGAAGGGTTTGAGCAATCGCTTGTATATCTTGAAGAGGATGTTCCAGTTTCGGATGGCTGAAGGCACATCTATCGAGCCCACTTAGATGAGTTTAATAAACTCATGATGGACTTGAAGAATGTCAACGAGGCCTTACTCGATGAGAAACAAGGTATGATGTTTTTAGCATCTCTACGAGATTCTTTTGAGCACTTTATTGATTCATTATCGCAGGGGCGTATTACGATTACCTCGGAAGAGGTAAAGTCCGCTTTATTATCTAAGGAGTGGCAAAAGAAGTTACAAGATGATAACTTAGCGCAAAGTCTGCGCAAGGTTTGTTTATTCGGGGTAGAGATGAATAGAGTGAGTTTGGAGGTAACAGATGGAAGAGCCGTTCTAAATCGAGGTCCAATGTTCGAACCGTCGATGTTATCATTGTAATAAGGTAGGGCACTACAAGAGAGATTGTTCGAAGTATAAGGGTACAGGGAGTTAAGGTGGAGCCTGCAGGTGATGGTAATATTGTTACCACAAAGCAGATAATAATTCTAGTGATGCCGATGTTGTGTTAATAGTTGCTACAAGTTCATCGGGTGATGAATGGGTGCTTGATTCTGATGTTCTTATCATGTGACTTCTCATAGACACTGGTTTACTACCTATCAAGTGCACGAGGGTGGTAAGGTATTTATGGGAAATGGTGCTGCTTGTGAAGTAGTGGGGATCGGAATAGTTTAGATTAAGATGCACAATGGAGTGGTGCAAACGTTGACGGATGTGAGGCATGTACCGAATTGAAAAAGAACCTTATCTCGTTGAGTGCTCTTGACAGGTTTGGATACCGAATTTCCGCTGAAGGTGGAGTTATAAAGGTCTCTCGAGATGTGCTTACCATGATGCGAGGGAAGATAGACTATAGGTTATATCTCCTCCAGGAAAGACAGTGATTGGCTCCTCTGCTAGATTCTCCGATACTTTAGGTGAGGATATAACACAATTATAGCATATGAGACTTGGACATATGAGTGAGAGGGAGATGATTGTCCTAAGTCGAGGGGTCTACTGGGAGGTCATCGAATTGAGAAGCCAAGCTTTTGTGATCATTGCGACATGGATAGTTGTTGACACCTAAATTTTGACCAACCTTTTAATCGTTTATTTTGCATAAAAAATCAGGAATTAAATTTTAGTTCCTACAAAAAATAATTAACTTAGTTTTCATATTTATTATTGTATTGCATTGCATTTACATTTAATCGGATCGGCAATGGAAATTAGGCTTATTCAATTGGGGCTATAGTTGACTTAGTTTGAGCCCGTGTTGTTTGGAAATTTGACTAAGCCCACCATTATGCACGAACTGCAGGGCATGGAAATATGCGTTTTTTTTATCCAATCCTTAGAGTTTTGATTGCTTTAAACTATGAGATAAAGGATATTTTAAAGGAAGAAGCCCAAGATAAGTCCTCTGGTTGAACGAAACCCTAGGGTTTTCTTTTATATATATAGGTCTCCGTCCACCGAGAGGAAGGGGGAGTCACATTCCAGGGGTCACACATTGAATACACGGCCATTGAGCTCAGAAAATATACGTGAGATTAAAAAAGGATTAAGAAGGAGCTCTTCTTGGCGACGACACCAACCCCTCACGTCTCTATGTCCTCTACACCTTTCAGTCTCGATTCATAGTTAGCTTGAGATATATCCAGCGTCGTCCTGTACTTGTAGAGAGAAGAGGCGGCTGTATAAGAAGAGAAAGCAATGGAGAATAAGGCCAAAGGAGAAAAACTCATGAAGAAAAGAAGAGAAGTAAAGAGGACTTCCAGCAAAGTGAGTTCCTTGGTGGATCGAAGACACAAAGTTCAGGCGGAAAAAAAAAAAAAGAGAAGCTTTCTTATCTCCTCTCGCCGAATAACCATGTGAAAACCAAAGCACATACCCGAAGTGTGTCCGATCCAAGATCTATTGTTGTTGTCGCATCTTCTCGCGATCACAAGAATCCATCCTGACAAACGGTGGTTCAACACTTTGGTGGTCCTACGAGTCTAACCCAATCCCCCGGCGTTTTTCCGCGGTGGCCTCAAAGCGTATTCTTGTACTAAGTCTGGCGATTCAGCAGGATTAAATCACCGTTTCCTCCTCGCCATATATCCGTTGCTCAAGATCCATTCGCCTTGCTCGAAAGACATACTTATCTTGTGTCATCTCGCATCAAGGAGAAATCTTTGATAATAGACAGGCATCGTACCCCATGATCATTCAAGTATGATAAAGTCGACTTGACTCATTCCCCGATCATTCGATCGAAGAATTTAGGTAAGTGTTTTGAACCCTTTTCAAATTGACTTTAGTCATTATTTTGAACTTTTATATTTGCTTTGAAGAAATTCAAGCAGCTCATTCTCTTCGTGTTCGCGTTGACGAGATTCGAGCAACACATCTCTTCCGTACTTATCAATTCGATTTGGTGGTACCTCCCTTATAATTGTGCTATACACCTCAACGGTATTGATTCATGACGACATATGCACCCATGATCTTTACCTTTGTCAAATCGCAATGACATATGCAATTGCGATCTTGATCTTTTGTCAAATCATAACGACGTAGCTCTTATGGTTTTGACTCTTATCAAATTATGATGACATAAGCACTCGTGATTTTGATCCCATACCAAGTCACAACGACGTAGCTCTTGTGGTCTTGGCTCATTTTAACCAAATCATAACGACGTAGCTCTTACGATTTTGGTCCCCTTTTGTCAAATCATGATGACATATGCACTCATGATTTTGGTCTTTTATCAAGTCACAACGACGTATGCTCTTGTGATCTTGATTATCCTTTTTTCGATTCACAACGATGTAGATCTTGTGATATCGAAAAACATATTTTTCAAACGCTACATATATCTTGTGCTTGTCTCGCATTAGAGGAAAACCTCTAATAACGAATAAGGCCCCAATACCTCGAGGTCCTCTTGTGATCTTGGTCCTTTCGATTCACAACAACGTAGCTCTTGTGATCTCGAAACTTATTTCAATATTACACATATTTTGCGTGTCCTGCATTAGAGGAAAACCTCTAGTAATGGATAAGGCTCAAGTACCTTGAAATCCCTCGCGTTTGCAAGAAGGTTGGAGATTAAGGGAATCATCGGCATTATGAGATATTTGGTAAAACAAGATTCTCGTATGCGATCCGTGTGCAGATTTCTCTAATATGGAAAAGAGAGAAGTTTTAGCACACGTTATTTATAGTCTTGCATATCATGCATCATTGCATTAGAAAATGGGATTTAACTCCCGCAAAAAAATTATCATTCATTCACTTGCATTTACAAAATTTAGGTTTCAATTTTGGGTCTTTGAGCGTAACCTCTGAGCCTCCACTCAAAGAGGGGCAGTGTTGACACCTAAATTTTGACCAACCTTTTAATCGTTTATTTTGCATAAAAAATCAGGAATTAAATTTTAGTTCCTACAAAAAATAATTAACTTAGTTTTCATATTTATTATTGTATTGCATTGCATTTACATTTAATCGGATCGGCAATGGAAATTAGGCTTATTCAATTGGGGCTATAGTTTACTTAGTTTGAGCCCGTGTTGTTTGGAAATTTGACTAAGCGCACCATTATGCACGAACTGCAGGGCATGGAAATATGCGTTTTTTTTATCCAATCCTTAGAGTTTTGATTGCTTTAAACTATGAGATAAAGGATATTTTAAAGGAAGAAGCCCAAGATAAGTCCTCTGGTTGAACGAAACCCTAGGGTTTTCTTTATATATATAGGTCTCCGTCCACCGAGAGGAAGGGGGAGTCACATTCCAGGGGCCACACATTGAATACACGGCCATTGAGCTCAGAAAATATACGTGAGATTAAAAAAGGAGGAAGAAGGAGCTCTTCTTGGCGACGACACCAACCCCTCACGTCTCTATGTCCTCTACACCTTTCAGTCTCGATTCATAGCTAGCTTGAGATATATCCAGCGTCGTCCTGTACTTGTAGAGAGAAGAGGCGGCTGTATAAGAAGAAAAAGCAATGGAGAATAAGGCCAAAGGAGAAAAACTCATGAAGAAAAGAAGAGAAGTAAAGAGGACGTCCAGCAAAGTGAGTTCCTTGGTGGATCGAAGACACAAAGTTCAGGCGGAAAAAAAAAAAAGAGAAGCTTTCTTATCTCCTCTCGCCGAATAACCATGTGAAAACCGAAGCACATACCCGAAGTGTGTCCGATCCAAGATCTATTGTTGTTGTCGCATCTTCTCGCGATCACAAGAATCCATCCTGACAAACGGTGGTTCAACACTTTGGTGGTCCTACGAGTCTAACCCAATCCCCCGGCGTTTTCCGCGGTGGCCTCAAAGCGTATTCTTGTACTAAGTCTGGCGATTCAGCAGGATTAAATCACCGTTTCCTCCTCGCCATATATCCGTTGCTCAAGATCCATTCGCCTTGCTTGAATTCGTTGGCTTGCTAACATGTCAAGTTATGTTGCTTTTGAGCCATGTTTTGTTGATTCCTTTACAGGTTACTTTGGTTTTCCCAACATGAATTCCAATTCTTCTGGGTGAGTGGTCAAAGCATAGGCTCGATCGTTGTTTTGGATTTGCTCGTGATCATGGCGAAACTCCTTTTGAGATGACGGAGGCTACAAGATGATAGAGAAGGAGATTGGAAAGATGGCAAAGGGCATTATGTTTGAGCTTATGGGAACAACTTGAATCTGATTTATTTTTATCTCTTGTTCTTTTCTTTGTCTTTACTTGGAACCATGCAGTGTACTTAGTGCGTTTCATGGTCTTGTTTTATGCGAGAAAAACAATCTGAGGCGTCGTTCAAGTGTCGATCCACAAGCCCACCAAATTGCTGAGCTTTTCCTTCGTCATCCCCGAGGAGTCGCCGATGAGAGAACACATGAGCAATAAACCTTATGGCTTTTCTTGCAAGTGGAAGAATCGAGGACAATTCGGGGCGGAGGGTTTCAGGAGAAAAGGTCAGTTGGAGGTAGGTCAAGGTAAAACTTGGAGGATTCGATTCGATATTGTTTCGAATGTGGAAAGCATATCTTCGGATGAGATGATTTCTAATCCTCGATTGATTTTTTAAGATATCTTGCTTATTTTGATTATGCTCTTACCAATTGCAAGATGTTAATCTTTGGATTGAGGAATTGAGAATTTTGACACAATTTCACAAATAATAAAATCCTAAATCTAAATTAGGAAAATCTCTTTCCTAGTAGGTAACATCTATGTCAAGTTGGATAATCTTACCCGTTGCCGTTCGGGTATGACTCTCCAACTTAGTAAAGATGGGAAGTTAGCAAATTTGTTCTATTGCCGTTTAGATCCGATTTGCTATCTTCAAAAAGCCGATTTTAGATTAGGAATATTTTTTTGAAAATTATAAGAAGACGTGATTCGATTTGCTTCAACTTATCAAGATTGCTATCTTGCGTTATCCAATTGAATTGATATTCTAGATCGATAGAGATCTTGTTTGATTTAAATTTTCCGATAGACTTAAAAAGATTCCTAAAAAAATTAGTAAGATATGGTTTCCCGAAAACTATGTCTAATTAAATCTTTAGGAAGATAAAGTTTCTTAAAAACTTTATCTCATTAAGTTTATTTTGGAAAATTTAAGTCAAGGGAACCAAATCGAAATATTCTTAATTTGGCCAAAAATTCAAAGGGAACAAAAAAATCAGCTCATTGTCGTCTTGTGCGATTTCATGCCATCTTGCATTATCTCATGCATATTTCGTATATTTCATTGCATATCTTGCCATATCTCATGTCATCTTATGTGATTTCATGCATATCTCATCTCATTCATAAAAAATTACAAAAAAATATATCTCATTGCATATCTTGTAGTTTCCATGCATATCTTTTGCATAAATTGTGCCATTTTTGCATATTTTTTGAAAATCACATCTCACACATCTCATGTCATACTTTTATATCACATGTTGTTCATTTGCATATTTTGAATATCACTTACATCATATACCATATTTTTTTCGAAAATTGCATATTCATCCATCCTATTTTTCAAAAAAATCATACATTGCATACCATATTTTACTATGTCACACATTCATTAGCATATCATGTTGGTTCGAGCTCATTGTCTTGCATGCTATTTCATATCACGTAAATATCATGTCATTTGCATGTTTTAAATTTGTTTAGTTAACTTTTGTATGTAGGGTAATTCAACTTTAAAATTGCATGTTTTGCACATCATCTTGTCATTTAGATAGCTTCGTGTTATTGCGTTGCATTCTTTCATATCATGCAATCATCTAAAAAAATGAAAACACAAAAAACACCTCATTTAGACTTAAAGTGAATTCAATCAAGCTTGGGTTGCCGATCTAGGATGTCTCATGGAATTAAGGTACCGAAAGGGCATTAGTTTTAATTAGTTAATGTAATCAAGTCCCCGAATCCACAATCTCCGGTTTGTAGACATAAGAATAGTCCTCCCGCTATTTTTATTTAGGTTTCTAATCAACCTACCCAAAATGGTTAGTGGCGACTCGAATTCTAAATCATTTCAATTAACCAAAGTTGTGAGTTGGTAGGGCTTGGGAGAGTCCGTATTAGGTTAGTCATTAAATTAACCCGATAATCCATTAACCTAAGAAAATTATTTTTTAGGTCGCGACAATAGTCGGAGAGTGAAGTTCAAGATAGCGATTCACTTTGGACCTTAGTGATTGCAAAGTGTACACTCGGACTTATGGGGACCCTCTCCCGTTCCATCCAAGGGTGGTGCCGAGGTATGTATTGTCCTTTGTTGATGACGTTTCAAGGAAAGCTTGGATTTGTCTTCTTAAGCACAAGAGCGAGGTGCTTGATCGGTTCAAGTCATGGAAGGCAATGATCGAAAAGCAAATAGAAAGAAAGATCATGGACACGAGAACCGATAAAGGGTTAGAATTCCGTTCGATGAGCTTAGTCAATTTTGCGCAAAGGAAGGCATACCGAGTCACCACCGTTGAACGGAGTTGCGGGACGATAAACAGAATTATATTGGAGAGAGCTCGCTCTTTACTTTCCAATGCTGGATTAGATGAAGATTTACGGGCTGAAGTAGTTAATACCGCTTGTTGGTTAGTGAATAGATCACCATCACCAGGAGATTGATTGGAGAACTCCCGAGGAAACGTGGTCGGGTAAGCCTGTTGATTATACCGAATTGAGAGTATTTGGTTGCCCTGGTTATGCTCGTGTGAGTGATGGCGCGCTAGAGCCGAGGGGAAAGGAAGTGCATATTCCTAGGCTATGCACATGGGGTGAAGAGATATACGCCGTGGTGCACGAGAGGATGATTCACCCGGTTTTATGTTCAGTAGTGATGCTACCTTTGTCAATCTGCTCTCTTTCGGAAAAGGAGTAAATGATCAATTGAAGAGAAAGATATGGACGGTGTTCAGAAACAGGTGGAGCTTCGGGTAAAGCCTAAAGATGTTCGAGTGTAGTAGATGTGACGATTACTGCAGAGTCGCTATATTCCATAGCGATTGTGATTGTTCGAGGTCATAGATGATGAAGCTTCGAGATGGTCAGTGGAGGTGGATGAGATAGAGCGACGGTTATATGCAGAATATTAAAATAGATGATTTGGGTACAATAGAGACAGCTTCGAGTATGGAGATGCGAGATAGAGACTGATAAAAGAAATTCGTAAGTACCTCGCTCGCTACATATTATAAATTGTTTAGTTTGTCACAAGGTACTTGGATGGAGGTAGAGCAATTGTCCCATGCTTCACATGTTAGTACTGTTGGTTATTTGGTTTGTGCCATGGATAGTACTAAGCTTGATCTATCACATGTAGTTAGAAAAATATATATGATTAATCTAGGTATACATTGTGATGATGTGAAGTGGATCCTCCTAATTTTATTAGAGATGACAGACGTTGGGGTATATTTTGGAGAATGTAATTCGGGTAGTATGGCGGTATCTAGGTTTGTGAACCTGAGTCATGCAGGGAACCCGAAAGATGGTCGACTTCGAGTAGTTATGCCTTTACTTTTGTCGGTTGTGCTATGAGTCGGAAAGTGTCATTAGGAGACACTATGGTCTCATTAGCGACGAGCTGGAAACATGGTAGCAACAAAAAAGGTTAAAGAGGCGGCGTGGTCTAATGACTTAGTTAGTGACGTTGACGTAGGACATTCGATTGGTGTAATGTTCAATAGAAGTCGAGATGTCACTTGAGATTCAAGTTCATTGGTGACCATAATTTTTGCGTTAGATATAACATGTTAGTAGAGGATGAGACCGAGAAGAAATTTCTTGCGGTGGAGAATCCTGCGACATGTGGACCAACTTCATCCCTCTATATAAGTTCAAGCGCCGCTTGAGCTTGATAGGCGTCTGTGGAGAGTGAGTGTCCGTCGGGGCATAGGGAGAGTAGTGTGGATGATGAGGCACTATGATTTGACCTCAAACGTCGAGCCAATGTGGAGATTGTTGTATTAATATCTCGAGTTTGAGTCGTTCACGTAACCCAATCCGGTTGGAGGATATCGATTTGTCAAATCGAATTTGTTAGTAAACAAATCCAAGAATTCTAATTAGATGAGAATTCCTTTTCGAAGACATACATATATATATATTTATTTGTTTTCTGTTGAAAAGGAAAAGGTCGATCAAGATAAGGTTTCTTCAATGACGTACAGTGGACGTGTAACTCCAAAAGCAAGAAGAACATTGTGTGGGTCTCGATCAACATAGTTTTGTTGACTCCTTTATAAGGGCACACGAAAGGCTTGGGGTAATACTCTGGAGAACGCCGCACAAGCCGAGAAAAAAAGACGCACAAAAGGTCTGCGTGCCGCATAGTGAAGGAGCAGGAATTCGTACGAAGGGAAGAGGTGGAACCGAACCTACCAGCCGTTCTTGGGTTGTTCCCGTACGTAGCTCTTTCTTGGGGCTTGAATGCCTGGCGATTTTGTGTCGTGAGTTCTACATCCAATTGAGTTGTTTTATCTTTAAACGATTTGGGTTTGGATGACAATTTAGGTGCGGAAAACACTTCGAGTGCATGAGTAATTGTAAATCCGACTCTTCGATTATAGTGAATCATATTGTTGGCTCTCCCCGTGGACGTAGGTACCGATATTCGGACAGAACCACGTAATCTTTGGTGTCCTTTATTATTCATCATAATTTCTCTAGTGATTTCGTATTGACTTATTTACAAGATCCGTTAGCGTTCTCGCAATTTTATCTCAACACCAACAGTGAGCTTCGCCATGGGTACTAATCTGCCTAATATGAGTTGCACACTATTTTACTCGTATGAGTCCTTCCGAGATGGTCGAAATGGGTGCAATCCAACATCGATCTGACCACGACTAAAGTGTTCTTTCAGGGAATTTCTCCCACACATTACAAGTAATCTCTCTTAAACTTTCATTAAGTTTGACAAGATATTATCAGGTGGGACATACAACATTGTGTACATACATACACACATATATGAATGATCAGTCCGGTCCGAGTGATTCGGATGGGCGGCTCCTGTTGGGATACATGTAACATGTATAGGCAAATAAAATATATAAAACGCAGCGGAAATAAAAATCATACATGTATCTCCGGAGGCGTAGTTCATGCGTTTCAATTGAAAATCAAATTAAAAGAAGGCGGTCGAGTAAATTACCTCTCGTAGCGTGCTTGAAACAAGTTGGTTCAGATGTTCTTTGTTCGAGCCCCACAAACGTCGGACCTCTAGTTTAGACACATCACCAATCACAACATCGAAAGAGATAAAGAACTTGCGAATGATCACCACTTCAATTGTGCTAGCAATATCGTGGATACAACTCTATGCACACTTGATTTTTTAGCCATCGCAAGAGCATAAGCGTAGAGAGAATTTTTTATTCTGGTATCTCTCGCACTTGCTGTCATTCTTCACGTTGAAGACGATAAACACATTTTTTTAATTACAAAAATGGAGTTTTTACCAATGTTCAACATTTGTTGATCATTGCGTGCACTACACCCGATCAACAACTGCAACCACACATGTGTATTTTAATTAAAACAAAATAGTGCAACCACACGTGTATTTTGGGCACATCAACATGTATCAATTTTGGACGTGCGTATGCATCATATGCACGTATGTTCACTACCAAAAATAAGAATTAAATTAAATCATATTTAATCTAATTTCAGTTCGACTAATTCAATAGTCGTGATTGCAAACATATTCGCAATATCATCTTTCCTATTCAACGTCGTCATGTATTGATTAAGGTGTGTGACATCCCTCGGTTTATCACTAAGTTGACAGTAAGACATGTACTAACATATTAGTACTTTCAAGAGAATTGATTGTCCCTATCAACCTCTAGATCTTACAAGTCATGAGTGACATCTAGCAATATGTTATGGCTACCCAGACAAAGTGAATGCTTTAAGAACATAATGAATTTGTCAGCTTTGACTACAGATGTAATTCAATCCATCTGTCTTACTATATCTTGATGGAACAAAGACCATGGAATGTTTGTCAAGCCACCAATTCGATCATATGTATAAATCTAATGGACATGCATTTATACGAGGCATGAACATTTCATTCTTGGTTACAATCCCGACGAGAGGTTTTCAACGCATTGTCATAATTAGATCACATAAGACATCATACCTTGCATGTAACAAGGAGACAAATTGCATTTTGTGCACATGTAACTTCGTATGTGCATGAACTATGACCATCAACTACGAAGACGGATCAACGGACCGCCAATATGCACACTTGTGAACCATAGCCATCCAACAAACAAGTTAACGCTGTGTCTCAAGTCTAAAGATTATTTCCACAAGACTAGAGCATGAACGATTAGATATTGACTACGCTAAAAGCTTCCATATTGCTAATCGTTCAATGCGTGCCACGTTCAATGAACTTTGTCTAGTACAAGCACTTGCATTCTAACTTGGGTATCACAAGTACTCAATAACTTGTGACTTGTCATTCCCTTAAGTATCCAATACTGAATGGTGTAACTAAGAACACATTGGTCTCACCAGGATCATTAATATCCACTCAATGATTCATCGATTGAGAACAGTTTAAAAATCCAGTCTAACCGTGAACTCCGTCACACATATTCTTGACATCTCAAGAATAGGTCCTATCGTAATCGATCTTATGAAATTTGTTCATATATGTAAATAATTAGACAAATGAATAAACACATATTTGTCATTAATGAATAATAAATTAAAACACAACTGAAATCCTTAACATGTAACTATTACATGGTTGCTTTAGGGCATATTTCTAACAGTTCCAACCTGGAACCGAGAGCTGAACTGGTCCCTATCGGAATTGGACCGAACCAGCCGGTTCGGTCCACTTATGGACGGTTTCCGATTCTTTTCCAAAACCCCTACTACACATTGAGCTATAGTTGCTCACTCCATTCCTTCCCAATCTTTTCAGATTCCTCTGTTAGCTGCTAATAGAGCGAAATAGATATTGACGGGGACTTGTGAGAGTTGGATTTTTGGGTATGAATTGAGGACGCGTCAGGTGGAAGGATGGCCATGTCACTCCCTCATTCTGGTAGGATCCGATGTGCGACAGTTTCGTAGAATCAGATACTTGTGTAGCAGGTAAAGGCAACTGCGACAGCCAGCAATGCAGTGAATTCTTTCTAGCCTCTAGTAATAGAAAAAACTTCCCATATCCTTTCATTTCCGGTTCGCATTCGCTCTTGTGAGTTTGGAAAATAAATAGAGCTTGGAAGTTCCGTTGAGGACAAACAACTCACGAATCTAATTCGATCCTCGTTAATCAACCAAGCCTATTTAATATTCATGCAAGCAAAGGGAGATTTCTGCCACGACGATTTAAGGGGTCCAATGAAGAGAAGGTGCCTTAGATGAAGTTTCGAGGACAATAAAAAATAAATACTCATTTGACTGTGTCAAAGGTTGGACAATTGCTTCCTATTTTAATAAGGCCTAATTTGAATTGATTCTTTGGGTGGATTTGTTTTAAATGAAAGTGTTTTTTGGAAATTGATTTTTCGGATTTTCACAATTTGGTTAACTGAAAATGACTTGGCCAACGAAAAATATTTTCAAGTCAACGGAAAATTCATATAGAAAATTAGAAAAGTTAATTCCTAAATCTAAAGAGGTCAAAATACATTTTGAAATTGCTTATTTGAAATATTTTAATATGTTATTTAATTTTATTTTTCATATTGTACATTTTTTTTCTTTTTCTTCTACCTACGGTTGTTGGGGTTCGGCAATGGCCGAAAGAGGAGGAAGAAGGAAAAAAAAAAAAAAAAAAAAAAAAAGAAAAAGTATATTTTTAAAGAATAATATAACATAAAAATAAAATTTAATTTTTTTGTCTCAAATAAAGTCATGAAATTGAAATAATTTTTTAAATGACATCCAAACAAAACTTTTTCAGTCACATATCACTGAACAAAGAATAAAAAATCATTTTCCTTTTTATGAACCCTCAAACAAATGCACCGTTGCAAATCAGTTTTTTTTATAAATGGAGCACGGATTAGATCTTAGGCGACACGCTGCCTAGGCGAGGTCGGTGTCGCGCGACCCTAGGAGACCGGCCGGCAATGGCGGGCAACGTTGGTTAGGTCTAAAGCTTGCCTGAGCCTCGCGTTTGGTGGTCAAATCTGCGCAGGACAATAAGGATGAGGGCAAAGCTGGAACTTCATTAGTTTATTTCTTTTTATCTACAAACTTGTGCAAGTTCAATTTATGTGAGCCATTGATTTTAATGGAAGTTACATGATCCGACGGTTTACATGCATTGTGCTCCCATGAAAATCGATCGCCCCCGTCCAATGTCGGAATCGTGAGCAAAGCAAGATGGTGGGGATGCACCGTAAGCAAACCTACGCTGCGCAAACACCGGATCGCTACTCCCCCCAGAGTGCGAAACCAGAAATGTCAAAGGCACAGGAAGGGCCACGTGGGCTCGAGACCTGTCCACCTGGAACGAGCGCCACGTGTGACCTTTCCCCGGCCCCTTGCCCGAACCCCAGACCACCAAACTTCGTTAGTTTGCTTCGCCTTCGCTCGATTCCCTTTTGAATGTCGTCGCTGCTCTGCCAAGCCAGAACTCGGATTCCCGCGAGCTTCGAATTCATCAGCAATCTCAAGAAACTAGAGCAGGAATTACATCTGACGGACCCCCCGTTTTGATCTCGGAAATGAAGGCGGTGGTTTCGCGTTTGGCCCATTCGAAGTCGTCGTTAGCTCCGTTCCCGTACTATTCTTGTCCCTTCCCTTGTTTAATCTTGTTTGTCCGATTGCGGTTCTGGGCTGTGGCTTTTGCGTTTAGTTCCTGTTTTGGGTTCGATCGTGTGGTTCGTGCCTTTGGATTTTCATCTTCTTTATTGAGTAATTGAGGAGGATGCGGTTTGAGGTGATTACTTTGTCTTCCGGGACTTGAACTAGTATTGTGTTTTCACGCATTTCGTAGCTGGTGAGATTGGGCAGAGTAGCTTTGGAGGGCTTCTCTGTTTTTGATTTGTATGTCGTAATGGGCCAATGGTGTGCGTGTGAACTGATCATGAATGTTTTAAGTGGAAATGGGAAATGTGATTCTTGGTGGTCAGGAGGGTGATTTTTTTCGACCTTACTTTGATCTTCTTGACTGTGACTGTTAATGCTTCGTGATTATTAACCGTTATGGTACTGACGGGTAGTTTCTGGTACTTTTACGTGATGGTCAGTGGACTATGTGTCTGTCATTCACTTGCCTTCCTGCACTTATACCAAAACCAATGCTTGCTTGATGTGATTGAAACTTCAAAAGCACGTAACATATTAATTTGCGGAGGTCTTTGAAGCTAATGTACTTAGTGGAGATGGGCAAGCTGTGTAGATGTAGCTGCTATCCTGGAGTCGCTGTTATGGGGCCGAAAGAGATGCTCATCTGATAATCTGAGTTTGTTATGGCAACGAATCTTGAGTAACTTTGTTCACCGACACTATTGTCATGCGCAAAGTTTTGATTAATGGTCTGAAGAATGTCTTTTCTGTCCTGATGTATTTTGATAGTTGCAAGTAATATGCATATCTTGGTCTTGATGTCTGTGATCAAACAGTAAAATTTCTTTATCTACGACTTGGAGACATCTTTCTACTGAATCTAACAAGGTTGACAAATCCTTTAAAGTTGAGGAGGCACAGACGGTGGATACCCCTCCGCCACCTACGGAAAAGGTACTTTGTGAGACATTGGTTACTTCTAAATCGTTGTTTATGTTGAACAAGAAGAACCAACCTCATGTCACTAACTTAAGATTAGCTGTATTTAATGTTGCTCATGCTTTCTTCTCTCAATTTTGTATTCTAAGGCATTTTGCTTTCTGTCACTTTGATTTAGCTCCTTGTATTGGGAGGGAATGGATTTGTTGGTTCTCATGTATGCAAAGAGGCTCTAAATCATGGATTGGTTGTTGCTAGTCTCAGCAGGTATGATATCAACAAGAAGAATGTATATATACTTGACAAGTTTCTTCCATTGGACTACTAGAATATGTGTGTTTATTTGTCAGACATGCTCCTATCATACCTGTCAAAGGCATTTTCTGTAAGACCATAACGATAAGCATATGCATGGTGACCGTAGGGTATGCATATTCAATGTGACCATTAGAGTAAATGCCTATTAATGATAGGGATACTGCTCTTGTTTAAGTTGATAGCCCTAAGGAGATAAGATGTGCTGTATTGTGTGGGACCAATTGGGATGAATAGTGCTCATTGTTGTCGCCAATAAGATGATGAAAAGTGATTCCACATACTTCTTCATACTTATCAATGTCCTTTGGTGTGGACGTTTTTTTTCTCTTGAACAGAAAATGAATCTTTGTCTCAGAGCACCTGGGAGCTTTATAAGTATTCAGATAGTTAAAATACTGGCTCGTTTCTCTTGTTTGTTTGGACCCAAGAGGCATCAAAGTTTTGGGGGATTTAAATTTCTGTTTACTTTTTTTTAAAGGTTAAACATAGTTCTACTAATAAAGGTACTAAGGGGGTAATTTCACTTTCATATTGTTTGACTCGTTCTTTTTCAACCTTCAGGCTAATGTATTTTTGCTTCTTTAATTCAGGTCTGGAAGGTCATCCTTACATGATAAGTGGGCTAATGATGTCATCTGGTATCAAGGTTAAGTAGTCATTTCAAGAAGTCTCATTTTGCGAGCTTTTAGATTTGTTATACTCCGCTAATTCAACTCCCTTTCTTTAGGCAATCTTCTTGCACCTGAAACCTTGAAGGATGCTCTGACTGGTGTTACCTCTGTTGTAAGTTTCTTAGGCTCTCCATGCTTATTGTCATTAGCATCTCTTGTTAGATATCACATTGTCTAGTATAATAGGAATCTCATGCATCCGTAGAAGTTTACTTATTATTTTTTTCACGTGACTTGTCTGTTAGTTTTGGTAGTGGGTCTCTTGAACCTGTTAGTATGAAGCTCAGATTTTTTGTTTTTGGTCAAATGATGCTCAGAATTGAGCCACATAAAAAGATTTGACTTCATTAGTAATCAGTAAATCCTAGATCCATCACTGTGGAAACAGCTTCTTTTAGTTCTTTGGATTCTGTCTTTTTGTTACGTTTCCCTGGAGTTTGTTACATCAATGTTGCTAATCCAATAAAACTGCTGCTCCTCCATGTGTACGAATTGCTAGCCTGACTCTGGGTGTGTGTGTCTCCATGTGCGGGCATCCACACCGACACTGATATGTCCGTGCCCACACCATACTTGCACTTTGAGAATGCATGCACGTCTGCCTTTCTGGTGTAGTTATGCATTATTCAGGAGATGGGTAATGCGTGTGGTCTTTGGAGGTAGGGTTGATGCTGGGTTGTCACTTAGATGTTTTAACTTACTTAATTTCTCTCACTGCAGTAAATAGAGTATAGCTTGAGGAGATCATTGATTTTCTTTTTACTCGATCCCACAGAGAAATTTCAATTTTTTATTGTCCAATTTGGACAAGCCTTGTCGGTTTCATGATGTCGCAGTCCAATCTTCTCACAAGCCTTGTTTGTTTCATATAATCTGTCGTAGTCCAATCTTCTATAGGGGTTTGAGATAATCTTGGCTTGGGAATGTCACATCCTGCAAATGAGGATTTGTTGAGATCATATCTCTGCTTTTATCCATGTGTGATGGAAGATGCTTTTGACTGACGTTATCTGTTGTTAGCCTTGCATTTACTAGAAGAAATGTTTCTAACTGAAATGAAAATGAAGTGCATGGCTGGCTGAGTGAAGACATACTTGCGATTGGTAATTATGAATCTGTTATGTAACTTGGTTTTGCGTGTAGCTCTCACAATTTGAATTTCACTGATCATTAATTATTTAAAAAGCAACAAATGGGGTGTCAATGTGATATGGGTGACAAGTTGCTCTTTTATGCGAATTTATTGTCTAGGTATCTTGTGTTGGTGGTTTTGGATCCAATTCTCATATGTACAAGATCAATGGGACTGCAAATATCAATGCAATTAGAGCTGCTTCAGAGCATGGTGTGTAGTTTTTCCTACTTTCCCCTTGCCATTT
This sequence comes from Rhodamnia rubescens, assembly GCA_021437795.1. Classification (NCBI taxonomy): domain Eukaryota; kingdom Viridiplantae; phylum Streptophyta; class Magnoliopsida; order Myrtales; family Myrtaceae; genus Rhodamnia; species Rhodamnia rubescens. The sequence goes on along the minus strand of JAILYA010000010.1, from coordinate 3,104,766 downwards.
CTGGTCACCCCTTGCCTGAGAAATCGTGCTTTTTGTCAGTATTTTATGAATATTGCGCTATGTTCTCTGCACTATTAGCCTGCTTTTCCTTAATATTTTGAACTGGCTGCATTATATAGATATAACTGTTTTTCACATTTTTTGATGTAAGAGGGTTCATTCAACCAAGACTTAATTGTAGTTAATTCTTGATACATTTCATAGCACACAAGTGTGCCTGGACTTTTTCCCCTGTGTGCAGTTTTTGATGATGTTTTTTTCTGAAGTTCCGGATTAGTTTGAATTTTTTATTACGTCTGTCCCATTCGATAATAGGTACTTCTTCCTCCTATCTTATTATGGCCCTTTTATAGTTTTTCGTTCCATATGTGATTATAATTGTCTATCTGTTGTTATAGCAAGGGATCATTCATGTATTTGCCTAAATAAGTGGCATTAGAGTTTACAAGGTATCAATTATCGTGTTATAGTTGATTCCTCATAAACTTTAGTTGAACTTGGTTTTGATACCATGGTAGGGGTTTTAACCAAAAAACTTAAATTATTAGGTGCAGCCATGGTTATTTAAATACTGCGCATTTCTATGTCTTTGATCACTACTATGCCTCTTGTGTGTCCTGGAAATTTTCTCTCCCCTTGGTACCTTTTATCTCCAGAATATTCTTGTTAGGTCCTTAAAAGTCTTACTTCCAGTTGTGCTCACAGATAGCTGAAAATTATGAGTACTCATTTTCTCTCCCCTTTAGACTCTTATCATATCTGTTCGAAAGACTTGCAATATGGGAAAAATAGGACTACTCTCTGCTCATTCAACTCTGCTGCTTTTTCGACCAAAAAAGAAAAAAATCTGCTGCTTTCATCTTAGAAATATTATAATTTCATAGTTAGCTTAGCGTTGAGATTGCTTTCCCGCAACTTTTAGTGGTGTTGGCGTTTTTTTCTTGACTTGTTTTCAGTGCTAAATCTCATGGATGCTGGGGCTTCCACGTGCGTTTCTAGTGACCTGGCTAGTATTATCAGTGTAGTCCCGAAGATTTATATGTTGATCAAAACTGTATGCTAAAAGCAGTTTATTGCACGGTCCCAGCATATCGACCATTTTTTGCCTCAGGGATTTTGAATTGTAACCACAAATTGCAATTTCCTTGGTATGTTGTGTGGACTGTCTGTTGGCTGGCACTGACATTGCTGAAAATACTGATTTTAAACCGTTTTCTGTGAGCTATTGCTCTTCTAACCATTTCATTTTTCTGCAGAATGTTTGCATTGACATCTTATTTCTTGATATTCCTTCAGGGAACTCTATCTATATACTGTGGTATGGCTAGATATGCTTGTGACTTGTAACTCTTGCAGGTGTAAAGAGATTTGTATACATCTCTGCAGCTGACTTCGGTGTAGTGAATTATTTACTCAGAGGATATTATGAGGGAAAGGTATTGTCCTTAAAGTTGACGTCTTGTATGCCGTGTATAGAATTTAGTAGTTAAAGCTACAATTATTGGGAGGCCCTACTTCTGATACATAGATTGTTCTAATGCTCTTTATTGAAGCTTTTCGTAACTGCAATGTGCAAATTTAAGCAGACAATGGGTAAATGCTTTCCGAGTGCAATGTTAACTCTATATGCTGCATTCTACTCTGTTCAATATATAGATAAAATATGCTTCACCTCAACTCGAAGAATAGCGAACGCTATGTTAAATTTTTATCTTACTGATTTCTCTATTATTTATCTTGTCTGCAGAGAGCTGCTGAAACAGAGCTGCTGACAAAGTTCCCTTATGGAGGTGATATAACTGTTTTCCCTTTACTTGTAAGTAGGCCGAATTAAGAATCTGCATGCTAAAAGGGCTAGTGATTTACTACAAGTGCCTTGCATTTTGTGTCTGGATGGACTTGTATAGAATAGCGGTCAACCATATTACTGGATTATAATCGACATGCTCATGTTCATATACTCAGGAGTGATTTTGAGGCCCGGGTTTATATATGGGACTCGCCGGGTTGGGAGCATGAATATACCCCTGGGAGTAATTGGATCTCCTTTGGAGATGGTAAGTTTACCTGTTCCAAAAGAAATTTCATTTGTTTTGCATTGAATGAGGCATGTGGTTGATCTGTGTGAGGTCCTACACAAAATGGTCCATGCTTTGCCTGAGCGATGTTGGTCAAAATCTCTGTCCATAATGATGGCCTGTATTTTACTGTCTCATTCTTTTGAGATCACTGAGAGTACTTCCTAGTAGAACTTGGAAGTTGCCATGTCTACCATATTTATGCCGACTTTATTTTTTTCTGAAGAGTGATTTTTTTGTGTTTCAATGTTTGCAGATCTTTCAATATGCGAAGCCACTCAATCAAGTGCCTCTTGTTGGTCCCCTCTTCACACCTCCTGTGAATGTCACTGCGGTGGCGAAGGTGGCTGTTCGAGCAGCTACAGATCCAGTCTTCCCTCCAGGCGTCGTAGATGTCCATGGAATACTCCGATACAGCCAACAAAAGATGAAGTAGAAATGGTCTGACCCCTTTTCGTTTTTATTTGTTCAATCTTATAGAGCTGTTGATAACTTGACCATTCGGATGTCGTTTTTTCGAATCAAAAGATTTTTTGGTCTTTTTGGAGTCTGCAGATGCCTGTAGGACCAAGAGATGAATTGTCAGTTCAAATCTTGAAGGCAATAAATGCGCTTGGAAGAGATAAATCCTATGTACATTGTGGTTTCACTTCTTTGAGTCATGGATAATTACATTGAGCAAGAATATAAAAGCTTTGCATTGTTCTCACCCTCACTGTGATATATGGATTTCAGACTTATTTTCTTTCGACGCACAATCCAATGATATATGAAACCCGAAAGTTGATAGGATTGCAAGATTCAAGAGGCCATGCAAGACATTTAATTGATCAGCAGTGAGGGGTGTAGGGTTTCCAAAACAACCATTGTTTCTTTTCATGCCTTTTCAAAATTGTTCATGCATTCCAATGGGTCCGTTTCTTCTTCCTCTCATTTTCACAGGTTTGAAACTTTTATATTTGTTCACTGTTTCGGCCCTTGGAACTTGTCTCTCTCACTTGAGATCCATCGAATCTGAGCTCCGATTGGATTTTTTCTGAAGTTAAGTTTTCTAATTCTTACGAAGGTACATATGCCAAAGAGCCACCATATAAGAGGGCCCATATGATAGGTAAGTACCTGCAAACAACTTGCAAGAAGATTCTTTGGCTGACTTGGTGGCTGATTTTGACCAGGAAGACATCCTGTCAATCCTTTTCCCAGTTTCATGGAGAAATTATTTCAGTGGTATGAGAGTATTAGTCAATCATGTCAAGTTGTCACATGTCGAAACTTATATTTTTATTTCATTTGATATCATGACGATGACAACTCCCACCAGATAATGACACGATAAGAGGCTTCATTTGTTGCGGAAAAAAAATTATCGCTAATAATTTACATTTAAATATTTTGTTGACGGCGATAATTTTTCGTGTATTTATTTTTACAAGTGATATAAGCGATCATATTTAGAAAAATTATTTTCAAATCTCGAACAAACAGAGCCTCAATTCATAGTTCAAATAGAAAGGAAAATCATGCCCTGATGATGGCATAGAGAAGTCTCTTTTCCTTATCGGTCTAATCTAAATATTTAAGAAGGGAAAGCACGACTTATTTCAAGAATTGGCTCTCTCTGTGCTTTTGTCCTTTGGGTCAAGTTATTCATTGTAATGGATCTTGCACTAGTTACTAAGGCTTGTTTCATGAAAATTGAATTATTATTTTGCAAAAATGTTTGACAGAACAGAAAATATTTTTATTATTTATGAAAATATTTTGACATAAATTATTGCCCATACTGAGCAATTTTTGTGTTGAATAATAATCTCGAGCGATATGACGATTATTTTTAGGAAATTTTTTTCAAATAATTTATTTTTTGCGAAATAAATGGACCTTATAAGTTATTTTTTTTTATCTCAACAAGGCCCACATTTTAATAATATTGGTCAGTCTCTAATGAAGCCATAGAAAATAGTTGGGAGGATTTATATTCGTCCTGAAAAGTTAGATCTTTGCATGAAGTTGGGGATCAATTTGAAAAGAAGTCAAATGTCTTTCACGAATGCATTAAAGTGAAATCGTTATTGGATTCCCATTTCACCATGTCAAATCATTCCAACATTAAACTTCCACAGAATTAAAGAAAAACCCATGTCTCGAAACACATAATCCTCTGCAAATGGGCAACCAGGCAAACTGTTAGTGGTCAGGAAGATGCGAACCCATGGTCCTAATTGTAATAATTCGTTGTAAGACGACGATTCGGTTCGATGCATCGCCTAACCAAAATGTGCTGGTCCACAAGCACAATGTTGACTGAAATTTCTGAATGTTTAGTGAGTCTTTGAACGTTGAAAAGAACATGAAGAAAAAGGAACTACGTAGTAATAATGTTTTACTTCATATTGGACTCGTTAAATCAACATACCTAGCAATGGGCAAAAGAACACCATAAGTGCTAAAATATGTGTACGACGTTCATTTTAGTACCAAAGTTTTTTTTTTCGACTTACTTAAGTGCCAACATTTTTTAAAAACGATCATTTAAGTGTTAACTTCGCCCTCCTTGATCGGAAGTCCTATGTGGCAACTTTTTTATTAATAAGTTAGGCCGGCTGGCTTGAAGGATACAGATAAAAAATTATAAAAAAAAACTAAAAGTTAAAACATATATTAAAAAAATAAAATTGAAATATAAGATAAAAAAGTAATGGCCAATGAGGGTGAGGGATAGTCGGCGGTGGTTGCCGAGCCCTAGTCATTGTTCGGCGACCGCAATCGAGGGCCTAGATCGATTGAGGGCTGCCATTGGCGGTTGACCCCCGCTAATGGCGGCCCTCGCTTGAGGATGGTGACCTCACCCACCATTGGCGAAGGCTCGGCGACCCCGTTGGCCATTCCCCAACCTCAATGGCCATTCCCGACAATGGTTGGCCAGTGGCGGCGAGGGCCTCATTGCTGCAAGCCCTAGTTTTTTTTATTACTTTTTTTAAATTTTGTTTAGTTTTTTTACCTTATTTTTTAAATTTAATTCATTTTAAAAAAATTAACTTATTTTTAAGTTTAGCAGTTCACATGGACTGAATTGTTTTAACAAAATTACCACATGGACTGATTTTTTAAAAAAATTTTCCATGTAATATTAAAAATATAATAATAAATTCCACGTAATCAATTTGGCTAGAATTTCTCCGATTTGGCACTTAAGCGATTGGTTTTTATTTCTTCTTCCGATTTGGCACTTAAGTGAGCTAGCGAGAAACTTTGGCACTAAAGTGAGCAGGCACAAAAACATTGGCATTAAAATGAGCTCCATATATAAATTTTGGCACTTTTGATATTATTTTGCCCTAGTAATGAGTACTGAATTATGCAATATCAATACGCAAAATTCACTCCAATTACTTATTCATGTTAGATAGAAGTGTTTATTTAGTGTTTAGATGAATCAATCCAAAACTTTTTTCTTTAATCCTGTAACTTTTTTCCCCTTTGGTCTTGGAAATATGTGTCCTCATTGCAATGTACATCATTTGGCCGAAAATATATCAATGTCGGTTTAATTTTCTAACTAGCGTATAAAACTGTACAAAAGATGTGATTGTAATAGATAAAACTATTTTCTTAGCATAAAAAAAACGAAAATTCCTTCCCATAAATTGTGCTTCCCAATTACCATGATTCTGGAAATATATCATTTTGTATCAACTGCGGTTTCGATAATTTTTCGTTCATAGACTATATTTTCAATCTTAGGCTCGATCAAGTGACATGATATCATAATCAAGTCTCTTGCTTTATGTTCTACTTATTAGTTCATTTTGCATGTGATTCTCGTTTGTCTTATTTCAGGATAATTAAAAAAAAGTTCTAAACCTATTATAATTGTACCAATTCAATTTTTTTTTTTGATAGTTGAGTTCTACACCTTTTTCAATTGTGCTAATTCAGTCCATTTGGCCGATCGGCGATGAAGCGGTGTCTCCGACACCGACGTAGATAATATTAAATTATATTTTAAAATTGTCAAATATTTTAATAATTTTTTTTTTTTTTTTGGTTAGGGCTGGCAGGAGGCCTCCGGCGGAGGTTCAATCATTTAATAAGCAGCTGAATGATCAATGGTTTAATCTTCGGTATAATTTTAACTACTTCTTAGTTAATAGGAATAAAATCATATATCCTGGTTTAATTTGTAGCTCCTCAAATTTTGCAGAGCGGGTCTGGCCGTGATGTTTCTAAGTTCTCCCCTAACTCTAGGTTTGAGTTGGCTATGATGCCAAGTAAGTGAATTTTGAAAAGTAAAGACGAGTCGCCACCATCTTTTTTTTTTTTTTGGGTCGATTTCTAGAATGGTTAAGAAGTTACAGAGGAATAAACTACTCGGTGACTTGTGTGAGGTTACCGGTGTATTGCGTAACCAAGAGTGTGAGCTCGGGGGTTCGGTTATGTGACAAATGGATTCACAATCTTATAGAGCTGTTACTGGTTCAATCTTATTGAGCTGAAGATGAACTAGAAATGGTTTGACCCCTTTCGTCTTTATTGGTTCAATGTTATAAAGTTGTTAATAACTTGACCATTCGGATGTCTTTTTCCGAATCAAAATATTTTTTGGTCTTTCAGGAGTTTGTAGATGCCTGTAGGACCAAGAGATGAATTGTTAGTTCAAATCTTGAAGGCAATAAATGCGCTTGGAAGAGCTAAATCCTATGTGTATTGTGGCTTTAGTTTGAGTCATGGATAATTACATCGGGCAAGAATGAATATGTTTTGCATTGTTCTCACCCTCAATGTGATATTTGGATTTTAGACTTATTTACTTTTGGCGGACTCGATGGGTGACTTTGACCAAGAAGAATCTCTGTCAATCCTACTGCCAGTTTCATAGAGAAATTATTTCAGTGGTCTAAGAATATTAGTCAATCTTTCACATGCCAAGGATTTGTGGATTGTCACACGTCCAACATTATAATATTCTTCATTTTCTATAACAAAAAAAAATATTTCTTCATTTGATTACATCACGAAGATGACTCCTGTTGCGCGGAACAAGCGATCAAACAATAAATAGATAGAACAAGAAAATAAATCGGACACCGGATGTACGTGGTTCGGTCGTAGAGACCTCCGTCTACGGGGAGAGCAGCAACGAATTCCACTATAGATCAAGCGATACACGGAGATTACAAACCACACTCGAGTCACTCAAACACTCTTAGTTTTCTCAAGCCCCAATTACATCCAATAACGGACACAGTATTTAACCCTCAATTCTTAGCGAAATAATCTTTCAATCTCGCAAAGGAATTAAAACAAACCTTAAACTTACAAGATTTAATCGGCTTGAACACTGATTCTTCTCGATATAATTCAGCAAACAAAACCAACGAAGATAAACCCTTTCAAGCACTCGACGACGAGACGGCGCTTCAATAGTCTTCACATCATGTATGGCCCTTCAAGACTCTACTTTTTGCATCCAGGCGTAACTCGCTTTATATACCAAAGCAAGACTCACAAAACTCCAAAAGTAGTCAGCATATATTGGTCTGTCGAAAAACAAAGTTGACCAAATATTCTTCCAACTCAAATCATGTGGCTTTCCAATATATTTCCTCTTTTGTTTTCTTGTTGTTATCTCGAAGCAAGAGATCAACGTTAAGTTGGACTCCAAACAAGAAATATAATCAAGAGAGAATGTAACTAATCCTTCAAATATATTATCCTCTTGTCAAAAGATATCCAACACACGCGTATTATATTTTACTCGATTTCGAGTTTCCATAAAATATTCGATTCGAAATATTCACGGTTTTGCTTTGGCCTCAAACTAGAGACATATTTCTAACAATCTCCACCTTAGCTCGACGTTTGAGCCAAGTCACAATCGCTTCGCGATAATCCGAATTTCGTTACTACTCTCATAATAGCCCCAATGGGCTCAACCGCCACAGATATCATCCAAGTCCAAGCCGCGCTTGAACTTCACTATAACCGTGGACCTCATTAGAACACCAACTCCACATGCACCTTTAAGTGCTCTACAAGAACTTTTTGAGACAAGCTCCTTAACCATGGATAAAGCAAAATCATCGTTGCATCCATATCCGTCAGGAGATTGAACACGTACCTCGTTAATATCGCCAGATTCAAGAACCGTTGGCTCTATAGTCTCCACCTTGTTACGAGTACTATATGTGTCGATTACCATGCTAATATCCGTTACCTCAGGAATTTCTGGTTGCAACTCCACCTCAAGCTGAACATCATCCAGATCCGTATGAACATTGCTACAATCACTCTTAACCGTAAGTACTTGGAGACTTGTCAAAGGTAACTTCTCTCGCTAGGAACCGGTGAATTTATATTCGAGTACCACAACCGATAACCCCACTCACCTCGTGCATAGCCATGGAATATGCATCTTGCCCTCACATTGAGCTTACCATCACTTACTCGATAATAACACGGGCAACCAAACATTCTAAAAGTAGAATAATCAGCAACGTTACCGACCACACTTCTTCGGAGTCCGATATTCGATCACGATCGATGGAGATCTATTTACCAAGTAGCTCGCCATACTAAGCACATCCGATAGAATTCTCCTAGCCATACTAGCACTAGAGGTCATTTTATGGGTCGTCTCTAATAATGTTCTGCTCATCAATTCTGCAAATTGTTGTGGTCTACCGGCACTAGTGCGGTGTTTTACTATGCCCTTTGTCATGTAGAATTTATTTACCAGCTTCGAGCAGGACTCCGTGCTACTGTCGTTCGCATATGCTTGATCAACTTATCAGTTTTCGTTTCGATCAAAGCTCTCGACCGCGTATTCTTGACAACAACATCAAACTTGTGCATCGGCACGACACACCCAGGTCTTTCTCGAGCGGTTGTTAGACTCTCGAATAGATTCCGACATCTCCAGAGCGAAACCTGTCAATATCTCACCTTGAGATTCATACAGGCTACCATGCTTGATTCCTTTCATTATTATTAGGGCACCTCGAACAATCTTCGAACTTCACCTTGTGAAGAATACCTATATCCAACTGAATCTAGGGCACCTAAGGAAATTAAGTTCTTTTTCAATTCTGGAACGTGTCTTACTCCAGGTTAATGTTCTCACAATACCATAATGCATCCTGATTTTAACATTACCAACACCCACAACATCGCATTCAGTCTTGTTCCCAAACTATACTTTACTACTATTTGTGCACCGATAAGTAGCAAACCGGTTTCTATTCGGTGTAGGATGAAAAGAACAACCAGAATTCATAATCCATCCATCAAATGACGAATTTTCAGTGACATACAAGACACGAATTTTCAGTGACGAATTATTAGGCAATGATGATGGTAGAATCAAAGCACATACCTCATCTTCAAAGTTAATATCAACTGGACTCAATTGACTAATGATCACATTGAATTCATTGATATGATTAGCAAACAGACGCACCTTTGCTCATTTTCAAATTAAACAGGCGTTGCATCAAATAGACCTTGTTGATCATAAAGGGCTTCTCGTACATATCCAATAGGGCTTTCATCAAACCCACATTCGATAGGGCTTTCATCAAACCCAAAGTGGTCTTCTCTTTGACGATATTAAACGCGATGTTACGAGCCAACGTTAGCTGAATAACACCTATCGCTCGTCTATCCAGCAATTCCCAATTAGCTTGCTTCATCGTCTCTAGTTTCTCCCCAAACAGGAGCAAGTGCGGTTTCATATGATATAGATAGTCTTCAATCTGCATCTTCTAGAAACCAAAGTCCTTCCCTTTAAATCATCAATTTTCACTTTTACTTCTTCGTCGCCATCGATTCGCTTCAACGTCACCCAACGCCTAGCTTTGATACCAATTGTTGTGCGGAACAAGCGATCGAACAATAAATAGATAAAATAAGAAAATAAATCGGACATTATATATACGTGGTTCGGTCGTACAAACCTACGTCTACGGAGAGAGCAGAGAACGAATTCCACTATAGATCAAGCGATATGGGGAGATTGCAAACCACACTCGAGGCACTCAAATACTCTTAGTATTTTTCAAGCCCCAATTATATCTAATAACGCACACGTATTTAGTCCTCAATTCCTAGCGAAATAATCTCTCAATCTCGCAAAGGAATTAAATCAAACCTTAAACTTACAAGATTTAATCAGCTCGAACACTGATTCTTCTTGATGTAATTCTGCAAATAAAACCAATGCAGATAAACACTCTCAAGCATTCGACGACGAAACGGCGCTTCAATAGTCTTCACGTTATGTACGGCGCTTCAAGACTCTACTTTTGCATCCAGGCGTAACTCGCTTTATATATCAAATCAAGATCCACAAAACTCCAAAAGTAGTCAGCATATATTGGTCTGCCGAAAAACAAAGTTGCCCAAATATTCTTCCAACTCAAATCACGTGGCTTTCCATTATATTTTCTTTTTGTTTTCTTGTTGTTATCTTGAAGCAAGAGATCACCGTTATGTTTGACTCTTAACAAGAAATATAATCAAGAGAGAATATAACTAATCCTTCAAATATCTTATCCTATTGCAAAAAGATATCCAACACACGCGTATTATGTTTTACTCCATTTCGAGTTTTCATAAAATATTCGATTCAAAATATTCACAATTTCGCCGGGCTCAAACTCGAGACATATTTCTAACAACTCCCACCGACAATTAGTTCAAGCATGGACAGGAAAATCTTGAGAAGCTTCGTTTGTTTCGTAGAAAATAAATAATTTAAGAAATTTTTTTATAGAAAATGATCGATTGTGTCGTTATCGACTTATCGGAAATGAGTAAATGGAATTTTTTTATTGACCACAAGAATATTTAGGCAACAATCATTGTTCACTGAAATATATAAACATTATCCATGATGAATTTATTTCAAGCTATATAAGCGATCAATTTTTGAAAAATGTTCTCCGGATAATTTGTTTTTTGCGAAACAAACGCACCTTTCATATTAATTTTTTGTCTTAAAAGGACTCGACCTCTAATAGTTAGAATCCATTTAATTCAAGAGAAACTCATTTTTCGAAACACATAATCCAATGCGAATGGGCAAGCCGGTAAGCTGATGCACTAAGGGCCCGTATGGTGACTATTTTGGTTCTCCGATTCTCGTTTCCCGAAACAAAAAAAAATAAAAATTATGTTTGGTAACGTAAATAATTCCGATTCCTTTCCGAAAATGCTTTTGGAGCAAAAAGAACAAAAAAAAAGTTATTTTTGGAATTCGACACGTTGGGCCACGTTGTATATTAAATATAAATTTTTTATATACATCATGTATTTATATGTAAAAATATCAGCGGTGAGTTTCTTTTTCTTTAGTTAGGAATTTACAATTATGTTTTTTTTTTGGCTGGTTGGGTATATTAATTCTAGGATGGCAGGATATAAATTTACATTTTGACCCCTAATTTATTAAATGCTTGAAATTGACCCATGCGTGTTGAAATGGCAAGTTAGGATGGTGAACTCGCGTGTTGCTTGGCATGTTTGGAGCGGCAGACCACATATCGGTCGCATGTTAGAGAGTGTTGCAGAGTGTCGGAGTGTCGAACACGGCAAGACACAAAGGCTCCCGAAAAATGTCGGTGCTTCTTAGTTGATGCATCACCTACCCAAATTGTGTTGGTCCAGAAGCACAATGTTGACTTAACTGAAATTTTTGAATGTTGTAGTGAGTCTTCTGAATGTTGAAAAAGAACAAGAAGAAGGAACTACGTACCAATAATATTTTACTTTAAATAGGACTCATGAATTCAACATACCCAGTAATGGGAACTGAATTATGTAATTTCAATACTCGAAATTCACTCCAATAACTTAATCATGTTAGGTATAAGTCATTATTGGGTGCATTAGTTGGGGGAAAACTCCATGAAAAAGAAAAATGCTTTCCGGGAAATCATTTTTCCGGAAAATGGTTAGGTTTCTTATGTTTGGTGATATCTCACCGAAAATGTTTTCTACTGTTTAGACCTCATTTGCAAAATGAATTCAGCCTCATGACTTTGTCTCATGTTAAAAAAAAAAAAAATCTAATTTCTAAATTATTTTTTCATTTTTATTTTTTAGTTTTCTTTTTCTTTCTCCCACCATTGCGATAGGCCGGCAGCGGCCACGGGCGAGCTTGAGCTTGCCAGTCCATGTCTGTGGCCAGTCACTGGCCCGACAAGAGATGGAGGAAGAAAAGAAGAAAACAAATTTAAACATTAAGAAACACATAACAAAAAAATGTATAAAATACAAAATAAAACGTTACAATATGAGAAATTTCGAGATAAACAACTTCAGAAAGTGCTTTCACCTTTTTGGAGTTAGGAATTTACTTTCCCAATTTTATGCATAAATTTTTCATTTACCAAAAAGTGTTTTATATCGACTAAGTCATTTTCGGTAAATCAAACGAGTGAAAGTGCGAAAAACCAATTTTCGAAAAACATTTTCTCTAAACAAGCACAACCCTGTTTAGATAAATCAATCCACGACGTCCTCTTTAATCCTAGGACTTTTTCCCTTTTGGTCTTGGAAATATGTCTCCTCATTGTAATGTGCATCGTTTGGTCGAAACTATATCAATGCCTGTTCAATTTTCTTACTAGCGTGAAGAACTGCTCAATGATTTGTGTATAATTGGTAAAAATATTTTCTTCGCAGAGACAAAGAAAAGAAAATTCCTTCCCATAAATTGTGCTTCCTAATTACTGTGATTCTGGCTCGACCAAAAAAATTACCATGATTCTGGAAACACATCATTTTGTATCAACTGCGTTTTCGACAATTTTTCCTTCATATAAGATATTTTCGATCTTGAGCCTGATCAAGTGACATGATATCGTAATAGTTCATTTTTCATGTGATTCTCGTTTGTCATATTTCCATTTAATAATTCGAGGCCCCCTTCTTCTTTGCCGTTTGCAAATGAGATGGCTTGTTTAACAGGTTACCAACGATCCTATATTTTTATGGTTTAACGGAGGCATAAAAAAGTAACCCATAATTACAAAATAAATTAATTTTAATATTTGAAATCTGTACACATAAATAAATTGATTATTAGAGGTTTGCACATGGTATAATTCTGATAACCATAGAGATGATGAAGATAACTCGTAACGCCCCGACCCGACCGCAATAGTGCCTCTAGCTTAAAAGTGGAGCTAATTGGAGCCGAAGTCGGTCACGGCCATGAGGCCTAGGCGTCGGCGGGTGATGTCCTTTGATGTCCCAGGCGCGTCAACCTCAATTTCTCCCACCATATTATTATATGTGCTTAGACAAGTTATGATTCTTATTACTTATTTAGACAAACTACACTCATAACAATACATGAGCAAACACATCATTTCGTTTATATAATATTTATTCTAATCACATCACCTCATTAGTACATGCTTCTACTTTTATCATGCAAATTTACATATAGGGCGAGGGTACTCCTAGCGCCTCTAGTAGCGTGTACACCAAAATTTTATCCTTCCTTGCATCCATTTCTCCTTAGTCAAACAAAAAGTTGGCTTCTTGGTCCCTCCTACATGTCATGCGATCGTCCATCATTATGGAAGCCCGGGGGTCCATCGAAGTTCCTAATCAAGTCGACAAGGTCTCCTCCTCCAAGGACTATGTACCATGCCACATAACGATGATGGACCAAATGGTCGGGCCCCTCATCCACATAGCTAGTAGTAAGGTAGCAAGAGAGAGTAGTATTCCATTTTACATCTACGATATCCGTATGAGTAATTTCAATTGACATGACAAGACCAAATCGAAGTGGCGGATTAGATACCATGCCTACAAGTCTGAAAATATAAGGAGTGAGAACACATCTCGGTAAGTAAAAATTCTAAACTATTGATAGGAAATTAGCTAATATTGAAACATAAGAATCAAGCAAGAATAATAAGCTTAACATCAAACCATTCGGCCATATAGATCACCACAGAAAGCATGTAACTTCTCCATCATATCATATACGTCCCGCACTTTTTGCAGGCCCACCCGTCCATTCTCGGACAAGGCATCTTGGTGTGCACTTTCGATATACCAAGGCATCCCGTAGGGCAACCCAACATGACTCGAACATGTGCTTCCGTGGTTCTAATCAATTCGTCCCATACCAAATTTCATAGTCGAGATACATATATTCGCCCATGAATAAGGCATATCATGTCATATACTATAAATTTACTACCATAAACGGTAGGACATGAAAAGAGCATGCAAGCTATGATCCTTCCATACAAGACGCTTAGATCGATACTAGCCTTCGCCCTAGCAAAAGTTTACAAAATTTACTTACTTATCTTGTTGGCAAGAATGTGTAAGATGAGATGAGAGTCGGCCGTAGCAAGAGGTGGCCGAATTAGAGAGAATAGAGTAGGAAGAGAGACACGGCCGAATAGAAGAATAGAGGGAGAGAGGAGAGTGGCGTGAGGTAGGGAGTTGAAGAAGACCTCTTGCTTATTTATAGTTGGAATTTCTAATTTATTTCTCAATTTTCTAATTTCTTAACTTGCTCTCCAAGTAAATTTTATCTTTTTGTTCTTTATATGTGGCGCCAGCTTATGGAGATTAATGTGCCACATAATCCCTCTATTTATGATCATATGGACACTTGATTATTGAAGAGTCTAGAACATGCCACACGCCTAACATAGGTGTCCCTTCCTAGAGCTTTCTCTATTATTCTTAATTCATTAACTATTAGGGTTTTCTAATGATTCTAGAGTTTTCTAATGGTGCTAGGGTTTTTTAATGGTTTTACAATGTTTCTTAATATTATATTATATTTGACTAGCCAAGACCTTATCATCTTCCTAGGAGCCATGTGCCTTCGTCTTATCATATAGGGATTTGTACCTTGATATTATCATCTAGGGATTTGTGCCTTAACCTTATCATCTAGGGGTTCGTGTTTGACTTGGTAAAAGTAATCATTACATTTCACTTTTCAAAACTTGTTGACCAAGTCAAAGATGATGCGATCCTTAAAAGATGAGTTTGACTTTTCAAAGTAATCATTGCCTTTGACTTTTCAAATCTTGACTTTTTCAAACTTTGACTTTTCAAAAGAGTGTAGAAAACCCTAAATACCGCTTGTCGCTAAAAGGAAAATCTGTGGTAATTTCATTGAAATCCCTAAGTGTTACTTGCATCAAAGATCGAATCGAGCTTCGGACTTCCCGAGGCATGGTCGGCTCTCAACGGATTCCATGGTGGAAGTTTGGCCGGGAGGGACACCGCTCGGCACGGCCGTGTGCCACTGCGTGGCACGGCCATGTACCGTAGATGGCATGGCCAGGCATGGATTTTGGCGTGCCTTGTAGTCGCCGGATAAGAGCATATTTACATTTGACTTGATTTAAGGTTGTAATCACCCTTTCCTAAACCGAGCGTCCAATCGAACATAACCGAGGGTGATCGGTGCGGTTCGCAGCCCCACATGCCTTATTGTACAACCGAGGCCGGCACGTATCCGGATACGAGGTTCCAATGGTAGACTCGCCTTAGGCGAATTCAAGATCGGTTCATTTATGTGTCGGAGTAATGCTGCAATCAATTCATGAGCCAATCCTATCGGGATTGATTCGTAATCGATGCACATCTAACGGGATCGATCCGATCAAGTCTCGTACTCTCCCGAGAACTACCGCAATATGGCGTCTCAATCGGACGAGACTAAGGCATGGTCGCCCGTAGACATTGCCTATCCGAGCACTAGAATCGATCATGATTCATTCGTAGGCGATCTTTCCATGAGTAGTGAACTAGCTCGGTTCCCGACGTCTACGGCTCCGGTTGTGGCTCATCCGTGGTAGTACTAAATAGACCCTAAAATTTGCGATGTTACAATAATACCCTTAATCTTTTTTTAATAATTCTAATAGATACATATCATGGATTAATCTTATCACCGAGACTGAGAGTAAGGTTGGTCTTAATTGTTTTATTATTTCATATATAACCGAATTAATGATACTAGCGTATATTTGATCCATAATGACTCTATATCTGTTGAACTCAAATCCTATCACTTTTAACTTGCTTTGTTTGATTTTCATCATCATCTTGAAGTTATGTACCTATCTTTCAAGTAAAATGGAAATTTTCTTTCTGACAGAAAAAAAAAAATCACGTCACTTTTAACTATTAAGAATGAATGTCGAATAAAAAATTGCAATATGTTTTTCAGCGACTTTTTGAAGAGTTGAGTACTATGTGAAATTTTGTGCACATTAGAAAAATGAGTAAAAGTTAAAATTAGCAAAATCCGTACCGAAAGAGTTATTTTCATATAAACAAATATATTTCTAAAAGTTTCGTTACATGACTGGACATAGTTTTTTGAAAACAAAAAATTATGATTACATGCATAATCTCTATGATTATTCTCCTAACTAAGCCATGCTCATCCTAATACTTTTGAACTTTTCATAGGTTTAATAAGTAACTGATTGATCAATGGTTTAATCTTCGGTATAATTTTAAGTACTTCAGAGTTAATAGGAACAAAATAGTATATCCTGGTTTTGAATACGTAGCTCCTCGAATTTTGCAGAGCAGGTCATGTTGATGATTCTAAGTTCTCCCCTAACTCTAGGTTCGAGTTGGCTATGAAACCAAGTACGTAAATTTTGGAAGGTAACGATGAGCCGCCACCCACTTTAAAAAAAAATAAATCTTAGGTCCAATCCTAGAATGCCTAAGTAGTTATAGAGGAATAAACTACCTCGGTGACGTGTGAGGTGACAGTGTATTGCATATCAAGAGTGTAAGCTCGGGTGTTCAGTTATGTGACAGATGGATTCACGGTTATCGTGCATCTTTCCTTAATTCACATTAAAATGTTTGGAAAAATTGAATTTTAGCCGGTACACAAACAGGTGTAAAGATGGTATCATCTTGTGAACTAGATGACCCAAACTGTGTGTGATTGTGTATTTTGATATGTACTATGGACGATGTGTGGTGTTTGAATGAGACATATGCTAATATTGTGTGTAATTAACTATGACAAGTGTGAATGACATGCGCAAATGACCAATGGAAGGATCAAATATCGCATATATTATGATATGAAACCTGAATGGCATGTAGAATAATATGGATGTTGAGTAATAAATATATGAATGACATGCCAAATGTGTTGAGATCCGAATATAATATGAGAGAATGACGTGTAAAGACGTAGAGTTTAAATAGGACATGAGCTAGCTACATCTATAAATGGATTAGAATTCGAAAACGGCTTGAGCAAATGTCATTTGTAACGTTGAAATTGAACTATGGCATGTGCGAATGACATGCATTATTACATGGAAATCCAATTATGACATGCTTGAATGACATGCATGGTCATAGGGAATTCAAATGCAGCATGAGTGAATGATTTTCGTAATGACATGGAGTAACGAATAGAATATGTGCAAATTAAATGTGTTTTAAAATGGGAATTTGAATATGGCATGGCGGAACGACACGTGTCATCATGGTGGGATCGGATTATGACAACGTGCTAATGACATACCCATGACATTTAGAATCGGATAGTGACATGCACAAATGACAAGCATGGTGCTAGAGAATCTGAGAAGGATACGGGTGAATGACTTGCGCAATTATATCGGATTTGAATAGGACACGTGCGAATGGAATACGTTATGAAATGAAAATTTAGATATGGCACTATCAAATGAATTATAGAATATACATATTTATCTGATTGATTAACCAATATAGGTTTTTAGTAATTAACCGGGATTTTTTCTTAGTTTATATAAAACCTATTGCAACCAACTTTTCCTCTTATAAAAATCAGTCAAAACAATTTGTTAATCAAGAATTGATAAAATTTGCAAAGGCAATAGTTCCTTCAAGAAAAAGAAGATTCCTTGTGGGCTCGACTATTTCCTCGTCAAGTTTCGTCAGAAATACAAAAGTTTCTGAGAAATTGTTCACATTTATTGTTGCTTTTGTCTGCTACGACTTGTATGGTGAGCCTGTTCGACGAATTTTCCCCCAATTAGTCGGTAGTCGGGATGGAAATCGATGGACAAGCTCAATTTTATTTTCCTTTGTCAGGTCATGGCAATCTTTATCAAATTTTGTCCATTACATGACTTTTATAATCAGCCCGTTCAACGAACTTTCGCCTCAAGTAGCCTGTGGCTCGGGCTAGAATTCCATGGATGAGATCGAATGGTACGTCGGAAAAATCATTTGATGCCTCCACATCGCGTGGAGAGAGATTGGTGGTCAGGTCATGGCTCATGGACAAGATAACCATTTTGAGTAGAGCGAGTTGACTTCAAAGTCGTGGAACACGTAATATCAACACTTAATTTTTCCCACTTTATTATTTCTCTTTTTTATGATAACTTGTAATTAATTGCCCGGTCAGTTTGATTTACACACATATCCTCAGTTTGACATCAAGGCATACGCAGTTTCTTGGAAACTCACAAAACATAGCTACAAACATGTCAAGTCCATTTAATGGTACTTCTGTGCCCCTTGAAGTCCATAGGGACCAGTCTTTGAGTTGAATCGAATCAGAATCGACATGCAAGGAAAAAAAAACAACAACAACAACAATAATAATTATAAAAATATTTATTACCTTGCTAAGCCATAAATATACACAATTGTCATTTTTAACGATTCCTGATTGGTTGCACATTCACCTTTGTATGGTATAGAGATGGGTGATCATATTTGATTTGATTATGTACACAATTTTTCACCCATTTACGAATTTCTCTCCTCTCCCTTTTCTTGTATTCCCACATACAAGGTTTTCTACTCAATACGATAATATAAGAATTCGCAAAACTAAGGCTTTCGTCATGCTACATCAAATTCAACTTGAGGGGAGTGTCGAGGTTAAGCGAAATATATAACCGGCACTGTTCTTTCTTAGCTATCTAATCTATTGATAAATGATTGATTGCTCGTTTTACAATTTAAAGCAACTGTATCATTGTCCGACACTCGTATAGGCACATTTTGGCGGTTTTCTCGCCATTTCTCAGCAATAGCTACCTAAAGGGAAGTAAGCAACCCTCGGGGAGAAGAAGAATAGAGGTAGCAGCCAATTTTCCTCAGCTGGAAACTATCTAGATAGCTTCATAGCGCTTGGTTACTTTCTCCTTCTGTGCATAAAAGAAATGACCACCAAAAATAAGTCGTGGCTTAATGTACTATTGAATGTACTATTGCGCAGGCCTTCGGGTATGTGATGACCGAATGTTAGCAAGTTTGTGCAGGTTGTTAGAGTGAAATACCAAGAAGTGTATGGTATTAACCAACAATGAATTGATCTTATATCATTTTATGCCTGATTCTAGTTGTCACGTGCTTCTTATATTAGCTGAGAATGATCGAGTATCTCTTCTTCTTTGTGCATAATTACGTCGTATCTTACAGGAGCTTAGCACCATCCTAAGCAGTGTCTTAACCGAGATAGTCCCTCCATGTTAGAATTGGAAAATTCATAAGAAATCCCTTCATGATGCATTGCATATAACGTCAAAGCGGAGACCTTACTTTTCTCTGTCTTAAATCACCAAGTTCCATCTTAACTTGTTTGAAAAAAGATGAAACTATAAGCTAAAAAATGGTAGTATAAACAGTCATGGGGTTAAAGAATAGGATTCTTCATTCCAAATTAATTATTTAAAAAAAAAAAAAAACCATGAACTGTCAATGCCACCGGTGGTCATCTTACCCACGTCGAGCAGTCCTCGAGTGGAAACTCTCCATGCTTTGTCTTACTCGTCAGAGCTCTTCTTCTTATAAATACATTGGCGTGATCATCAGATCTTTCGTGCCCCTCTCTCTCTCTCACAGGCAAACACACACTTGTCTTTCCCAAAACCCTTTTCAATGATTCCTCCAAGAATCTCTTTCGATGTTGAAAAGCTCCTCTTTTTGGCTGTCACCGTTGTGACCATCGGTGACGGCCCTCACCTAGCAGCTGCGCAAAGCAGTAACAACGACAAAGCAGGAACGATCCCGGTGAACGTCGGGGTGGTTCTTGATCTGGAGACGAGAGCAGGTATGATGGGATTGAGCTGCCTTCACATGTCTCTCTCCGACTTTTATTGTTCAAACCCTTCCTATAAGACCAGGCTCGTCCTCAACATTAGAGACTCCAAACGAGATGAGGTTGCTGCTATTTCCGCAGGTTTTCTCTCTCTCTATATATATATATATATATATATATAAAAAAATATATATATATATATATATATCGTATCGATTGGTCATGATGTTTATCCCAAACCATTTGATAACACCGGTTTTTGAGTTAAACTTTATACTTTTGTACAAGAAAATTATATTGCGAGAAACAATGTTAGGGATATCCAATTTTAATATCTTGATATGAGATAGTTATTCAATTCACCCCAAATCGAAAAATCTCTAATCTATTAAACCTTTTTGGCTCTCTCCTTTTTGGCCTTGGAGCCTGCGGCTGGTGAGGCCAGGATGACCTCGCTTAGGACCTTTGTGACTTCATCGGTCTCAAGCAAGGGCCTTCACGGCTGGCGAGTTTTGCTAGTGACCCTCGCCGGCACAATGACCACAAAAAAAAAAAAAAAACAACAAAGAGAAAAAAAATCAATTTAGAAAAATAACAAATATCAAGGTCGGTACTTGGTTGTGTCACATAGGATGACTGATGTTCACTCAGCAATTTTTGATCAATAAGACTCAATTGACAAATTGTCAAAAAATTTTGGGTCAATTGACAAAATTGAATGGTTCGGACTTGAGTTGACAAAAGTGCAACATATTTAGGACTTTTTAGACAAATTTTTCTGAATATATTTCGGGAGCCAAAATATCATCTTTCCTTCGAAATAAGATATTTGGCTTACCCATGTTGGAGTAACTGACATTTTACCACCTTAGGAACATGTCGAATTATGAGTCTAATCATAACGAGTTCTCGTCAAAACATTCAACTTCATAAACATGAGTTAACGTCCCTATAAGAAACACAAAAATGAAAACATTTTTCTGATTAGTAAACTCATGTTTCAATAATATTAAGGCTCCATTTATTTTGTAGAAAACAACTTTCAAAAAATATTTTCTTAATTTTTCAGCATTTGATTTGTGAAAAGTAAGCTAATTAAGGAAAACATTTTCTACCATAAAAAAACACCTTTAAAAGTGGGGAAAATGTGGTCCTCTTTTTGAAAAGAGGGAAACAATTCCCCCTCTTTCCTCCGTCCACTCCCTCCCATTTCTTTTCCTTTTTAACTATTCAAAATTTTTTAAAAACTATTTATAAAAACTATTTAATAAAATTGAGTTTGGTTAATAATTTTTATTTTTGAGTAATTTTTTAATTTTTTTTCTTTTCTTTCTTCTTCCGACGATTGCAAGCAAGGCTTCAACTTGCCCTAGGCAAGCGAGGCAAGGCCTAGGCTTGCTGACCTCAAGCTTGGCCTCGCCTCCCCTAGCAAGATTTGGTGAGGAGAGGCCACGCTTGAGGTCGACAAAGCTAGCTGGGCTGGCCGAATTGGTTTGATTTTTTATGGCGAGCTCGAGCCTTGCGGCCTCACCGATGGCTTGCTTGAGGCCGGCAAGGCTCAATGTCGGTCCCCAACCGAAGAAGAAATGAGGAAAAATAAAATAAAATAAAATAATAAAAAGATAAAGGAAAATAATTAAAAAATTGATTTTTCAAAAAATAAATAAAATTCTTGAAAGCGTGTATGATTTTTCTTACCAAATGGAGGAAAGTATTTTTCAGTTTGTTTTCAAGTTTTAGATAAACATAGAAAAATATCTTCAGCTCTCTCGAAAAATGACTTCCTAGAAAATATTTTTTAGAAAAATCATATTCTTCGCAAAACAAACAGAGCCTAATTACAAGTTATTTCTAACTTCAAGCTCCTAATCTTCCTTCTTATTACACATTTCTACTTTAATTGACTTCTGATGTGCCTTTTCCAATAAGTATTTCCATTGCCTGCCGTACTTTTATTGTTTCACCGTCTTTTCTGGTTCTCCGATGCAGCACTTGATTTGATAAAGAACAAGCAAGTCCAAGCCATAATAGGCCCCCAAAGTTCAGCGCAAGCAGACTTCATCATTCACCTTGGAAACAAATCTCATGTGCCGATCATCTCCTTTTCTGCTACTAGTCCTTCCCTCAGTTCCATTCGGAGTCCGTACTTCATTCGAACTGCGCAAGATGACTCGTCCCAAGTGAATGCCATAAGCGCAGTGGTGCAAACTTTTGGCTGGAGAGAGGCGGTCCTCATATATGTGGACAATGAGTTTGGAGAAGGCATCATACCTTCTCTTACGGATGCTCCGAGAGAGGTTGACACACGAGTGCCCTATAGGAGCCTCATTCCTCCTTCGGCCACGAACGATCAAATCCTGTTGGAACTCTACAAGTTAATGACGATGCAAACGAGGGTCTTCATCGTGCACATGTTACCTACCCTTGGTTCTCGGCTATTTGCCAAAGCAAAAGAGGTGGGAATGATGAGCGAAGGTTATGTGTGGATCTTGACTAATGGAATCACCGACCGATTGAGTTCAGTGAATTCATCTATTGTTGATAATTCGATGCAAGGAGTACTGGGCATCAAGACTTATGTCCCAAACACACGAGGCCTACGCAACTTCGTGGTCCAATGGAAGAAGAAATTCCAGCAAGACAATCCATCCTTCCTTAGTCCTCCGTCGAACATCTTTCTATACGATGCTTATGACACAGCGCAGGCTCTAGCTATATCCATTGAGAAAATGGGAGCGGGGAATTTTACCTTCCGGAAGTTGAATGCTTCAACAGATGCAACGGATCTCGACACTATTGGAGTGTCTCAAAATGGTGAGAAACTTCTCCAAGAACTAGGCAATACGACCTTCACCGGTCTCATTAGAAATTTTAGCCTCGTTGATGGGCAGCTCGAATCGTCGTGTTCCAAATTGTTAATATCAATGGAAATGCGGCAAGAGGGATCGGGTTCTGGACTCTAAAAAATGGGCTGCTAAGAGATTTGAATCCATCCAACAAAAGACAATATTCTACTTCAATGAGTAATCTTAGAGCGATACTTTGGCCAGGAGATTTGACCGCTGTTCCCAAGGGATGGGAGATTCCCATGAGTAGGAAGAGCTTAAGAATCTTAGTTCCGGTGAAGGACGGCTTCGAGCAATTCGTGAAGGTGACTCCAGCTCCTAGCACAAAGACATCCCAAGTCACTGGTTACTGTATTGACATCTTTCGAGCCGTGGTAGAGAAATTACCTTATGCTGTGCCTTATGACTTTGTTCCGTTTGCTTGGCCCAATGGAAGTAGCACTGGCAGTTACAATGACATGATCGATCAAGTATTTCACCAGGTGAGCAACTGCTTGATTTCGTAGGATTACATGTCAAAACTTACTATGCTATCCCATGCGTGACAAAGAAAACATTTCCCTTTCTTTTTGTTGGAACAGAATTATGATGCAATGGTCGGTGATACGACGATCATTGCCAGCAGATCATTGCATGTAGACTTCACCTTACCATTCACTGAATCTGGGGTTGTGATGCTCGTGCCATGCAAGGACGACAAGAGCAAGAGTGCTTGGGTTTTCTTGAAGCCACTCACTTGGGACCTTTGGCTAGCAACCGGATGCTTTTTTGTGTTTATAGCATTGGTCGTGTGGATTCTTGAACATCGGATCAATGAAGATTTCAGGGGTCCAGCTGCGCATCAAGTTGGCACGAGCTTCTGGTTTTCTTTTTCAACCATGGTCTTTGCACAAAGTAATCGCCCTTCACTTTAACAGATCAAATCGAATCTTACAATTTGCATATTGTTGTTGGATGATGTGTGTGCTTACCCTTAATTTCGATTGCAGGGGAGAGAGTACTTAGCAACCTAGCAAGATTTGTTGTGATCGTGTGGGTTTTTGTGCTACTTATACTGACCCAAAGTTACACGGCAAGCTTGAGCTCTCTCTTGGTGGTGCAAAATCTTCAACCAACTATGACTGATGTGGATCAGCTCTTAAAGAGTGGAGGAAACGTGGGTTACCAGCACGGCTCTTTCGTTTATGAAAAGCTAAAGCAAATGAAGTTCAACGAGTCCAGACTTATATCTTATAAGTCCGCTGTAGAATGCGATGCGCTTCTTTCGAATGGAAGCGTAAAGGGCGGGATCGTAGCGGCAATCGACGAAGTCCCCTACATTCAATTCGTTCTTTCTCAATATTGTAACAAATATACCATGATTCCGGCATTTAAGACTGCTGGATTTGGCTTCGTAAGTCCAGAGTCTCTCAATTCTAGCCAAATAAGAAAACCCTCAACAAAATCTCATGTCTTCCTTTTGGTTTACAGGTTTTCCCCAAAGGGTCTCAGTTAGTACCGGATATTTCGAGAGCAATCCTCAACGTAACTGAAGGGCCCGAAATGACAAATATCGAAAACGAGTGGCTGAAATCAAAAACCAACTGCCCGAATTCGACTACCTTGGTTTCATCCAAGAGCTTGGGTGTTAACAGCTTCAGGGGCCTATTCTACATTGCTGGAGCTGCTTCATTTTTAGCTCTCTTCATCTTCATGGTCATGTTCATCAAGAGAAATTGGCATGTTGTTACAAGTTCTTCAGGTTCACTGCGGGAGAAAATGGTTGCATTGGGAAGAAGATTTCGACAAAGAGACGTCAATTCCCATACTTTTAGTGAAGGCGGATTTAGAGATAGAAACGAGGAAGATGGTGGCAGTGAGATTGGAGATGTAGAAACTTTACAAAGCACTGACTTCCGCCCGTCTCCATCAAGCGACTCCAGTCAAATTGAAGACGTTTTGACCAATGATCAAGGCACATCATCCGTCGAACATGGACTTCTTAATCGTCGAGACTGAGATACCGATAAACGTAGAGCTTTGTCAATGTTTAATTAAGAGTGGTAGATGCCTCTAGAACCTTAAGTACTAAAATTTAATCCTTGAGTCTTTCAACTTTGTACATTATAGGTGCGTTTGTTTGACAGAAATTGAATGATGTAGAAAATATTTTCCTAAAATCGATCGCTTATATCACTCGAAATACTTGGTCAATGAGGTATATTTTCATTATCGACAGCAGTTTATGTATGCACATTTTCATAGATGATGAACATATGTTTTGTTTAATCATTTTTGTACGTGATACAAATGATCGATTTTGGGAAAATATTTTCTAAATCATTCATTTTCCGCAAAATAAACCGAACCTAAGATGCTAATATCTGCCATTGATACTCCTTATTGTCCGATCCCAGATACTATAGACCCAAGGGAGGTTATATGGAGGTGTTAACTTTCTCTTATCCTATAATGCAATTGGCGAGTGTTTAGTTAGTAACAAAACACGACTTCTTATACCAGTACCTAATATCTTTATATTATCAAAATCTTGTATGTTCTCATCTTTTATGTAAATGATCAATGGACTCATGTCGCATATAATACGCTTATAAGTATTTGCTTATCATCACCACTTTTCATTTAATAAATGGAAGCGTGATGAAAAGTGAAAGAGATAATTAATTTAAAATCGCGAGTAATTAATTAATTTCCGAGATAAGAAAAAGTCCAAAAAATATTTCTTTAGTTTCTTACTCAAGTTACGTGGACGTCCCGAAATTTCGACGTCCGTAAGAAAAACCTGGATTCGATGAATTTTAAATTAAGAATTCTAGCTTGGAAATAAATTTGAATTTTTGAGGATTTAAAAGATAATAATTGGATTGTTACGAGACGTCGGTCGAAAAAGTCAAGCAAGAATAGTCAAGTGGCCAAGTCTTCTCTCTCTCTCTCTCTCTCTCTCTCTCTCTCTCTCTCTCTCTTCTTTTTCTTTCCTCCCCCCCAAGGGCCGAACCTCCTCTCCCCCTTTTCCTCTCCATTTTTGTGCGGCACCCCTCCCCTACCACCATCATCCTCCCTTTTTCCTCTATTTTTGTGTTGCCAATGTGACGCCTTGGAAATTAGATCCTCAGAAAATGTCCAAATTCAATAAAAATGATTATTATTGAATTCCAATCGGTATAAAATTTCAAATCGTAAGGACGTAAGTGACGAATTTTGGATGATTCCTAAGTGTCGTTTGGTTTAGATTAAGTTCTAAAAATCTTAGCCGCCGAGATTAGGATTTATTTCCTCGTCTTGGAGCCTTTTTCTCTATCGAGCCTAGCCCGTAAAAATCAATTTTATTCCCGATCAGTTGAGCCAAAAAAATTCATTCAGTCCTAAAATGCCAAATTACCCTTTTGCCCCTCTATTATTACACTAGAGGATAAATTTTAAATTGTGACTTGATGGGTGGGGCCTACAAGTCAATCCCCACCCACTAATCACCTCTTAGTCTAGTCAAAGTCAGCTCTCTCTCTCTCTCTCTCTCTCTCTCTCTCTCTCACGTCTGCCCTCTTTCCCCTCCCTGTTACTCGCGTGCAGACGCCCCCCCCCCACTGTGCACCACTCCTCCTCCTTCCTTGGCTATTGTTGCACCACCACCACCTCCATTCACCAGCAGCTTCCTTCGCTCGCCATTGCTGGCCACTCTGTCACACCTCCGACCGCCGCATGCGCCACTGTCGAGCCACGAAGCAGCCCCGCGGGCCCTGCCCTGTTTCGGCCTCAGGGTGCTGTCCTCGTTGCTCCAGCCACGATTCCTTATCCAGCCGCCATCCTCCACCGTCCCATTATCCCATCGACCGCCAGACCTCGTTCGACTGCCGTATGTCGCTTCGGAGCCGCCGGACAGCCACCGGGAGACCCGACACCTTGCCTTCTCTGTTTCGCGTCTCCTGGACCTTCGCGGCTGCTGCAGCGGCTTTGACTCCCCTTCCCCGCTCGCCAACCACCCCCAGTGACCGCTTTCAACCTCTCACCGTCCCCCAAGGTCGCCGGAAGTCGATTGAAGTCTGTGGAGCTCGATTACCCCTCGGCCGGACCTCCCTTTTTTGTCCGACGGTGCCTTGTTTTTGCACCGCGGGACTGCCAGCCTCTGTTCTTCCTCCTCCGACCGTCAGCCGCCGTCGCCGCCATCACCTACGGCTACCCCGGAGACCCCCCGACCTTAGCTGACCATTTCCCCAACCTCGAACCGCCCCAGCCTCCTCCAAACAGCCCCCGATGCCACTACCCTGTTTTGTGCCGCACTGTTCACCCGTTGGCCGCCATTGTTCCGACCATCGGCGAGCACCCGGTGAGCACCTGGGGTCCTGTGCCACTGTCCCGAGGTGTCGCCACATCCCATGAACCATCCTTGACTGAGTTGAGAGCCCGTAGATCGAGGTTGACCGAGAGTTCGTCGAGTTGTTCCATCGTCGCCACGAGTCCCCGAGCCATTTCATCATCGCGGCTTGTATCAAGATCGCCCGAGCTAATTTTAATTGTGAGTTAGCCCCTAAATCTAGGTTAGGACGCTAATTGCTTTTGGAATTAGCTTAATTAGCTTAATGAGGGTGATTAGGTAGATTAATTATGATCGATTAGCTCGAGACTTGGATTAGGGTAAATGACCGTAATTAGTTAAGTTAGTCGATTAGTTAGGTTTTACGTGGCTAATTGTGGATTAAAATTGATTGATTGATGATATTGATTGATCGCGAGCAAGCCATAGGTTAGAGATGAGCGTGCGATTGATTTGTCAATTGGGCGTGGATTTATGATTAAAAATCGGCCGGCTACGATTGATTAATTGATTCTTGAATTAATGAAATTGAATGTTGAAATTGATTGTTGATTGCCGTGGGGGTCCGATTAGAGGTTAATTGCCCCAAATTGCTTGAGTTGTCGGTCGATTGAATTGTGCATTTATATGACCACATATGGGATCAAATTGCATGTTTTAGCACGAAAACGGCTTTGAGCCAAGTATTTGAACATGCGTGTATGAGCACTCGACCTAATTCAAAGAAATGAGCTAGTTAGTTGTCGGATGTGCTTGAGTGGTCATATGATGGATGTAAACCGTGCGGTCGTACAAAAAACCCGACAAGTTCGTACCATGCCGGTCGTGCGGAACCACATGACTTGTCGAAGCACGTCAATTAGTGTCCATGCCGGTGAGTACGGATCACAAGAATTGTCGGATGCCGATCGCAGCTTGTGACGGGCAAACGCTCCTTTTGGAATGCCTGATCATATGCCGTGCCGGGCCGACTTGGATACATAGCTTTCGATCGCCGTCGCCGGAAGTAAGGGACGATGCACAGTCCTACCAAGTAGATACTGCCGGTCGTAGTGTTTGGGCCACACCGGTCGTGTGCGTCGACCACGCCGGATCGCGTGGGTCACCGATTAATAAATGGACTTCGTGTGGTGTCCTGTGCAAGCAAGTGATGTGATGCTTTGCTAATGGATTGAATTGGTTGGTGTGATTGTTGAGTCGTCCACGCCGCATTATGTATGGTCGAAGATCGGTAAGGTTGCATGTGGGTGAAGTATATATTTCATGCTTCGTGATTGTTTGTTAGGACGTCTAAGCGAATCAACACCCTAACCGAGCTTAGGCATTGACTCACCGAGATTTATTTCTCACCTCGTCATTTAACCATTTCGGGTTCCAAGTGATGGAGCCCGTGTATATTAAGGCATGGTTGTTAGAGAAGATTTTGGGAGTAGATGAGGGCTTAATCTTACCCGACCATGTACCTTTTTGAGGTGTTAGTGAACCGCCCGAAGTATGGGGTTATTTATGTCTTACGTAGCTCAATAGAGTTAAGATTCATATGCTTTTGGTTAATAAAATGGAATTATCTTTTGATTGATGATGATCGAGTAGTAATTTCCTACTTTACTATCCCTATTGTTGATTATCCAGGGAGAGTTTACGTTTTTGCATGCGCCGTAAGTGAATAGGTCGATAGTGTACCTGGGATGCTATCCTTCATGACTAGTGGCGAGTTTGGTAGGGATGTCGCGGGCCCTGGGATTGGGGCGTGACATCCCCGCTCAAGGTGGTATCGGAGCAAGGTCGGCTGATCCATCTAGTCATTGGCCTGGAGTAATAAGGAGAGATGGGAATTAGGATAGTTAGTAGGTTTATAACTGTTGCGCATGTGATTACTGCTATTGCCTTGAGTTGTGAGGCTTGCCTTCTTATCGTGCTTGCTATGGGGTGGGCGGGACTCCGTAAATTTCCTATGAAATGAGCAAACGCGGTGGAAGAGCACCCCGAGGACCCCGGAGTTAGGCTGCCAGGCCGATTGAGGAAATCTTGGAAGAAGAAGCTAGAGTACCACATCTTTGCTAGGCACGATAAGGAGGAGCCAACTATGGCTGGGATCCTCCAAGCTTTGGGAGCTATTGGGAACTTGATGGGGCAACAAGTGAGGAACCAAAACGCGCTGCTTTGCCGCCGCCTTGAAGCTCCACTTGTGAATCAACCAGCTAGAGCTGCGAGTGAGGAGCGCCAAGCTCAAAAGTTGGTGGAGCAGTTCCTTAAGCCGAAGCCACCTAAGCTTGCGGGAAGTGGAGATCTCGAGGCTCATACCTCTTGGATAGAGGAGCTGGAGAAGGAGTTCACCTTGCTGAGGTGTACGAACGAAGATAAGGTCATCCTGGCCATTTATCGCTTGCGGGGCAATGCAAGTTCATGGTGGAGAGCTTCCAAGGATAGAGTCTTCTCCGAGGGCACGGTCCCACGTAGGATGCCTTTGTGGGAGCATTTAATGGAAAATACTTCTCGGATACCGTGAGGGAATAGAAGATAAGCGAGTTCCTTCGCTCGCGCTAGAATCACCGTCGGTGGATGAATATGAGGCAAGGTTTGTTGAGCTATCGAATATGTCCCAAGGATGGTAGAGGACCACCGTAGATAGGGCAAGAAGGTTCGGGGATGGACTGAAATCGAAGATCAAGAGCTTGTTGGTACCGCTCAATCCGAAAGACTATGATGATCATACGAGAGGGCGCAGATGGTGGAGCGTGACTTGGATGAAAGGGCTGCCGCAACTGGGATTGCGGTTCGTGCCATTGCATAGAAGAGACATTCGGCAAGGAAAGAGGCGATGCCCAATGGTAGGTATCACATCCCGCCCAACGAGAAGAGGGCTATCAGCAAGCTAGTGTTCCCCCAAGATGGGGCGTGTCACTTATGCCGTTAAAGGCATGGACCTAGTTCGTGCCCATTTCGAGGAGGAGCATGTTTTGGGTATGGCTAGTTAGTCACCAAGTGAGAGACGCCCACGGAGGCAGCAAGTTAGACAGTGCAAAGAGGACAATTTGGGGGAATGCGTCACCGAACTTTCAAAGTTGACCCTAGGCGCAAGGAAATGTGTTTGTTGTCACCCGAGAAGAGGCGAAAGATTCGCCGACCATCACAGTACGGTTGTTTTTGCACAATAGCGTAGCTTATGCTCTGTTTGACCTTGGTGCTATGCACTCATTTGTTACTGGATCGGTTTGTTAAGGCGTCCTGGTTTAAATGTGGTATCATTAGACGTTATTGTCAAGGTGTCTACACCTTTAAAGGATAATGTAGTAGTTGCGGTAGGTGCCTTGGATGTAGACTAGTAGTCGATGGTCATGAAAGTAAAATAGATATGGTTGTACTTGGAGTTGTACAATTTTGATCCGATCGTGGGTATAGGCTGGTTAACGAAGCAAAGGGCCACGATGGATTGTTATCGTAAGGCTATTCAATTTAAGTTGTTGGATGGGGCCATTTTTGAGTTTGTCGGAAATCGAGGAGGAACCTCGACGGTAGCGATCTCGTCCACTGGATGCCAAGGTTATTTGGCTACGGTAGTGGATATGTCTCGTAGGGAAGGTAAGTTGGAGGATATTATCGTAGTATGTGAGTTTCCAGGATGTTTTTCCCCAAGAACCGCTTGGATTGCCACCGGAAAGAGAAATAGAGTTTGCGATTGAGTTAGCTCCTAGGACGAAGGCGATCTCTAAAGCACCGTACGGGATGGCGTTGTCGAGCCGAAGGAACTCAAGGTTTTGATGCGGGATTTGTTGGATAAAGGGTTCATCCGCCCTTGTGCATCACCTTGTGGAGCGCCGGTGCTATTTGTGAAGAAGAAAGATGGGTCGTTGCGTTTGTGCATCAACTACGAACGGCCTAAATCAAGCGACGATCAAGAACAAGTACCCACTTGCCGAGGATTGATGATCAATTCGACCGGTTGCGAGGAGCATCGGTATTCTCTAAGATTGATCTATGGACGGGATACCACCGGTTGAGGATTAAAAAGGAGGATGTACCGTAAACGGCATTCGGGACGCGTTATGGGCATTATGAGTTCACAATGATGCCGTTTGGTCCGACGAATGCTCCCGCCGCTTGCATGGATCCGATAAACAGGGTGTTTAAGGAGTATTTGGATAGATTCGTCATAGTATTTATAGATGACATCCTGGTGTACTCGAAGAGTTCCGAGGACCATGAACAACACCTAAGAATAGTGTTGGAGACTACGAGAATGCATCGGTTTTTTGCCAAGTTCGGTAAATGTGAGTTTTGGTTGGCCCGTGTGGCGTTTTTTAGGCCACGTAGTTTCGGGTGAAGGAATTGCGGTGGATCCTTCTAAGATTGAGGCGAGCATGGGCATGTCCAAGATCGACAATAGTGATAGAGATCGAAGCTTCTTGGGATTAGCGAGGCTATTATAGGGGATTCGTGGATAAGTTCTCGCCTATAGCCTTACCTATGACAAAGCTGCTGAAAAAGGATGTGAAGTATGAATGGACAGACAAGTGCGAGCGTAGTTTTCAAGAGCTTAAGCATAAGTCGACTACGACTCTCGTGTTGATGATTCCGTCTAGTCCTGGAGGTTTTGAGATTCTGATGAAGCGTCTTTTAGAGGTCTAGGTTGTGTTACGATGCAACATGGAAGAGTAGTTGCATATGTATCTCTCCAGTTGAGACCTCATGAGTTGAATTATCCAACGCACGACCTGGAGTTGTTGCGGTTGTGTTCGCCCGAAGATGTAGAGGCATTATCTCGATTGGGGAGAGTTTTCAAGTGTATATCGACCATCGGAGTTTGAAGTACCTATTCTTTCAAAAGGAGTTGAACATGAGGCAATGTCGATGGATGAAGCTGCTTAAAGATTACGACTTGTGAGATCCCGTATCATTCGGGTAAGGCGAATAAGGTTGCGGATGCACTAAGTAGAAAATCGGTGATTGCTCAATTATGTTTTTATGAGTGGTGTTTGCTTGAGCAAGTAAGAGACTCGGGCTTTAAGTTGGAGATAAGTTGATCGTCAAGTCTTGTGGCTATGTTGAGGATCGAGTCGGAAGTACGGACCAGAATTAAGACCTGCAAGGTCGACGGACCACACTATTCGAAGATCCTTCAAGAGGACTCAACTAAGCGAAGGGTCGACTTTCAAGTGGTCGAGGATGGGATACTTGAAGTTTCGAGGACGTTTGGTCGTGCCAGCCAATGAAAGTCTAAGGGAGGATATTCTATTGGAGGCACATCGTAGCGATTTATAGTATCCACCCTAGAAGTACGAAGATGTATCGAATGTGAAGCAACATTACTGGTGGAATGGGATGATGGCGGACATAGCCAAACATGTGGCTAAGTGTTTAACTTTGTTAGCGGCTCAAGGAGCAAAGACTGTAAGCTTGGAGGATTCTTTGTAGCCATTGGAGATCCTGGAGTGGAAATGGGAGCATATCATGATGGACTTCGTGATGGGATTGCCAAGGAGTGAAAGAGGATATGATTCGATTTGGGTTGTAGTCGGACAGTTGACGAAGTCGACGCACTTCATTCCAAGAAGAAAAAACTTCACTTTGGATATATATGCAGATTTGTATGTGAGGTACATTGTGAGACTGCATGGAGTACCAAGTGACGATTACCTTAGATCATGATCCTAAGTTCATTGCCACATTTTGGAAAAGTCTGCAGAGTGCTTTGGGAGCGAAGCTGCAGATTCGATACGCCTATCATCCTCAAATTGATGGCCGGTCCGAAAGGACAATCCAGACTTCGGAGGACATGCTTGAGGGCATGTGTCTTGGACTTCAAGGGTAGTTGGGAAGAGAAGTTGCATCCGGTTGAGTTTACATACAACAATAGTTATCGGCAGAGTATCAAGATGGTGCCGTTTGAAGCTCTGTATGGTAGAGCGTGCGGGACGCCGATCTGTTGGGAAGAAGTGGGTAAAAGAAAGATCACCTGGTCCTAAGTTAGTACAACGAGTTTATGGAAGCCGTCAAGGCCATCGAGATAAGGCGAGGACAGCTCGGAGTCGTCGAAGAGCTACGCGAGATAGGAGGCGCGGACCTGCGGAGTTTCAAATGGGCGACCATGTTTTCCTGAAGGTATCGCCTATGAGAGGGACATCTCGTTTTGGTAAGAAAGGAAAGTGAAGCCTTAGGTATGTTGGACCGTTCGAGGTTTTAGAACAGATTAAAGGCTTATCGTCTTGCGTTGCCGTCGAGACTTGCTCAAGTGCACAATGTGTTCCACCTATCTATGTTAAGGAAGTACGAGCCGAACCTCACTCATGTTTAGAGTTATGAACAAATCGAGCTGGATGAGCGAGCGCCGTATGTGGAACGTCCGGTCGGGATCATGGATAGGAAAGAGTAAGTGCTCCGAAACAAGACAATCCCACTAATCAAGGTGGCTTGGCAACACCACCGAACCGAAGGAGCTACCCGGGAGAATGAGGAAGTTATGAAGAGTAGCTATCCTTATCTTTTTTAGTATCTCATGGCTATATTGTAATTTCGGGGACCAAATTTCCTAAGGTGGGGAGAGTTGTGACGCCCTGAAAATTAGACCCACAGTAAAATGCCGAAATTCAATAAGAAGGATTATTATTGAATTTTAATCGGTATAAAATTTCGGATCTTAAGGATGTAAGTGACGAATTTTGGACGATTTTCGAAGTGTCGTTTGGTTTAGATTAAGCTCTTAAAATCTCTGTCGCCGAGATTTAGGGTTTATTTCCTCACGCTCGAGCCTTATTCCCGATCGGTTGAGCCAAAATTTCTTTCAGTCCTAAAATGCCAAATTACCCTTTTGGCCCTCTATTGTTGGACTAGAGGATAAATTTCAAATTGTGACTTCATGGGTGGGGTCCACAAGTCAATCCCCACTCACCAATCACCTCTTAGTCTAATGAAAATCAGCTCTCTCTCTCTCTCTCTCTCTCTCTGTTTGCCTTCTTCCCCTCCCCCGTTACTCGTATGTAGACGCCCCTCCCTCCACCGTGCACCACTTCTCCTCCTTCCTTGGCTATTGTTCCGCCACCACCACCTCTAACCACCAGCAGCCTTCCTCCGCCCACCACTCCGTCACACCTTCGATCGCCGTACGCACCGCCGTCGAGTCATGAAGCAGCCCCGCGGCCCTACCTTATTTTCACCTCATGGTACGCCCTCATTGCTCTAGCCACCGACGCCTTGTCCAACCGCTATCCTCCACCGCCCCATCATCTTATCCACCGCTAGACCTCGTTCGATCGCCGTGCGCCGCCCCGGAGCCCGATGCCCCGCCTCCCTGTTTCATGTCTCCCGGACCTCCGCGGCTGCTATAGCGATTTTGACACCCCTTTGCCGCTCGCCGGCCCGGCTCCAGCGATCGCCTTCGACCCCTCACCATCCCCCAAGGTCGTCGGAAGTCGATTGAAGTCTATGGAGCTTGATTACCCCCCGGCCGGACCTCTCCTATTTTGCTCGACGGTGCCTTATTTTTGCACCGCGGGGCGCGCATCTCTGTTCTACCTCCTCCGGTAGTCCGCCACCATCGCCGTTGCCACCTATGGCCACCTCGGAAACCCCTCGACCTTTTCCGACCATTTTCCCGAGCCTTGGACCCCCAGCCTCCTTGAAACAGCCCCCCGACGCCACCTTTTCCCCGTCCCGGCCTTTGTTTTTGTTTTGTGCCACCACCTCGGGTCCCATGCTACTTGTCTTAAGGTATCGCTACGTCCCACGGGCCATCCTCAACCCAGTTGGAGCTCGTAGATCGAGGTTGACCGAGAGTTCGCTGAGTCTTTCCATCGTCGCAGCGAGTCGCTGAACCATTTCGTTGTCGCCGCTCTTGTCGAGACCGCCCTGAGCTAATTTTAATTGTGAGTTAGCCCCCTAACTCTTTGTGACACCCCACATAGCATTGCGAACGCGTCACATCTGTCAATGCCATAAATACTCCCAGGATAATAACCACAGCGCACGTATGAAATGAAGCAAGTATGCGAAAAGTAAAAACAACTCCATACAAAAGACAAAAGGATAACTTGGGATAACAACTATATACAGCATGAAACATTCGGTTCATATACAACAATCGGGGAAAGAGCATACACCAAGACACATTCGAGTCGGAGGAGCCGAGGACCAAATCCAAAAGGGTGCATCAAGGTCCTAACAAAAGAGATCTATTCCCAAAAGACATCTTGAAAACCCTTAAGGTCACTAAGTCGAATCGCCGGCTTCGTCTTCATTTTCCTCATCGTCATTATTGGGATCATAGTCGGAGAAGGTCTTGGAGCACACCTCTACCGAATCGTCATCTACATCGTCTTTTGAAGCGGATATCTCACTCACCTTGATACTCTCCTTAACTGTTGGGGTTTTCTCGGAAACATTCCTTGAACCAACCATCGAAACCTCTACCTCTATCTCGTCACGAATCGAATGACACCAAGAAGGTACGACGGCCTTAGGGACCTCGGTAGCCTTCAGCGGACCAAGTAGTACTATCCCCGACGCGACGAAACCATGCTTCAAATCGATGAGGTTTCCAATGCTCCCCTCCCTCATCGACCCAAACAAGAGTATTTTTTCTAACAAAAACTACACCCCGACCATTTGGGAATTCATCAAAATAGGCGATCATCTCCTTGGGATCACCTAGGCGTATAGGTAGCATCTTCAAGGTTTAGGATCCGAAAAAAAACAAATCCCACGAAGGGGTGAGACTTACGTTTCAGCAAGCTAGCCCTAAACCTAAACTAGGTCGTCGGTCCCACCCAGACCACACATTAAAGACCGCAGGCAAAGATTCTTCGGACCAAGCAATACATGATATCCAAATATCAAGGCATTTAAGGCATAATTGGTATATAGCAAACCACCAATCACGAGGATGTAAAACACGTGAGACCAAGCTACGAACTAACACAAACAATTCGTAAGATGAAAATTTTTCCGTCATTTCATCATAATTCTCAACTCAAAGATTTAGTCCGCGTTCGGACGCATAAGACTATAACGGTTCTTAAATCCGCGTTCGGACGCTTCAGGTTTCTAGTGCCTTTTTAAGGCTTATGCCGACATACATTAGCTAATCCCGCGTTCTAACGCATCGGGATAATTTCAATTCACCACCCCATGTTTCGACACATCGGGGTGCCATGAGCCGTTAGGCTTGACGCCTTCGCTACTCAAGGCCTAAATCTCGTACGGCCACTTGAGGTTACATGCCAATCAAATGCATACATCAATAATTCAGCCATAAAATTAAAGTTTCACAACGTAACAAATGCACATGGCTCAATCCACAACCAATTCATTCGGCCCTCATCAAATTGAACACTATAAATATTCCCATTCATCAATTTAGCAAGCAACTCGTCTAGTTGCGTCCTAACGTCCTAATATAGGTTTAAGGGTCACTTACTCTTAGATTGAGCTAGAAATTTCCAAATCGCACGACCCTTCTAGGTCAGCAACTCTCGGCCAAAACAGGGATCAAGCGCCGTCCTAGGAAAAACCACATTTTCCATATTAAAACTTAATCATTTCTCAAGTCCCTTGTGCCAATACCTTAATAACATCTCATACAATGACTTATGATGTCTCACTAATCATTTCCAAGCCAAATTACCTCTTATTTAACCCCCAACAGATTCAGTTTTTAACAGAGCACCCACAGGACAAAATCGGTTCTGGGTTAATCATGCTAAACAGCCCCTTAAACCTCCTTTATTCCTCAATTTATCACATAATCTCTTCATTAACACCTCAATACATGAGTGTAGATGTCTTACTGTGAATTTGAACTTCAATTAACACCCCAAATGGCTTCACACAGCTCTGTTTCCAACCGGTCTGCAAGAAGACAGAATCTGTCTTGTGAAATTCAACCTAAACCAGCCATAGAACCACATCCAAAACCAAATAAATTCTCAATCTCAGATCATCATACCCTAGTATTATATGTTGGGATCAAGTCACCGAAAATTTGGGACTATTTGAGCTCTTAAAGCCCACTAAAAGCTCAACAACTCATGTCAGCTCGAATTCTGACCTTCGTCCATTCCAACTGCTCTACCGGAAAACCTACTGGGCCAATATTTTCCCATAATATGTCCCTGGAAAGCCAAGACAATTATATTTCAAATGGAGGTGACCTTACCTCAAAACGATGTCGGACGAAGGAGATATGGCCGAAACAGTGAGCAACAACAGTTCTGTCCGGCGAGAGAAAAAAAGAGAGAGAATGAGCAGAAACTTTCGGAGCAAGGGAAATAGTTATCCACGAGCGGAAGGAGAAAGAAAGGGATTATATTTGGTCTTTATAAGTCAATGGTCAATGGGTCAAAAGTGCAATAGTTGGCTCCAATTATTGATGGCAAGAAGGGCTCTTGCATTGACACTTGGCATCCACAATAAAATATCCATAAAAATTCCATATTTTCTTATCATTTTCTGCCAACACATATATAAGGGAGAAAATGACTAAATTGCCCTTATACTACTTTATTACAAGCATTAACCTTGAGGGCAAAATGGTCACTTTATACTTTCTGTCCAAAATTTCATTCCCTCGATGAGGCGACGTCCAATACGTATCCAATGTTGAGATTCTTCATTTCCAATTCAAGATCCCATTTCGTGATCGATTTTCCGTCAATCGTAATTCCAGTTTATTTCGAACTAACGGGTGGCTTTTGCGGGCGTTACGCGTATCGACTACTGTGATCCTCATCACACTTAGGATGACTCAAGATACGGCGACTTTAATTTCCATGTCATTGCGAGAGTTTATTACTAGTTCCAACGCCTCGATCGTCATAGTTCGATTTAGGAAAGATTTGCAAATCATACGTTGGTTAAGCGGCATCATCCGCGTCTCAATCGTATAACGCTAGCAATAGATTCCACCATCGTTCTTAGATCGGCTTTTATTGGTTCTAAACATTCCCTCGGCAATCCTTATGGTCAAAGCGCCATTTCTCATTTGAATTTCCCAGGTCCACGTACTTTGGCATGCGTTAGCCTTTCCCTTTTGGTCGGTTAACTCGGGATTGATCGAATCCGAGCAAAATAAAATTGAAATACATCGATAGATATTTCTCATTCAACGGTCTCGAATTGACAGGAATTTCAGAATGTCACACTCTTGGTTAGGACGCTAATTGCGTTTAGAATTAACTTAATTAGTTAATTAGGGTGATTAGGTAGATTAATTACGGTCGAATTAGCTCGAGACTTGGATTAGGGTAAATGACCGTAATTAGTTAAGTTAGTTGATTAGTTAGGTCATCTGTGGCTAATTGTGGATTATAATTGATTGATTGATGATATTGATTGATTGCGAGCGAGCGATAGGTTAGAGACGAGCGTGCGATTGACTATTAATTGAGAGTGGATTTGTGATTAAAGATCGACCCGGCTACGATTGATTAATTGATTCTTGAATTATTGAAATTGAATGTCGAAATTGATCTTGATTTATGACCAACCATGATTAGTTTATTTAACTTTAGTTACTTTAATTAATCGTGGTCGGTTTAATTACTTGAAGTGGAATTGATCGAATATTGATGTGCTAATTAACTCGGAGTCGAGTTAATTAATTAAGATGAGTTAGCTAGTTAAAGTTGGGCTAATTAATTAATGTAAATGTTAATTAATTGTGGTTGGACTAATTAATTATAATTGGGTAAATTAATTGAGATGAGTTAACCGATTGTAGTCGGGTTAATTAATTAAGGTGGATTTAATTAATTATTTTTGGGCTAATTAACCGACGAGGACCTAATTAATTACGGTTGGATCGATCAATCAAGATGGTTTAGTTAATTAAGGTCGGGATAATCAATTAATATTGACTTAATTAATTATAATGGAGTTAATTAATCATAGTTAGATCAATTAACCGTGGTCGGGATAATTAATTGCTATTAATTAATTATTATTATTGAGTGATTATTGGGTGATGATTTGGTGATTGTTTTGTACCCTGAATGTGCATATATCGATATGATGATTTATCACCAATGTTGGAATGTCATGTTTGATGGGAAAGTATGTTCATGTGACTACGTGTATAGTCAAATTTCATATTTAAGCATGAAAACGGGCATTGAGGCAAGTTTTGAGCACGACCGTGAGAGCATTCAACTAAATGCAAATATATGAACCGGCATGATTGTCCCGGTGTGCTCGTGTAGTCGCATGATGGATGCCCGATATGATCGTGTTGACGGGAGTTCGAAATTACATGACTTATAGAATACCGATATGATCGTGTCGACGGGGGTTCGGAATCACACGACTTATTGGATGCCCGATATGATTGTGCGGGTAAGAGTTCGAAATCACCCGACCACATCGGTTGCACGATAGTCCGTCGTACCGGTGGTAGTTCGGAATCACACGGATGGTCGGATGCCGGTTGCGACAAGCTGCGGACCGACGCTCCCTATAGAAATGCCCGATATGTCCATGCTTGCTGGAGTTTGGAACTACATGACTTATTAGTTACTATTGCCGAAGGAATGGGACGAAGTCCGGTCTTGCCGAAGAGCACCAACAACCTAGTGTACCGTAATCGAGTGATCTTAAATAATCGGAATGCGTGTGGAATATTGTGCATACAAAATGTGCCGACTGTTGGTTACGTGCCTTGATTGTGTGCAATTATTTGCAAGGTATATATACTTGTGCAATGTGTGGACCAAGGCGGGGTAAGGTTGCACGCGATTGATAACCGATTTGTTGGGTTATGCCTAATCCCGTGATAGTTAGACCATAGCAATAGTCGCACGCTATTGATCTGCTATCGACAAGTGGACTTACATGTTTAGATCGCCTTGAGTGAATCGGCGCCTTACTTGGACTTAGACCTTGACTCACGAAGATTTATATGTCACCCGTTGATGTTAGCCATTTTTTAGGACCCTAGTGATGGAGAACTTGTTTTGAGCTGGACGTCAAGTCTGTTTTCTTTTGAGTAGTATGTAGTAGTGTTAACCCCAACCCCGATCTGGTATCTTTTGACGGTTGTAGAAAGTGGCCCGAAGAGTGGGCTTGTAGATATTTTGCTTCCTTGGGTTAACAAAGATATTTAAATAAAAGGTGTTCTTTTCTTTGAGCTGTTGTGATTTCATTGATGTGACCGCCTACTATTCTATCCCTATTGCTTAATTATTATTTGGGGATGTAGCATGTTCTGCATGCGCTTAGTGAAAAGTTAAAAATAATGGGTCGATGACGTGCCCGGGACCTCATCCTTATTGACTTGAGGCGTTTTGGTAGGGTTGTTGCATGCCCAAGGATCGGGGCGTGACATTCTATTTTACCCTAGATACAAAAACTTGATTGATCCACGGGACATTGGAAGATTTTCGCAATTATGGTTAATCATATGGTGACTAACTAAAACTATAGAGAATAGAGAAATTGCATTTACTAGAAGAAATATTTCTAACTGAATGGAAAATGAAGTGCATGCATGGCTGAGTGAAGACATGCTTTTGGATCCAATTCTCATATGTACAAAATCGACGGGAGTGCAAATATCAATGCAATTAGAGCTGCTTCAGAGCAAGGTGTGTAGTTTTTCCTAACTTTCCCCTTGCCATTTCTGGTCACCACTTGCCTGGACTTATTTCCCGTGTGTGCAGTTTTTGATGTTGTTTCTTCTGAAGTGTCAGATTAGTTTGAATTTCTTGTCCTCAGGGATTTTAAATTGCAACCACAAATTGCTATTTCCTTGGTGTGTCGTGTGGACTGTCAGTTGGCTGGAACTAAATTTGCTGAAAAGACTGATTTTAAACCGTTTTGTTTGAGCTATTGTTCTTCAAACCATTTCATTGTTTGCAGACTGTTTGCATTGATATCTTCTTTCTTGATATTCCTTCAGGGAACTATGCTTGTGACTCGTACCTCTTGCGGGTGTAAAAAGATTTGTATACATCTCTACAGCTGACTTCGTTATAGCGAATTATTTACTCTGAGGATATTATAAGGGAAAGGTATTGTCCTTAAAGTTGACGTCTTGTACTCCAAGTGTATAGAATTTAGCAGTTAAAGCTTCAATTATTGGGAGGCCCTACTTATGATCCACAAAGTGCTCTAATGCTCTTTATTGAAGCTTTTTGTAAGTGCAATGCGCAAGTTTAAGCAGACTATGCGTAAATGCTTTCTGAGTGCAATGTTAACTCTACATGTTGCATTCTACTTTGTTCAATATGCAAATAAATATGCTTCACCTCAACTCGGAAGAATAGTGAGCGCTATGTTAAATTTTGATCTTACTGATTTCTCCTTTATTTATCTTGTCTGCAGAGAACTGCTGACAAAGTTCCCTTATGGAGGTGAAATAACTGTTTTTTCCTTTACTTGTAAGTAGGCCGAATTAAGAATCTGCATGCTAAAAGGGCTAGTGATTTACTACAAGTGCCTTGCATTTTGTGCCTGGATGCATTTTGACGTGCTATATATACACTCAAGAGTGATTTTGAGGCCTGAGTTTATATATGGGATTCGCCGAGTTTATAATTGGATCTCCTTTAGAGATGGTAAGTTACCTGCTCGACAAGCAATTTTGT
The DNA here is from genome assembly GCA_021437795.1 of Rhodamnia rubescens. Taxonomy (NCBI): domain Eukaryota; kingdom Viridiplantae; phylum Streptophyta; class Magnoliopsida; order Myrtales; family Myrtaceae; genus Rhodamnia; species Rhodamnia rubescens. Next base: position 3,062,884 of record JAILYA010000010.1, on the reverse strand, counting down.
TTGTTTTGCATTGAATGAGGCATGTTTCAACCACTTGTCTGTGTGAGGTCCACGCTTTGCCTGAGCGATGTTGGTCAAAGTCTTGCTGTTCATAATGATGGCCTGTATTTTACTGTCTCATTCTTTTGAGATCACCGAGAATACTTCCTAGTACAATTTGGAAGTTGCCATGCCTACCATATTTATGTCGACTTTATTTTTTTTCTAAGAGTGATTTTTTTTTGTGTTTCAATGTTTGCAGATCTTTCAACATGCGAAGCCACTCAATCAAGTGCCGCTTGTTGGTCCCCTCTTCACACCTCCTGTGAATGTCACTGCGGTGGAGAAGGTGGCTATTCGAGCAGCTACATATCCAGTCTTCCCTCCAGGCATCGTAGATGTCCATGGAATACTCCGATACAGCCAACCAAAGATGAAGTAGAAATGGTCTGACCCCTTTCGTCTTTATTTGTTCAATCTTATAGAGATGTTGATAACTTGACCATTGGGATGTCATTTTTTTGAATCAAAAGATTTTTTGATCTTTTTGGATTCTACAGATGCCTATAGGACCAAAAGATGAAATATCAATTCAAATCTTGAAGGCAACAAATGCGCTTGGAAGAGATAAATCCTATGTACATTGTGGTTTCACTTCTTTGAGTCATGGATAATTACATTGTGCAAGAATAAAAAAGCTTTGCATTGTTCTCACCCTCAATGTGATATATGGATTTTAGACTTATTTTCTTTCGACGCACAATCCAATGACATATGAAACCCGAAAGTTGATAGGATTGCAAGATTCAAGAGGCCATGCAAGACATATAATTGATCATCAGTGAGGGGTGTAGGGTTTCCAAAACAACAATAGTTTCTTTTCATGCCTTTTCAAAATTGTTCATACATTCCAGTGGGTCAGTTTCTTCTTCCTCTCATTTTTACAGGTTTGGAACTTTTATATTTGTTCACTGTTTCGGCCATTGGAACTTGTCTCTCTCACTTGAGATCCATCGAATCTGAGCTCCGATTGGATTTTTTTGAAGTTAAGTTTTCTAATTCTTATGAAGGTACATATGCCAAAGAGCCACCATATAAGTGGGCCCATATGATAGGTAAACACCTGCAAACAACTTGCAAGAAGATTCTTTGGCTGACTTGATGGGTGATTTGACCAAGAAGAAATCCTGCCAATCATTTTCTTAAAATATATCTCGAGTTTAATCCCAAAGCAAAAATTTATCTTGATTGTGAAAGTTATCTTAAAGATAATAGATATTTATTTTTAAGGTGCGATCAAGATTAAATAAAGTTTGTTTGAAATTTCTGAGCTAATTCGGACGTGGACTTTGACTTGGTCAAAGAAAGTAAATAAAAGTGGAAATAAGAGATGCCAACTTTTAGTGGGACTCTCTGCAAAAAAGAAATTTTTTTTTATTTCGCTTATATATATATAAGTCAGGGGATGATTCTTAAATGTAGACTGAAGTGCCACTTCTGTGCGAGTGCTTGTTATCCAAAGAAGTGCAAAGGAGTCCTCGTGAGTTTCATTGACATTGCATCCAACTTGAAGAAATTTTGTCGCAAGATCAACTCTGTGCGAGACAATTGTTTAATTCGAAAATTTCATGACTATGTGTTATAGTCGAGAAATTCTTGTGGTAAGAATATATATGTAATTCGTTTCCAATATTGAAAGATTAATTTGCGAGGAATTGGGGCTAAACACCGTATGTGTTCTTGGATGTAATTGGGCCTTGGGAAACACCGAAAGTGTTTGAGTAAATCGAGTGTGTTCTGTAATCTCCATGTATCGCTTGATCTATAGTGGAATTCGCTTTCTCTCCCCCGTGGACGTAGGTCTCTACGATCGAACCACGTACAACTAGTGCTCGATTTATTTTCTTGTTCTGTTTATTTTATCATTCGATCGCTTGGTTCCGGGTAACAATTGGTATCGAGCTAGGCTTATCGAGTTGAAGTAAATCGATGGCGAGAGAAGGAGTAAAAGTGAAAATCGACAAATTTGAGGGGAAGGACTTTGGTTTTTGGAAGATGCAGATTGAAGACTATCTTTATCGATGAAGTTGTACTTGCCTCTGTCTGGGGAGAAACCAAAGACAATGAAGCAAGCTGATTGGGAATTGCTTTGGGATAGACGTGCGCCTGGGTGTTATTCAGCGACGTTGGCTCGTAACGTCGCGTTTAATATCGTCAAAGAGAAGACCATTGCCGGTTTGATGAAAGCCCCGTTGGATATGTATGATAAGCCCTCTGCGATCAACAAGGTCTATTTGATGCGACGTCTGTTTAATTTAAAGATGAAAGAAGGTGCATCTGTTGCTAATCATATCAATGAATTCAATGTGATCGTTAGTCAATTGAGTTCGATTGATATTGACTTTGAAGATGAGGTATGTGCCTTGATTCTATTATCCTTATTGCCTAAAAGTTGGAATACTACTTATTCTATGCTGTTAGTAATTCCTCCGGGTCAACAAGTTTGACGTTTGATGGTATTCGAGATTTGATTTTAAGTGAGGACATCCGTAGAAGATAATATGGCGAATATGTATCTACCGCTTTAGTAGGTGAAAATAGACGAAGAACCGATACTTGTGGTAGTAGAAGTAGTATGAACTCGAATAGACGCATCGATCTAGGACCGGTGGTGCTGTCTGTTGGAATTGTGGCAAGAGAGGGCATCTTAGAAGGAATTGCCTTAAGTTGAAAAATGAGAATGGCAAGGGAATTAGAATTGAATCTGCGGATGATGTTGCAGCTATAGCTGATGGTAGCTCGGATAATGTTGATGTTGTCCATGCGTTCACTACTTGATTCGTCGTTTGATGGATGGATTATGGATTCTGGTTGTTCTTTTCATGCTACACCATGTAGAAAGTGGTTTGCTACTTATCGGTGCACGGATAGTAGTAAAATGCGGTTGGGGAACAACGCCGAATGCGATATTGTGGGTGTTAGTGATGTTAAAATCATGATGCATGATGGTATTGTGAGGACATTGATTGAAGTAAGACACGTTCCCGATTGAAAAAGAACTTAATTTCCTTGGGTGCCCTAGATTCAAATTGAATGCGGGCATTCTTCACAAGATGGAGTTCTAACGATTGTTCGAGGTGCCTTGGTAATAATGAAAGGAATCAAGCATGATGGCCTGTATGAACTTCAAGGTGAAACATTGACAGGTTTCGCTTTGGAGACGTCGACATATGTTCGAGAATCTAACGATCGCTCGAGGAAGACCCGGGTCTCTATGCTAATGCACAAGCTTGATGCTGTTGTCGGGGAATATGCGGTCGAGAGCTTTGATCGAAACGGAGATTGGTAAGTTGATCAAGCATGTATGAACCGACAGTAGCATGGTGTCCCGCTCGAAGCTAGTAAATAAATTATGCATAACAAAGGGCATAGTGAAACACCGCACTAGTATCGGTAGACCACAACAGTTTGCGAATTGATGAGCAGTAACATTACTAGAGATAGCTTGTAAAATAATCTCTAGTGCTGGTATGGCTAGAAGAATTCTAGTTGATTGCGCTTAATATGTCGAGCTACCCGATGAACGGATCCGCATGGACCGTGATTGGATATCGGACACTCGAAGAAGTGTGGTCGGTAACGTTGCTGATTATTCTACTTTTAGAATGTTTGGTTGCCCGTGTTATTATCGAGTAAGTGGTGGTAAGCTTGATGTGAGGGCAATGTGCATATTCCATGGCTATGCACGAGGTGAGTGGGGTTATCAATTGTGGTGCCCGAGTATAAATTCACCTGTTCGCAGCAGAAAAGTTACTTTTGACGAGTCTCTAGTACTTCAGGCTAAGAGTGATTGTAGCAGTGTTCATACCGATCCGGAAGGTGTTCAGCTTGAGGTGGAGTTGTAACTAGAAACTCCCGAGGTAGCGGATACTAGCGTAGTAATCGACACGAGATGGTGCTTGTGGTGAGGTGGAGCCTGTAGAGCCAACGGCTGTCTGTAACTACTGATATTGACAAGGTAAGAATTCGGTCTCTTGACAAATATAGATGCAACGAAGGTTTTTTTTTATCTCGTGGTAAAGGAGCTCGTGGTCGGAAAGTTCTTGTGGAGCGATTAAATGTGCATGTGGAGTTAGTGTTCTAATGAATTCTTCGATTATGGCGAAGTTCAAGTGCGGCTTGAACTTGAAAAATATCTGAGGCGGTTGAGCCCTTTGGGGCTGTTGGGAGAGTAGCAAATGAAGTTTGGAAATTTTAGCGAAGCGATTGTGATATTGGCTCAAACGTCGAGTCAAAGTGGAGATTGTTAGAATATGTCTCGAGTTTAAGTCCAAAGCAAAAATTTATCTTGATTGTGAAAGTTATCTTAAAGATAACGGATATTATTTTGAAGGTGCGATCAAGATTGGTTAAAGTTTGTTTGAAATTTCTGAGCTAATTCGAATGTGGACTTTGACTTGGTCAAAGAAATTAAATAAAAGAGGAAATAAGAGTTGCTAACTTTTAGTGGGACTCTCTGCAAAAGAGAAAAAAAAAGTTTTTTTATTCGCTTATATATATATATAAGTCAGGGGATGATTTTTAAATGTAGACTGAAGTACCGCTTCTGTGCGAGTGCTTGTTATCCAAAGAAGTGCAAAGGAGTCCTCGTGAGTTTCGTTGACGTTGCATCCAACTTGAAGAAATTTTGTGGCAAGATCAACTCTATGCGAGACAATTGTTTTCTTCGGAAATTTCATGACTATATGTTCTAGCCGAGAAATTCTTGTGGTAAGAATATATATGTAATTCCTTTACAATATTGAAAGATTAATTCGCGAGGAATTGGGCTAGACACTATGTGTATTCTTGGATGTAATTGAGGCTTGGAAAACACCGAGAGTGTTTGAGTAAATTGAATGTGGTCTGTAATCTCCGTGTATCGCTTGATCTATAGTGAAATTCGTTGCTACTCTCCCCCATGGACATAGGTCTCTACGACCAAACTACGTATATCCGGTGTTCGATTTATTTTCTTGTTCTATCTATTTTATCATTTGATCGCTTGGTTCCGTGCAACACCATGTCCCAATTTCATTGAGAAATTATTTCAGTGGTCCGAGAGTATTAGTCAATCATGTCAAGTTGTCACATGTCCAAACTTATATTTTTATTTTATTTGATTTCATGACGATGACTACTCCCACCGGATAATGGGGCTCCATTTGTTGCGGAAAAAACATTATCGCTAATAATTTCCATTTAAATATTTTGGTGATGGCGATATTTTTTTGTGCATTTATTTTTACAAGTGATACAAGCGGTCATTTTTATGAAAATATTTTTCAAATCTCGAAACAAAGAGAGCCCCAGTTGATAGTTCAAATAGAAAGGAAAATCATGCCCTGACGATGGCATAGAGAAGTCTCTCTTCCTTATTGGTCTAATCTAAATATTTAAGAAGGGAAAGAACGACTTATCTCAAGAACCGGCTTTCTTTGTGCTTTTGTCCTTTGGGTCAAGTTATTCATAACAATGGATCTTGCACTAGTTACTAAGGCTTGTTTCATGGAAATTGAATTATTATTTTGCAAAAATGATCGTTTGTGCGCTTATGATAGAACAGAAAATATTTTTATTATTTACGAAAATATTTTGACATAAATTATTGCCCATATTGAGCAATTTTTGTATTGACTAATAATCTCAAGAGATACAAGCGATTATTTTTAGGAACTTTTTTTCAAATAATTTATTTTTTGCGAAACAAATAGCCCTTATAAGTTATTTTTTATCTTAACAGGACCCACATTTTAATAATATTGGTCAGTCTCTAATGAAGCCATAGAAAATAGTTGGGAGGATTTATCTTCGTCCTAAAAAGTTAGATCTTTGCATGAAGTTGGGGATCAATTTGAAAAAAGTCAAATGTCTTTCACGAATGCATTAAAGTGAAATCGTTGTTGGATTCCCATTTCACCATGTCAAATCATTCAAACATTAAACTTCCACAGAATTCAAGAAAAACCCATTTCTCGAAACACATAATCCTCTGCAAATGGGCAACCAGGCAGACTGTTAATGGTGAGGAAGATACGAACGCACGGTCCTAATTGTAATAATTCGTTGTAAGACGACGATTCGGTTCGATGCATCGCCTACCCAAAATGTGCTGGTCGACAAGCACAATGGTGACTGAAATTTCTGAATGTTTAGTGAGTCTTTGAATGTTGAAAAAGAACATGAAGAAAAAGGAACTAGGTAGTAATAATGTTTTACTTTATATTGGACTCGTCAAATCAACATACCCAGCAATGGGCAAAAAAACACTAGAAGTACTAAAATCTATGTAAGACGTTCATTTTAGAACTTTTTTTTTTTCCGACTTACTTTAGTGTCAACATTTTTTAAAAACGATCATTTAAGTATTAACTCTGCCCCGCTTGATCGGAAGTCCTACGTGGTAACTTTTTTATCAATAAGTTAGGCCGGCTGGCCGGAGGATACGATCAGAAATTATAAAAAAATATAAAAGGTAAAACATATATTAAAAAAAGTAAAATTGAAATATAAGATAAAAAAGTAATGGCAAATGAGGGTGACAGATCGTCGGCGGTGGTCGCCGAGCCCCGATCATTGTTAGGCGGCTGCGGGCGAGGGCCTAGATCCATTGAGGGCTGCCAATGGTGGTTGACCTCCGCTAATGGCGGCCCTCGCTTGAGGACGGCGACCTCACCGACCATTGGCGGGGGCTCGGCGACCCCGTTGGCCATCCCCTAATCTCAACGGCATTCTCGACAATGGTTGGCCGGTGGCGGTGAGGGCCTCGTCTCTACAAGCCCTAGTTTTTTTTTTAATTACTTTTTTTAATTTCGTTTAGTTTTTTGTGACATCTTGAATTCCGACCTACTTTCGAAGCTATGAATGAATGAAATATCTCATAGATGTATTTCAGCTAAATCTCACTCAGATTTGATCATTCTTGAGAAGACTAACCAATGGGGAATGGCTAGCTAGGAAAATCGAGGCACGTGGACCTAAGAACTTGATCCTCGATTGACTCTTTGGCCATGAAAATTGTAGAGGGAATATTTTGGACCAATATAGGCCGATCCTAGAGTAATTAAGCAACGATTTGGGTAATACCCTACGCTTGGATCACGGGTGATTCCGTTTGACCTCGTATGAGTTCCGAACATCCCTAAATTATTTTCTAACGATCGTGTCCATCGGGACTAGTGATTGACCTTCGCAATTGAATGATAACCAAAGTCGCCATGGCTCGAGAAATTCTTAAACGTAATATTAATCACGGGTCGATACGCGTAACTCCTAAAAGCCGCTCGTTAGTTTGAGATACACCTGAAATTTCAATTAATTGAGATTGATCGCGAATCGGGCTTCAAAATTTGACGTCGGACATTCAGGGGTTCCAATAATTAAATTTTGGACGTTTCCTCATCCGGAGTAGAATTACTTCACGGTTCGCCCCAAAGTGTTCAAAAAAGTGAAATCTGGACTAGATAAGAGAAATGAGATAAATTATTGGTGGGATCCACAAGTCATTGTCTCATCAATTCAAGACCAATAATTCCACATAATATCTTGCCAAAATATCCTATTCTATCCTATCTAACCATCAACATCATCTTCTTCATTTTTTGGATGCCACTTTCTCTCACTACACTCCTCTCATTTTCGCTCAACCCGCTGCCCTGTTCCGACAGCCCCCACTGTTCCGGTCATAACTTCTTCCTCCAATGTTGTCTTGAGGTAAAACCACTTCCATTTGAAAGCTTATCATCTTAGCTTTCCAGGGATATATTATGAGCTCAATTTGGCCTGGGAGTTTTTCCCATAGGTCTATTTGAAGGGAAAAAGGTCCGGACGAGGCCGAATTTGACCCGGTTTGAGAAAGAGCCTCCTTGCATCGGTTTTTCCAGCTTTTTCACCGAAGGATTTAGCTAGAAATCAAGGTAAGTTGGTTCCCAAACCTTGAATAGGTAGCTAGGTTGCTAATAGACTTTGGATTGAGTAGTTTTGGTGAAGAAAATTGGTGGATTTGTGCTCTTGAGCTCCATGGCCGAAAATTGTGAAGGGAGGAGAGAGAAAATGTGTTCTTGCATGAATAGTAAAATGCAAGACTGAAATGGAGGGTTAGGATTTAATCATGCTTTATTTGAACGGCCTAGAATGAATCTTGCTTATAAAGATTGATAGGACGGCTATGATTAAATCCTGCTTTATGTAGATTGATCAAGTGGTAGAAATTAAATGCCGATAGGATATTTTAATCGTACGGTCCCTATTAAATGCCACGTTAGTATATTTTAGTGATATGGTACATATTAATTATACGTTAGTATAATTCCGATTGTACGGTGATTATTAATTGCCACGTTAGAATATTAATATCGGATGGTGTAGATTAATTTTTGTGGTAGCGTAAATTAATCTCGTGGCCCGATTGGTCAACGGCTTGGATGTGATTTAATCGGGTGGTTCCGATTTATTATTTATTTAACGTGAGTGAATCACGTAGTCCCGATCGAATATTTATTCGAAATAGTTAAATCGAGTGGTCTCGATTGGGCAGTTGAGGAAAATTAGAAAGATCGTGTGGTCCCGATCTTTATTGGAGAAAGTTTGGATAAGATCGTATGGTCTTGATCTGCTAATTGGATTCGTTAAAATCAACATAGCCACTAATGGGCAAAAAAATACTAGAAGTGCTAAAATCTATGTAAGAATTTCATTTTAGTACTAAATGTTTTTTTCCGACTTACTTTAGTGTTAACATTTTTAAAAAATGATCATTTAAGTGTTAACTCCGCCCTGGTTGATCAAAAGTCCTACGTGGTAACCTTTTTATTACTAAGTTAGGCCACCGGCCGGAGGATACAATCAGAAATTATAAAAAAAAATATAAAAGTTAAAACAATATATTAAAAAAATAAAATTGAAATATAAGATAAAAAAGTAATGGCCAATGAGTGTGACAGATCGTCGGTGGTGGTGGCCGAGCCCCGGGCCATTGTTCGGCGACCGCAGCGAGGGCCTAAATTGACCGAGGGCTGCCACCGGTGGTTGACCTCCGCTAATGGCGGCCCTCGCTTGAGGACGGTGACATCACCGACCATTGGCGGGGGCTCGGTGACCCCGTTGGCCATCCCCCAATCTCAACGGCATTCCCGACAATGGTTGGCTAGTGGCGGTGAGGGCCTCATCTCTGCAAGCCCTAGTTTTTTTTTTACTTACTTTTTTTAATTTTTTAAGTTTTTTTACCTTATTTTTTAATTTTAATTTATTTTTTTAAAAAATTAACTTATTTTTAAGTTTAGCAGTTCACGTGGACTGTTTTTTTAAAAAACAATTGCCATGTAATATTACAAATATAATAGTAAATTCCACATAATCGATTGGCCGGAATTTCTCCGATTTAGCACATAAGCGATTGTTTTTTTTTTCCGATTTGGCACTTAAGTGAGCTGGCGAGAAACTTTGGCACTAAAGTGAGCATGCACAAAAACATTGGCATTAAAATGAGCTCCGTATATAAATTTTGGCACTTCTAATATTATTTTGCCCTAATAATGAGTACTGAATTATGCAATATCAATACGCAAAATTCACTCCAATTACTAATTCATGTTAGATAGAAGTGTTTACTTAGTGTTTAGATAAATCAATCCAAAACGTTTTTCTTTAATCCTGTAACTTTTTTCCCTTGTGGTCTTGGAAATATGTGTCCTCATTGCAACGTGCATCATTTGGCCGAAAATATATCATTGCGGGTTTAATTTTCTAACTAGCGTATAAAACTGTACAAAAGATGTGATTGTAATAGATAAAACTATTTTGTTCGCATAAAAAGGAATGAAAATTCCTTCCCATAAATTGTGCTTCCCAATTACCATGATTCTGGAAATATATCATTTTGTATCAACTGCGGTTTTGATAAATTTTCTTTCATATATGATGTTTTCGATCTTAGGCTCGATCAAGTGACATGATATCATAATCAAATCTCTTCCTTTATGTTCTATTTATTAGTTCATTTTGCATGTGATTCTCGTTTGTCTTATTTCGTGATAATTAAAAAAAAGTTCTAAACCTATTATAATTGCGTCAATTTATTCCTAGTTTTGTTTTTGTCGAGTTGAGTTCTAAACCTTTTCCAATTGTGCTAATTCAGTCCACTTGGCCGACCGGTGATGAAGTGGTGTCTCCGACACCGACGTGGATAATATTAAATTATATTTTAAAAATTTTAAAATTTTTTAAAATTTTTAATAATTTTTTTGTCTTTTTTTTCCTTTTTTCTTTTCGGTTAGGGTCGGCGGGAGGCCGCTGGCGGAGGTTCAATCATTTAATAAGCAGCTGAATGGCCAATGATTTAATCTTCGGTATAATTTTAACTGCTTCTTAGTTAATAGGAATAAAATCATATATCTTGGTTTAATTTGTAGCTCCTCGAATTTTGCAGAGCGGGTCTGGCCGCGATGTTTCTAAGTTCTCCCCTAACTCTAGGTTCGAGTTGGCTATGCAACCAAGTAAATGAATTTGGAAAAGTAAAGATGAGTCGCCACCATCTTTTTTTGGGTCGATTTCTAGAATGGTTAAGAAGTTATAGAGAAATAAACTACCCCGGTGACTTGGGTGAGGTTACTGGTGTATTGTGTAATCAAGAGTGTGAGCTCCGGGGTTCGGTTATGTGACAAATGGATTCACAATCTTATAGAGCTGTTACTGGTTCAATCTTATTGAGCTAAAGATGAACTAGAAATGGTTTGACCCCTTTCGTCTTTATTGGTTCAATGATATAGAGCTGTTAATAACTTGATCATTCTGGATGTCTTTTTCCGATTCAAAATTTTTTTTGGTCTTTCAGGAGTTTGTAGATGCCTGTAGACCAAGAGATGAATTATTAGTTCAAATCTTGAAGGCAATCCTACTTCCAGTTTCATGGAGAAATTATTTCAGTGGTCTTAGAATATTAGTCAATCTTTCACATGCCAAGTATTTGTGGATTGTCACATGTCCAACATTATAATATTCTTCATTTTCTATAACAAAAAAATATTTCTTCATTTGATTACATCACGAAGATGACTCTGTTGCGCGGAACAAACAATCAAACAATAAATAGATAGAACAAAAAAATAAATCGGACACCGGATATACGTGGTTTGATCGTAGAGACCTACATCCATGGGGAGAACAAAGCAACGAATTCCACTATAAATCAAGTGATACACGGAGATTACAAATCACACTCGAGTCTCTCAAACACTCTTAGTGTTTCCCTAGCCCCAATCACTCAAACACTCTTAGTGATTCTTCTTGATGTAATTATGCGAACAAAACCAACGAAAATGAACCCTCTCAAGCACTCAACGACGAGACGGTGCTTCAATAGTCTTCACGTCATGTACGGCGCTTCAAGACTCTACTTTTGCATCCAGGCGCAACTCGCTTTATATATCAAAGCAAGACTCACAAAACTGCAAAAGTAGTTAGCATATATTGGTCTGCTGAAAAACAAAGTTGACCAAATATTTTTCCAACTCAAATCATGTGGCTTTCCAATATATTTCCTCTTTTGTTTCTTGTTGTTATCTTGAAGCAAGAGATCTATGTTAAGTTGGACTCCTAACAAGAAATATAATAAAGAGAGAATATAACTAATCCTTCAAATATCTTATTCTCTTGCCAAAAGATATCCAACGTACGCGTATTATATTTTACTCAATTTCGAGTTTTCATGAAATATTCCATATGAAATATTCACGGTTTCGCCGGGCTCAAACTCGAGACATATTTTTAACAATCTCCACCTTGCCTCGACGTTTGAGCCAAGTCACAACGCTTCGCCGATAATCCCAATTTCACTACGACTCTCCCAATAGCCCCAATGGGCTCAACCGCCACGATATCATCCAAGTCCAAGCGGCGCTTGGACTTCGCTATAACCGTGGACCTCATCGGAACACCAACTCCATGTGCACCTTTAACGCTCCACAAGAACTTTTTGATACAAGCTCCTTAACCACGAATAAAGCAAAATCACCATTGCACCCATATCCGTCAGGATATCGAACACGTACCTCGTCAATGTCAGCGAGTTACAACAACCGTTGGCTCTATAAGCTCCACCTCTCTACAAGCATTATCCGTGTCGATTACCACGCTAATATCTACTATCTCAAGAGTTTCCGGTTGCAACTCCACCTCAAGTTGAACATCGTCCGGATATGTACGAACACTGCTACAATCACCGCTAGCCGAAGTACTAGAAACTTGTTAATCGGCTCGAACATTGATTCTTCTTGATGTAATTTTGCGAACAAAATCAACGAAGACAAACCCTCTCAAGCACTCGACGACAAAGCTTCAATAGTCTTCACGTCATGTACGGCGCTTCAAGACTCTACTTTTGCATCTAGGCATAACTCGCTTTATATATTAAAGCAAGACCCACAAAACTCCAAAAGTAGTCAGCATATATTGGTTTGCCGAAAAACAAAGTTGACCAAATATTCTTCCAACTCAAATCACGTGGCTTTCCAATATATTTTCTCTTTGTTTTCTTGTTGTTATCTTGAAGCAAGAGATCAACGTTATGTTGGACTCTTAACAAGAAATATAATCAAGAGAGAACATAACTAATCCTTCAAACATCTTATCCTTTTGCCAAAAGATATCCAATGCATGCATATTATATTTTACTCGATTTCGAGTTTTCATAAAATATTCAATTCGAAATATTCACGCTTTGCTTCGGGCTCAAACTCGAGACATATTTCTAACAACTCCCACCAGACAATTAGTTCGGCATGGACAGGAAAATCTTGTGAAGTGTGACATTGTGAATTTTCTACCATTATGAGACTATTGAATGAAGAATATTTATCAATGTAATTCAGTTTTATTTCGCTTGGATCCGATCAATCCTAAGTACACCGACCAAAAGGGAAAGGCTAACGCACGATAAGGTACATGGACCTAGAAACTCGAATAAGAATTGGCATTTTGACCATAAAAATTGCCAAGGGAATATTTAGAACCGGTAAAGGCCAATCTAAGGGTGATTATGGAATCCATTGCTAGCGTTATACGATTGGGGCGTGGGTGATTCCACTTAACCAACGTATGATTTGCAAGATTTTCCTAAATCGAACTCTAACGATCGAGACCTAAGGAACTAATGATAAACCTTCGCAATTACATGACAATCAAAATGGCCATAACTTGAGTAAGCCTAAGAGTGATGAAAATTACTGAGTCGATACGCGTAATGTCACCGCAAAAGCCGCCCATCGGTTTGAGATAAACTAAAGCTACGTTCAAAAGAAAATGAATTAGGAAATGGAATCTCGAAATTGGAAATAGGACCATGATGAATTCCAACATTTGAAAGGAAATGGACGTCGTCTCATTGAGGGCCATTGTTATTGAAAAAAGAAAGTGAAAAGTGAAATTTGGATTGGAAGTGTGAAATGACCATTTTGCCCTTGGGAGGTTAACCTTGTCTTAAGATTATCCAAGGATATATTAGTCATTTCCATTAATCTTCTTTGTGGCAGAAAATTAGGGGGCAAATAGGTCAATTTGGAGCAAGATATTAATGGATTAAATGCTAAGTGTCATTAGTTGATTAAGGGACAAAGTGCATTATTGGTGGCCTTTTTTCTTTCGTAATCTTCTTCTTGACCTTGACCAAAAAGTGCAAGAATGCTCTCTCTCACTATTCATGGGCTGAAGACTCTCTCTCCTTCTCTCTTGCCATTTCTCTCTCTCTCGGAGCACTATCTCGCTCAGCTCGCTCACCCGCCCAATTCCGGAGCCCTTCACTGTTTTCGGCCATAACTTTGTCATCCGGCGTCGGATGGAGACGATCCACCCATCAATGGAAAGCTTATTCTCTTTCCATTCTAATGACATATTGTGAGCTTAATTTGGCCCAGCCATTCGTTTTGTAGAGCGGTTTGAGTGAGCAAAGGTAGCTAATCAACCATGCCCAACCAGTTTCGCCGCCTGTTTCGTCCCCGCTTGAGCGGCTTCTCCGGTGATCATCTCACTGTGCTGGGACCACCTACATCACCTTTTGCCTCTTCTCTACAAGTTTCAAGTGGTATTTCATTGATTGGAGGTCCCATTTAGCCAAACCAGACCCAAACCAGAAAGTGGACATAATCTGTCCAAGCTAAGGAAAAGCCTTCGTTCTTCCTCTTGGAGACTTCGATTGGCTTCAACTTTTCTATGAGATCTTCCAGACATTTTGTACTAGGGTTGGCTGAGTTAGGGTTGCAAATTTAGTTGAGATTTGAAGAGTTTTCATGGCTGATTTCAGGTGATTTCTGGAGGACAGATTCTGACAGTTTGCGCTCCTAAAGGAATCATACTGATTGGAGGTCTTAAAGGCGTCATTTTGACTTCAAATTTTTGGTGAGAATACTAGACATGTAGATTGAGGTTTTGGCAAGTTAATTTCATGATAAATTGAAGTTTGGGATTGATTTATGGACTGATTGATATGGGGTACAGCAGAACGGAAAACTGCTTTGTTCTGGGACTGAGTGAACCGAATCAATTAGGGGCTGTGGATGGTGTCGCCTTGTCTTAAATTCATCGTTAAGGCACCTTAGGATGTTAATTGATGTGTTGGCGAAGTATTGAACAATTGATTTGAGAAATGAATGAGTCTCGATGAAATTTTCGTAGGTACCCGCGAATTGCTCTTGTGGCCATGACCGAGCTGAGCTAGGAGGCTCATTTGGATTGAAAATTTGCTAGCTTAACCTACGTGTAAGTGTTCCTTAAACCTTACTTGAACACTTGGACGCGACCAGATGAATTGGGTTGTGAAATTGATTGATTGGTGAATTATGTGATTGAATTTGGTCGTAGAGCCCCGATATTATTGAGATTGGGCCGTAGAGCCCCGATATTATTAAAATTGGTCGTAGAGCCCTTGTATTATTTAAATTGGCTATAGAGCCCTTATATGACCGAAATTGGCTGTAGAGCCCTTATATGATTGAAATTGCCTATTGAGCCCTTTGAGAAACACATCGCGGCTAGGAGCCCTTGGCGATGAGAGTATGTAGTAATACTATGATAATTTCTGAAGTTATTAACTCATTCTGTGGCTGGTGCGATAACTTGGGGTCTCATGGTGTATATGTGATGTATTTGACAATTATTCTTGTTCGTGACAATTTTATGGAAGCGTTTGATGTTTATTTGCCATGAGCTAGCTGTGTTGGTGCATTCCTGTTTGTGACCGCATTGCATAGTCCGGTGGGACGGGTGGTTTAGTTTAGGTTTAGGGTTCACTCGTTGAGATGTAAATCTCGCCCTGTCGTGGGATCCATTTTTCAGACCCCAAGTTGTGAGATATGTTGCCGATACGCTTAGGCGATCCAAAGGAGATGACTGCTGAGTTTGACGAGTTCCCAACGAGAAAGGGTATAGTGTATGTTAGGAAGCACACTACGCCTTGGGTGGTCAACGAGGGTAAGGAAAATTTGTAACCGTCTTGTTTTGAAGCCTGGTTTCGCCGTGTCGGGAATAGTAGCACTATGGGTCTGTTGCATCCTTATGAAGTACCTTTAGGAGTAGTCCCAGATTGGTGTCATCCCACTCATCTTGAGATCGAGGTTGAGGCAGAGGCTTTAGTTGTAGGTTCTCGAAATATCCCGCAGAAGACCCCGACGGCGGAAGATGACCATGAAGTGATCGAGATATCCGACTCGGAGGACGTCATGGAGGATGATACTATAGGTGGACACTCCGAGACTTTCTCCCGAATATGTTTCAGACGAAGAAGAAGTAGAAGACGACGACGAGACGGACAGTTCTATCGAGTTGTTAGATTGCCTGGGTAAAGATCCGTAGGAGCACTCTTTTGAGTTAGACTTTTGATGGGTGTTGTTGTAGTATTTTGATGTCGACCCGAGACCTTCCGACTTATCTTTAGGTGTGTTCGGTTTATGAACCTTTCGACTTTTGCGTGTAGACCCGAAAGTGAATATTGTATTTATATGCTAACCTGGTTGCTATCCCTGTTCATCCATGTATTTAATGTCGGGATTGTGTTTCTTTTCTCTTCCACTTACGTGTTTCATCTCATAGTCCGCCGTGTGAGTCGTATCCCGGGTTAGAGGAGGTTTTGGTGGATGTGCCGCGCCCTCAAAGGACCGTGGGGGTGTCATGAAGCTTTGTTTGTTTCGCAGAAAATAAATAATTTAAGAAATATTTTTTTAGAAAATGGTCAATTGTATCGTTATCAACTATCTGGAAATCAGTAAATGGATTTTTTTTTTATCAACCACAAGAATATTTAGGCAACAATTATTGTCCACCAAAATATATAAACATTGTCCATGATGAATTTATTTCAAGCTATACAAACGATAAATTTTTGAAAAATGTTCTCCGAGATAATTCTTTTTTGCGAAACAAACGCACCTTTCATATTAATTTTTTGTCTTAAAAGGACTCGACCTCTAATAGTTAGAATCCATTTAATTCAATAGAAACTCATTTTTCGAAACACATAATCCAATGCGAATGGGCAACCCGGTAAGCTGATGTACTAAGGGCATGCATGGTAACTATTCCTGGTTCTCTGATTCTATTCCCTAAAACAAAAAAGAATGAAAATCATGTTTTGTAACGTAAATAATTCTCATTCTGTTCCTAAAAATAGTTTTGGAGCAAAAAGAACAAAAAAAAAGTTAATTTTGGAATTCGACACTTTGGGCCATGTTGTATATCAAATATGTTTTTTTATATACATCATGTATTTATATGTAAAAATATCGGTGGTGAGTTTCTTTTTCTTCAGCTAGGAATTCATGATTAGGTTTTTCTTTGGCTAGTTGGGTATATTAATTCTAGGATGGCAGGATATAAATTTATATTTTGGCTCCTAATTTATTAAATGCTTGAAATTGACCCATGCGTGTTGAAATGGCAAGTTAGGATGCTGAACTCGCGTGTCGGGCGTGTTTGGAGCGGCAAACCACATATCGATCGCATGTTGGAGAGTGTTGCACGGTGTTGGAGTGTCGAGAAGTGTCAAACACGGCAATACACAAAGACTCCCGAAAAATGTCGGTGCTTCGTAGCTGATGCATCACCTACCCAAATTGTGTTGGTCCAGAAGCACAATGTTGACTTGACTAAAATTTTTGAATGTTATAGTGAGTCTTCAGAATGTTGAAAAAGAACAAGAAGAAGGAACTACATACCAATAATATTTTACATTATATTGGATTCATGAATTCAACATACTCAGTAATGGGAACTGAATTATGTAATTTCAATATGCGAAATTCACTCCAATAACTTAAATCATGTTAGGTATAAGTCATTATTGGTTGCGTTAGTTGGGGGAAAACTCCATGAAAAAGAAAAATGCTTTTTGGGAAATCATTTTTTCTGGAAAATGGTTAGGTTTCTTATGTTTGGTGATATCTCACTGAAAATGTTTTCTAGTGTTTAGACCTTATTTGCAAAATGAATTCAACCTCATGACTTTGTCCCATGTTAAAAAAAAATTCTAATTTCTAAATTATTTTTTCATTTTTATTTTTTAGTTTTCTTTTTCTTTCTCCCAATACTGCGATCCGCCGGCGGAGGCCACAGGTGAGCTTGAGCTCGCCAGTCCATGTCTATGGCCAGTCGCTGGCCTGACAAGAGATGGAGGAAGAAAAGAAGAAAAAAATTTCAAGAAACATATAACAAAAAATTTATAAAATACAAAATAAAAAGTTACAATATGAGAAAATTCAAGATGAACAACTTCAGAAAGTGCTTTCACCTTTTTGCACTTAGGAATTCACTTTCCCAATTTTATGCATAAATTTTTCATTTACCGAAAAGTGTTTTATATTGACTAAGTCATTTTCGGTAAACCAACCGAGTGAAAGTGCGAAAAACCAATTTTCGAAAAACACTTTCTCTGAACAAGCACAACCCTGTTTAGATAAATCAATCCACAACGTCCTCTTTAATCCTAGAATTTTTTTCCCTTTTGGTCTTGGAAATATGTCTCCTCATTGTAATGTGCATCGTTTGGCCGAAACTATATCAATGCCTGTTCAATTTTCTTACGAGCGTGAAAAACTGCTCAAGGATTTGAGTGTAATTGGTAAAAGTATTTTCTTCGCAGAGACAAAGAAAAGAAAATTCCTTCCCATAAATTGTGCTTCCTAATTACCATGATTTTGGCCCGACCACAAAAATTGCCATGACTTTGGAAACAAATCATTTTGTATCAACTGCGTTTTCGACAATTTTTGCTTCATATAAGATATTTTCAATCTTGAGCTCGATCCAGTGACATGATATTGTAATAGTTCATTTTTCATGTGATTCTCGTTTGTCATATTTCCATTTAATAATTCGAGGCCCACTTCTTCTTGGCCGTTTGCAAATGAGATGGCATGTTTAACAGGTTAATAACGATCCTATATTTTTATGGTTTAACGGAGGCATAAAAAAGTAACCCATAATTACAAAATAAATTAATTTTAATTTTTGAAATCTGTACACAAAAATAAATTAATTATTAGAGGTTTGCACATGGTATAATTTTGATAACCATGGAGATGATGAGAATAATACCCTTAATATTTTTTTAATAATTCTAATAGATACATATCATAGATTAATCTTATCACCGAGACTCGAGTAAGGTTGGTCTTAATTGTTTTATTATTTCACATATAATACAATTAATGATACTAGCGTATATTTGATCCATAATGACTCTATATCTGTTGAACTCAAATCCTGTCACTTTTAATTTGCTTTGTTTGATTTTCATCGTCATCTTGAAGTTATGTACTTTTCTTTCAAGTGAAATGAAAATTTTCTTTTCGACAGAAAAAAAAATCATGTCACTTTTAACTAGTAAGAATGAATGTCAAATAAAAGATTGCAATATGTTTTTCAGCGACTTTTTGAGGAGTTGAGTACTATGTGAAATTTTGTGCACATTAGAAAAATGAGTAAAATTTAAAATTAGCAAAATCCATACTGAAAGAGTTATTTTCATATAAACTAATATATTTCTAAAAGTTTCATTACATGAATGGACATACTTTTTTTAAAAAATAAAATTATGATTACAGGCATAATCTCTATGATTATTCTCCTCACTAAGCCATGCTCATCCTAATAGTTTTCAACTTTTCATAGGTTTAATAATTAATTGATTGATCAATGGTTTAATCTTCGATACAATTTAACTGCTTCAGAGTTAATAGGAACAAAATAGTATATCCTGTTTTTGAATTCGTAGCAGAGCGGGTCATGTTGATGATTCTAAGTTCTCCCCTAACTCTAGGTTCGAGTTGGTTATGAAGCCAAGTACGTAAATTTTGGAATGTAACGACGAGACGCCACCCACTTTTCAAAAAAACAAATTGAAAAAAAAAAATGAGGCCGATTCCTAGAATGCCTAAGTAGTTATAGAGGAATAAACTACCTCGGTGACGTGTGAGGTGTCGGTGTACACCAAAATTTCGTCCCTCCTTGCATCCATTTCTCATTAGTCAAAGAAAAACTCGACTTCTTGGTCCCTCCTACATGTCATGCGGTCGTCCACCACTATGGAAGCCCGGGGGGTCCATCGAAGTTCCCGATAGGGTCGATGAGGTCTCCTCCTCCAAGGACTATGTACCACGCCACATAATGATGATGGACCAAATGGTCGGGCCCCTCATCCACATAGATAGTAGTAAGGTAGCGGTAGAGAGTAATATTTCGTTTTACATCTATGACATCCGTATGAGTAATTTCAATTAACATGACAAGACCAAAGCGAAGTGGTGGATTAGATGCCATGCCTACAAGTCTGAAAATATAAGGAGTGAAAGCACATCTCGGTAAGTACAATTTTACATTTAGGGCGAGGGTACTCCTAGCGCCTCTAGTGGCATGTACACCAAAATTTCGTCCCTCCTTGTATCCATTTCTCCTTAGTCAAACAA
This sequence comes from Rhodamnia rubescens, assembly GCA_021437795.1. NCBI lineage: Eukaryota > Viridiplantae > Streptophyta > Magnoliopsida > Myrtales > Myrtaceae > Rhodamnia > Rhodamnia rubescens. The sequence goes on along the minus strand of JAILYA010000010.1, from coordinate 3,042,920 downwards.
AAAGTCGGCTTCTTGGTCCCTCCCACATGTCATGCGGTCGTCCACCATTATGGAAACCCGGGGGTCCATCGAAGTTCCTAATCGGGTCGACGAGGTCTCTTCCTCCAAGGACTATGTACCACGCCACATAATGATGAGGGACCAAATGGTCGGGCCCCTCATCCACATAGATAGTAGTAAGGTAGCGGTAGAGAGTAGTATTCCGTTTTACATCTACGACATCCGTATGAGTAATTTCAATTAACATGACAAGACCAAAGTGAAGTGGTGGATTAGATGCCATGCCTACAAGTTTGAAAATATAAGGAGTGAGAGCACATCTCAATAAGTAAAAATTCTAAACTATTGATAAGATGTTAGCTAATATTGAAACATAAAAATCAAGCAAGGACAATAAGCTTAACATCAAACCATTCGGCCATATAGATCACCATAGGCAAGCATGCAACTTCTCCATCATATCATATATGTCCCGCACTTTTTGCTGGCCCACCCATCCATCCTCGGACAAGGTATCTTGGTGTGCACTTTCGATATGCCAAGATATCCCGTAGGGCAACCCGAACATGACTCGAACATGTGCTTCGTCATTTTAATCAATTCATTGCATACCAAATTACATAGTCGAGATGCACATATTCGCCCATGAACGAGGTATATCATATCATGTACTATAAATTTACTGCCATAAATGGTAAGGCATGAAAAGAGCATGCAAGTTATGATTCTCCTATACAAGACGCTTAGATCGATACTAGACTTCGCTCTAGCAAAAGTTCAGAAAATTTACTTAATTATCTTGTTGGCAAGAATGTGTAAGATGAGATGAGAGTCGACGGTGGCAAGAGGTGGCCAAATTAGAGAGAATAGAGTAGGAAGAGAGATACGGCCGAATAGAAGAATAGAGCGAGAGAGAATAGTGGCGTGAGGTAGGGGGTTCAAGAAGACCTCGTGCTTATTTATAGTTGGAATTTGTAATTTATTTCTCAATTTTTTAATTTCTTGACTTGCTCTCCAAGTAAATTTTATCTTTTTATTCTTTATATGTGGCGCCATCTTATGGAGATTAATTTTCCACATAATCCCTTTATTTATGATCATATGGACACATGATTATTGAAGAGTCTAGAACATGCCACACGCCTAACATAGTTGTCCCTTCCTAGAGCTTTCACTATTATTCTTAATTCATTAACTATTAGGGTTTTTCAATGATTCTAGGGTTTTCTAATGGTGCTAGGGTTTTCTAATGGTTTTACAATATTCTTTAATATTATATTATATTTGACTAGTCAAGACCTTATCATCTTCCTAGGAATCCGTACCTTGGTCTTATCATCTAGGGACTCGTACCTTGATCTTATTATCTAGGGATTCGTGTTTCACTTGGTGAAAGTAATCATTACATTTTACTTTTCAAAGCTTGTTGACCAAGTCAAAGATGATGCAGTCCTTAAAAGACAAGTTTGACTTTTCAAAGTAATCATTGCCTTTGACTTTTTCAAACCTTGAGTTTTTCAACTTTGATTTTTCAAAAGAGTGTAGAAAACCCTAGATACTGCTTGTCGCTAAAAGGAAAATTTGTGTAGTTTCATTGAAATTCTTAAGTGTTACTTGTATCAAAGATCGAATCGAGCTTTGGAATTCCAGGCATGGTCAACTCTCAAACGATTCCATGGTGGAGGTGTAGCTAGGAGGGACATCGCCGGGCATGGCCATATGTCGTGCGTGGCACGGCCATGTGTCATGGATGGCACGGCCGGGCATGAGTCCAGCGTGCCCTATCATCGTCGGATAAGAGCATGTTCACATTTGAATCGATTTAAGGTCGGAATCACCCATTCCTAAACCGAGCATCCAATCGGAACATAACCAAGGGTGATCAATCTGCAGCTCGTAGCCCCATACGCCTTATTGCACAATCGAGGTTGGCACGTGTCCGGGGTACGAGGTTCCAATGGTTGATCGCCTTAGGCGAATTCAAGATAAGTTCATTTATGTGTCGAAGTAATGCTGCAATCAATTCATGAGCCAATCCTATCGGGATTGATTCGTAATCGATGCACGTCTAACGGGATCAATCCAAATCGAGTCTTGTACTCTCCCGAGAACTACCGCAATATGGCATCTCAATTGGACGAGACTAAGGCATGGTTGCCCGTAGACATTGCATATCCGAGCACTAGAATTAGTCATGATTCGTTCGTAGGTAGTCTTTCCATGAATAGTGAACTAGCTCGGTTCCCGACGTCTGCGGCTCCGGTTGTGGCTCGTTCGTGGTAGTGCCTAAATAGACCCTAAAATTTGGGATGTTACAATAATACCATTAATCTTTTTTTATAATTCTAATAGATACATATCATGGATTAATCTTATCACTGAGACTGAGAGTGAGGTTGGTCTTAATTGTTTTATTATTTCATATATAACTGAATTAATGATACTAGAATATATTTGATCTATAATGACTATATATCTATTGAACTCAAATCCTGTCACTTTTAACTTGCTTTGTTTGATTTGCATCGTCATCTTGAAGTTATGTACCTATCTTTCAAGTGAAATGGAAATTTTCTTTCTGACAGAAAAAAAAAATAACGTCACTTTTAACTATTAAGAATGAATGTCGAATAAAAAATTGCAATATGTTTTTCAGCGACTTTTTGAAGAGTTGAGTACTATGTGAAATTTTGTGCACATTAGAAAAATGAGTAAAAGTTAAAATTAACAAAATCCCTAGCGAAAGAGTTATTTTCTTATAAACAAATATATTTCTAAAAGTTTCATTACATGACTGGACATACTTTTTTTAAAACAAAAAATTATGATTACATGCATAATCTCTATGATTATTCTCCTCACTAAGCCATGGCTCATCCTAACACTTTTCAACTTTTCATCGGTTAATAAGTAACTGAATGATCAATGGTTTAATCTTCCGTATAATTTTAACTACTTCAGAGTTACTAGAAACAAAATTGTATATCCTGATTTTGAATTCGCAGCTCCTCGAATTTTGCAAAGCGGGTCATTTTGATGATTCTAAGTTCTCCCCTAACTCTAGGTTCGAGTTGGCTATGAAACCAAGTACGTGAGTTTTGAAATGTAACGACGAGCCGCCACCCACCTTTAAAAAAAAAATTCTTAGGTCGATTCCTAAAATGCCTAAGTAGTTATACAGGAATAAACTACCTCAGTGACATGTGTGAGGTGACGGTGTATTGAGTGTCATGAGTGTAAGCTTTGGTATTCGGTTATGTGACAGATGGATTCATAGTTATCATACATCTCCCTTAACTCACATTGAAACTTTTGGAAAAATCGAATTTTAGCAGGTACACCAACAGGCGAAAAGATGGTATCATCTTGTGAACTAGATGACCTAAATTGTGTGTGATTGTGTATTTTGATATGTACTATGGACAATGTGTGGTGTTTGAATGAGACATATGCTAATGTTGTGTGTAAGTGACTTTGACCAGTGTGAATGACATGCGGAAATGACCAATGGAAGGATCAAATATTGCATATATTATGATATGAAACCTGAATGACACGTAGGATAACATGGATGTTGAGTAATAAATTTATGAATGACATGCCAAATGTCACGAGATCCGAATATGATATGAGGGAATGGCATGTGTAAAGACGTAAAGTTTAAATAGGACATGAGCTAGCTACATCTATAAATGACTTAGAATTTGAAAACAGCATGAACGAATGTTATTCGTTACGTTGATATTGAATTATGACATGTGCGAGTGACATGTATTTTTACATGGAAATCCAATTATGACATGCCTGAATCACATGTATGGTCATAGGGAATTCAAATGCAACATGAGTGAATGATTTGCGTAATGACATGGACTATTGAATAGGATATGGTCAAATTGCATGTGTTTTAAAATGGGAATTTCAATATGACATGATGGAATGATATGTGTCATCACGATGGGATCGGTAAAGAAGTAAAAGAAAACTTTTGAATTTTGATTTTTCTTGTCTTTCTATTGATGTAAATGATGAGTTTAAATAGATACATAATCACAGAAGAAGACGAAAGTGATTCCTCAAATCAAGGAAAGAATAATTCCTCAAATCAAGGAATTCACTCAAATCAAGGAAAGAATTCTAAATACAAACATTTCAAATTGAGGAAAATATCCTCAAAATTGGTTACAAAACGATATGTTATCATCCCTCCGCAAGCCGAGCATGGCTGGTGAAGGTGAAGCTTGTTTTGTAAATATCTAATGCAATTAGAACTTAGACCTTTTGTGAACAAATTTGCAATTTGATCTTTGCTGGAGATAAATTGAACAATTAGAATCTTACGCCCAACTAACTCCCCGACATAATGAAAATCAACCGCGACATGCTTTGTTCTTGAATGAAAAACTGGATTATAGGTGAGAGAGATTGCGGAAACATTGTCACACTAGATGGTGGGTAGTTTGAGGAGTAGGCAATGCATTTCACATAATAGGGAGCATAGCCAAACTAATTCAGCTGCAAGGTGAGCTAGACACCGGTACTTAGCTTCAGATGAAGAACGTGCCACCGTGGCCTGTTTCTTAGCACTCCAAGAAATGGCGTTAGAACCAAAGAAAATTCAAATTCCACCAAGAGAGCGTCGATCAATGGGGCAGCCTACCCACATCGGCATTGCGGTGGCGGTGAGTTGGTGTTGGCCTGGATGAAAGTGAAGATTGTAAGTAATTGTACCTTTCAAATAATGCAAAATCCGTTTGACTCCCACAAGATGATCCTCAATGGGAGACTTTAGGAACTGGCACACTTGATTGACGTAAAAGGAAATGTCGGGACGCGTCAATGTAACATACTTGTCGCGACCTAAAAAAAAATAAACAAAGTCATCTTTTTCGGGCTAATGGATTATCGGGTTAATTAATTAACTAACCTAACTCGGACTCTCCCAAGTCCATACCAAATCGCAACTTAAGGTTCGAATGATTAACATGCAATGTGATTTGAATTTGGAGTCGCCACTAATCATTTTCGGTAGGTCGATTAGAAACCTAAATAAAATAGCGGGAGAAAACTATCTTATTTCTCGAACCGAGATTAAGAGTCCGGGGACTTGATTACATTAATTACAACTAATGCCCTTTCGGTACCTTAAAATTCATGAAAAAAATAATGGATTTGACAAATTTGATGAATTCTACTTGAAGATCAAAGAATCAATTTTTTTGGGTTTTTCTTCTCTTGACATTCGTTTGAAATAAAGAAATTACATGGAATTATGATGAAATAAGTTCAAGATTACTCCCCAATTTGAACTCGTGCACCAAACTTATGCTCCGGGCTTGTTTTGATCATTGGACCGATTTGGTGACTCGTTAGACCGAGAAATCTCTTGGTCCTATCTCTCCTTGACGCTTCTTTCTCATCTCGCTAGAATTCCATTAGGCTGCAATCCGGGCATTGATATTTTTTCCCTTTTGCTCTCCTTCTATTCTTGTACAATTGATGTCTCATCGTTGATATGCAGTGTTATTTAACATAAAAACGTAGAGAAAAAATCGGTGTAGAAAATCTGTGCTAATTTGTATTCGAAATTAAAGAGAGTTAGGGAATCACTTAACTTTCTTTTGCTTGCGGCGAGCTTGAACGATGGTGATGAACTTGTGGCTTGTGTTGATGGGTGCAAAAATTGGCAATGGTAGCACCGAGCTTCAAAACACTCAAGCCCTCTCAAAACTCTCTCAAAATATTTCTCAAGAATTCTCTTTTTCCTCTCTAAAGAAATTCTCTCAAAAACTCTCTCAATTCTCTTCCACTCCAAAAAACTCTCTCAATTCTCTTCCACTCCAAAAACTCTCCCTTCTCTTCAAGAACTCTTCTTCTTTTATAGGCAAAATTCTTCATCCTTCATTCTTCATCTTCATTTCTTCACCTTCCATTTTCATCTTCCTTTCTTCATCTTCATCTTCTTTTCTTCATCTTCATCTTCTCTTCTTCACCTTCATTTCCCCATCTTCCATTTTCATCTTCTCTTCTTCATCTTCATCTTCCTTTCTTCATCTTCATCTTCTTTTCTTCATCTTCATTTTCCTATCTTCCATTTTCATCTTCTCTTCTTAATCTTCATCTTCCTTTCTTCATCTTCCATTTTCATCTTCTCTTCTTCATCTTCCTTTCACCATCTTCCTTTCCCCATCTTCTTTCAAGTATTTGCAATACGAGTCCCTGAAGTTCGAGTATTTGCAATCCGATCCCTGAGTTCAGTATTTGCAATAGAGTCCCCGAGAAAATATTTCTTTCAAGCCCAAATCTTCTTGGTGCATTTTCCACCGCATGCCTAGTCCGGACCCTGTTAAATTAAGCTCAAATTGTATGCCAATGCTAAATGAATATGTGAGATGATTTTTGTTTAGAACTAAAATTAGTTCTAATTTTTATGCAAAATATATATTAGTCAAAATTTAGGCGTCAACAGTGCCCCTCTTTGAGTGGAGGCTCGTAGAGGTTCCGCTCAAAGACAAAATTGAATCCTAAATTTTGATAGTGCAAATGATGGATGAACTTTTTTGGCGGGAGTTTTAGTCCCATTTTTTATGTAATGAAGTGATGCATGATATGCAAGACCGTAAATAACATGTGTCATAATTTCTCTTTTCATGTTAGAGAAACTGCACACGGATCGCATACGAGAATACCTGTTTTACCAAATACCTCATAAGTTGGTGATTCCCTTAATTTCCAAGTTTCTTGCAAACACGAGGACCTTAAGGTATTTGGCCTATCTGTTATCGAGACTTTTCCCTAATGCGAGACAACGCAAGATATGTGTATCCTTCCGGATCACAAGAGCTACGTCGTTGTGAGTCGAAAGAAGTAGAATCAAGTTCACAAGAGCTACGTCGTTGTGAGTTGATTAAACGTCGAAATCGCCAGTGCATATGTCTTCACGATTCGACAAAGGGGAACCAAAATCTTAAGAGCTACGTCGTTATGATTTGGTTTGGATCAAAATCACGGGTGCTTATGTCTTCGTGATTTGATAAAGGAACCGAGAATCATAAGAGCTATGTCATTATGGCCACTAAAGGTCAAGATCGCCGATGCATATGTCTTCGTGATCGACAAAGGGGAACCAAAATCTTAAGAGTTACGTCGTTATGATTTGGTTTAGATCAAAATCACGGTGCTTATGTCTTCGTGATTTGATAAAGGAGCGAGAATCATAAGAGCTATGTCATTATGAGCCGACTAAAGGTCAAGATCACCGGTGCATATGTCTTCGTGATCCGAGAAAGGGGAACCAAAATCTTAAGAGCTACGTCGTTATGATTTGGATCAAAATCACGGGTGCTTATGTCTTCGTGATTTGATAAAGGAGCCGAGAATCATAAGAGCTATGTCATTATGAGCCGACTAAAGGTCAAGATCACCAAGGCATATGTCTTCGTGATCGACAAGGGGAACCAAAATCTTAAGAGCTACGTCGTTAAGATTTGGTTTGGATCAAAATCACGGTACTTATGTCTTCGTGATTTGATAAAGGAGCCGAGAATCATAAGAGCTATGTCATTATGAGCCGACTAAAGGTCAAGATCACCGGTGCATATGTCTTCGTGATCGAGAAAGGGGAACCAAAATCTTAAGAGCTACGTCGTTATGATTTGGTTTGGATCAAAATCACGGGCGCTTATGTCTTCGTGATTTGATAAAGGAGCCGAGAATCATAAGAACTATGTCATTATGAGCCGACTAAAGGTCAAGATCACCGGTGCATATATCTTCGTGATCGAGAAAGGGGAACCAAAATCTTAAGAGCTACGTCGTTATGATTTGGTTTGGATCAAAATCACGGGCGCTTATGTCTTCGTGATTTGATAAAGGAGCCGAGAATCATAAGAACTATGTCATTATGAGCCGACTAAAGGTCAAGATCACCGGTGCATATGTCTTCGTGATCGAGATCGAAATCATAAGAGCTACGTCGTCATGATTTGATAAGATGTCAAGATCGCCGGTGCGTATGTCTACACGACTGACAGGAAAGGCATATTGCCCGAATTGAATCGTAACAACTATCATCGGAGGAGTTGTTAATTTGAAAATGGGTTCAGAAAACTTACCGGGTTCTCCGAACGATTAATCAAAGAACGAAACAGATCGCTCGTATCGTACATGGCAGGCATTTGCCGGGAGAACTTGCTCATTCAATAATCCTTGGATGAATTTCGAGACCTTGGGAGGGACATCGAACATCGAGAATGTATTACCCATCATAGAATGTCGGAGATAACATGCGCAAACATATTCAACAATGAGTTCATGCAAAACTTTCCCTACCGGAGCTTGCAATGATTAGAAATAACATGTGTATAATGCAATCACTCATACCATGGTTTATGCATAACCATTCTATCAAGTTTGCATTATCAATCCTGTCCAAGGATGTTCTCACATTATGAATACCTCGAAAGTGAGCTGAATGGGGGACTTCGATCCGAAAGGATTTTCTCTCACTCTCAAGAAAAGTTATTTATCCCGCCTGCAGGGATTCGAAAGAAATCACTCAATCTTTCCATCATCGCATTCGATAAGGATCCGAGTAATCTCGCAATTGATACGATCGGAGCCGATCGGGAGGTCTTGATTAGGACCGTAATGAGGGCTAGGTCAACGGTTTACAAAGGGGACTCTAGTTGAGTCAAGGCTGCTTTGAAATGAATTTCTTCGTCATCTCTCCGGGTTTACAAGTCAAGAACTCTGCAAAAATGAGAGAAAGTAATCTTGCTCGAACTTCTTCGAGTGATGCTTAAAATCATTGAACTCCACATTAATTCAAGTGCCCTAGTCGGAAAAGGCTTTTAAAAGGGTTGTAATGGAGGTAATGATTTGGGAACCGAGAAACGAAAGGGTTCGTTTTGGCTCGAAAGATATTTGAGAAGGGGCTTGATGTTGGTGATCATTACAATCTTGTCACCGACCGTGGCCTTCTATGATACCATCATTGCTCGAGGATGGTGTGAACTGAAGATTGCATTTGCAATTTGACACTTCATGGAGATTTTTCTCTCAACCCTTTTAGGATATACAGGAAAATTGTGCATTCAAGTTCGAAATATTCTACAAATGAACAATGAATTGAAAGGGCATTGGCCTTGCTTTTGGTAGGCACTTTGCTTTTTAAATGCCCAGGAGTTTTTTTTGTGGAATCGGCTTTTCCTCTTTCTTCTCTTTTTTTTTTTTACTCCCAACTCTCTTTTACTATTGCATCTTGATGAGTTCATTGGGAGATTTTCTATTGATCCAACTTTTCGGGTCCTTCTACTCAAAGATGGGCCATATTCGCTTTGAGACGACAATGATCACCAATAAAGGCTTTTAGAAATGAATTTGCGGGCTCAAATGGGTTGTGCAAATGGATACAGATGTGTGGGATAGAAAAAGAAATGCTCTTCGTCACCCTAAGGCACTTGAATTAAAGCGCAAGTACAATGCAAAGAACCACCCGAAGAATGATGTTAGTCCAAGCAAGAAGATTTCTAACCATTTGTCTCGTGATGCTGATGGAATTACCTCTGTTTTGCCCCAATGTGGGGTGGTTCTTGACAGGGGTTGTGGAAGTGAAATCTCCGCTCAAATGGGTTGATCAACGGATAACTTGCGAGTGTTTAGGGTAGAGAAATGAATGCCTCCATCACTTCGGTTATCGTACCTTTCGCGAGAAAACTCTTTACCTTGGGGAGTGCGGAATTTAGCCATCGTTCATCTCGCCTTGAAATAATTGGACGTGTTTGGGAAAGGATTGCCTTTCATCATCCTGTCATGCCCTCTTACGTGCATTCGATGTACCTTATGTAGTTCATGTTCCCTATTCGAGTTGGTAAATTAAACATGAGGAACAATCATGTGCAAACCATGCAAGTGTATGAGTGTTTTCGAGCATATAAAATGCAGCAACTTTTTATTTTGGGGAACCAAGTTCGCAAGTACATAAAAAATTTCTTAGGGGCGTGGATCGTGAGTTGCCCCCTGTTCATGCAAATGCGTTGCAAAACTTCATTGTACGCTTCGAGACATGAGATTGTCAAAGGTTCCAAGAATTTCTCATTTCATTAATTTTTCATGGAGAAGGGATACTTCTCTGTTTGGACGAGTAGTGAACCCCGTAAAAATCAAAAGGGAAAGCATCAATGTATGTCCTCATGTTCTAAAAGAATTGAAACGATACCACTTTACCCATGTACGTATTCCTCGCGAACTTTGAATTGAAAAGATCGATTCATCCGGATCGGATTGTATGTCCGGAATGTCATCTCTCCAGGTTCTATAACCGTCAGGGCTGAGCTTCGATCTGCGAAGCAAAAAAGTTTTTATTAATCTTTGTACATTGATGCCAAATCCGGGATCGACCCCGGATGCCTCGGACCACCTGTCATTCCCCCAACCACTATCTTTGCGGTGTTGTTGGCGTCCACGGGTGGTTCGCTTTTGTTATATTGTTCTCAAAGCGGTTGGCAATCCCACATCGAGAATAAAATAAGCTTAACTTAGAGTTTGAAATGATCGAGAGCCAATTGGGACGATACGGAGTTACCCATCTTTGAGCCTGTTTGGTCTTTTACTTGCATTCTCCCAAGTAAGGCTATTCGGAATCTCTCTTTACGGGCGTTCAGGAGTGTCGTCCACAAATTGATTTGCTACGAGGCCTAGCTTAATAAGGAACTTACGCATTTGATAAGAGAGGAGAAAATTCGCCCTTTAACTCTAGACAAATTCTAGACAACTAGAAAGTAAAAAGTATCCCACGCAGGGAACTATACATGGAATTAAAGGAGTATTCATGCGAGATTGGTTCCACCTCTTTTGCTTGGCTATTCCAATGATTGGCTGATTTTGTCTTGGATCATACACCAACGATCGTTGTTTGAGGATCCATGATCACTTGCTTCGGATCACAACTCGGAGGTCTTTCGGCTCCGAACCGGGCGACCAAGGCGGTGAGCTCATCATCAAAGTAACCTTTTGATTTTTCGGGCATTTGATACTCGAATTGGGCATTGCTACTTGCTAACACGGCGACAGATTTTCCACTTTGTTTTTGCCGTGAACGGTTTGACTCCTTGAGCTTGAGCCTCCGCCGTCACTCGGGAACTCGTAGGGATGATCGACCGGTCCGCCGCTAGAACCACCAGCGGAAGGTCGGTATGGCCGATATTCTTGATTGGGAAGTGGTCGGGTACTTTTTGCTCCGTAGGTTTTCCCGGGATTGATCTTCCGGTCAACTTTGCTCCGGTCGCCTTGGTTCCAAGCTACATCGTGCTTCTTCGACTTATCTCTAAATCTGTGAAGGTAATTTGTGACACTTCGTAGGGTGAGTCCGTCAATATTCATCATTTTGAGTACGGCCATTGGTCGTCTTGAATTGATTCCTAGGCTGTCGAACCGCCTCGATGAATATAGAATGAAGCTCGGCGGACCAAAGGGGCCTTTTCTTTCCGACAAAATCGTCGTAGGCGGGTTGGCCATAGTTCTTTTGTTCGAGTAATTGCTTCCTTACAGCATGCTGCCAAATGTTTTGGAGCACTCGAACGCAAACCGGCTTCTTTAGGATGCCCTGAGCACCATGCAATGTGGCCCTCGTTATGAACGCTGATCATCACTTGCGATGTGACGATGACCGGTATATTCAACTCGGAATCAATGATCTTTAAGAGACTAAGACCGTCCATATCGATCCCTACCATGGCTGTGACGACGATGTCAAAATCATATTTGTCTTGTCTCGGCTCCTCTAAGGCTTCCGTTGCTTTCATATAAGCTGAAATCCTATACATGCACTTTCTCGGCATGGCAACGAGGATCGAGAGGGAAACGGGATTGCCATCAATGGCCATGACTCGCAGATCCTCGGGATAGGAGGCTTCCCATACTTCCGCCCGGAATGTACGCAGACTTATTTTCCTTTCAAAACCTTCCATATGTAGGCCGAAAAATGGGTGTTTGGACTAGAGACCGGGCTTTAGATGTTCTTTGGACTTGCAAAGACAAAAGCGACGATGGCCTTTTGTGACGAGTTACGGGAGGTGCATGGAGACTTCAAGTTCTTTATAAACTTTTTCCGATCTGTTAGTCTCGCAGACAGCCTTTTCTCTCCTTTTCGGTCCTAGTGCCTTGGATCCGTTTCGTAATAACTCTTACCTCTCGCTCAATCCGTCGTTCTTTTTTTACTTTTCTGATATGGAGGAGCCCTCAAATCTTTTCACTTTCTCTACGAACGAGGCAGTTATTTCCCTCTTCAAATCTTTTCGCTTCCTCCTACGAACGAGGCGATTATTTCCTTCCTCAAATCTTTTCGCTTCCTCCTACGAACAAGGCGAGTTATTTGCCCTCCTCAAATCTTTTCGCTTTCTCATACGAACGAGGCATTTATTTGCCCTCCTCAAATCTTTTCGCTTTCTCCACTAACAGAGGCGGTTATTTCCCTCCTCAAATCTTTTCGCATTTACTTACGTGAAGGTTTTCAATGCTTAGTCAAATCGGCGAGGAATTCAGGCATTTAAACATGATGATGTTCGTGGATAGTACTCTTCTTTGCCCCTGGATTAAAAAAGAATGTCTCACATCGGGATTTTGTAACAAACAGTACATTCATTCATACATGTCACTACTTCTCTTGAGGATTCGTAAGGGTGGCTAGTAATGCTCAAAGAAGAGATATTTTGAGAGCCCATAATAAAAAAAACTAAAGCTTCATGTAGGCTACACATTCGGAGTTCCATCGAGTTGAATTGGCTGGGCGTGACATCAAGGAAACTCCAATTGTAGTGATGCATGTCTCTTCCCTCGAAGGGCATCGGTTCTGCCTCTACAAGACCGACTTTCTGGATGTATCTCCAACGAAATCGGATTGTACGAGAACTTGCTCTGGGGATGAACGGTGAATGAGCATTTTCAATGCTCGAGATGTGGCTCATCGAGGGACATGTCACCAAAGGAGATGGGGCCGCTACGGAACATGGCAAACAAGTGTTAATGGCATCCATATACCTCTTGTTCTCTCGTCGAAGCTTTTCATTTTCTTCCCTCGAAACGCAAGTTCATGACTTTCATTTTTAACCTTCAATCGGGTCCGCTTGTTTTGAAACCAAAACTTGACCTTCAAGGGCTCCATTCCTATCATCCGGCTCAATTCATTTTTGCGTCTCTTATTCACGTAAGAGCACTCCTTGAAAGGCGAGCTTCGAGCACTTTGATTTGATATTTTCTTTTACGGGGTTGACTAACGCTGCCGCTGCCATTGTTGTTCTTTCGAGATCTTGAATTTCACTGCCAAGAGAGTTGGGTTTTACGGCTTCGGCGTTGGATGCGGTCTCGAAATCCAGCAGTTCGCTTTCGGGGATGTCTAGGTTGGTTGCCTCCAGTAAGTGCTGATGGCCTCTAAACATGTTGGATTGAAATACCTCTTACCGCCTTTTGTTCACTCTATTCTCCAATGTATGCTTACTCTCTCCAAATTCTTTCGAGTAATCGGATATGTTCCAAAGCCTCCCTTTAAACGCGGATGAAAATCACTAAGCCGACGTTTTTCCCAAGATTTCGTGTTTCCCGTCTTGTCTTATTTTTTCAACGTGATGGGACCCCGAATCCATTCGCACCGATTTTCTTTTCTTGATAACCATGCTTGTCTCCCACTCAGTTTTCAACATGGTGGGACTCCAACTCCTTTCGTAACTTTTTGAATTTGTGAGGCTCGAGATCACGGATTGACGATAGATCCGGGATCCAACGAACGAAAGCCCTGTAGTTTCACCCGAGTAACTAACGTGGCTCTGTAAGAATTGCTTTCTTGTCTCCCACTCGGTTTTCAACATGGTGGGGTCCTCAAATCTTTTCGTAACTTTTTCGGATTTATGAGGCTCGAGATGGTAGATCCGTGATTCACGGATGAAACGTCTGTAGTTTTACCCAGGATAATTGACTCGGCATCCATAATAATTATTGATATAGCTTTTCTTGCCCTTTAAATTAGGATTTAACGCCGAGACAATTATCGCTTTCATATCTTCATCTCCAACCTTCTAAGCACTCTTTTACATCCACTCTTTTTTAGCCGCTTCAACAACAATGGCTTCCCCCCTGCACACGCCTTCTCGGTGAAGTTTTGGCCAAATGGGAGAAACTTTATAATCTCCTAGGCCAGGGCTACTCTTATATAGCCAACCATCCGGAGGCCGAAACGAAATTCGTCTTATGTTTAGGGATATGGACACCGCTTCTATTGAAGGTACCAAGTTAGAAGAGGAATACGGGATCTTCCCCACCCTTTTCACTAACTTCCCGGAGGCTTACCATGTTGCTCATCAAGATGTTACTTTGGCCCACCTTGTGAAGGCACGCTATCGGGATCGGTCGGACAGCTTGGTGTTGGCCGTCTTGTAAGCCGACAATTATAAGAAGGCCCTCGACTATGGTAATGAACAAGTCTCCCTGCTGATTCGTGAGAGGAGAAACTTGGTAGAACGTTTGGCCACGTCCCAAATCATCTTCGAGCGCGATCCGCTCAACATTGTTTTAAAGTTCCAATGCACATGGCTGGAGGAAAGGCTGGACGATCCGACCCTGGATATAGCCCGCGGGAGAATGCGATCCATGACCTGGAATTTGCTGCTTGAGCATCACGAGGACAAGGTAGCCAACCTCAAAGAGAAATGTGAGCTCCTCCTCTTTAAGTTGGCGGATCTCGATTCTCGGAGGCGATCGGTGTAGGCGGAGCATCAACCGTATGGAGAGTCGGTTAAACTCCTTTGTGATGCTCATTAGGGCTCGGTTTGGCTTTACATTCCCACCCCGTTGATCTATTTGTAAGGCTTTCGATGAATGAAATGAATGCAAGTTTTTACTCATTTCATCTTGGTCGTCATATTTGTTTCGCAAGATAACCCCTTTTACTCTGCGAATATGTAAATCTCACGCTCCCGATGGTCAATTTAATTGGGCCGAGAGGCTCCCCCATTCGAAACAATCTCTCAACAAAGATTAGTAGCGAGGAAACAAACGAATGCTCAAGGAATTTCCACTTCATTTGAAAATATCGAGGCCGAACTTTTTTGTTGAATGATTTAGCAACTCTCTGCGATAACACTGGCCATGACATCACCCTTAAGTCTTTTTTCGTCGATCGATTCAATTGGCTTGCTCTCTGCTTGGATCCATTCGGCTTCCGTCGACTTAGCTTGAGACGGTATACGTAAGGAAGGAATTTCCACTTCAACCGGTAGAACAGCCTTCATTCCATATACAAGAGAATACGGGGTTGCCCCGGTAGATGTCCGGATTGAGGTCCGATATGCCATAAGTGCAAATGGCAACCTCTCATGCCAATCGCGATAATTTTCAGCCGTCTTCGCTAAAATTTTCTTAATGTTCTTATTGGCGGCTTCTCTTGCTCCATTCATCCGAGGACGATATGGGGAAGAGTTCGGATGCTTGATCTTGAATTCCTTGAACAATTCGTCCATTAGTTTGTTGTTTAAGTTCGAGCCATTGTCGGTGATTATGGCTTCAGGTGAACCGTATCGAGCAATGATATCTCGGCGGATAAATTTCGCGATATTTCGTGCCGTAACCGCTAAATAGGATGCGGCCTCGATCCATTTGGAGAAATAGTCAATCGCCACCAAGATGAATCGATGCCCATTGGATGCTTTAGGGTTGATCGGACCAATCACATCAATGCCCCACATAGAAAATGGCCATTGTTCCGACAATGATGCAATTCATTTGGAGGAACATCGATCTTGTCTCCATGAATCGGCATTTGTGACTTTCGAACATGCTGAATACAATCGCTTTCCAACGAGAGCCGTAATAACCTAACCTCGTGATTTTCTTAGCTAACATGTGACCGTTCATGTGTGGACCACGAGATCCCTTCATGTACTTCCATCATCGAGAACCGCCCGGTTGAGTCAACGCACCTTAGTAAGAATCGAATGACCGCTTGTACAAATTCTCTCCATTCAAGAAGAACTTGAGGCCATCTTCCTTATGTACTTTTGGTCGATACGGTACTTTTTTCAGGGAACTCCTACTTCGAATATAAGTCTTGATGTCATGATACCATGGCTTACCATCGGGTTCATTGATCACGGTCATACAATATGCCGGCTTTTTTAGTACCTCGATGTTCGGTGGGTCAACCTCAAGTTTATTGGCGACTTGTAACATTGAGGACAAGGTAGCCAATGCATCGGCGAATCGATTATGAGTCCCGGACGGATACTCAAATGAGATATCTTCAAATTCCTCCACCAATTCATCTAGATACTCATGGTAGGGTAGCAATTTAGCATCTCTCGTCTTCCACTTTCCAACGATCGAAGGATAATCAAAGCGGAATCTCCGAACACCTTGAGTCGGGCTATCCTCATTTCAATCGCAGCTGCAGACCGAGGATGCATGCCTCATATTCTACTACGTTATTTATGCAAGGGAATACCAATTTTGCTGCCACAGGGATAATGCTGACCACCGGAGATATCGAACCGCGCCCGTGCCCGACCCCGATAAATTGACAGCTCCGTCAAAATACATAGTCCGAGATGTAATCCTCCACCGACATGATTCGATTTTTAGAATGGTAGGCATCATCATCTCGCCCGAATTTTCAGCTAGGACATCTCGCTATAGTTCGTCCCTTGATTGACCTTTGGGACAAATATTGAACATCAAATTCGGAGATGAGGATTTGTCATTTGGCAAGTTTACCAATCAAGGCGGGTTGATTAAGCAAGTATTTGACAGGATCGCACTCTGTCACTAGAAGCACCTAGTAATGCAAGGTATATTGCAAGCTTGTGCGACCCGGACTAACGCCGCACATGTTTTCTCTACTTCGGAGTACTTCATTTCCGAAGTTGTGAATTTCTTGCTCGAGATAATAAATGGCTTGTTCTTTTCCATCCTCCTGCTTCTCTTGGGCTAACATAGCACCCAATGATTCACTAAGGATTGTGAGGTAGAGGATTAAAGGTTGCCCCGGCGTTGGAGGAACAAGCACGGGTGGATTCATGAGATCTTTGCTTCGGTTTCCCAAAAGCTTCTTCACATTCGCTATCCCATTGGACTAGCGCATTCTTCTTTAATAGCTTGAGGAATGGCTTAGCGGTTTCGATAACCGGGAGATGAATCGAGCAATATAGTTTAGCCTTACCCATCAAACTTCGAACTTCTTTAACCGTCGTCGGCGGCTTAAGCTCACGAATAGCCTTGACTTTCGAAGGGTTGACTTCAATGCCCTTACTACTTATCACGAATCTGAGTAGCTTGCCCGAGCTGGTCCCAAAGACACACTTGGCGGGGTTAAGGCGTAACTTGTACTTTCGGAGTCTCGTCGAACAATTTCTTCAGCGTTTCGACGTGATCTTCTCCATGCCTTGTTTTTGCTATCATGTCATCGACGTAAACCTCATCATGTCGTGGAAAAGGGCAACCATGGCTCGTTGGTAAGTGGCTTCAGCTTTTCCGAGACCGAACGGCATTACCCGGTAATGGAACATTCCCCATGGTGTGGTGAAAGTGGTTTTCAACTTGTCATTGACATTCATCGGGGATCCCGATTGTACCGGAGAAATCATCCATGAATGAAAACAAATCAAACCCTGCAGATCTTGTCAACAAGTACGTCGATATGCGGGAGGGAAAATCATCTTTAGGATGGCCTTGTTCAAGTCTCGATAATCGACACAAACCCGAATGTGGCCGTCTTTCTTCATGACAGGGGACTATGTTAGCGACCCAATCGGAATATTCCGTAGTCTCAATGAATCCTACATCGAGAAGCTTCATGACCTCCTCTTTGATCTTCGCACTAATTCCGGTCTAGCCCTCCTTAACTTTTTGCACCACGGCTTAGCCAAAGGATCGATCGGCAAACAATGCTCGACAATGGAACGGTCAAGACCGGGCATATCCGCATAGGACCGGGCGAAAACGTCCCGGTAATCTTTCAAGAGTCCGATCAAGCGCTCGGACATTTCCGAGGAAAAGTTTTCCCCGATCTTAACTTCTTTAGGGTTTTCCGCATCGCCTAGGCTGACCGAGATAATTTGTTCACCGGTCAAGGGCTTGATCTCTTCATGTCGTTCGAAATCTTGACGAACTTCCTCATAATCTGGATCGAACTCATCTTGGTCGTATACTTCGAATCCACTAGGTTTCCCTCCTCATGTATCCCCCATGATGACAAATTTGTTGGTCGTTGGTTATCGTCATCGGGTTGGTTTGGGGAGCTGGAATCGAGGGTGGTATGCTCGAACCCGGGCCGTTATAATAATATCTTCCAGCGGTGTAGCTGATAGGGAACACCTTCCGGGGCCTTGCTTTGGAATTGCTTCCGAGGAAATTAGAGCTGGCAAACCGGCGGGGAGGGCTTGAGCTGGACGGCTGAAGCTTGGCTATGAAGTTATCCATCATCTTGTGAGACATCATCCCTTCAAATCGCTCGGTTAGAGCACCGAGTGTTCATTCAAAATCTCATGGACAACGGCGTTAATGTCGGCCATTGTCTTCACCACCAATCGAGTAATATGCGGAGGATCCGAGATAAATTTCCTGAAAAGCGACAAGTCAAGAGTAAGTACAACGAGCGATGATAGAGAGCCGGTCCATGACTTCCTTCTAGACTCAATGAACGAACTAGACATGACCAAAAGATCGCATCAGGCAATTTTCAGTTTCATCGATTTTTTACGAAAAAATACGTATTAATTCGCACGTTGGTCAAAATACGTCCAAATTTTACGAGCTTATAGTTGAGAAGATGATGAACAACTTTTAAGTTGGCCAATCGGACTAGAAATGAGCGGATCAAATCAGTTTAATGTGTCTTTTCGAAAAATCGCATTCAAAAAACTGTTATAACCGCAAGTAGTTGAAAAAACGAAAAGCCATCTTAAACTATGAATTTAATTCTGAAATTTTGTAGGATATTAGTTGAAACATAGATCTACAACCTTCATGTTTGGCACTTACTCAAAAATCGATCATAGAATTTAGTAAAAATCGTACAATAGGAACAAGCCAAATCAGAATTGAGGACAACCGATGAAATTGTAAAAACTACGGAAGCAAAGTGTGAAATTGGAAACAAGACAATGAGATTCATAAACAATCAACCTAAACCATGGACCAGCCCAAAATAAAAATGAGATAACATGGCGTGAGAGACAGGAAATTACCGCTCATAGGAAGAAAATGTCAATCACAAAGACATGCGCATGAATCGTGGATTCAAATTTTAGTTCTTTTAGCAAAATGAAATGAAGGACAGAATGACATGTCGCAGCCTCGCGCACGTTCATCATGACTAGTTGTCGCCTCGCATACATAGTCATGACTAGTCGGGTCCAATCATCTCCGCTTGGTTCGGTCGACAAGGGCAACTCTCATGCATCATAGCCTCACGCGCATGAGAACAACCCTTGAGCCATTTTTTGAAGAACTCGGGATCCAAGTGGGATAACCTTTAGCGAAACCTTACCGCCAAGGTTAAAGAACCACATAAATACCATCCCGAAACTATCGGGTGACCCGGGTTCGGTCACAAGTCAAGGTGGTGTAGTGCAATTATATTAGCGACATGCACGACATTTTAAGGGCAATCAGCACTCCGATAGTTCAAAAAATAAAATTCTCATCACCAAGCTCGCAAAAGAAGGTTAGCCACGACTCCTCCCCTTATAACTCCCTTTCCCGCAAAACCATTTAACACCTAGGGATTAAAATTCAACCAAGATTGTCAAATCAAGTAATTTTTCTTTTCATGAACTTATCGGCTTAAGTCCTCTTTGGGTCCCCAAATGAGTCGCCAGTCATCGCGACCTAAAAAAAAAATAAACAAAGTCATCTTTTCGGGCTAATGGATTATCGGGTTAATTAATTAACTAACCTAACTCGGACTCTCCCAAGTCCATACCAAATCGCAACTTAAGGTTCGAATGATTAACATGCAATGTGATTTGAATTTGGAGTCGCCACTAATCATTTTCGGTAGGTCGATTAGAAACCTAAATAAAATAGCGGGAGAAAACTATCTTATTTCGAACCGGAGATTAAGAGTCCGGGACTTGATTACATTAATTACAACTAATGCCCTTTCGGTACCTTAAAATTCATGAAAAAAATAATGGATTTGACAAATTTGATGAATTCTACTTGAAGATCAAAGAATCAATTTTTTTGGGTTTTTCTTCTCTTGACATTCGTTTGAAATAAAGAAATTACATGGAATTATGATGAAATAAGTTCAAGATTACTCCCCAATTTGAACTCGTGCACCAAACTTATGCTCCGGGCTTGTTTTGATCATTGGACCGATTTGGTGACTCGTTAGACCGAGAAATCTCTTGGTCCTATCTCTCCTTGACGCTTCTTTCTCATCTCGCTAGAATTCCATTAGACCGCAATCCGGGCATTGATATTTTTCCCTTTTGCTCTCCTTCTATTCTTGTACAATTGATGTCTCATCGTTGATATGCAAATGTTATTTAACATAAAAACGTAGAGAAAAAATCGGTGTAGAAAATCCGTGCTAATTTGTATTCGAAATTAAAGAGAGTTAGGGAATCACTTAACTTTCTTTTCTTTGGCGAGCTTGAACGATGGTGATGAACTTGTGGCTTGTGTTGATGGGTGCAAAAATTGGCAATGGTAGCACCGAGCTTCAAAACACTCAAGCCCTCTCAAAACTCTCTCAAAATATTTCTCAAGAATTCTCTTTTTCCTCTCTAAAGAAATTCTCTCAAAAACTCTCTCAATTCTCTTCCACTCCAAAAACTCTCTCAATTCTCTTCCACTCCAAAAACTCTCCCTTCTCTTCAAGAACTCTTCTTCTTTTATAGGCAAAATTCTTCATCCTTCATTCTTCATCTTCATTTCTTCACCTTCCATTTTCATCTTCCTTTCTTCATCTTCATCTTCTTTTCTTCATCTTCATCTTCTCTTCTTCACCTTCATTTCCCCATCTTCCATTTTCATCTTCTCTTCTTCATCTTCATCTTCCTTTCTTCATCTTCATCTTCTTTTCTTCATCTTCATTTTCCTATCTTCCATTTTCATCTTCTCTTCTTAATCTTCATCTTCCTTTCTTCATCTTCCATTTTCATCTTCTCTTCTTCATCTTCCTTTCACCATCTTCCTTTCCCCATCTTCTTTCAAGTATTTGCAATCTGATCCCTGAAGTTCAGTATTTGCAATACGCCCCGAAGTTCGAGTATTTGCAATACGGTCCCCGAGAAAAATATTTCTTTCAAGCCCAAATCTTCTTGGTGCATTTTCCACCGCATGCCTAGTCCAGACCCTGTTAAATTAAGCTCAAATTTTATGCCAATGCTAAATGAATATGTGAGATGATTTTTGTTTAGAACTAAAATTAGTTCTAATTTTTATGCAAAATATATATTAGTCAAAATTTAGGCGTCAACAATACTGCAATGCTCCAACAAGGCTTCGATAAAGAGTGGGATCCAACAATGGAGGTCCATCACCTTGGCCAAGTTTTTGAGATACAAGCGGGCGTTGGGATGGGTTTACATCCGTCCATATTTGCACGCTTCGAACATCCATAATATATTTCGACCGATTGAGCAAGTATGCCTTCATAAGTTCATGTCATCCGAACACCAAGAAAATAAGAGAGAGGTCCGAGGTCCTTCATGCGGAAATGATGGCCGAGAAATGAAATTAACTACTCGCAAACCTAAAGTATCATTGCCAAGTGAGTATGATATCATCAACGTAGAGGAGGAGATATATTGTTACATGGCCTTGGTGGAAGATGAACAATGATGGATCGGAGTTGGAGACAATGAATCCAAATCATGTAGTTTGGATTTGAACTTTTCATACCATGCTCGAGGAGCTTGACGGAGGCCATAAATGGATTTCTTCATGTGACAAACATGATTAGGTTTGCCCGATCAACATAGCCTGGAGGTTGGGACATGAACACTTTTCCTGCAAATCATCATGTAAAAAAGCACATTCGACATGCAATTATGGAAGAGGCCAATTGTGAGAGACTCGAAAAAGAGATAAAATAATTCGAATGGTGGTAAGTTTCACCACGGGACTAAAATTTTCAACAAAGTCAACACCCAGTTGTTGATGGAAACCCTTTGCAACAAGGCGAGGCCTTGTAGCGACTAATAGAGCCATCCGGATTTCTCTTAACTTGAAATACCCATTTGCAGCCCACTACGTTTAGAGCAGGATCATAAGGGACCAAGCACCATGTTTGTTGCTGTTGAAGAGAGGTAAATTCTTGATCCATAGTATGATGCCATTGAGGATCCTTAACTCGCTTGGGAGTAATATGTTGGTTCGGAGATATGGCTGGCGATAAGTGCAAGTGGAAGTGGGTGAAGGGTGTGGGAAAAGGCCTTCCGTTTGGTAATACTAGATTTAGACCTTGTTTGCATTGGGTGAGTAGAAGAGGGAGGGATATGTTGATTGTTAATATGAGGAGGAATGGGTTGGCTAGAGGTAGTCTCGGTAGTTGATGGCTCCGTATTTGATGAAGAAGGCACCGGGAGGTGTTGCCAAATGTGAGAACGACTTGTGAAGTAGTGGAAGGACGACAATAAGCATGCTTGGTTTGAATGAGTCCAAGGAAATCAAGATTATGAGATGTAGGATGTGAAGAATAAGTGGAAGTAATGGATGAGTGGGGAAACTTAGTTTCGTCAAAGACGACATGACAAGAAATATATACTCGACCCGATGAGAGATCCATGCAATGATATCCTTTATGATTGGAGCTATAGCCAATAAAACAACATGGCGTCGATCGAAGTTGCAATTTATTAGTATTATAAGGCCGGAGCCATGGAAAGCAAAGAGAACCAAAGGTTCGTAAATGCGAATAATCAAGTGGGATATGAAATAAAGTTTGATATGGGGAGCAGGTATGATGTTGACGTATGAGCATGCGGTTAATCAAGTAAATAGCTATGGTAAATGCTTCCAACCAAAATTTAGAAGGCATATGAGCATGAGCCATCATAGCTAAGCCAGTTCGATGATGTGGCGATGCTTGCATTCCACAACACCATTTTGTTCGTGTGTGGGGGCAAGAATATTCATGTACAATGCCATATGATTGAAGAAAATTGTTGAAGGCGTACTTGTGGATTCGCCACCACCATCCGAGCGAAAGGTGGTGATGGTGTGCCGCGATAGATTTTCAACTTGCTTTTTAAAACTAACAAAGATATCATAAAAGTGGATTTTAATCTCACAGGAAATAACCAAAAATATTTTTAAAAAATCATCGAAAAAGAGAACATAATAAGAATAATTGGAACAAGATAATGTGGGAGGAGGGCCCCATGCATGATAATGTAATAATTCTAGAGGACGACTAGAGGTGGAATGAGAATTGGAAAAAGAAAGCTTGTGACTTTTTCCTTGTCGACATGAAGAGAAAATGCGAGAACTCGATTTATTGGAAATAGAAATAACCGAGAGAATAGTCCTTTGAATGTTATGAGAGGGGTGACCAAGACGAGCATGCCATTGATCCGTGGTGATGGAGGAACTTGTAATGAGCTTTTGGAGCAATGGATGATGATGGAGTGCGAAATGGGTACAAGCCGTTCTCAACCGGCCCTTGATATAGTATCCTCCCCCATAGCCTTGTCCTTAATACAAAAACCAGAGGCATCAAAGTTAAAGAGATAGTTGTTATCTTTGGAAAAGCGATAAACAGAGAGTAAATTGTGTGAAGTCAGTGGGACAATGGAGTATAGATTTCAAGTGAAGAAGAGATAAAGAGGATGAGAAGGTGGTGGAACCAACATGTGCAATGGACATAGCATGGCCATTACCTATCTCAACAAAGTATCATTACCATCATAAGCAATTGAAATGTGGAGATTTTCGAGATCCGGGGGTGAGATGATGAGTAGCTCCAGTGTCGGTGTACCAAGTATTGGGTGGGGTAGAGACAATGTCTGCTATCGCTGCAAGTTTTGCTGGTGGATGGCGACCTTGATAGGTGTAGTCCATTCGGTGATAACAATCGATGGCAATATGTCCCATACAATTGCAAATCGACATTATGGACGAACACCCAAATTTTGAAATTTTTGTTGACCTTGGGGTGATGGTCGTTGTTGCACCGATCCGGAGGATCCGGATGATCTTGGCATGGAGAAAATGTACCACGAGATGATCCATGGCCACGACCCTAAGAGAATTGACGAGAGTTGTTGTGCCTAGAAGGCTTGGAAGCAACCAATGCAGTGGACCGAGCGAGACCGCGGGCAGTGTGTCATCGATTAAAGAGAGATCTTCACAAATTAATAGTGTATGCGGTTCTTCCAAAGATAGGGTTGATGTTCTAACATGAATACGAACCGAGGAACAAAATTGGCGATATGATGGTGGCAGCCCATCGAGGATGTGAATAAGCGCATCATCCTCGCTTAGGGAGAGCCACAGGGCGACCAGTTGGTCGAAATGACCTTAAATTGCTAGAGATAATCAGCCGTAGATTGAGTGCCCTTCTTGAGTTGACTAAGCACCCGTTTAAGGGACATCACATGGGCAGGTGTTGTGGAGGCATATGTATTATTGAGTAGCTCCCATGCTTACCTAGCGAAGGTGAGTCCGACGATATACGGAAGAGCGGAGTCACTTAATGTAGCGTTGATCCATGATAACAGCAGCCTAGTCCTTTTCAAACCAAGTTGGATATGTAGGATCATCAGGTGAAGGTGGAGGAATAGAGCCATCAACATGATGCATCATGAGATGACCACGCAAAATAGGTGTGAACAAAGATTTCCAAAGAAGATAATTGCAGGCATTGAGTTAGATTGGGATGAGGCTTGGAGATGTTCGAAATCACAATAGGTGGGGATTGAACGGGGTATTAACAGAGCCAATAGCTTCGTATGAACATTGCCGGTAGCTTCAAGATTAGTTGAAGGAGCCATGAGGAAGAAAAAAAAAGGAGGATCACGAAATGCTATTACGCAGAGAGCTCGATACCATAAAGAAGTAAAAGAAAACTTTTGAATTTTGATTTTTCTTGTCTTTCTGCTGATGTACATGATGAGTTTAAATAGATATATAATCACGAGATGAAGACGAAAGTGATTCCTCAAATCAAGGAAAGAATAATTCCTCAAATCGAGGAATTCACTCAAATCAAGGAAAGAATAATTCCTAAACTCAAGGAAAGAATTCTAAATACAAACATTTCAAATTGAGGAAAATATCCTCAAAATTGATTTCATAACGATATGTTATCAATCGGATTATGACAATGTGCTAATGACATACATATGACATTTAGAATCGAATAGTGACATGGGCGAATGACAAGCATGGTGCCATAGAATCTGAGAAGGATATGAGCGAATGACTAGGACACGTGCGAATGGCATACGTTATGAAATGAAAATTTTGATATGGCACGAGCAAATGAATTAATACAATACTTATATAAGTAGTGGAATATATATTTATCTTATTGATTAATCAATCTAGGTTTTTCAATAATTAACTGGATTTTTTCTTAGTCTATATAACACATATTGTTATAATATTTCTTGAGTTCAAGCCTGAAGCGAAAACCGTGAAGATTCCAAACAGAATATTTGTGGACATCCGAAATCGAGCAAAGGAAAATATATACATAATCAACTTATGAATTAAAGTTGATTGTGCATTGGTGTCTTTGCTCAAGAAATAGAAAAGTCCAACGTAGACTTGGACTCGGTCAATGAAAGATAAAGGATAAGAATAAAGGAAGATACGGAAGTCAGTTTCGTATGAATTTGGCAAGATAACAACCGAACAGGAAATCTCTATTTGCATATTCGGTGTTGACTTCTTTGACCGAGATAAACATTTACTTCTCTGGCGGAGGCATAGACTACACGAGGGCTTGTCTTTTGTGGGTCTTGTTTTTGACATATATAAAAGCAACGAATGCCGTGGCCATAAGGAATGATTGTTTGAAGCGTCGGCGTATGAGCGTTTGATAGAGGATTTTCTCCATCATCGAGTTCCAAGTGTTGAAGCCAATAGAATTCTTGAATTAAGGTTTGTGTTATTTTCTTTTGCGAGATGGAGAGATTATTTCGCAAGGAATTGGAGGGCTAAACACTATGTGCGTTATTTGATGTAATTGGGGCTTGAAAGACACTGAGAGTGTTTGAGTGACTCGAGTGTGATTTTGTAATCTCCGTGTGACACTTGATCTATAGTGAAATTCATTATTGCTCTCCCAGTGGACATAGGTCTCTACGACCGAACCACGTACATCCTGATGTCCGATTTATTTTCTTATTTTGTCTATTTATTGTTCCATCGCTTGGTTCCACGCAACACATATTACAACCAACTTTTCCCCTTATTAAAATTAGTATAAAAAATTTGCTAATCAAGAATTGATAAAATATACAAAGGTAGCAGTTCCTTGGAGAAAAAGAAGATTCCGTGTGGACTTGACTATTTCCTTGTTAAGTCTCGTCAAAATTACAATTTTTTCTGAGAAATTGTTCGCATTTATTGTTGCTTTTGTCTGCTACGACTTGTATAGTCGGACGAATTTTCGCCCCAATTAGTCGGTAGTCGGGATGGAATTCGATGGACGAGCTAAATTTAACCTTTCGTTGTCCCACGGGGAAACTTGTATTACTCAAGCACATGGATAGTGAAATGAAAAGGACTTTGTGTGGACTGGACTAACCGCGTGAACAAGTCTGGACTCAATTTCGCCGATGAGCATTGCAAAAGATACGAATTCCCCTAGAAACCGTTCGCAATCTTTATCAGATTTTGTCTATAACATGACTTGTATAATCAGCCCATTCAACGAACTTTTGCCCCAAGAAGTCGGTAACTTGGGCTAGAATTCCATGGACGAGATCGAATGGTACGTCGAAAACCATTTGATACCTCCATATTGCGTGGAGAAAGATTGATGGTCAGGTCATGGCTCATGAAGAAGAAAACCATCTTGAGGAGAGTGAGTTGATTTCAAAGTCATTCTCGAACACGTAATATCAACACTTAAGTTTTCCCTCTTTACTGTTTCTCTTTTTATGATAACTTGAAGATTATTTGCCCCCGGTAAGTTTGATTTACACACATATCCTCAGTTTGACTTCAAGGCATACACAGATTCTTGGGAACTGTTTGAAATGAAATTGTTTAGGAATACACATTAAATGTTAAAGTTAGACCTTTCGTCACCACTTTATGGAAAATCTTCTACTGGAGTTGGTGCCATCCGAGAACAATTAGCCAATCTAGAAATCTTTGGGTACCTATCATGAAATTTATGGGGCACTAAATAAGTGTCACAAGAGGTTTTTTAAACCATTTAATG
This sequence comes from Rhodamnia rubescens, assembly GCA_021437795.1. Lineage (NCBI taxonomy): Eukaryota > Viridiplantae > Streptophyta > Magnoliopsida > Myrtales > Myrtaceae > Rhodamnia > Rhodamnia rubescens. Next base: position 3,015,526 of record JAILYA010000010.1, on the reverse strand, counting down.
GTACTTCTTTGCCTCTTGAAGTCCATAGGGACCAGTCCTTGAGTTGAATCGAATCAGAATCGACATGCAAGGGAAAAAAAGAACAACAACAACAATAATAAGGATTGGTAAAACTAAGGCTTTCTTCATGCTATATCAAATTCAACTTGAGGGGAGTGTCAGGGTAACCAAGACAGCCCTTCCATGTTAAAATTGGAAAATTCATAAGAAATCACTTCATGATGCATCGCATATAACGTCATAGCAGAGACCCTACTTTTCTTAGCCTTTAATCACCAAGTTCCATCTTAACTTGTTTGAAAAAAGAATAAAATAGAAGCTAAAAAATGGCGGTATAAACAATCATGGGGTTAAAGAATTGTTAGGATTTTTATCCCAAATTAATTTTTTTTTTGAAAAAAAAACATGAACTGTCACTAATACCGGAGGTCATCTTACCCACGTCGAGCAATCCTCGAATGGAAACTCTCCATACTTTGTCTTACTTTTCAAAGCTCTTCTCCTACAAAAACATCGGCGTCTTCATCACATCCTTCATGCCCTCTCTCTCTCTCTCTCTCTAACAAACACACACTTGCTTTTTCCCAAAACCCTTTCCAATGATTCTGGCAGGAATCTCTTTCGATGCTAAAAAGCTCCTCTTTTTGGCTCTTTCCTTTTTTGCCATCATCGTCGAGACCATCGGCTACGGCCCGGACCTAGTAGCAGTGCAAAGCAGTAACAACGACAATGCCGAAACGATCCCGGTGAATGTCGGGGTGGTTCTTGATCCGGAGACGACGGTAGGTCCGATGGGATTGAGTTGCCTTAACATGTCTCTCTCGACTTTTATAGTTTAAACCCTTCCTATAAGACGAGGCTTGTCCTCCACGTTAGAGACTCCAAACGAGATGAGGTTGCTGCTGCTGCAGGTTCTCTCTCTTTCTCTCTCTCTCTATATATATATATATATATATATATATATATATATATATATATATATATACATATATACACACTGACTAGTCATGATGTTTGTCCCGAACTATTTGGTAACACTTGTTTTTGGGTTAAAACTTCACTTCGTACAAGAACATGATATTGCGAGAAACAATGTCGGGATATCCAATTTTAATATCTTGATAGGAGACAGTTATTTCATTCACCCCAAATCGAAAATGTCTATTCTATTAAGCATTTTTTGCTATCTCCTTTTTTGCCTTGGAGCCCAAAGCTGGCGAGGCCAGGATGACCTCGCCCGGCACCTTTATGGCTTCGTCGGTCTCAAGCAAGGGCCTTCACGGCTGGAGAGTCTCGCTAGTGACTCTCGTGGCACAATGGAAAGAAAAGAGAAAAATAAAATAAAACAGAAAAAATAAATTTTAAAAAAATAAAAAAAAATCAAAGTTGGTGTTGGTTGTGCCACATAGGATGACCAATATCCACGTCGGAGATTTTCGGCCAATAGGACAAAATTGACAAATTGTCAAAAATTTTATTGGTCAATTGGCAAAATTGAAAGGTTCATACTTGAATTGACAAAAGCACAACAAATTTAGGACTGGACATATTTTTACGAATATATTTCGTGAGCAAAAGTTTCATCTTTCCTTCGAAATAGGAGATTTGGCTTACCCATGTCGGAGTATATGAGATTTTACCACCTTAGCAATCATGAGTCTTAATCATGACGAGTTCTCGTCAAAACATTCAACTTCATAAGCATGAGTTAACGTCCCTATAAGAAACAGGAGAATTGACAAAATAAACGTTGTAACAGCATCCCCTAAAAAGAAGAAGGAAAAAGCAGAAATTTTATCTTTCTAAGAAAAGATGGAGGCAATCCCCCTATTCTGAACAAGAGAATCTGAATAACTTAACTCCAAATCTAAAGTCAATCTCTCGTGCTCTCCAACATGAGATCGGTTCTGGCTGCACTTTTCAGCGTAATCATGCACCGGCTGTGACATTGATCATATAGTTTTTTTTTTTCCCATTCTCTGTCACTTGCATCCAGTAGAAAGCGACCCAAACCTTCAACTAAAATCCAGCCAAAAATCTACCCTTTCAACAGAGGAATTGCAAAAAAATGCAATAAATAGAAGACATCCAAGAAACTGATAAGGACAAAAACAAAACAAAACATGAACCAATCTAGTACCTCTGTGACGCCAACGAATCCAACGAACAGCGAGAATCCCCAAACCCTACGATCGATCCCGCAAGCGACTCCTTCTCGCAAACAGCGCTGGTCGGCGAGCCTTAAACCGGATCCAAAACGGCAACCCACGCCATCAACATCACCACACAAACCCTCATGGCCGTGGCCAAAAGATACTCTCAACCGATCGACGCCACCCAAAGAAAAAAATAAAAAACAAACCGAAAAAGAACCCCGCAAAAAAAAAAAAAAAAAAAAAAAAAGACGAGAACCCAGTGAATCCAATGGCCAGTTCAGCTACCCACCAGAAGAAGGGATGGTGGTTTGGATTTATCGGGTGGGACGGGGACGAGATAAAAATGGAAGATGAATTCACAAAAATTGGGAATTTTACATTGGGGATTTCATTGAAGCTTCACACTTTCTTTTGTATAGGAATATTCTGTCTTTTTTCCTGATGGGTTTTTGCTGGGGGAGATAAAATGAATGGAGAATGACGAGGAGGCTTCGCTAATCGCTATCGCATTTGGCTGGGCGTTTGGGAGGTGTGGTGCGTTCGGGTTGGTTTGGTGAGTGCTTGGGCGTGTGGGTTAAATTGACAACTTCCCCTCTGTATGTACCCTTTAAGGACGCCAATGTGTACTCTTTACTACTTCCAATTTCTAACAAGGAAAACATGTTTCACCATGAAAAAAACACCTTCAAAAGTGAAGAACATGTTATCCACTTTTTGAAAAGAGTAAAACATTTTTCCTCTCTTTCCTCCCTCCACCCACACACATTTCTTTCCCTTTTAACTACTTTAAAAAATATTTTTTCAAAAAACTATTTTAATGAAATATATTTTAAAAAATCGAGTTTGCTTAATAATTTTTTTCTTTTCTTTTTTTTTCTTTCTTCTCTCGCTGGTCACAGGCAAGGCTTCGACTAGCCCAAGGCCGGTGAGGCAAGGCCTAGCCTTGCTATTGTGCTTGGCCTCTCCTCGCCTTGCCGGATCCGGCGAGGAGAGGCTAAGCTAGAGGTCGGCAAGGCCAAGTCTCACCTAGCCGGCCAGATTTGGTTTGATTTTTGATGGCGAGCTCGAGCCTCGTGGCCTCGCCGATGGCTCGCTTGAGGCTGGCAAGGCTCGGTTGCCGGTTGCCAGCTGAAGAAGAATGGAGGAAGGAAAAAAATGAAAAAGATAAAACAATAGTTATTTCCAACTTCAAGCGCTGATGCTTCTTTCTTCTTAAACATTGCTTGCCGGTCGCGTGCCGATCGGCTGCCTATTTTAATTGACTTCTGATGTGCCTTTCCCAATAGGTATTTCCATTGCCTGCTATACTTTTATTGTTTCACCATCTTTCCTGGTTCTCCGATGCAGCACTTGATTTGATAAAGAACAAGCAAGTCCAAGCCATAATAGGCCCCCAAAGTTCAGGGCAAGCAGACTTCATCATTCATCTTGGAAGCAAATCTCATGTGCCGATCATCTCCTTTTCTGCTACTAGTCCTTCCCTCAGTTCCATTAGGAGTCCGTACTTCATTCGAGCTGCGCAAAATGACTTGTCCCAAGTGAATGCCATATGCGCAGTCGTGCAAACTTTTGGCTGGAGAGAAGCGGTCCTCATATATGTGGACAATGAGTTTGGAGAAGGCATCATACCTTCTCTTACGGATGCTCTAGAAGAGGTTGACACGCGAGTGCCCTATAGGAGTCTCATTCCTCCTTCGGCCACAAACGATCAAATCCTGCTGGAACTCTACAAGTTAATGACAATGCAAACGAGGGTCTTCATCGTGCACATGTTACCTACCCTTGGTTCTCGGCTATTTGTCAAAGCAAAAGAGGTGGGAATGATGAGCGGAGGTTATGTGTGGATCTTGACTAATGGAATCACTGACCGATTGAGTTCGGTGGATTCATCTATTGTTGCTAATTCAATGCAAGGAGTACTGGGCATCAAGACTTATGTCCCAGACACACGAGGCCTACGCAACTTCGTGGTCCAATGGAAGAAGAAATTCCAACAAGACAATCCATGCGTCCTTAGTCCTCCGTCGAACATCTTTCTGTACTATGCTTATGACACAGCGCATGCTCTGGCTATATCCATTGAGAAAATGGGAGTGGGGAATTTTACCTTCCAGAAGTTGAATGCTTCAACAAATGCAACGGATCTTGACACTATTGGAGTCTCTCAAAATGGTGAGAAACTTCTCCAAGAACTAGGGAATACGACCTTCACCGGTCTCATTAGAAATTTTAGCCTCGTTGATGGGCAGCTCGAATCGTCGGTGTTCCAGATTGTTAATATCAATGGAAATGCAGCAAGAGGGATCGGGTTCTGGACACTAAAAAATGGGCTGCTAAGAGATTTGAATCCATCCAACAAAAGAAAATATTCCACTTCAATGACTAATCTCAGAACGATACTATGGCCAGGAGATTTGACCACTGTTCCCAAGGGATGGGAGATTCCCGTGAATGGGAAGAGCTTGAGAATCTTAGTTCCGGTGAAGGTCAGCTTCGAGCAATTCGTGAAGGTGACTCCAGCTCCTAGCACAAACACATTCCAAGTCACCGGTTACTGTATCGACATCTTTCGAGCCGTGGTAGAGAAATTACCTTATGCTGTGCCTTATGACTTTGTTCCATTTGCCTGGCCCAATGGAAGTAGCACTGGCAGTTACAATGACACGATCGATCAAGTATTTTACCAGGTGAGCAACTGCTTGATTTCGTAGGATTACATGTCAAAACTTACTATGCTATCCCGTGGTTGACAAAGAAAACAATTCCCTTTCTTTTGTTGGAACAGAATTATGATGCAATGGTCGGTGATACGACGATCATCGCCAACAGATCATTGTATGTGGACTTCACCTTACCATACACTGAATCAGGGGTTGTGATGCTCGTGCCATACAAGGACGACAAGAGCAAGAATGCTTGGGTTTTCTTGAAGCCACTCACTTGGGACCTTTGGCTAACAACTGGATGCTTTTTTGTGTTTATAGCATTGGTCGTGTGGATTCTCGAACATCGGATCAATGAAGATTTCAGGGGTCCAGCTGCGCATCAAGTTGGCACGAGCTTCTGGTTTTCTTTTTCAACCATGGTCTTTGCACAAAGTAATCGCCCTTCACTTTAACAGATCAAGTGGAACCTTACAATTTGCATATTGTTGTAGCATGATGTGTGTGCTTACCCTTAATTTCGATTGCAGGCGAGAGAGTACTTAGCAACCTAGCAAGATTTGTTGTGATCGTGTGGGTTTTTGTGCTACGTATACTGACCCAAACTTACACGGCAAGCTTGAGCTCTCTCTTGGTGGTGCAAAATCTTCAACCAGCACGGCTCCTAAAGAGTGGAGGAAACGTGGGTTACCAGCACGGCTCTTTCGTTTATAAAATGCTAAAGCAAATGAAGTTCAGCGAGTTCAGACTTATATCTTATAAGTCCGCTGCAGAATGCGTTGCGCTTCTTTCGAATGGAAGAGCAAAGGGCGGGATCGCAGCGGCAATCGACGAAGTCCCCTACATTGAATTCGTTCTTTCACAATATTGTAACAAATATACCATGATTCCGGCATTTAAGACTGCTGGATTTGGCTTCGTAAGTCCGGAGTCTCTCAATTCTAGCCAAATAAGAAAACCCTCAACAAAATCTCATGTCTTCCTTTTGGTTTACAGGTTTTCCCCAAAGGGTCTCGGCTAGTACCGGATATTTCGAGAGAAATCCTCAACGTAACTGAAGGGTTTGAAATGACAAATATCGAAAAAGAGTGGCTGATATCGAAAACCAACTGCCCGAATTCGACTACCTTGGTTTCATCCAAGAGCTTGGGTGTTGACAGCTTCAGGGGCCTATTCCGCAGCTTTAGCTCTCTTCATCTTCATGGTCATGTTCGTCAAGAGAAATTGGCATGTTGTTACAAGTTCTTCAGGTTCATTGCGGGAGAAAATGGTTGCAATGGGAAGAAGATTTCACCAAAGAGACGTCAATTCCCATACTGTTAGTAAAGGCGGATTTAGAGATAGAAACGCGGAAGATGGTGGGATTGAGATTGGACCTGAAGAAACTTTACGAAGCACTGACTTCCAACCATCTCTGTGACGCCCTGAAAATTTGGCCCTCGGGGTGGGACCAAATTCAATAAAATAGATTTTTATTGAATTCCTAATGGTATGAAATTTCGAATCGCCGGGACGAAAGTGACAAATTTTGGACGATTCCCGAAATATCGTTCGATTTCGATTGGGTCTCGAAATCGTGGTCACCGCGACTTAGGATTGTTTTAATCCTCGCGCCTAGTCATTTTCGGACCGAACCTAACCCGTGAAAATCCAATTTCGGTCCCGATCAGTTGAGCCAAAAAATCCGTTCGGTCTCGATTTGTGAAATTACGACACCGACCTTAGATATTATACATTAGAGACGAAAAACATTAAATTTTGAAGAGACCCGTGGGCCCCACTACCAGTCAAACCTGGTCAGACTTCTCTCTCTCCTCTCTCTCTCTCTCTCTCTCTCTCTCACGTTTGCCCCTTTCACCGATTACTTGAACCTCTTTTCTTCCTCTTCTTTCTTCATTGTGAGTGGAAACCTTGGCCATTTCAAGCTGCCTCAACAAACTACTCCACCCACAGAACCCCCTGGACGCCACCGGACCGCCGTTGCCCCGCCGGAGTCGCCGAAAAGCCGGCTGCAAAAGGGCTTCCCGACTTGCCCTGTTTCTGCCGGGTTTGCAGTTGCAGAGCTGGTGCAGCTGTCCCCAAGCTGTCACCGCCTCAACGACCACCACCTCGGCCTCCAGCCACCTCTTCTGACCTCCTCCGACCTTGCTCCGCCGCCTGTAGTCGCCGCGAAGCCGCCGGAAAGGCTGGAACAGCCCTGAAACCCGCCCTGCTCTGTTTTGGGCGTTACTGAGCAGCCCGAGTTCCAGCCGTCCTTATCGTCACTCCGGACCTTCGTCAACCACCGCGCCTTCCTCCTCCGCCTTACCATGACCCTCTCGACCTCATCCCGCCGCTCGTTTCCCGTCGGACCACCGTGAACAGCCCCGGAACAGCCCCCGACCATCTCCCCTGTTTTTATGCCCTGTTTCGCGCCGGTTCTGTCCACCGGCTGTTCCACCGCTTCCAGCCCAGCTCCGCCGGTCGCCAGCCACCCCGAGCGACCGCCTTCGGCCTCTAGTTGTCCTACGAGACCACCGGGAGCCAGCCGCCGCCTGTGGAGCCGCGAAACCCCCGGCCAGCCTCCCCTGTTTCTGTGCTCTGTTTTTGTGCGGGTCTGTTCCAGCTTGGAACCGCCGCCTCCGGCCGCCGTCCGCCGCCCCCAGCTGGTCCCGAGGATCGTCCTCGAATTGTAGGTGAGTCCCCTAGCCTTCCTCAGCCTCGTCGCCACCCGTGAGGACCAATTTCCCTCAACTCAGCCCCGGTTTCCCTGTTTTTGTGCTATTGATTCTGTTTTCCAGCCCCGTCGCTCGCCGGAGCTCCAGTCGCCGAGCTGCCGCCGTGTGGAACGACGTCACGACGTCCGCCACGAGCTCGCTGTCAATTTCGGCCGTGAACAGTGTCGCCAAAATAGTGCCGCCGGTGAACAAGTGTTTCCGACGTGAACAGTGTTGGGTCGAGTGGCGCCGAGAGCGCGATCATCGTTAAATAAATGGACTTATGTGGTGTCCAGTGCATACTTGTGAGTGTGATGCTTTGTTCGGATGGTTGTCGATATGACTGTTGGGTCGAGTCAAGCATTGCATTATGTGTGGTTGAAGGGTGGTAAGTGTGCATGTGGATGATTATTGTCTTGTAATGTGCTTGCTGGATATATGTTTATGTTGTCGTTTGATAATCCTTGTGGTTAGGATGTTTTAGGCGAATCGGTGTCCTAACCGAGCTTAGGCTTGATTCACTGAGATTTATATCTCACCCCGTCGTGGGTTAATATTTCAGACCCCAAGTTTTAAGCATGCCTCCAGGTGCCAAGTCCCAATGGACATGGATACATCCATTGAGGAGTTCCCAGAGGTCCAGATAGAGTGTATATTAGGAAAGGGACCACTTGTTTGGGTAGATGAAGGGGGACCATACCTGGAAGCCCCACGGATACGAGGCTTGGTATTATCGTTACGGGGATATGACCACAGGGCCATTGAAGCTCTCCGAGGTTCCGAGGGACGGAATTCCCGCTTGGTGTCACCCCGCTCCAGTGGAGGATGACTTAGAGCACTATGTAGCGAATCTAGGAACATTCCGCAGAAGTCCCCAATGAATGAAGAAGAGATGGAAGTCATTGAGATATCTACTTGAGAGGAAGAGGATGGGGAAGACTCGTTGAAGACAAACCCCGTTAGCCCATCGTAGTACGATCCCGACGAAGATGAGGAGAGGTCGAGATGGTAGTGACCGACTAGTAGCTGTAGAATAGGCGGGGCTCAATTTTGGATGTCCTCTTAGGATAGAGGCATAGTAGAGGAGCCTAGAGGGTTATCTTTTTGTTTAGTCCCTCGGTCCCCTTTGACCCTTGCTCCGGGTTGTCTGTAAATAACCGTTGGTGTTTTTGTATTATAAAGTTGTCTTTTGGCCCAGGTCATCTTTGTTAAGTGAATGGAGTGGTTTTCGCTTCCGCTTGTGCTTTTCATTTGCGATAAGTTTTGAATCCTTCTAGTAAGGCCGTTGGATCCTGGGAATCTTTTATGAGAGCGGTCGTGGTGGGATGTTATCGAGCCCGAAGGGTTCGGGCGTGACAATCTCCATCAAGCGACTCGAGTCAAATTGAAGACGTTTTGACCAATGATCAAGGCACATCATCCGTCGAACAAGGACTTCCTAATCGTCGAGACCGAGATACCGATAAACGTAGAGCTTTGTCACTGCTTAATTAAGGGTGGTAGATGCCTCTAGAACCTTATGTACTAAACTTTAATCCTTGAGTTTTTTAAATTTGTACACTATGGGTGCGTTTATTTCACGGAAATTGAATGATGTGGAAAATATTTTCCTAAAATCGATCACTTGTATCACTCGAAATACTTGGTCATCGAGATATATTTTCATTATCGATGGCGGTTTATGTATACACATTTTCATAGACGATGAACATATGTTTTGTTTAATCATTTTTGTAAGCGATACAAATGATCGATTTTGGGAAAATATTTTCTAAATCATTCATTTTCTCCAAAATAAACCGAAAATAAACTGAACCTAAGATGCCAATATCTGCCATTGATACTCATTATTGTCTTGTCCCAAATACTATAGACCCAGGCGAGGTTATATGGAGGTGTTAGATTTCTCTTATCCTATAATGTAATCGGCGAGTGTTTAGTTAGTAACAAAACACAACTTCTTATACGAGTACCTAATATCTTTATATTAGCAAAATCCTATATGTTCTCATCTTTTATGTAAATGATCAATGGACTCATGTCACATATTATACGCTTATAAGTATTTGCTTATCATCACCATTTTTCATTTAATAAATGGAAGCATGATGAAAAGTGAAAGAGATAATTAATTTAAAATCATGAGTAATTAATCAATTTCCAAATAAAAAAAGTCCAAAAAATTATTTCTTTTGTTTCCTACTCAAGTTCTATGTGACGTCCCGGAATTTCGACGTCCGTAAGAAAACCTGGATTCAATGAATTTTAAATCAAAAATTCCAGCTTGGAAATAAATTTGGATTTTTGAGAATTTAAGAAATAATAATTGGATTGTTACGAGATGTCGATCAAAAAAAGTCAAGTTAGAGTAGTCAAGTTGTCGAATCATAGTACGAGAGACCCTTCGCGCTTTCAACCTAGCCCCGACCGAACCCTAGATGTAAAAATTCCAAATTTGCTCTCAATTTTAGTACCGGTAGCTTAATTTACCCCCGTGAGCCAAATTGCCATTTTGCCTCTAGATATTATCCATATAAAAGGAAAGCCATTAATGCTCACTTGTCCGTGGGCCCCACCCCATTTATTACCCATCACCCAACCATCAATTTTCTTCTCTCTCTCTCTCTCTTTTTTCTCTCTTTCTCTCTCTCCCTCTCTCTCTTCTTTTTCTTTCCTCCCTCCCCTCCCCCCAGGGCCGAACCTCCTCTCCCCCTTTTCCTCTCCATTTTTGTGCAAGACCCCTCCCCTACCACCATAATCCTCCCTCTTTCCTCTATTTTTGTACCGCCAACCTCTATTGCCACCATCCATCGAGCTCCGCCGACCTCCGAGCTCGTTGCCGCCGCTTTTGCTATCCTCCATGAGCCCCCTCCACCTCTCTCGGACCGTCGTTGCAAGCCCAATCCGAGAGACCCGTAAGCCCCGTACCATTCGCGCAACCCCGTGCGGCCATCAACGATCGATCCGCGAGCTCTGTGCTAATTCGAACAATGAACTGCGCCACCCAAGGTCGTCATTGCCGCCGCACCCATGATCGCAGGTGAGTCGTCATCTCGGCGTGCCACCGTTGTCGCACCCAAGTCGTCACCGCCGTCGATCTTTCGTCATCGCTGGCTGTTGAGTTTGTGAGTTAACCCTTAATCTCTTATTAGGTTGTTAATTGTACTTAGGGTTTGGTTTAATTAGTGTTAATAGTGGGTTAGATTAGTTTAATGACGGTTTAGTTTAATTAACCGTGGTCGGGTTAGATTAGTGACTATGATTAAGTTAGTTGACCACGGTTAGTTAAAGTAACCGTAGTTACTTTTAGTTAACTGTAGTTACTTTTCATTAACCGTAATTACTTTAATTAATCGTAGTCGGTTTAATTACTTGAAGTAGAATTGACTAAATATTGATGTGCTAATTAACTAGAGTTAGGTTAATTAATTAAGATGAGTTAGCTAGTTAAATCCGGGCTAATTAATCAATGTAAACTTTAATTAATTATCGTAGGACTAATTAATTATAATTGGGTAAATTAATTGATGAGTTAACTGATTGTAGTCGAGTTAATTAATTAAGGTGGATTTAATTAATTGTTGTTGGGCTACTTAACTAATAAGGACTAGATTAATTACGGTTGGATCGACCAATCAAGATGGTTTAGTTAATTAAGGTTGGGATAATTAATTAATATTGAGTTAATTAATCACGATCGGATCAATTAACCCTAGCCGGACAATTAATTGTTATTATTAATTATTATTATTATTGAGTGATTATTGGGTGATGATTTGGTGATTGTCGTGTACCCCACTATGTGCATATATCGATATGATGATTTATCACCCATGTTGGAATGTCATGTTTGACGAGAAAAGTATGTTCATGTGATTACGTGTATAGTCAAATTACATATTTAAGCATGAAAAAGGGCCTCGAGCCAAGTTTCGAGCACGACCAGTAAGAGCATTTAACTAAATGCAAATATATGAACCGATATGGTTGTGCGGTGTGCTCGCGTGGTCGCGTGATGAATGCCTGATATGATCGTGTCGACGGGAGTTCGAAATTACACGACTTGTTGAATACCGATAAGATCGTGCCGACGGGGGTTCGGAATCGCATGACTTATTGGATGCACCGATATAATTGTGCGGGTAAGAGTTCGGAATCACATGACTTATCGGTTGCATGATAGTTCGTGCTAACGGTAGTTCGGAATCACACGGCTGGTCGGATGCCGGTCACGACAAGTTGTGGACCAACGCTCCATACGAAATGCCTGGTATGTCCATGCCAACGGAAGTTTAGAAATACATGGCTTATCGATCGCCGTTGCCGAAGGAATGAGAATAAGTTTGATCTTGCCAGAGGAGCACCAGCAAGGATGGTGTGCTTTGTGATCGGGTGATCTTAAATAACCGGAACGCGTGTGGAATACTTGTGCATGCAAACTATGCCATCTATTGGTTGCGTGCCTTGGTTCTTGTGCACTTATTTGCAAGTTATATGTACTGTTCAATGTGTGGACCAAGACGGGATAAGGTTGCACGCGATTAACAATTGATTTGTTGGGTTGTGCACCGATCCCGTGATAGTTAGACCGTAGCACTAATCGCACGCTATTGATTTGCTATCAATAGTGGACTTGCATGTTTAAGCCACCTTGAGTGAATCAGCGCCCTACTTAAACTTAGGCATTAACTCACGGAGATTTATATCTCACCCGTTATTGTTAACCACTTTTCAGGACCCTAGCGATGGAGAACATGTTACGAGGTGGACGTGGACGTCGATTTTCTTTTGAGTAGCATGGAGTAGTATTAACCCCAACCCCGATCTGGTATCTTTTGAGGGTTGTAGAAAGTGGCTCAAAGAGTGGACTTGTAGATGTTTTGCTTCCTTGGGTTAGCAAATATATATAAATAAAAGATAATCTTTTGTTGAGCTGTTGTGATTTCATTGATGTACAAGATCGACGGGACTGCAAATATCAATGCAATTGGAGCTGCTTCAGAGCAAGGTGTGTAGTTTCCCCTTGCCATTTCTGGTCACCACTTGCCTGGACTTTTTCTTCTCGTGTGTACAGTTTTTGATGTTGTTTCTTCTGAAGTTTCGGATTAGTTTGAATTTCTTGTGCCTCAGGGACTGTCAGTGGACTAGAACTAAATTTGCTGAAAAGACTGATTTTAAACCGTTTTGTTTGAGCTATTGTTCTTCAAACCATTTCATTGTTTGCAGACTGTTTGCATTGACATCTTCTTTCTTGATATTCCTTCAGGGAACTCTATCTGTATACTGTGGTGTGGCTAGATATGCTTGTGACTTGAATCTCTTGCGGGTGTGAAAAGATTTGTATACATCTCTACAGCTGACTTCATTATAGCGAATTGTTTACTCTGAGGATACTATGAGGGAAAGGTATTGTCCTTATGATCCACAGATTGCTCAAAAGCTCTTTATTGAAGCTTTTTGTAACTGCGATGTGCAAGTTTAAGCAGACAATGGGTAAATGCTTTCTGAGTGCAATGTTAACTCTATATGCCGCATTCAACTCTGTTCAATATGCAGATAAAATATGCTTCACCTCAACTCGGAAGAATAGTGAGCGCTATGTTAAATTTTGATCTTACTGATTTCTCTTTTACTTGTCTTGTCTGCAGAGAACTGCTGACAAAGTTCCCTTATGGAGGTGATATAACTATTTTTCCTTTACTTGTAAGTAGGCCGAATTAAGAATCTGCATGCTAAAAGGGTAGTGATTTACTACAAGTGCCTTGCATTTTGTGCCTGGATGCATTTTGACGTGCTATGTATACACTCAGAAGTGATTTTAAGGCCCGGGTTTATATATGGGATTCGTCGGGTTGAGAGCATGAAGATACCTCTAGGAGTAATTGGATCTCGTTTGGAGAAGGTAAGTTACCTGTTCCAAAAGCAATTTCATTTGTTTTGCGTTGAATGAGGCATGTTTCAATCACTTATCTGGGTGAGGTCCATGCTTTGCCTATGTTAGAATATGTCTCGAGCTTAAGCCCGGCGAAAAATTTATCTTAATTGTGAAAGTTATCTTAAAGTTAATGGATATTATTTTGAAGGTGCGATCAAGACTGGATAAAGTTTGTTTGAAATTTCTGAGCTAATTCGGATGTGGCATGAATTAGCAAAGTCCATGTTAGACTTCGTATCTTAGAGTCTGACCTTTAGTCAGAAAGTAAATTGACTTCCAAGAGAAGTCGGGCAAGGAAAGCCAAAAGAAAAAAACAAGAGATAAGTCCAAAAGTGAACATAACAACAAAAGGACAAGTCCATCCGTGGACTTGAATAGTTCGGTCAAACTTGGATGTGGATATTATTGACCAATATGTATAGAACGACTTTGCTGGCTTTGCTATATATCTATAAAGGCAACGGATGTCGTAGATGGCATGGTTTTTGATCGCATGAAGTCTCAAAGCGCCGGTTTATGATTGAGTTCTTGGCAAGGGTTTTCTTAGTGGATTTTATTTGCAGAATTACATCAAGAATTCAAGTGCCGAAGTCGATTAAATCTTGAGGTTAGATTTGTGTAATTCCTTTACAATATTGAAAGATTATTCCACAAGGAATTGGGGCTAAACACTGTGTGCGTTCTTAGATGTAATTGGGGCTTGGAAAATACCGAGAGTGTTTGAGTAAATAGAGTGTGGTCTGTAATCTCCGTATATCGCTCGTTCTATAATGAAATTCATTGCTTTGCTCTCCCATGGACGTAGGTCTCTACGATGAACCACGTAAATCTAGTATCTGATTTTTTTTTTTGTTCTGTCTATTTTATCATTCGATCGCTTGGTTCCGCACAACAATTGATATCGAGCTAGACTTATCGAGTTGAAGCGAATCGATAGCGACAAAAGAAGTAAAAGTGAAAATCGACAAATTTGAGGGGAAAGACTTTGGTTTCTAGAAGATGCAGATTGAAGACTATCTATATCGATGAAGCTGCACTTACCCATGTCCGGGGAAAAATCAGAAACGACGAAGCAAGCTGATTGGGCATTGCTGGATAGACGAGCGCCGGGTGTTATTCGGTTAACGTTGGCTCGTAACGTCGCGTTTAATATCGTCAAAGAGAATACCACTGCGGGTTTGATGAAAGCCATGTCGATATGTACGAGAAGCCCTCTACAATCAACAAGGTCTATTTGATGGGACGTCTGTCTAATTTGAAGATGAGCGAAGGTGCTTCGTTGCTAATCATATCTATGAATTCAATGTGATCATTAGTCAATTGAGTTTAGTTGATATTGACTTTGAAGATGACATATGTGCTTTGATTCTATTATTCTCATTGCGTGATAGTTGGAATACTACTCATTACTATTGTTAGTAATTCATCCGGGTCAACAAGTATGACGTTTGATGGTATTCAAGATTTGATTCCAAGTGAGGACATCCGTAGAGAAGAATCCGGCAAATATGTATCTTTTAGTAGGTGAAAATATAGGAAGAATTAATACTCGTTGTAGCGAGTAGTAGTATGAACTCGAACGCACGCAATCGCCTAGGATTGGTAGTGCTATCTCGTTGGAATTGTGGCAAGAGAGAGCAACTTAGAAGGAATTGTCTTAACTTGAAAAATGAGAATGGCAAGGGAATTAGAATTGAATTTGCGGATGATGTTGCAGCCATAGCTAATGGTAACTCGAGATAATGTTGATGTTGTTTTGTCCGTCACTAATGATTCGTCGTTTGATGGATGGATTATGGATTCCGGTTGTTCTTTTCATGCTACACCAAAGCGAGGACTGGTTTGCTACTTATTAGTGCATAGATAGTAGTAAAGTATAGTAGGGGAACAACGCCGAATGCGATGTTTTGGGTATTGGTGATGTTAAAATCAAGATGCATGATGGTATTGTGAGGACATTGACTAGAGTAAAACACGTTCCGAATTGAAAAAGAACTTAATTTCCTTGGGTGCCCTAGATTTAGCTGGATACATGTATTCTTCATAAGATGGAGTTCTAAAGATTGTTTGAGGTGC